>BSBM01000305.1:8530000-9735000 GCA_027924585.1 Larix kaempferi
GGAATGTCGAACAGCCGTATACAGACTTCAAGGAAAGGACCACGACATGCACTCTATCCAGCAGTTGACGTAGCTTGAGGGCGAGCCACAAGATTATGTTGGGGGCCTGTTGGCAGGCGGTTTGATGGGGAAAGGTTGCGGTACCGCCGATGCCGCGACTCACCGGAGGAGGGCGCGAAAGGAGTATTTTTGTGTTAAAGAATACCGCAGTTGGCGGGTTTTGGGTCACTTGGACCACATAGTATGTAATAGTGAGTCAATGTACCATGGTTTGCGGGTTTTTGGGGTCATTTGGACCAAGTCAGTTAGATATTGGGTCAATTGTCCATAGTGTCGGTTAGGAAGTCAGTTGTAAGTGGACAAATATTGTAATGGCAGAAGCCTATAAATACATGAGAGTCGTAAGTGTTAGAGGGGAAGCGAAAATAGAGAAGCATAGAGAGAGGAAGATAAGAGTGAAGAAAACCAATTGTACAAGGTCTGTGTTTTCGCTTCTGGTATATGATCGCGATGGTAATATGATGATGTTTTGGTATGAACTTTGTGCAATGTTGTGATGAATAAATGTTGTTTGATGCAATGTCTGTTTACTGCTGCTATAATGATAAATGTTGCGATTAAGTAATATGTTCTATGTATAATGTGATGATGAATGTTGCGGTTAAGTAGAATGTTATAACTTCTTGCCGAATGTTTAAAGTTTCTGTTTAAGTATCGCAATAGGGTTAGCCCATGTAGCCACAACTCTCCTCCTCCCTCGACGGAAACATGGTTTCGTCTACTCTTCCTGTACGCCTTGGGTGAGACCTCATCCGCTCTACGGGTGTTGCTGGGTGGGCTCAAACCTTCCCAGGCCGGTGCCCATGGAGACTGCGGTATGCGTCGACAGTGAGGCGAACCCCTGTTGACTGAGGTCGTGTTGGTCAACAGATGACCAAGATTCAAGGGATCCACATATGATTCGATGGGCTGAGGTGATGTCCCGTCATGGTGGTGAGGGTCCCATCATAGGTTATGGCACCGGGTTCTTCACTTGGTTGGAGGGACAGCTCCTTATGATTGAGGATTACCCTTACAGTGGGACATACTTCAAAGGTGATCTCGACCTGGTGCTCCCCGAGGGAGCACAATGGGGTGACATAGGTAAGAACAACAACTTTTGTGTTTTTCATTTTATATATTTTATGATTTTTTTTTGGAGTAGTGCTGATAACTTGGTGTTGTGTGCAGATGTGGGTCCATCACGGCCAGTCGGAGTCTCCCTCATTGCGAGGAGAGGAGAGGTGTCGGTCATGGGTGCCACAACGTGAGATGATACCGAGGAGATAGAGGAGGTTTATGAGAACCTCCAGAGGCTGACACTGGATATCCCAGAGCTGGGTGTCCGTGATCTACCTCGGAGCTACCAAAAGTACGTTGTTGGGGTGTCTAATTTTTTTGGCATGCTGATGGCCAAAGTGGCGAGGGTCGTGGTCTGCTTTCATGGGCAGTAGCCGGGAGCTTCAAGATCTAGGGTTAGGCGACCTAAGCCTTAGGCTCATGTCCTACTTATGTATATACTGAAAGCTTATGAGCTTCAGATTTTGTAGAGACCTACTGAAAGCTATCATGCTTCAGCTTTTGTATCAACGCCATCATTTTGTATGGATTTATATATATAGACATTTTCGGTGGCTTTATACATTATGTGTTCTATGGATGATTTATGTGATCTTGTTTACATGCTTGCTTATACAATGGATGATTTACATGTTATGTCTGCTTTTATATTTTATACAAATGTCATGTGTGTGCAATGTACCAATCTAGAATGAATTTGGCCATCAAGTCAGCAACTGTGTTCATATCTCGTGGAATGTGTAGGTACTGAATGGATTCAAAGGAGCTTTCCAGGAGACGGACTCGTCTATAGAGACGAAGTAGAGTAAGGTAGCGGATAGCATAAATCTAGTTAATATGAGATACTACTAGTTGTGAATCCAAATACATAACAACGTGGTCCATACCCAAGGAAAGAGCATCGGTTAGGGTTCCAATGACTGCCTGATATTCCACAGCATTGTTGGTTGCGAAACCTAGACAAATTCCTCCTGAGCTGATGAGCTCACCAGTGGGAGAATAGAGTACCCAGGTTGCCGAAGCAAGGTTATGGGTATGTCGGCTGGCGTCGTCCGCAAATCCGTAGCAAGTTTCCATCTGTACATGTAAACATAATATGGTATAAGAAAAAAATAAGACCTAGACACACTAAAACAAAAGCGTCACACCACACAAAACACACACGTCATGTACAGTATATACAAGATGTCTATGCATGAAAGACTCAATCATAGTACCTCTTTAGGTATAGCCCATTGTGGGGCTCACCCAAAGATATCCCATCATAGTCCTCTAGTTCGTAGGCTCCTTTCTCTAGAACATGTTTCACTATATACGGTTTGTGACACATGGACTCGAACATACCTGCCCCCAGCTTATCGTGCCTTTGGTCATATGTGAGGACCAAATCACCTTCATTAAAGACGCGGGGTTGGACTGACCTATCATACTGGCAAGAGCAGCATCGGGGCGGGTTTCGTCAAGATTTGTGAGGTAAAGGAAACGTTCTTCCTCGGTAGTGGTGTTCGGAAGAAGTTCGACTGCAAGTTTGAGAAATGGAATCTCGCACTCTATTGGTAGGACTGCCTCCAATCCGTAAACTAACTGGAACGATGTAAAGCCGGTAGAAGTCTTAACGGAGGTCCGGTATTCCCATAGCGCAGAAAAGAGCATGTTGTGCCTGTTGGACTTGTGGGTACCCACCATGCGTTGAATCATGGTTTTCAAGACCTTGTTAATGGCCTCTACTTGTCCATTGGACAATGGGTAGTAAGGTGTTGAATTTTCATGATGAAAACGCAATCTGGCACTCAGTTCGTCGACCATATGGTTCTGAAAGTGAGATCCATGGTCAGTGACTATGGCTTGTGGCACTCCAAATTGTGAGATAACATGATTAAACATGAAGAGTGCGGCGGTTTTGTCGTTGTCCGTGTATGTAGGCATAGCCTCCCCACTTTGTAAAGTAATCCATGGCTACTATGACGTAACCATGCCCCCCGACCAAGGAAGGCTTACAATGCATGAAGTCAATGCCCCATTTTGCGAAGGGGCCAACAGCAATAACCGGGTGTAACGGAGCTGGATGGGTGCGCTTTTTCGTTTGAAAATGTTGGCATGGGGGACATATTTTAACGGCCTCAATACAATCTTTGAAGATAGATGACCCATAATATCCTGCGCGCAATATCTTCTGGGCTGTAGCCATCCTAGAGAGATGACCGCCACAAGCCCCAGAGTGGCAGTCATTCAAGACATGTTCAGCCTCCTCATGTTTCAGACATCGTCGAAGAATAGAATCAATGCCTCGTCGGTACAAGGTATCACTGATGATCAAATAATACTTTGCGTGATAGCGAATTCGACGACGACCGTCACGAGACATTGGGGGTAGAAATGTTGGGTTTGAAGATATAAGGTAATATATCCATACCACGGGTCAGACGTGTTGATGAGGAACAATTATTCGTCCTGAAGAGAATCATTGGGCTCAGATTCTACATCAACATGGGGAAGATCGCAGATGAGCTCGGCAAACACCAACCACTTCTTAGACTTGGCCTTCTTGAAGAGGAGATCAAACTCCTGAAGTATCACGATCCAGCATGAATACTTTCCCCCATCACTTGATGTGTTAAAACGTGGTACATGGGTTTTGAGTCAACGATGATGGTGGTGGTGCGAAGCAAGATGTAATGACAGAACTTTTGGACAGCAATGACTGTCGCGAGAGAAAGCTTCTCGACATGCAAATAACGGGTTTCAGAGTCCATAAGACCCTTACTCAGGTAGTGGATCACATGCTTCTGGGCATTATTGTCCTCCTGTACCAAGACCATGGCGATCATGGTGGCAGAAGCAGCAAGATAAAGGATATAATCCTTGTAGTAATTAGGTGGTTGGAGCACAAGGGCATGCGTAATAGCATGTTTGAAACTATCGAAGGATTGTTGCGCTTGATCGTCCCAAATGAACGGGATATCGTTCTTGAGTAGTCTCATATAACCCTGCGTCTTTTGCGCGAAATTACAGACAAAACGCCATAAGTAGGTTGCCTTCCCTTGCAAACTTTGAAGTTTTGTAATGTCCGTGGGAGGTGGGAGAGCGACAATGGCTTCCACCTTTAAGGGATCAATGTGGATCCCATCTTTCGAGACGAAAAAACCGAGGAGGCGTCCAGACTCGACACAGAAGATACACTTGTGAGGGTTCAGGAAAATGTTATACCGCCTGCATCTGAGGAAAACGGTCGTCAGATGATCAATGTGGTACTCACGTTGCTGCGAATGAGCGGGGAGATCGTCGAGATAAGGTTCCACAAAGTGCTTCACGTCATGAAAAGCGTACGACATGGCCCGTTGGAATGTGGAACCAGCATTTTTAAGGCCAAAAGGGAGCTTGCGATAAGAAAACGTGACCCAAGGACAGATGAAAGGTGTCTTATGTTGATCAGCCAGGTGGATCTCAATTTGGTTGTAATCGAAAAATCCATCCATGAACGAGAAGATGACACTTCCGGCACAATTGTCTATGATCTGGTCGATAAAGGGAGTGGGGTAGTTGTCCTTGGGACAAGCTTTCTTCAGATCCCGATAATCAACACAGACACGAATGGTGCCCGGATTATTAGCTACAGGGATGAAATTTGAGACCTATATGTTAATGGAACAGGGTAGATAAAACCGGCCTTCAAGAGCTTTTCAATTTCTGCCTTAATCGCCGCATTTTTTTTAGGGTGTACCGGTCGTAGCTTTTTACGTACTGGTTTAGCATCAGGATAGATTTGAATCTTGTGTGAGACAATAGTTGGGTCTATCCCGGGCATTTCCTCGTAGGTCTAAGCAAATACGTCTTGAAATTGCTTAAACAAGGCCGTGAACGTTGTAATCTCTTCAGGGGAACACTTATGGCCTAAACAAATGTGTTCCACTACACCAGGAGTAACCGATATGTTTACCGAAATGGTAGGTTCAATGTTTTCCAAGTTTCCTTCAATTTCTGTTTGACACATGAGTATCGGGGACTAAGGGAAAGGGTAGAAATCCGATGTAAATATGGTGGTGATGATATTCTCCACAGTATTCGATGGGTGAAGGAAAGACGATCGATGGTGGTGGTATTCCCACGGAGGGTCATCCGAACTCATGATCTCCATGATGCACTCGTCAGACGAAAAAGTCTGGACCAGAGGGTCAGGTAAGGAGGACGTCTGGTATAGAGAATAGGATGTGGAGGCCACAGCTAAGTGGTCCTCTGGTGTTTACTAGATAGCCTCATAAGTGAGTTCATTGGGTGAAAGAGGCATGGTGTCTCCAATCAGGTGCATAGTGGCTTCATCACGTACAAGCCATTGATCGGTAGAGTTGGGGACAGATGAAATACTAGAGGAGATCATGTTCACCGTGGAAACATGATTAGCGGGATCCAATATTGGAAAGATGCCCATAAGAGATGAGTCTTTTATGAGTCTGACCCCCATGCTCTCATATAGTTGCGAAGATTGTCCAAGTAATCGAACATTATCGCCCGGATGAGTAGCGATGTCAGGTGTGCAGAAATCCAATTGGTCGATAGTAACAATTCGGCCTTCGTGAGGGAATTGTACTATGCGGAAGACAGATGATGTGACCGCAGTCATGGAGTAAAACCAATTACGACCAAGTAAGAGATTATAATATAAAGGGGCTGCAACTACTTCCACGTTAATGGTTGCGGTCTTACCCCCCAACTCGACTACTAAGGATTGTAACAGCCCATGAGGTTGAAAGCCACGTCCGTCGAATGCTTTCAAGGTGGTGGGAGAACGGTTCAACTCGGGAGAGCCAATGGCTCTCCAACACGAAATTGACATGACCGAGGTAGAGGCACCTTCATCCAAGATGGTACGATGGATTGTCTTCCTAGCAATGTTTGTGGCAACTTGAAATGCCAATTGATGGGAAATCCTCGGCTTAAAGTACTCAAGTCAGAACATGATGGTATTAGAAGAATCCAGATCAACCGCACCAATGGCAGCAGGAGAGTCTTGCGCTGGTTAGGGCAGTTCTACAAGACCTATAGCGTCGACATAGCACAAGGAGTTTGTGCTAAGTCCTCTACAATATTGTAGTTTTGAGCTGCCTGAGCATTAGGATTGAAAATGGCTTTTCGAATCATTCCCTTGGGTGGACGCAACATTGACTCAAAAGAAGGCTTCTCAATGGTGAGAGAAGCATGTGGTACGGTGACATCGAGAATAGAAGTGGAATCTTTTTCAGTATTACTTCCAACGGGTTCCTTCTGAGGGACTGAGTCATATGAATGGGAGCGTTTGTTCAAGTTGACGGTCTCACTACGCATCATGAGAATGTGCATGGTAGAGGATGCCTCTCCTTGGGAAGGAGAGGTGTGATTCTCCATATCTAACAGTCACTAATCACTGAGCCACCGCATTTAATGCTCTGTGGCTCGATGCTTAGTCTTCGCCATTCAAAGCAGGTTCGAGTCACAAAATTATCAGGGAGTTCAGTGCATGGGATAGAGCACTGCAAAATAAAAAGTTGTATTGATAGTAAGAGTATGATCAATTGTTGGTTCAAAGCGGGGAAGGGATCGTTGAGAACTGCGGGGGTAGAATTTCCTTTGAGAAACTTCTGCACTTCGTCTCGGTGGGGACATTCCTTTGAGAAATGGTCTCCACTGCACAGTAAACAAGGATACTTAAACTTCCTCTTCTGTTTGGTGTCTTTGGGGGTGGGCTTGGGCTCCTGCTGGTTAGAAGGTTTCTTAGGTTTCCCTTTGTTTTTCTTCTTACCACCGGATTTCTGAGATGAAGCTGATTGAACAGAATTCACCTCTTCAATGGAGGCAGGAGTGGGCGACTTGGTGATGTTGTTGCTAGCCTTTGTTGGGGATGGGGAAGAACCCTGGGGGTTCGACAATCCAACAGTTTGAGTAGGAGGCTGGGTGGTGAGGGAACCAATGATGCCATCGGCTTGAGGTCCCTTAGATGAAAATCTAGGGTCATATGTAGGGAAGAGTGCGTCAGGAACGATTTCGTATAATGTGTCGAATTGAGCATAGACCAAGTCTAATTAATGGGCACGGGCAATAGCCTGTTCCTCAGTGATGGCCCCTCCCATGGCCACGTCTCGAGCTATGATAGGTAAAAGTGACTTTGTGAACCAATCAGCTAATATTTGGTCCTGAATATGAGCCTTAATAAGACGTCGTCTTCGTTGCCACTCATGGATATGATCTGAGATGTGGGTTGTGGTATTCTAGCGAAGAGAGGTCCATAAGTTGATACCAGTCTCATAACAAATGGGCAACTGGAAGTGGGTCAAAACTGAAATAGAAAGAGAACCAAAATATGGAAAGGAGTTTGGTGGTAGTTCATTATACCACTTGGCAATTGGGTCGATGAGAGTCCATTGAAATAATCTAAGACGGATCGAGTCGTCCATCAAGGAGTTAGATCAACACCATAAATGGTATGACATCACATGGTTTTTTGGGTCTTCACCAAGCTTGCCATCAAATTTGGGGATATCTGATGGTAACTTAACCGAAATGGGAGGCCAGTTATGCCCATGGAATATGGGATCATTCGTCAGATGAGACAGGTCGGGTAGGTCCAAAGTAGCCAAAAATGGCAGTTGTTGGTTCAGCTGCGGGTACTAATAGTACTAATAGGGCATGTATGGACCGGTATGACCTTGAATCGACTGGTTGTAAGGTGTTCCCTGGGGAAACTGGCCGTAAGGGGCTATGTCTCCCGGACCACATGTAGGTCCGCCACCATAATAAGGTGGTCCATATCCATAGGGTGGGGGTCTGCCACCACCGCCAAGGGGGTGGCAGTCCACCACCACCACCGGGAGGGGGTGGAGGTCCGCCACCACCGCCAAGAGGGGGTGGGGGTCTGCCGCCACTGCCGTAATAAGGTGGTCCTCCACTGCCTCCGCCACGAGGGGGGTGGGTCACCTCCTCCACCGGAGGGATAGGGGCCTCCGCCACCAGAAGGGTATGGTCCTCCGCCACCACCTCCACCGTAATAAGGTGGTCCTCCACCATAAGGTGGGGGTTCGCCGCCACCAGGGGGTGGTGGTCCTCCACCTCCGCCAGAAGTGGGAGGGCCTCTGCCCTCACCGTCGAGAGGGGGTGGGCCATTATGCCCAGAAGGGGATGGTCCTTCACTAGAAGGTAGAGTTCCACCTCCTCCGGGATTATATGGGGGCTTCCACCTTCGGTGGGAGGTGGAGGATGACTAAGCGGGGGTGGTGGTACTTGAGGGAAAGTTGGTGGGGGTCTATGTTGTAAAACATTTTGATGCCCCCATAGAGTGTATGGATTACCAGGATAAGTTATCCCGGGAGTGCGTTCATGGGATACTCCTGTGGTGGACGGGTCAACGGGGAGGGCAGTTCCAACGGAAGGACCGATGGGGACTCCTACTCCGGTATTAGGATTAGGAGACGGGGGTTTCCCCCCAGCAGCAACGTGCTGACCACTAATCAATGGTTGACCAAATGTAGGTTGTTGATTACCTACTACGGTAGGAACATTACCCGTAAGGAAGGTAGGGGGTAAAGAGTATACTCCCTGCAAATTTTAGGGTGGGGGAGGAGTGGGTAATGTAACCATGGTAGTAACAAGTGTGTTGGACTGTTGTCCTTCAATAGGTTGAGTCGTTTGAGGTATAGAACTGGTCTCATGTCTAAGGGGTGTACTCGCAGGAAGTGAGGGATGACCAGATTCATAAGTGGTCACGTGGTGGGTGGGTGATTCCGGTGAATCATAAGATAAATAACGATGCGGGAGTGGCTGATATGGAGGTAACGTGGGGTCTTCAACCCTTCGTCAAATACTTTGTCTTCTAAACTCCTCACCCATAGCACGTAATCGAGTCATACGATCACGATAAGGTGCTAGAGGGTCGTCAAGAGTAGCCCAACTGGGTGGGGATGCAATGGAAAATGAACCACTTGGTGGCCTAGAGATGATGTCCAAAAGGTTGCAGCTGGACCAACAACTGATACAGGGTCATCCTCGGGAGGATTTATCCATTCCACTGATCCAGGCTCTCCCAATAAAGCGGGAGGTAGGTCTTGTGAAGTTGAATTTTATGCCTCTTCACCCCTTGAGGGGTGGGAAGTTGGTGAATCTGGAGGGAACATGTGTGCTCCAATATTCAAAGTAGGGTTTTCTACTTTAGGTCACACGACCGTGACATGTGGGTCCATTCTTACCTTCGAAATTACCTCATGGTTAAGGGGATATTCGAGTGGTAAGTTCAAAATTCTGTGGGACCTTCTCCAAGGAAAGTCATCCAGAGTGACTCAAATAGAGTTTCTCCTAGGGTAATCTAAACAAAAGAAAAGCAGTCCAGAAAAATCTACACAAACTATGGCCACAAGAAAACTTATGTGATAGGTGTGGATTCAAAAGTCTGGAACCTCACAGGATTGTCTAGGCTTCACAACTCGCTATATACCGCAGGTGGTGAGCTCCCAATATGGATGCCTAATGAGGGCAGCTGTACTAAGAGCCTACTTTAATTATCAACCCGAGGGACGTACAAACTTTAGAGGTGTAGGCACTATCTGTGCTCTTATAGGATAATCTTTGTCGCCTCAATACATAAAATTGTTTATACTAGGGAATTAAATACTGGGAAACAGTAAATCTATTTTAAAGAATTAAAATACTAAAAGCAGTAAATCTATTTTTAAAGAATTAAACTACTAAAAGCAGTAAATCTATTTTAAAGAATTAAAATACTAAAAGCAGTAAATCTATTTTAAAGAATTAAAAATGCTGAAAGTGAAAGAGATATTCCTATGAATCTACCTAATGCAAAATGGTGAATCTAGACTATGAAAGTGAAATGCCATAACAGATCTATTCTAAATTAAAGAAAGCAAGGTCTGTAATTACTTACGCATAAAACTAGAATTCTAATCTAACATCTCATGCTACACATCTATTATTAAGAAATCAAAGCAATCAATCTCGAGAAGCAATTAATCATGATGGGAAACATTTATAAACCTTAGATCTAAACCATGATTTTTGAAGGCAATGCTAATATATATGGAATCGTTGTTTAAAATGTGCGTTGGAAGAAAGCAGCTACATGACTATTGAAACCGTATTGCTGAACTACAAAACGTGTTATAAATTACTACATAATCAAGACATCATTCAAATGCTTCCATATGCGATATAAATTTTCATCACTGTATAACACATAATCGGAAATGCCTGAAAAATGGAAATCCCCTGACTTACGTGTTGGAGGGGCCCTCTCCAACCCGTACTCAGGAGGGAACGAAACTTATAGACGCTGACTGGGATTTAACATCAATCTTCTATTAAAATATAAATTCCATGTCTTCACAAAGGTCTGTAACTCAGAAGTATCTCAATAGTGCAAAAAACATGAAACAATGTTTCTCCAAAAATGTCAACAGAGACATCTCGCTACCCGAGAGGTCCATATTTATATAATTCTTAATGCTGAACCTAACTAAATGTCTAAATGTCGATTCTCTTTGAACAAGAGTGCGTTCTCTACAAATCAAGAAAAAGGCACCGAGCTGCATGATCCCTCAGTCTTCTATGTGTTTGTCCTTTAATGCCCCTAAACCTACTCAATCACGCTCAATTTCCACAGAATTAGTTTATTGAATACGCATTTTAAACATACAAGAATAATCGTCAAAAACAACTTCATTAAATAATTAAGGTAAAACATTTTTCCCACAAATGAGTGTGTTTCTTCGCCATTGCTTGAGCTTTACTGCGGTAAAAAGGTTATCAAATACCTGGAAATTGGACTCATCATTCTCTCCCATACTTGAAGGATTCACCCATCCTTGGGTGACTTATTCAATTCATCGACGACCTCCCTGCTGTCCCATGCTACCACCCTAGGGATCCCTGCCTGCCTGTGATAACCAAAATTCTCATCCTCCTTGGCCCTTGCCCTCCTCTCTTCCTCTTCATTAATATGTCCCTTGATGACTGGGGAAAGAAAGAATGGGGGATTCAGCCTCATCCCTATCCATCTGAGTTGATTTCTTGCCAGAGATTCCTTGTAGAGTGTGGCTTTGAAAAGAGCATCATTAATCCTGAGGGGGGAGTGGAGTTCTTTTCCTTTCAGATCGTTTGCCACTCTGCTCCACCTTTCCTTAATGGACTCATGAACTTCCTTATGTGTGCTTCGGAGTGTAATGTCAAAATGAGTCATAGCATCCTGTTGTTTTGCAAGGAGAATGGGGATCAGTTCCTCATCCTGGGTGAGGATCCTATGGTTGTAGATTATCCCTTCAGGGTGAGTTGGCTCTGCTCTGACCATCAATGGGGTTTGCCATTTTGCTGCAACATAGATATGGTAGTCCTGGGCTCGCTGAATTTCATGGTTCATCCACGAACATAATTCCCTCAACTGGAAATCGCCCACATATGGGTTTGGCAACCAGTTGGGTGAGCCAGAAACTACAAAATTATGCAAGAAAAATTCACTCAATTGGTCCTTCTCCAGCTCTGTGGAGTTCAAAGATGCATCCATAAATTATTTGGGAGTGTTTATCTCTATAGGGAGTCCTTGCTTCAACCTTTGGAGCTGGAATTTGCCCCATTTCTCCTGTACATAAACTGCATATATTGCCGACGACGGTCTGAGGTCCTGCATTCTATCATATATGTTAGTAGTGGTGGCCAAAACATCCTTCAATTTGGTAATCTCCTGGTCCTTTTTGGCTAATTCGTTTTGTGCTTCGGCCAATTTTTCTTGAAGCGCTGAATTTTTCTACTCAGCCAACTGTAGCTCCTCTGCATAATGCATCTTCAGGATTTGTGTCTTCTCAGATGAGAACGGGGAAGGTTTGGGCTAGCTTCTTGGCCCAATTCTTAACGTTTCCAGCTCATTTCTGAGCTTTTCCAATTCTTCCGATGCCTCAGCGAGTTGGGTAACAACCCCGGAGTTTTCATTGTGCTCTGGAGGGTTCCCCTAGAAGTTGTCTTGCTCTTGTATGCTCTTCTCTTCTTCTTTATCCATTTCTTCTTCTTCATCCTGCATTTCTTGCTCATCCTGCTCCTCTTCTATAGTGGGTCTCTCTGATCTACCCACTGATCATCCTCCCCATCCGACACATTTTGAACAATGGGACTGGGTTCCCTACTCTTTTCCTTGTCTATTCGGATTCGGGATGCTTGGGTGAATCTCTTACTCCTTCTCTTCGGCTCTTGATTTTTGGCAGGAATCTCTGGGTTTGCCTTCGGGGAGTCCTCTCTTGAATGTTTGATTTTCACCAGGGTCTCTGCCACATGGTCTAGTTCAATCTTCCTTTTTGCCCCTGATGCAGAGGTAGCTTTGTTCATTTCTCTTGGTGGTATGCTAGTTGTGGGTGTACTTTTCATCCTTTGAACATCTTCTGCGGATACCAGCACGAATTCTTCCCACGAAAGCTCTGGTATCTGCGCCTTTAATTCCTTGCAAATGATTAACTTGATTAGCCCATGATGGGCCAAGGCATCCTCCTTACCTTTATCCACCTTCTTGCTCATTTCTGC
Source organism: Larix kaempferi (assembly GCA_027924585.1). Classification (NCBI taxonomy): domain Eukaryota; kingdom Viridiplantae; phylum Streptophyta; class Pinopsida; order Pinales; family Pinaceae; genus Larix; species Larix kaempferi. The sequence goes on from BSBM01000305.1 coordinate 8,542,658, forward strand.
TAGGGATTGGAGTAGGTAAAATGGAATACTAATGTTGTTGTTTGGTGGATGATGGGTTATGTGTCTTAACATCTCTAGGATCCGAAAATGAAAGATGGGAACATAGCTTAACCTACCAGAGCATGTGATGTACCTCAGAACAATTTCAGCCACGTCCTCCCATGACGTTGGCATGGAGAGTCTTTTGACTCCGTTTTTGTCTTCGTCATAGACGTCTCCTTGCTCGAAGAATGTTTTTTTTGCTTGGTGGTTTGCCTCCCTGTCATCCCTGCTCCAATACAAACCTCTCTGTAGACCAGTGAATTTGGAAATTACCTCCTCATCCAAATTGATACGTAACCCCTTCACTCAGGTGACGTACTGTTCATCCTTAATATGTTTGAAGTTTCTTGCAAACTCCTGAGCTACCCCTGTATCGTATCCTCTCAGTCCAAGGATGAAAGGCATCCAGCCTGCGTTGTGAACGATCTGCAGGACTCTCAGGCTCTGATAAATGGTGCTGTGATCCTTTGGTTCACTTTTCTTGAAACCCTTTGTCATTTTAGAATCTTCTTTATGATCAGACAAAACCAGAACTTTGGAATGTGGTTTATACCCTCAATTGGTCGGGCTCTGCCTACAGGCTCGAGGATTGCAATGCTGGTTGAGTGAGCGCACTAGATTTTGGTTTGTTGCTTCTTGGGAATTCCGAGAGGTTCCTTATATGCAAAATTGTGGAAGATTATGTAGCCTTACTTACTGTCTTTCAGCACCTATCCTTTCCATCATTCTTGTACTTGCCATTTTTAATCCCTTTTTTCCCATGATCGATCTCTGTACTTCATATGATGAGGGTTGTGATCATGATTTGTTGAGGGTGACAGGACTTAGGTAGCGATCATGACTTATTAGGGTGACAGGACTTAGGTAGCGATCATGACTTATTAAGGTCATTCTACCATGCCGCCAATTTAAAATAGAAGCTGTCCTCAGCTAACTAGAAACGAATGTAGTGTGGGATAATGTTTTACCTTAAGAATAAAATAAAATCATTCTAGAGATTACCTTGCTATGTATTAGTACCTGCATTGATGATCTGGTGCGTTTTTCATGGATGGCAGATTCTGTAGTAGATTTCTACATGTCAGTAGTTACGTGTGTGGGATGCTTTTTCCTTTTTGCTCATTTGAATTTGTTGAACTGTTTTCTTTTGAAAGTTGTGCCAATTGTTGATACGACTCATGTGATGATGCTTCATATTGGATGATTGCATGGAAGTATGTGACTGGCTCTCTTGAATAAATGGCAGCCTCGCTTGAATCAATTGCAGGCTCTCTTGAAGTATGGTCAGGCTCTCATGATGATATGGCAGAGTTGAATGAAGAGTGTGCTTGGATTGTTCCTGTAGAGGTAGATAATTTTGTTGGCTCTCTTGAATGCATATCTGGCTCGCTTGATTGCTGAAAATGTTTGAGAATTTCCTGGCTCGCTTGAATTGTGGTTGATATTTTTCTTTGCAATAGTAATGCTGGATCTTTCATAGGGATTTGCGTGGCCCTGTAATTTGGCCTGTTACTTTTTATGAATTTTTCATTCCTTTCTCTTTTTTTCGTTTTTTTTCTCTTTTTTTCATTTTTTTTTCTTTTCTTTTTTTTTATTCATTTTTCAATGCTGTCATATTTTCTATCAGCATCAGTTGTTGCTGGTAGAGTACCTGTGTAAACTCTTCTTTTGACTGTGGTTTCTTATAGAGTTTGAGTCGATGTCTATTCAATATCATGGGAAACTGTTGTTCATCTATTGTAATAATTTTTACTGCTCCATTTTCATAGATGTGCTCAATGATGTAAGGTCCTAGCCATCTGGTGGTTAGCTTCCCTTTGAATGTGTGAAATCTGGAGTCATAAAGTAGTGCCCAATCACCTTCGTTGAACTTTTTATCCTTCAGATGTTGGTCATGCCATTTTTTTCTTTGTTGTTGGATGATTTTGGTATGTGTAAGTGCTTGTTGGCAGTGCTCATCCAGTTGATTCAGCTGTAGCATGCGTTCTTTTTGAATTTCTGATAGGTCCATATGTAAATATGTTGCAATTCTTAATGTCTTTATTTCAAATTCGATTGGTAGCATGACCTTTTTTCCATAGACTAGTTCATAAGGTGTGAATCCTGTAGTTGTTTTCCATGTAGTATTGTAATCCCAAACTGCCTCACTAAGTCTGTCGGCCCAATCCCTTTTGTGAAGTTGGACAGTTTTTGTCAAGATTCTCTCTAATTCCATGTTGGTTACCTCAACTTGACCATTTGCTTGAGGGTGGTAGGAGGATGACTGTCTGTGCTTTACATTGTTTCTTTTCATCAAGTCTTCAATTAAATTTGATGTAAATTGTGGGCCTTGATCATAAACTACTTCTCTTGGCACCCCAAACCTGTGAAAGATTGCTCAGTAAAGAATTTGGCCACATTGGTTTCATTTGCAGCAGCCAGTGTTGCTACTTCTGTCCATTTTGTAAGGTAATCAGTGCATACGAGGATGTAGCTTTTCTGATTTGACTGTGGGTTGAATGGGCCAACAAAATCAAATCCCCACTTTTCAAATGCCTCCAAGGAGATTTGTGGATGGAGTGGCATCTCTTGTTTTTGTGTTGGTTTTCCCATTCTCTGGCAATCATCACAGTGTGAAACATATTTGTAAGTATCCTTGTGGAGTGTTGGCCAATAATATCCTGTTTGCAAGATTTTATGGGCTGTCCTTTTTGCACCATATTGTCCTCCACATGGTTCATTGTGTGTGGCATGCATTATGTCATGCACCTCATCTTCTCTTATGCACCTTCTAAGTATCTGATCTGGTCCTTGTTTGAAAAGCATGCCTTCTATCCATGTGTATGTGGCACTTTGTCTTATTACTTTTGTTTTCTCTTTGTGACTGTAATGCTCTGGAAACTTTCCAAACACTAGATAGTTTGCTATGTCAGCAAACCATGGGCTTCTTGTGGATATGGCAAAAAGGTGCTCATCTGGAAAATTGTCATTGATTACCTCACTGTCTTTTCCATGTGTCAGTCTAGATAAAAAATCAGCCACTACATTGTGTTTTCCTGGCTTGTCTAAAATTGTAATGTCAAACTCTTGGAGGAGCAGCAGCCATATGATGATTTTGGCACTCGTTTTTGGCTTGTTCATGAGATATCTTATGGCTAAGTGGTCTATATGAACGGAAACTTGGTAACCAGTGATATAGTGTTTGAACTTATTAATGGCATGTATGACAACCAAACATTCCTTTTTGTGACAGTGTAATTCAATTCTGCCCCTGCCAAATTTTTGCTGATATAATATATTGCATAAGGCTTTTTCTCTTTTTCTTGTCCAAGGACAGACCGGATTGCTTTATCTGATGCATCTGAGTGGATGTGGAATAGAAATGCCCAATCTTGTCCTTGGAGTACTGGAGCTGTAATTTTTTTTTCCTTAAGGTTATTAAATGCTATCATGCAATTGTTTGTCCATATGAACTCAGTATCTTTTGTGAGAAGTGCAAACATTGGGGCAGCAATTCTGCTATAATTTTCAATAAATCTTCTATAGTACCCTATTTTTCCAAGGAAACTTCTCACGTCCCTTTGTTTAACAGGTGGTGGTAGCATTTTAATTATTGAAACTTTTGCTTGATCCACCTCTATCCCTCTCTGTGATATATGATGGCCGAGAACAATACCTTCTTCCATCATCATCTTGCATTTGTCATTACTCATACATAGGCTCATCTCAATACATTTTTTCAATACCAATTCCAGATGGGTCAATGCCTGGTCGAAGTTTTTGCCATAGGGTGTGAAATCATCCATGAATACTTCCATTTGATCATTTATAAATTCTGAAAATATGCTGAGAATTGCTCTCTAAAAGGTTGCAGTAGCATTGCAAAGTCTAAATGGAAGCACTCTGTAGGCATAAGTACCCCATGGGCATGTGAAGGTTGTCTTGTCATGGTCAGCTGGGTGAATGAGAATTTGATTGTAACCACTGAACCCATCCAAGAAGGAGAAAAACTTGTTACCTGCTAAAGTATCCAGTACTTTATCTATAAATGGGAGAGGAAAGTAATCCTTCTTGGTTGCTTTATTAAGTTCTCGGTAGTCCACACAAATTCTCCATTTGCCTCCCTTTTTAGGGACTATGACCAATGGTGATACCCACTCACTATCAGATATGGGATAGATGAACCCTGCATCTAATAACTTTTGTAGTTCGGTTTTGACTATGTCCTTCAATGCTGGGTTTAATCTCCTTTGTGGTTGCCTTATAGGAATAGAACCTTCCTTGATGTAAATATAATGCTTGCAGATATCAGGATGAATAACTTTCATGTCTGCATATGTCCATGCAAAAGCTCTATTCTGCTCTGTTAATACCTTCATAAGCTATCCTTCTTGTTGGGGCTGTAGATTAGAATTGATATTAATTGTTTTCCCTGGTATAATTTCCACAATTTTTGTTTTGTCTGTTTGCTCTTCCAGAGATGTCAGTTCTTCCCACATCTTGTTCAAGTTCCTGCTTGAAGATTCACCTTCATTCTACTGATCTGTGTCAAAAAACCTTTGGAGACCATCATTGTTAGAAAAATCATTTTGTATAAACCTATCTATATGACCATCTCCGTCTATGTCTTTTAGTGTTAATGCAGCATCAATTGTCAGGATAGGTCTCATGTTTTTATTCAGTGTGTCATTGTAATCGTCAGTCCAGTTTTGATATTCTATGTCTAAGGATTTTTTGGCTGGTGGGTAAATGGTGATTTTTTTCCTAGACTGGCCACTGGTGATGGTCATGTTGCCTGACCTGCTTCCTATGTAAGCATCTGCAGTTGCCAGCCAGGGTCTTCCGAGTATAATAGGATATCCACTAAGTTTGCTTTTTACCTCGATGACTATGAAATCAGCTGGGTATTCCCATGATTCTATATTGATTATAATGTCATCGAGCATTCCTTCAGGCTTCACAGTGGATGTATCTGCTAGCTGGAGTACTGTAGTTGTTGGTCTGACCTCTGATTGGAGACCTAGGTGTATCATAGTATTTTTTGGTCATTACGTGTATAGCTGCTCCTAAATCAATTAGGCTCCTGTCGATTTGTCTGTTATTGATGTTGACTTAGACCACGGGGCTAACTGGGTCTAGATATTTGGGGTTAACCACGATACCCAGCATTAGATCAGCTAATTGGCCTACTACATTAATAGTTGGTGGGTCACGCTTTCTCCTTCCAGGTTTCTTCAAACAATTCTCTTTTATATATTTGTTGCAGATGGGTACGTCTCTGATGGCTTGTAAGATGGGGATTTGGATATTCAAGTGTTTTAATTCATTCAGAATTGCGTTTTCTTCTTCATCTTTGGTACTTTGTACAAGATTTTCAGGAAATGGAGGGTTTCTAGTTCGTGTGAGTGGTATAATTTCTTCCTCCATAAGGTTTGGTTCATCAGGATGCTGAATATGAGGTTGAGTCCTTTGCTTTTGGTGCTCTGGTTGTTGTATGTTTTGCGTAGGTGTATTTTGGAGCATTTTTCCAGACCTTAGGTTAATCTCATTTATTTCCACAGTATCTGCTACGTAAGTGGGAAATTGCATCGTTTCAGTATTGTAGACTTGCTGCTGCCTTGGCCTGTTGTTGTTAGGGTTAGGGATTGGCTGGGCAGGAATTGGTGGAGGTCTGGGGGTGGTTGATTAGGTGGTGGTGGCATGATAAGTGGATGTTGTTGCTATAGCAGAGCTCTCCAATTTGATGAGGAATAAGGATATGGATTGCCATAATTTTTGGATGGTTGAGTAAAAGGTGGGGGGTATGAGGGGTAGGATTGTGGGTAGTATGACTGATGATAAGGTTGGTTTTGTTGCCATTGATTTGGATTTTGCTGAGATGGCCATAGGGCTGGTATAGAGTTCCAATTCTGCTGGTTATTTCCCTAGTTATAGTAATGTTGTTTGTTGGGTTGGTACGATCTGGGAAAATTATTCATCTTCTGATTTACAAAGCAGAGTTGTTCTATTGCACCCTCGGTTGTGGGCTCTTGGATAGCGGCTTTGTAGGAATGCAACAAGGGACACTTGTTAGTAGAGTGATCCTCAGTGCAGAGGCCACATATTTTGATGGTGTTTAGTGTGCACTGCCCCTTCTCATGCTTCTTTCTATAATGAGGATAGAATATTGCCAAGGCTTGGTTAATTTCATCTTGTTTCTTTTTTATTTGAAGAGCATCAAGTTGCATGGCCAGAGATTGTAGGATGTCAGTCTTCATGTCGTCCAGCAGTTTTCCTAAATCAGATTTTGTAAGTGTTGGTCCTGAATATGTTGATCCACCATAGGTGTGTGTGTATCCCTTGTCCCATTCTTAGTTTTCTTAGATCTATAGTAGTTTTTGAAGATTTGCAGGATCTGGTCAAAAGATTTTTGGAATATATCTCCATCTCCTAGAAGATTTAAGACTTCACAATTCTCTTCTTTTACACCTCTAAGAAGGACAATTTTTAGTGACTCGGGATCCAAGGTGCAATGACTGGCTCGTTTGTAGCTGAGTTGAAATCTTTGGGCATAATCTCCTAATGACTCTCTTTCTCCTTGTTGCATCCTAAAGATTTCATCCCTTGTATCTTTGGCCTTGCAGTAGTCCCTATATTTTTATAAGAATGCATGTTTCATTTGATCCTAGCTAAAGATACTATTCCCTTCAAGGCTCATGAACCACCGAAGTGATAGGTATTTCAGTGTGGAAGGAAAAATCCTTAGCTTTTATGCATCAGTAGTGTAATCAAATGATCTCCAAACTACCTCAAATTCAAACAGGAATGTGTCAGGATCTTCTGAAGTCAAACCATGGAAGTTTGGTAGATTATTAGGATTGATGTTCTTCATCCTGGCATCTCCAAGAGGTATGCTAATGGGAAAGTTGAAAAGCTCCCTAGGTTCCTCCTCTTCGTTTTCCATTGTGGTGTTTGAGCTGGAACTGGTAGTGAAGTTGTCTTTGTTTGGATCGTATGTGGAGTCAGTTCCGTTTTCAGAGTGTAGAAATTCAAACTGAGAATGGTCAGAACTGTTATTACCGTTGTTGCTCATGGAATGCTTGGGCAGAAAGCGGCCAAACCTATCCCTTTTCCAACGAGGAATTTATTGGTAAAAAAAAGTATTTATGTTTTTGTTTTATGTGATTTTTGTTTTCTTTTTGTGTTGTTTTTAGGTGATGTCTCCTAAAAGATTTAGCACCTCCCCAGCAACGGCGCCAAAAAGTGGTGAGCTCCCAAAATGGATGCCTAATGAGGGCAGCTGTACTAAGAGCCTACTTTAATTATCAACCCGGGGGACGTACAAACTTTAGAGGTGCAGGCACTATCTGTGCTCTTATAGGATAATATTTGTCGCGGTTGGGTATCAGTATTAATGTTTTAAGGGTTGCCTACTCAATACATAAAACTGTTTATACTAGGGAATTAAATACTGGGAAACAGTAAATCTATTTTAAAGAATTAAAATACTAAAAGCAGTAAATCTATTTTTAAAGAATTAAAATACTAAAAGCAGTAAATTTATTTTAAAGAATTAAAATACTAAAAGCAGTAAATCTATTTTAAAAAATTAAAAATGCTGAAAGTGAAAGAGATATTCCTATGAATCTACCTAATGCGGAATGGTGAATCTAGACTATGAAAGTGAAATGCCACAACAGATCTATTCTAAATTAAAGAAAGCAAGGTATGTAATTACTTACGCATAAAACTAGAATTCTAATCTAACATCTCATGCTACACATCTATTATTAAGAAATCAAAGCAATCAATCTCGAGAAGCAATTAATCATGATGGGAAACATTTATAAACCTTAGATCTAAACCATGATTTTTGAAGGCAATGCTAATATATATGGAATCGTTGTTTAAAATGTGCGTTGGAAGAAAGCAACTATAGGACTACTGAAACCGTATTGTTGAACTACAGAACGTGTTATAAATTACTACAGAATCAAGACATCATTCAAATGCTTCGATATGCGATATAAATTTTCATCACTGTAAAACACATAATCGGAAATACCTGAAAAATGGAGATCCCCTGACTTACATGTTGGAGGGGCCCTCTCCAACTCGTACTCAGGAGGGAATGAAACTTATAGACGCTGACTGGGATTTAACATCAATCTTCTATTAAAATATAAACTCCATGTGTTGCTTGGTTTTTCAACCAAGCATGTGCAAGGATGCACCTATTAACAAAGTAATAGCAGTTTCGAATGAAAAGCAAAAACAATTATAAATTTAATCTAACATTAACATAAACATGTGTAAATAAACAAGAACTAAATCAATAACAAGAGATCTATGGGAAGAACAAAAGAAACAATAATAGATTTTGTGTATTACCTCAAAGGTGAGGATGTTTGGTGTTGAGCAGCTCCAAGTTTGAGGTGCTCCAAGCTCCAATGGTCTCTTCTCCAAGATGCTGAAATGGGGGTCTTCAAACTCGAAATGGGAGGCAATGGCTCTCAAAAGGAATTTGGAAGCATAAGGATAGGAAGAAATGTGGATGGATAGTGAGGAGCCCCTATCACCTTTTATAGTTTTTGGTGATGGGGAATACCATTATGGTTTTGAGGAAACCAATGGTATTAACCAACATGGTTTAGGTCTCTTTTCCCTCTTTTTTCTTTTTTGAATATTTTTTATATTTTTATTCCCTTTTAATATTTTTGGGGAATTTTGGACCCTTTTTTAGGGTTTTTTGTGTTTTTTGAGGAAAAATATATATTTTGAGGGGGGAAAAGGTGTATTGTGGTCTTTTGGTAACCTTTTGATGGTTTTAGAGGCTCAAATGGTGGAAAAGTGGACAAATGGGTCATGTGAATAAGGGAATGAGCTAGTGAGCACTTTTTGGGTGTTAACAGATTGCCCCCTAATGTGTGAGGGCAGGAGATCATCGTATGGCCGATAGAGATCATAGTTCTTTTGTCTTTTTCTTGGGGTTTGGAGAAGAGAAGAGACCGTTTGGAGATTGGAACAGCGGCCCCTTAGAAGCTGCAAAAAACAAAAAATATTACATGGCCTCAAAATGAATGAGGAATAATCTCTGATAATTGACGAGGCGGGCATACCCATGCTCGTATCGAGACATATACATAACAATTAGGCCCACGAAGGGGGACCTGAAAAAATACATAAAAATCTGCTGGTACATCATAAAGGTCCAGAGGGGACACGATGCTGGGACATACTCATGGTCATATCATGACTGATCTGAATAACTGATACACTGGAAAAAATGCAACAACTGTTCTGAATAAGGTATCAGAAGGGTTGATGAACTGCTGAAACTGAAGGTGTCCAACATCTGTAGGGACTCAATAACTATGAGTCAACTCTGAGGAGTTATATGTAACTGTATACTCAAGGGAGTACAAAAGCGGGGTACATATAAAAACTGTCGATAAACGCAACCCGAATATCCATAGGAAAATGTAACTGGTTGTATCCTTAATTAGACTCACATATGTGGTAGAGTCAAATGATATCCGGGGTCTTCAACAAATAACTGAAAGGACCGATACCCTGTACGAGTCTCAATGATGTGATCAAGGTGTTGAAGTCGAGCATGTGAGAAACAATCATTTGGAGAGGCACTGAGGACTCCTTTCGAAATGATCCGTAGGCACTCATCATAAATGGTGATGAGTCCAAGGCATAGGGACCTCTGGGTCTATCCTCTGGAATATATTTGGTTGGTGTCGACAGAGGGAGACCAACAACTACCAAGGCAATGATGTTTCCTTGATAGGAGCGCGAGGTGCACAACTGATATGTGATAGTACTGATGGTAGGGCTCTCATATTGTGGGGATGTGGAAACAGCTGGGCTCATAGAGTGGGTGGACTCAAACTTCTTTTGTTAAGAGCATGATGACATGGTTGACCTGGCAGCATAGGAAACTGACTTTTAGGTGTGACGACCATAGCTTTAAGGGATTAAGAATATGTATTGTATACTGGAGTGACTCTGGGGGGACAAGCTGGTGGATGCTTTTGGGAGACTCTCAGGGTGACATACTGCAGAATATTCTGAACAAAGGAGACCATAATGGGGAGCTGCCTTATGAGAAGACATGATCTGTTGTGGCACCGGAAAGCACCATTGGGTCCTTCTTCGTGGTTTTAATGAGCTCCAAGAAGGGATAAAAGTGTGCTCCAAAATGGTACTGTCTTGTGGATTTATGCGAGCCCGGAACTGTTCATGCTCGTGGTTGCTTTCAGTTTTAGAGAGTCTGAAAGCAGTAAATAGACTCCAATGGTGTTCTTTTTCGTGTGTTAGTCTCCAATGCCCGAAAAAGTATAAAATGATGCAAATGGAGAACTCTTCTAGCCAATGTGACTAGAGTATTCCTTTTTCGTAATTAGTCTACAAGGTCTGGAAAAGGGGTAAACTTATACTAGGTAGACGCCCTTTCAGATACTTTTAGCGAGCATGAAAGGAAGCAAGATTGCTCAGCTATCTTTTCATTGTTTCAGGAGTCAGAAAAGAGCTTAACGGAAACTCCCTAAGTTCCTTTTTCGTAAAAGAATTGCTCGGCCTGAAAAAGGGATAAAATTATACCGAACAAGAAGGTATTGGAGAGAGCGAGAAATGATCTTGAGCATCGTCATGAGCACGGAAAACTGAATCCGGCGACATAAAAATTGTCAAAAACGGGCAACGACCGATGTGGCACGCAGACAGAGGCGATGAGGGGCATTTTGGAGAAATGCCCAAAAACTATGGGAGTGAGAGCGAGAAATGATCTCAAGCATCATCACGAGCGCGAAAAACTGAATCCGGTGATATAAGACTCGCCAAAAATGGACCACGGCCGATGTGGCACGCAAATCGAGGCGACGAGGGGTATGGAAAAAATGCCCAAAAAATCTGGTGGTGATAGCAAGAAATGATCTCAAGCATCGTCACGAGCGCGGAAATATGAATCCGACGGTGCAAATGGTGCGAAAAACGGAGGTCATAAGGACTCCAGAATGGTCAAAGGAAATAACTAGGTTAAAAAATGGCTACAAATAAAGGTGAGCCCACCAAGCCAAGGATGCAATGGTGGGGAGAAATGATGACCCGTGGGGGAAGAATACTAGATGTATCAAATCAAATCAACTATACAAGTGATATGTGACCTCAAAAATGGTTGAGATCACACATGTGAAAAAGTGAGGAGGGTTAATGACCTGCCCCCATGTTATGTGCATGGGGTTTATAATTGTGGATCACATATGTGTTGGTTTGAATAATGGGGTCATTGAAATAATGAGATAGATGTGATGGGGAAGGTTCAAAATGATTGATCATGCCCCCTATCCTAGGGTCGAGGTAATCTATTATGCCCCCTAAATCAAAGGTGTCAATGCGGTGCACATGATGTCTTAGAGAGGGATCAACAGGGCATTGACCAACTGCTAGCGGGGGGGTATACCATGAGGCTGTGGGTCGTGGTGGCATATTGAAGTGATGATATGATGATGGGGGATTCCTCTTGTGGGGTGGATGCCCCCAGTATCTCCGACGAGAATTATGATGATGACAAGTAGGCAAGGTTTTGGGCCTACCCCCATGTTGTGGACATGTGGTTTCCTTGTCAATTTGAAAGGGTTGAACATGTGTGTCAAAGGGATCAGTGGAAGGGGCCGATCGGACAGAGGGGTCTCCAGCGAAAACCGTGTAAATGGTGTTAATTTCTTCCGAGGAGGAACATTTTGGGGGATATATTTCCTCAATGAGAAGAGGGGATATCTCTACATCAGTATTATTCAGTTCGTATAGTGCTTCTCTATAATCTGGGAGATCAGGGCGGTGATGTGAATAATGGTCGTAGATGCCGCATATCGCACAAGGGTGGTTGGTAATCAAATATTTATCACGATGCTGAGGGGGAAGCTCGAGTTTGACAACTGGAATGTTAGTGTCATCATCCAACATTTGCATATGCTCTTGAAGTGCCGGTAATTGTGGACATTGATAGGTAGCATGGCCTATATCGTCGCACAAAGAGCACTTGGGGGGAGCATGGATTATTGGGCGATTCTTCTCCAACTTGGGATTCGGTGGGGCGATGCGGGTTGTGGGTCCAGTGGTGTAGGTTGTGGGTCCAGTGGTGTAGGTTTGTTGGCCTATGCCCCCATTGTAGTGGAGTTCAGGGGGAGCATTACTAGATGTTGATGCAGTGGCCCCTGTTGGAGGTGGCCGGTTCTGGATGTTTGTTACACCAGGGATTGGACAGTTAGAAGTATTGATGGGTTGCACCGGTTGTAAAATGATGTTCGATGTCGGGGGAGGGGTTGGGGTTGGGGAAGGTAGGTACCACATAGGTAGTCCTAATGTTAATCCTGGGAGATTAAGTGTAGCCATGACTGGTGTGTTGATGGCGCCTGAAGGGGGAAATAAAAATGGGATAGTATGAATTGGTGTGGCTCCTACGTGAGTTGGCACTGAGGGTGGTTGCGGGAGTAAAGGGGGTTGTTGGTTTGGTACCTGTGTGTTATGAGAGAGGGTGCACAAATCAGATATCTCGGTTATCTTCAAAGGCGGTGGGATGGATTGGAATGTGGAAGTCATAGGTGATTCCGAGTATAATCCGGGTCTGACTATGGAGACGAACGATGTAGGTGCATTCTGAACTGGTTGTTCAATCATAGGGAGAACATTTTTAGGTGCAGTGGGGCGTATTGGTTTCGACGCATTTGGATATTCATGTCAGATGATGACATCATAAGGAGATGATGACTACTTGAATCCATCGGTTGGTTTGTGTGTGCAGCATATGTGATTTGTTGTTGTGGTGTTGTGGTTCCTTGAGGACGATCCAACGGACGAGTGTTCGCCACTCCTTGTGTGGGAAAAGGATTTTGCAGCACCATGGGTTGTGGTTGAGTAGGTGGCGCTGGTTGTGCCGCGTGCCCTAGGCGTTGGGCGTCATCATTCCACAGGTGGCATGCTCGCTCCAAATGGGGGCAAGTGTGTGTGTAATGGCCGTATACTCCGCATATGGAACATGGGTGGTTTGTTCATAAATTGGGGTTCTTACCCTGTTTCGGTGGTCAATAAGGGTTTTGGTTGGCGGGGGTAGTGTTGTTGTTGTTTGGTGGATAAGTCTGAGCGATTGGAGGTTGTGGTGCAACAAGCGCTACCTGTGGTGGGTAATAAGTCGTTTGGGCTTGTGAGTGAACAGGAGCATGTGTGGCCTGCTGATGATAATAAGCCACTTGGGCTTGTGGCTGAACCGAAGTCTGGTGGGCCTGCTGGTTATAGTATGAAGGTGGTGCATAAGTTGATGGTGCTTGCCCATAACACTGTGGTGGACATGAGGTTCCATGAGTGTGGTGGGTGTGCGTTACTGGAGCATATGAAGTTGTAGCTCCAGAATGAGATGAAGCCCTAGAAAGGTTTGGAGCATTGTTTGTACTCACCATGGTAAAAGGTTTGTTTTGCACCATAACCTGGCCGATAATACCGTTGACGGCATGGGATGCCCCCGACGCGTCATGGCGGGATGGATCGTCGTGCGGGGCATCTGGTAAAATGGTGTATAGATAGACAGACTGGGCATATATGAGGTCAAACTGCTGAGCTTTTAAGATGGCTTCTTCTTCCGACTGGAATTGTTCAGAAGCTATATCTTTGGCTATGAGGGGGAGGAGTGATTTGAGGAACCAATCCAAAAAGATTCATTCGTCAAGTTTTATCTTGCAGAGGCTACGACGCTTACGCCACACACTTGCCCTCATTTGGAGCGAGCGCGCCACCTGTGGAATGATGATGCCCAACGCCGAGGGCACGCGGCACAACCAGCGCTGTAACATCCCAAAATTTCATAAAAATTTAAAAATTTTAATAACAACATTAATTATGATATTAATCATTGCAGAAATAATAATTGATATTACGACAGCATTAGTTGTACAGTTGTTAATACTAAAACATAATTTAATTATGTTTAGTAGCAATGTGACAGTGATAATTTAAATACATTAATAACTGACATGATTATGGTAACAAATGTACTAACTAATTTTAATGTTGTCTTTATCTTTCCATCATTGATGTAATAAATGTAACGCAAGGTCATTAAATGTTTGTATGAGAGAGTATGGTAACATTTAGTTAGTCTCCCTACTAAAATATATCATTAGATTAACCGGAAATCTACCAAACAAACTATTTATTTCTATAACTTTGATAATAAATTTCTTATGATCACAACCCAAAAGTGATACTAAAAACTCCTATGTATGGGCTATTCCATCCGTAACATTGCAATGTTTAAATTGGTGATACTTATAATCTTTTCAAAGGCTTGTATCTATTTGTATGAATGGTATAAAAGTGAAACCATGTTAATTTGTAACTATAGTGGTCCTATCAACAAATAACTAGGACATAACGTTGGTATTTAAAATTCACACATAATAATTCAGGACTAAATAAACTTCGAATGGTTATTCTATATAATAGTATAAATCTATTGCTATGACCTAGACTTATGACCATATGAATATATGTATAAAATTTTGAAAGGTCATCCTATATGACCACATGACTCTTTATTACGACCCAACTTGGGACTATGTATTAGTTGGTTGATAAAACATTAACACGAAAGTCATGGAATGTAACTTTAGAGTCCATACGAACTTAGGAATTCGACTTGATATAACATATAACATTATAACGTCATGTATTAGAGTTTGAAAATATGTCGTTGGAAATAGAATCACTAACATGTAATAAATTGTGATGGACAGGTTGGTGATTACAGGTCATATGAAATCGGTGTTGGTGAATGTGTTACAGGCCAGCATTAATGGTCGTCCATACTGTATGCGTAATGGGGTTTCAACGAGCCTCCATGTAAGTGCAAACCAAGCATACGGTGATTGTAATAGTGCCATGTAATATAACTTCGTTGAACATTCTCCGAGCTGGCTGTCGATACACCCATCCTAAGTTAACGTGGTGTTGTCGTGCTATGGTAATGAATGAGCAATTAATATGTTGGTTGTTCGCTCCAATGCAAAGAGTGTTGGCATGATTTCGATCGTTGATCATCATTGATATTGTCCATTGGATCAAACCCTAGAATTGGGTCGATGTTTTGGTTTATAAGATTTGGAAAGTGGTTTAATGTTTCCATTGTTTTCGGTCTGTGGCCGACAGGCTGCCGAAATTTTGGTTTAGAAAGTGTAGGAGGTTCGACCTCGAGACCTCTGGTTTTGGGAAGGTTACAGTTCCCTTCCTTCTGCAATGGCATCATTTTGATAAACTGTGTATCTAGTTTATATTGTCAATGGTTGATAGTTCTGGAACTCGTCGTTTTAGTTTGAGTCAAAGATTTGCCCTGGTGTAAATGGACCAAGAGTTTCTCGTCTCGTCTTCAGCGTGGAGTCATTGTTGAACTGGTGAAAGTGGAAAGCTTTGGTATTCTACATCGAGGTAAGCTTCCCCGTAATGAATAGCTATTCATTTAAAGTATCTCATCTTTCAGTTTGAAAAGATATCAGTCGTCTAAGCCATTTTTTTTGTCAGTTGCAGGTTGTGAAGTAGAGAATTCGAGAAAGGGTTTTACAAAGTTGGCGACCTCTCAATCTGGTAAGCTCCGGGTCTTTCCAAAAACCCTCGTAGGTGCTCTATGACTGTGGTTGATGAGGATTCAAGAGCTGTGTTACTGGTCCTGCTATGACTCGTCGTGGTTGAAAAATGAAGAACTTCGAAGCACTGTTAAATAATCAAATGCTATGTGCTTAGTGTTGTGATTCTCGTTTGATTATGAAATACTTGGTTTTTATACCTTGTCACATGTCTCCGTCAATCTGGGCATTGTAAAACTCATTGATGCCGACGGTTTAAGAACTCGTTTCAATATTTGAACTTGGGAATCTCCCTGTTATGATTTTGTTTTAAAAGAAACATGTTGTACTTCTTGTTCTAGACCCAACGACTTCACTTCTTGAAGTTGGGACTGTATAAACAATCTTTTTCTTCTAAAAAAAATGGAAACGTAAGCTATTTAACTCTGTGTAAAAACGCCTGTGTTATATGAATTGATACTATAAGTTGACATCGTGATTCTTCAAGCTATGGTTTATGTACTCTGTCGTAGAAGATAACTTTGTAGAATGTGAACCCGAAAAGGCTTGTCTCTTCGTTGGTATCTAACTGAAAACTTAATGAGTAAAAACGTAAGTCGGGTGTGTGAAACTTGTCTTGGTTAATAATTCTGTAATATGCTATAGGAAATAGTGTTTCAAATCGTTTTAATGGAGATGAACGGGCCATACCCTAGTTCGTGTTTTGGTTTGAATAGATATTGAATGAAGTTTCAAAAAGACTTGGGATTTGATTGTTTATGTTCCCAAAATGTAAAACGATGGAAATGGAAAAGACAAATGCAACTAGTGTTGAAAATGAACTCAGATTGGAGGTCGACACTTACAGTTCGACTGTCTAATGAATGAAATGACTGGTAGCAATAAAATGTTTATAATAATTTTAATATTTGTTTAAGCTATAAAACTATAGGAAGTAGTTATAGTAAGAAACGATAACTGTATGTATATGTGCAAAATGAAAAACTATGTGATGATTGTTATGTACAATCTTGATGTGATGATCGCATTCATGTATTGCGACTATGTTATTTTATAATGCAAAAATAATATGATATGTAGAAAGATGATTTCTATCTATTTTCTATGTACATAGTGATGATAAGAATGATACAATGCAACTGTACAGGAAGTAAACATTATTTGTTTTTCATATAACTAAGGAAGCATTTTATATATATATTAAATATTATACAGAAATTTCTACAATTATTTACTATAGGGAATAAACTGATAAACATATGAATTACTATATTTATCTTATCGAATTCAATGGCAAAATGCCTATCTTATCATCTATTCTTAATTTGTGTATCTATACTGGAGTATAATGCACAAACAGCATGGGGAAAAATATAGATACTGGTTTGTCAATTCAAAACATCATTTAAACTTTAACTTTTCAGACTTCAAAGAAATTTAGAACTAGATTCAATTTTGAAAACAGAAAACAGAGATTACTAAATATATAGAACAAATCTACTAAGTAAGATAAGGTAGAAAATTTGTAAGAACCTAGATAAATGTGTAGGGCAACAAACAGCCCAAGAAGACTGTTCCACCCAACCAATTCTTGAAAATAGTCAAGTACTGCCTTAGGACCCCCGAGCCTGTTCACTGAACCACCAGGAGGAAGAAAATCAGGAAATAGGACTTCTTCTTGCAGTAGCAAATAACTTCTGAATCTTCAATAACTAGCAGTCCAATAGACCTGCACCAGCATCTCTGGTTCTTCTCAACAATATGCAGACTTAAGATTACATTCACAACTAGCCTCCCTATTCGAATATCTCAGTGATCACCTGATGCACATGAGGAAAATATTCTGCAAAAATATTGATTAAGAGCTGCCTGCTCAATTTGAATTTGCCTTTTGTAGGCTGCCTAGGCCTTTTCAGATGTTATTGGGTCATTAAATGAGCTGCCTGCTCACTCCCTCCACTTGGGGGATAATGCCACATTTTTAGGGGTATTTTTCCCATAACTAACAGCTAGTGGTGTGATGCAATTGCTGCCATCTGTCCCATACCTTCCAACAACTTCCATTCCTCCTAGTGGGTCAGTGAACACTCATTTAACAGTCCTCTTGGGTGTTTATCTCCTAATTAATTTATTTTAATAATAATATTTAGTAATTACATTCATCTTTGATCAAAACTGATCATAATTACAAAACTTTGTAATTAAATTTAACATAAAGTATTTTGCAAATAAAATAATAATTTTCAGAAATTTGAGAAGGTGACATACACCCCCCCTTAAGTCTCAACATCGTCCTCGATGTTGGTTAATCACTCCTTGAGTGTTCCTGAAACAGAGTTGGGTATGCTGCCCGCATACTACTCTCCAACTGCCAAGTTTCCTCTTCTGGGCTAAGGTGCTTCCATTGCACCTTTACTTTCCCAATGCTGCGATTTCGGAGAATAGTTTCCCTCCTTCTGAGGATACAAACCGGTTCCACCAGAAAATCTCTGTCTTGTCCCACCTATACATCATTCCAGTTTACAACATGAGTAGTATCGTGCACATATTTCTTTAAAAATGATATATGAAAAACATTATGTATTTTTAAGTTTGGTGGCAAAGCCAGTTGGTATGCCACTGCTCCAACTTTAGACAATATTTCAAAAGGACCGCAATACCTGGGTGCCAACTTGGCACAGCTCCCCAATTTCAGTGAAGTCGTTTTTGGCCTTACCTTGAGGAATATATGTTCACCAACCTGAAACTCTTTATGAGTTCTTTTTGAATCTGCTTGACTCTTTTGCCTATCTTGGGAAGCTTTTAAATGTCCTTGCACCTGTTTCACAATTAGTTCTAACTCCTGCAATAATTCAGGTCCTAAAACAACTCTATTTACTGGATCATTCCATGAAACAGGTGTATTACATTTCCTACCATAAAGAATTTCAAAAGGACTAAGTCTGGCCGATGCATGATAATGATTATTATAAGCAAATTATGCTAAGTGCAAGTAGTCTTCCCACTTACCAGGCTAATCCTTAACATACATTCTTAATAAATCTTCTAAAACTTGGTTTACCCTTTCTATCTGACCATCCATCTGTGGATGAAATGCTGTACTGAAATTTAAAGTTGTGTTCAACCCTTTAAACAGTGACCTCCATAAGTTTCCTGTAAACTTCAAGTCACGATCTGAAATTATTACTTTCGGTATTCCATGTAGTCTAAAAATCCGTTTCATAAAGATCTCTGCAATATCTGGAGCTTTATGAGTAGTCTTTACGGGTATGAAATGTGCTGCGTTGCTGAGTTTGTCCACTACCACCATGACAGAGTCATGTTGTTTCTGATTTTTAGGTAATCTAGTAATAAAATCTATGCTGATCACTTCCCATTTCCAACTTGGTATCGGTAACGGTTGTAACAATCCAGCAGGATGTTGGTGTTCAACCTTCACTTTTTGACAATCCAAACATTTAGCTATGTACTCTACTACTTCATCCTTCATTTTGGGTCAATAATATTATTTTCTCAGCATAGTAATGGTCTTTTGATAACCTGGATGACCAGAATAGTGACTTTTATGCATCTCATTTAATATCAGAAATTTTATTTCTGGTATGTCTGGTACATACAATCTGTTTTTAAACACTAATAAACCATTTTCCTTCATACTGTAATCTGCCATGCAATTTTCAGAACTGTTGTTTGCTGTCTTTTCTTTCATTTTTCTGTATTCTTCATCTATTTCACTCTTTTCCAGAATCTGATTTTCCAAATCAGTTGAATAAGTACTGATTGCTGAAATGAAATTTAATTTTGCCTTACGACTCAAGGCATCTGCAACCTTGTTCTCCTTCCCTTTAATATGCTGAATTTCGAAATCATACTCACTTAAGAACGGCAACCATCTAGCTTGTCTAGCGTTCAGGTTTGTCTGATCTAATAAATATTTCAGACCCATGTTATCTGTTAATAATGTAAATTTCCTGCCAATAAGGTGGTGAAGCCACATTTTTAAGGCATGGATAACTGCCAATAACTCTAAATCATAAGTAGAGTAGTTCTTTTCATGTACTTTCAGTTTTCTAGATTCATATGCCACCGCATGCCCTTCCTGTGTCAGGACTCCGCCGAGTCCGTAATTGCAAGCATCTGTACAAACTACAAAATCCTTGTTGGGGTCAGCTATCCTCAAGATAGGTGTTGTCGTCAATAGTTCTTTTAATTTCTTAAAACTGTCAGCACATTTCTGATCCCAAACAAATTTCTTCCCTTTCTTCTGCAAGGAAGTTATGGGGTTGGCAATTTTTGAAAAATTCTCTATAAACTTTCTGTAATACCCCGTAATGCCCAGAAATGATCTTACATCCGACACATCTTTAGGAACCTGCCAAGTCATTAATGGCCCTTATCTTGTCAGGGTCAACCGAGATTCCTTCTGCCGAAATTATGTGTCCTAGATACTGAATTTTGTCTTTGTGGAAGTCACACTTACTAAACTTGGCGTATAGTTGATGATCTCTTAGTACTTGTAAGATAATCCGTAAATGTTCATCATGCTCTTCTCTACTTTTTTAGTACACTAAAATGTCATCTATAAATATAACAACAAACTTGTCTAAGTATTTATGCAGAATATTATTCATCAGACACAAAATACAGCCAGGGAATTAGTCAAGCCAAATGGCATGACTACGAATTCATAATGTCCATACCGAGTTCGGAAAGCTGTCTTG
This sequence comes from Larix kaempferi, assembly GCA_027924585.1. Taxonomy (NCBI): domain Eukaryota; kingdom Viridiplantae; phylum Streptophyta; class Pinopsida; order Pinales; family Pinaceae; genus Larix; species Larix kaempferi. The sequence goes on from BSBM01000305.1 coordinate 8,563,017, forward strand.
AAAATATCTTCATCCTTAACCCATACTTGGTGATATCCTGGTCTTAGATCAATCTTCGAAAATACTGTTGCTCCATGCAGCTGATCAAATAGATCATCTATGTGGGGAAATGGATACCTATTCTTGATTGTCATCTTATTAAGTTGGCGATAATCTATGCACAGTCTTAAGGTTTCGTCTTTCTTTTTAACAAAAATGACAGGTGCTCCCCAAGGAGACACACTAGGTCTAATATACTTCTTGTCAATAATCTCTTTCAACTGTGATTTTAATTCGTTTAACTCCAATATGATCATTCTATACGGGGCTTTAGTGTTTGGTACTGCCCCTGGTATTAACTCTATGGTAAAATCTAAATCTCTTTTGGGTGGTAATCCTGGAATCTCCTCAGGAAATACATCTTTAAAATCCTTTAGGACAGGTATGTCCTCTAATTTCAGTTTGTCCTCTTTATCCATAAACTCATCATTTACCACATTTACTGCAAACATTTGGAATCCTTTCCTAACTGCTCTCTTAACTTGCATGGCTGAAATCTGCCTAAGGGTTACCTTCCTTGGGATGCCTTTTATTTCTACGATTTTTCCTTCGTCATTTAAACATGTAAAACTTTTTCCATAACAGTCCAGGATGACATGATGAGATTCTAACCAGTCCATCCCAACTATAATATCATAAGAACCTAAAGGTAGAATATTCAACTTGATTTGTGTTTGTAATTGATTCATGGACAAAACACAATTTTTTATAAAATCTGATACTTTCCTCTTTGTTCCAATTGCTAGTCTAACTAGCCATGATTTAATAAACTTTTCAGTTTTCAGTTTAATACTTTCCACAATGTCTGGTGATATATAACTTAAGCCAGGATCTATTAAAATAGTAACAAGATGGTCATGTATCATACCTTCAATCTCTACGATGGAGATTTGATGATCTGCTTGCCTGTTGTCGAGTGTTGCATTGACTCTGGGCATTTCCCTTGCCACATTTCCCACCATAGGTTTAGTCTGTATAGAATTGATGTTGTTTGCTTTCCGCTTCCTCAAGGGACATTCAGATGCTTAATGAGGACCTTAGCATTCAAAACATTTGATAGGTGCTTTTGGCTCACTGGTCTTGGCATTATTAGGTGCATTTCTGGGTGTTGTAGAATTCTGTTGTGAATTGTTTCTGGAGTTGTTTCCTTGATAATTCCGATTCTAAAAAAAAATTCTTTGAAATCCGGAATTTCCACTGAATCTGAATTTTTTCTTTTTCTGCTCAAAATTGTTGGGCTTAAGATTTTTCCAGTTTGACATTCCTTCTCTTTTCCGATTTGTGTCATAACAGAAAACTGCCTTTCTTATAGCCTCTTCCAAGGTTTTAGGACTCTCATACTCGATTCTGTCCTTAATACTGAAAGGTAAACAGCTCAAGTACCTTTGAATTTTAGGTTTTTCTTCTATAAGGTATGGTACATATCTTAGTAAGTTCAGAAACTTATTGTTCATTTCCTTCATGTTCATACCTCCCAGCTTCAAATCGTAGAACTCCTTGGATTTTTCTTCATAGTACTGTTCAAACAAATACTTCTTTTTAAAGTATCGTTTAAAGGTACTCCAGCTTACATCTTTATCTTTGATTCCTTTTACTCATTTGATGTCCTGCCACCAAATATCCGCTTTTCCAGTCAAGTTATATATAGCCATTTTTGCCTTTAAAGACTCTGAATAGTTATAAATATGGAAGTATTTCTTCATGCCGGACAGCCAAGCTTTAACTATCTCTCCCTTCTCAGTTTCTCCATTGAAAGTTGGAGGTCTAATCTTTTTGAACTCCCCAGAAATCTGCTCATATTCCTTTTGACTTTTCTTTCTAGGTTTGCAGTCTCCTTCATTGCTATCACTGGTGTAGTTACGTTTCTTTCTGCGTGTTTCAATAGCATCTCCTGATGAGGTTGAACTATTTTTCACCTTGCTGATTTTCATTTTCTTATCTTTATCAGCATGAGGTAGATCCTCAACTTTGGAGATATCTTCATTATCTTTCTCTTGTTCCTCAGTTTGGCTCTATTCAAACAGCGCTTGGTTTAATTGCTCTTGTGCTTGCAGAATCCTTTCATTGTCTTGTTTCACCGATCTAATTTCTGCTTTTAACTCATGAAAGGCACGTAACAGTTCTGTCAAACTGTTATTTAGTTCACCATGACCTTCTGTTACATAGTGTTGTCCCGAGCTGTGACTGTTTGGCTGGAATCTGTCGTCTAATTGTTCAGCTGAGTTTTCCATACCTGTAACTGAAAATAATTTCTGGATAGAACATAATAATTAAATTTTTAAGTTAGTACAATTACTTTGCTATATGAAAATTTTCTGCTGTGTGTTTTGGACCTCATTCAGGCCTAGAGTTCGAATTTGAGCTCCGATACCACATGTAACATCCCGAAATTTCATAAAAATTTAAAATTTTTAATAACAGCATTAATTATGATATTAATAATTGCAGAAATAATAATTGAGATTACGACAGCATTAGTTGTACAGTTGTTAATACTAAAACATAATTTAATTCTGTTTAGTAGCAATGTGACAGTGATAATTTAAATACATTAATAACTGACATGATTATGGTAACAAATGTATTAACTAATTTTAACGTCGTCATTATCTTTCCATCATTGATGTAATAAATGTAACGCAAGGTCATTAAATGTTTGTATGAGAGAGTATGGTAACATTTAGTTAGTCTCCCTACTAAAATATATCATTAGATTCATCGGAAATCTACCAAACAAACTATTTATTTCTATAACTTTGATAATAAACTTCTTATGATCACAACCCAAAAGTAATACTAAAAACTCCTATGTATGGGCTATTCCATCCGTAACATTGCAATGTTTAAATTGGTGATACTTATAATCTTTTCAAAGGCTTGTATCTATTTGTATGAATGGTACAAAAGTGAAACCATGTTAATTTGTAACTATAGTGGTCCTATCAACAAATAACTAGGACATAACGTTGGTATTTAAAATTCACACATAATAATTCGGGACTAAATAAACTTCGAATGGTTATTCTATATAATAGCATAAATCTAATGCTATGACCTAGACTTATGACCATATGAATATATGTATAAAATTTTGAAAGGTCATCCTATATGACCACATGACTCTTTATTACGACCCAACTTGGGACTATGTATTAGTTGGTTGATAAAACATTAACACGAAAGTCATGGAATGTAACTTTAGAGTCCATACGAACTTAGGAATTCGACTTGATATAACATATAACGTTATAACGTCATGTATTAGAGTTTGAAAATGTGTCGTTGGAAATAGAATCACTGACATGCAATAAATTGTGATGGACAGGTTGGTGATTACAGGTGATACGAAATCGGTGTTGGCGAATGTGTTACAGGCCAGCATTAATGGATGTCCAGACTATATGTGTAATGGGGTTTCAACAAGCCTCCACATAAGTGCAAACCAAGCATACGGTGATTGTAATAGTGCCATGTAATATAACTTCGTTGAACGTTCTCCGAGCTGGTTGTCAATACACCCATCGTAAGTTAAACGTGGTGTTGCCGTGCTATGGTAATGAATGAGCAATTAATATGTTGGTTGTTCGCTCCAATGCAAAGAGTGTTGGCATGATTTCGATCGTTGATCATCATTGATATTGTCCGTTGGATCAAACCCTAGAATTGGGTCGATGTTTTGGTTTATGAGATTTGGAAAGTGGTTTAATGTTTCCGTTGTTTTCGGTCTGTGGCCGACAGGCTGCCAAAATTTTGGTTTAGAAAGTGTATGAAGTTCGACCTTGAGACCTCTAGTTTTGGGAAGGTTACAGTTCTCTTCCTTCTGTAATGGCATCGTTTTGATAGACTGTGTATCTAGTTTATATTGTCAATGGTTGATAGTTCTGGAACTCATCGTTTTAGTTTGAGTCAAAGATTTGCCCTGGTGTAAATGGACCGAGGGTTTCTCGTCTCGTCTTCGGCGTGGAGTCATTGTTGAACTGGTGAAAGTGGAAAGATTTGGTATTCTATAGCGAGGTAAGCTTCCCCATAATGAATAGCGATTCATTTAAAGTATCTCATCTTTCAGTTTGAAAAGTTATCAGTCCTCTAAGACATCATTTTTGTCAGTTGCAGGTTGTGAAGTAGAGAATTCGAGAAAGGGTTTTACAAAGTTGGCGACCTCTCAATCTGGTAAGCTCCGGGTCTTTCAAAAAACCCTCGTAGGTGCTCTGTGACTATGGTTGATGAGGATTCAAGAGCTGTGTTACTGGTCCTGCCGTGACTCGTCGTGGTTGAAAAATGAAGAACTTCGAAGCACTGTTACATAATCAAATGCTATGTGCTTAGTGCTGTGATTCTCGTTTGATTATGAAATACTTGGTTTTTATACCTTGTCACATGTCTCCGTCGATCTGGGCATTGTAAAACTCATTGATGCCGAGGGTTTAAGAACTCGTTTCAATATTTGAACTTGGGAATCTCCCTGTTATGATTTTTTTTTAAAAGAAACATGTTGTACTTCTTGTTCTAGACCCAATGACTTCACTTCTTGAAGTTGGGACTGTATGAACAATCTTTTTCTTCTAAAAAAAATGGAAACGTAAGCTATTTAACTATGTGTAAAAATGCCTGTGTTATATGACTTGATACTATAAGTTGACATCATGATTCTTCAAGCTATGGTTTATGTACTCTGTCATAGAAGATAACTTTGTAGAATGTGAACCCGAAAAGGCTTGTCTCTTCGTCGGTATCTAACTGAAAACTTAATGAGTAAAAACATAAGTCGGGTGTGTGAAACTTGTCTTGGTTAATAATTATGTAATATGCTATAGGAAATAGTGTTTCAAATTGTTTTAATGGAGATGAACGGGCCATACCCTAGTTCGCGTTTTGGTTTGAATAGATATTGAATGAAGTTTCGAAAAGACTTGGGATTTGATTGTTTATGTTCCCAAAATGTAAAACGATGGAAATGGAAAAGACAAATGCAACTAGGGTTGAAAATGAACTCAGATTGGAAGTCGACACTTACAGTTCGACTGTCTAATGAATGAAATGATTGGTAGCAATAAAATGTTTATAATAATTTTAATATTTGTTTAAGCTATAAAACTATAGGAAGTAGTTATAGTAAGAAACGATAACAGTATGTATATGTGCAAAATGAAAAACTATGTGATGACTGTTATGTACAGTCGTGATGTGATGATTGCATTCATGTATTGCGACTATGTTATTTTATAATGCAAAAATAATATGATATGTAGAAAGATGATTTCTATCTATTTCCTATGTACATAGTGATGATAAGAATGATACAATGCAACTGTACATGAAGTAAACATTATTTGTTTTTCATATAACTAAGGAAGCATTTTATATATATATTAAATATTATACAAAACTTTCTACAATTATTTACTATAGGGCAGAAACTGATAAACATGTGAATTACTATATTTATCTTATTGAATTCAATGGCAAAATGCCTATCTTATCATTTATTCTTAATTTGCGTATCTATACTGGAGTACGATGCACAAAACAGCATGGGGAAAAATATAGATACTGGTTTGTCAATTCAAAACATCATTTAAACTTTAACTTTCAGACTTCAAATAAATTTAGAACTAGATTCAATTTTGAAAACAGAAAACAGAGATTACTAAATATACAGAACAAATCTACTAACTAAGATAAGGTAGAAAATTTGTAAGAACCTGGATAAATGTGTAGGGCAACAAACAACCCAAGAAGACTGTTCCACCCAAGCAATTCCTGAAAACAGTCAAGTACTGCCTTAGGACCCCCGAGCCTGTTCACTCAACCACTAGGAGGAAGAAACTTAGGAAATAGGACTTTTTCTTGTAGTAGCAAGTAACTTCTGAATCTTCAATAACTAGCAGTCCAATAGACCTACACCGGCATCTCTGGTTCTTCTCAACAATATGCAGACTTAAGATCGCATTCACAACTAGCCTCCCTATTCGAATCTCTTAGTGATCACCTAATGCACATGAGGAAAATATTCTGCAGAAATATTGATTAAGAGCTGCCTACTCAATTCGAATTTTCCTTTTGTAGGCTGCCTATGCCTTTTCAGATGTTACTGGGTCATTAAATGAGCTGCCTGCTCACTCCCTCCACCTGGGGGATAATGCCACATTTTTAGGGGTATTTGTCCCATAACCAACAGCCAGTGGTGTGATGCAATTGCTGCCATCTGTCCCATACCTTCCAACAGCTTCCATTCCTCCTAGTGGGTCAGTGAACACTCATTTAACAATCCTCTTGGGTGTTTGTCTCCTAATTAATTTATTTTAATAATAATATTCAGTAATTACATTCATCTTTGATCAAAACTGATCATAATTACAAAACTTTGTAATTAAATTTAACATAAAGTATTTTGCAAATAAAATAATAATTTTTAGAAATTTGGGTAGGTGACAAGCACCACCTACTCAACCACAACCCATGGTGCTGCAGAATCCTTTTCCCACACAAGGAGTGGCGAACACTCGTCTGTTGTGCAAGTATGCACCTATTAACAAAGTAATAGCAGTTTCGAATGAAAAGCAAAAACAATTATAAATTTAATCTAACATTAACATAAACATGTGTAAATAAACAAGAACTAAATCAATAACAAGAGATCTATGGGAAGAACAAGAGAAACAATAACAGATTTTTTGTATTACCTCAAAGGTGAGGATGTTTGGTGTTGAGCAGCTCCAAGGTTGAGGTGCTCCAAGCTCCAATGGTCTCTTCTCCAAGATGCTGAAATGGGGGTCTTCAAACTCGAAATGGGAGGCAATGGCTCTCAAAAGGAATTTGGCAGCATAAGGATAGGATGAAATGTGGATGGATAGTGAGGAGCCCCTATCACCTTTTTATAGTTTTTGGTGATGGAGAATACCATTATGGTTTTGATGAAACCAATGGTATTAACCAACATGGTTTAGGTCTCTTTTTCCCTCTTTTTCCTTTTTTGAATATTTTTTATATTTTTATTCCCTTTTAATATTTTTGGGGAATTTTGGACCTTTTTTGAGGATTTTTTGTGTTTTTTGAGGAAAAATATATATTTTGAGGGGAAAAAAGGTGTATTGTGGTCTTTTGGTGACCTTTTGATGGTTTTAGAGGCTCAAATGGTGGAAAAGTGGACAAATGGGTCATGTGAATAAGGGAATGAGCTAGTGAGCACTTTTCGGGTGTTAACACCATGTCTTCACAAAGGTCTGTAACTCAAAAGTATCTCAATAGTGCAAAAAACGTGAAACAATGTTGATCCAAAAATGTCAACAGAGACCTCTCGCTACCCGAGAGGTCCATATTTATATAATTCTTAATGCTGAACCTAACTAAATGTCTAAATTCCAATTCTCTTTGAACAGGAGTGCGTTCTCTACAAATCAGGAAAAAGGCGTTGAGCTGCATGATCCCTCAGTCTTCTACGTGTTTGTCCTTTAATGCCCCTGAACCTACTCAATCACGCTCGATTTCCACAGAATTAGTTTATTGAATACGCATTTTAAACATACAAGAATAATCATCTAAAACAACTTCATTAAATAATTAAGGTAAAACATTTTTCCCACAAATGAGTGTGTTTCTTCGCCATTGCTTGAGCTTTACTGCGGGAAAAAGGTTATCAAATACCTGAAAATTGGACTCATCAGCAAGGTCCAACAGTAAAACGCGACAAGGAGGATTGGGACCGTACCCTTTCTTGAATACCCAACTACCTGGACAGCACGTGCATAGTAATCTCCCCAAGTGTTGTTCTCGGTGTATTGCTCTGCCAAGATGGCCAAATGGATAGCTTAGTTGGTTTCAGGAATCCTAATGGTGTCTCCCGATATATTCAAGGTATGTGGGAGCTCAAATCCGTAGTGGTGCTGTGTAATGCACAACCGTACGGCACGAGACCTTCCTATATACTACCGAGTACGTGAAACACCTTTCGATATACGCCAAGTATGTGAAGTGCCTTTCAATATACCCTAAGGTACATGAAAGAGCCTTCGATATACCTAGTTGGTACGTGAAAGAGCTTGGATATACCGGTTGGTACATGGAAGAATACAATAACCCCGGAATACAGTGTTGGCAAGTAACGACAGCTGCCACGTTTTACGATGCCGGAACACGTCTCTAACTTAACACACAAGTTACTAAAAATTTTACCTTAGTGCTACCGTTAATTTTATCTGAACTGTTAGGTGGATGCATGAGGTGAGTACATAAATGTAAACATAATGCAAGCCCTAACTACATGAAAAAATATACTTTTCTTTTGATGAAATCTATTTACGAGAAGGAGAAATCTTTTTCCAAGTGGTTTTCCCAAAACAACCAAATGCAACACAATCCCAAATCTACCAAATTTGACAATAAAAGTACTCTTTTTGTTTTTTCCAAGCAAAGCACAAAAATCCACAAGCATCAAAAACCAAATCTAAGCATTTTCTTTTTGTCTTTTCGAATCAAAAATTAAACTAAGTGATGAAAAGAGAGAATTTCTATCTATAGAATACTAACTTTTCAATTTCACTATGATAGCTTAAAAAAAAAACCAAAGATGCATATAATTTTTCAAGCATGGAATCACTTTTACAAAAACTTGAACTCACTTGAATTTTTCAAGAAAATGAATGGCTCATAATTCCCGAAAAGCACAAATGATTAACTTTTCCTCTCAAAATTTTCCAAAAGACTAATGAATGATAAATTCCAACGCATGAACCAATTTCCACAACAATTTTCAAATGCACTTGAAAACGGTAAAAATGATGCACTTTGAATTTTTGAATGATATGCCAAGATTACAACTTGATCACAATAATGTTTTTAAGCATGAATGGCATAAAAGAGAGATTATTTGCAGCACTCCAAGCACTCAAAAATTCTCAAGAAAATGACAAGCACTTATATGAACTAGAACACTCAAGACACTCAACAAGCAACTGAATGCAATCAAATCTAAGTAACACGTGCAAAAGAGGTCTAGGGTCGGATCCAATACAAAGATCAGATCATGTGAGGAGAGGAGGAAAAGCAAGGTCAAGTGGATGAAGGTGGGGGAGACCAAAGTGTCCACCACTACCGAAACTCAAGCTTGTCCAAAATGGAACCCAAAACCACTTTGAATCAAACCAAACAAAACCAAACACTAGCAATGCAACATCAAAAAGGTCTCTAACTGGAAGATACAGTGCAAAGAAGGTCTGCAAGACAAGCCAAAACTAAAGGTTGGTGAGGAGAGAACCCAAGCACAAAAACTAGACTGCTCGTCACAGTCTCTGGTCAAGATTAGAGCGACCGTCGTAGGATGGAAACAGGTGAACTATGACAGCGTCGCAGGATTTCAAACAGTGGTGTGCGACAGCGTTGCAGGTTGCAGAGCAGCAGACTGCGCCTGACAGGGGAACGTCGCTCTGGATATATTACCCAGGTGTGGCAGGCGATATCCCTATGCAAGGATGAAAAGATCTCCAAATATGATCAACCAAAAGGCTTGACAATCAAACATACAGAATTTAAGGAATTCAACAGACTCTTCAAGAAGAAGATCTGGTGGTGAGATGGCTAAGGAGGCAAATGAATTGGATCATAAAGAAATCCAAGAAAAAGACTTTCAAACTGAAAACTTAAAACAACAATGCATGTAATTTCCCCAATATGGTCTCCAAACTTGTTACCGGACAATCTACCTAAAGCAAACTTAATGCGTGATCTCCCTAGCTCAACGTAAGTCTAGAACAAGTGAGACAAAATATGAAACTGCTTTCCTAGATCTAGTTAAAGATCAAGTGATTAGATGTCTTACCTCTAGCTTGTAGATATTTCTCCTTGATGTTGTTCCAAGCTCCACGGTCGTCAGATCTCAGCTGCAAGACCTATCAAGATATACAGAACAATACAAGTAAGTAAAATGCATCTAAATAGTAACAGATCTAAGTAAACGGTTAAGCAAGTAAACTACACAAAACATCATTAACACAACAATATTTGGTAGAAAGAGTTTATATTACTGTATTAAAAGAGGGAAGTACAAAAGAGTGATGATTACAACCAAATCTTAACGTCGCAATCCTCCTCCAACAAGCCAATGCCAAAGCCTCCAAAGGAAGTATAGGTCTCCCAAGAGATGAGTAGAGATATCCTAAGCTAATTTCACCAGCATACAAGTGTTATAGACTTCCTCCTCTTGGAATGGGAATGAGCTTCATATATATAGGACTAAGAGGATAGGGTAGGTTGAGATATAGTGGGAGAGGGTTAAGGGATCCTCCCAAAGGGATAGAGAACCAAATTCCAGCTCCCCTATAGGTTAGGGATAGGGATCCACATCACACACCTTCGAGAATGGTCTCGAAGATGCTCTTTTATCCATTTAATTGACTTCGTCGCAGGTTGCATTAGAACAACCTGCGACGTCGTAGGTTGCACAAAGGTGACATGTGACAACCTCACTAAACCCAATAGAAATAGGCCAGTATCTCTTCCAAGTTGATAACTTAGTCAAAGGAACTTCAGAATATTTACACTGAGTATTATGATGGGAATATTTAGGTGTAACAATAGCTAACTACTACTAGGTGATACTAGCATATGGAATCGACTAGACCAAAGTGGATGAATTGTAGATAGGTTGATGATTCAACATCTAGAACATGGAAATTGGATTACCTTCACACTTGAATTCAAAAGACAATCGTTCAAATTTTTTTATTCAGAACATATGGAAGTACCCCGCCTGCCAGCAACACTATTGATAGAAGCAAACAAGTCTTCGGTGAACCGACCTAGTAACGAGGAGTCTGTAGAAAAGGTACATCTGTCGTGGCATCAGTCACAATCACAAGAAATCATCAGTAATCATCAGATATTAAGTGTTTCAAGTAATCAAACTACCTTGGTAAGTCCAAAAAATTGTAGATCTAGCAACATGGCTTATCGTCTTCTAGTTAACACTCATATTTTTGAGGGGGATGGTGACCCTAGAAAACATTGGTTTGCATGTGAATCCCTTTGGCAAGCTAACCTTATTGATGATGAGAACCAATAGATTGCACAATTTGCAGGAGGACTTAGAAATAGAGATATTGTTGGAATATTCTCACCATCATTTATGTATTTACATGCATTGCATGAATCTAGTCATCAATATGATAGTCTCCTAGCACCTAGTCCTCAGTTTTGAGCCCCCTGGATCCTGTTTCTAGCTATCATTAGGCCTCCTACCTACCTAGTGTGCATTGTTTTCATCCTCTGGATACTAATGCGCCCTACTACACACATCTAGGACCTCATAAGTTAGTCCATACATTGATCAGTTAGTTCTTGCATTGATTTCCCAGTTAACTGATTGTAGCTCCCAATTGTCTATATCGGAGTGCCACTTGACTACTGACAGTTTGTCATGCGCCCTTGGAGTCTCCTTCCCTTGATAAGTTCCCACATGCATTAGTTAGACTCAGTTAGAATCATCTTTGACTGATCTTTGACTATCGGTGGCCACTACCACTGATTGGATGATGGTTCCAATACATTCCAAGCCATGATATTGAGGAGAATTCGAATGACCTTTGGGGTAATCGAATTCATTCTAGTGTACTCTCATATTTTTTCCAGATTACAGCTGATGAATGTAATTACAGCAGTTTTTCACATTCTTTGAGTTTCATGTGTGAATATTGATTCAATTTTATATCTTCATCTATTCAATTCTTGAATGATATTGTGAGGTTTGTTCAAGCTAAAGTGATCTTCACCTGTAGAATTTCACAGATATCACATGGTACATGAATCTTCTTGAAGAAGGTCCAAAGACAAACAACAAATAAAAGATAATTTCCTAGATTTTTTTAAAGCTGACGACGTTAAGCATTTGGTCGGACATAAATTGAAGCAAATTAAATAAATATTAGGAGAATATGTATGAGAATAAAACAGAAGACTCAAATATATTCTCAACCAAATTCCAGCTAAGATGGACCCTGCACTAGTGATTGAATTCTTTGTCAAAGGAATTATGGAGAAAATCAAGACTCCAATACTAATGAATGAATATACAACCTAGGATGACATCTTGAAGAAATATTTGAGAGTCGAATCAAATGCAAATTATTCGACTGGACCCATCAACAAACGACTTGACACAATAGAGAAATCACTACAGCATTTTACACTGTGGCAAAATGACCTATGGTGTATGAAATGCTCCCAATAAGTACACACTAAAGATACTTTCCCCTATGATGAAATAAGAAGGTACCATACTGATTACAACACGTACCAACGAGAAGTGAGACAATCGGAAGAAAGTTCGAACATATTTCCAGAAGAAAGAAAGTCAAAAAACTTCCAGTCGATGCAGACAACGTAATTTTGTGACATCTGCAAAAGATTTGAACCTCACTCGACCACATGTTAGGATATTACTATACTCCATCCTACTCCTACTAGCTTTTCAGTCATTTTCATTTTTAGTCTTTTAGGGTTTGCATGCATTTCCAATCATTAGTCCCAGCACCTAGCCCTCAGTTAGCTAGCCCCCGGAGCTTTTTCTTGATCAGTTTCATCCCTCCTAGTGCCTAGTGTGCCCTCCTTTCACCTACTGCATGAGAGAGGTGCACTTCTTCACCTACCAGTCCAGTTATGTTCAGTTAACAAGAGTTCTCTCCCTGATTTTAGGCTTGACTCACTCTTTCCTGACCTTATCACTCCGATGGACCTCCAATGTCACTAGATAGACTGTTCTGACTCCAGTTAGCTCCATGAGCGCCCTCCACTGAGCCTCCTTCACTACATTAGTGCTTCCATGTTCCAGTTACACCTACCACACTCAGTTAGACTCAGTTTGACTTCTAGTTGACTATTACTTGTGCATTGATGACTTCACTGATGATGAGTTGGACTCCTAGTTATGACTTGATGACACTCCACTAATTATGGATCTGTCCATGCAGGGTAATTCGAATCACACCTAGTGTATTCGAATCCTGAGCATCGTATATTTACCTTTTTACTATTCAGATTAATGTAACATGTGTAATTATTCTACCTCTATCTGAGCTCCTTTGGATCTATGTTCTTCTGCTCTATTCTTCTTCTGTCATTCCTAAATTCTTTCATTATGAGGTTTACATCATCTCTTTGGATCTACTGTGAGAATTTTCACATGGTATCAAAGCCACTTGAGAGTATATTCTACCTCCATTCTTGAGAGTTTTTTGCAGGTATTTCAAAGCTCCAGCAATTGCAGCAATAGTATCAGTAGTTTCTTTTTGCACTCGTTCCAGCAATCAAGATGAGCAATTCGAATGCTCCTTCTTCTCCTATAATTCTCACTCCCTTCAATTAATTTGAATGGAAGGGTAAGATGATAGTACACTTGCAGTCGAGAGGGTTTTCTAGAATAGTTGAGGAAAAAGATGCCATACCACATACAGTTGTAGAGAGAACCAAGCATCTAAATAAAGTGGATGAAGCCTTTGGATGCATATTCCTTCATATGTCTAAAGATCTATTGTTTCATGTTGAAGGATTGAAGTCTCCAAATGAGTTATGGACAAAATTGAAGAGTCTTTTTGGCAAACAAGATGAACTAAGAGGCTACATTCTCGAAAATGAATTGGTTTCCCTACAACCTAACAATTTCGAAAGCATTCAAGAATTCTTCTCCAAATTTCAGAATTTGGTTTTACAATGCAAGCATTGTGGCATCACTAAAAGTGATGAGCAATTGGTACTCTTTGTATTGAGCAAACTTGGATCTCAATTTTCTGTCTATGTATCTACTTTCCATTCTGTTCGAATGTCAATCCCTGGATGGAAGTTTCCCACCTTAAAAGGCTTTGTTGAAGCTCTCATTCAAGAAGAGAACAAACTGATTCAAATGGGTGCCATCAAGGCCTCCAACGATCTATCTCTTCTAGCTAGAGAAGCAAGTGGAGTGAATGCAAAGGGGAGGTAAAAAGACAAGGACAAGAAGCCATCCAAATCCAGAAGTGACAAACACAAGAGACCTAATTGCTCCTACTGCAAGAGAGGAAACCATCCTGAGAAAACTTGCATGCACAAGAAAATAGATCTACTAACCAAGCTTCTTGAACAAAACAAAATTTTTGTTCCAAAAGAAGCAAAGATGTCTGATTCTGGAAGTGGATCCGATGATTGCCATGCATTGATGGCTGGTTTTTCAAAGTCAAAAGCCCTCCTCATAGATTCTAGAGCCTCCAACCACATGGTTGCCTCTGAAGAATCTTTCTCCTCTTTAGATCTCAAAGATGGGCCTACTATTCACATGGGAGACAACTCTCAAATTTCAGCCAAAGGATTGGGTACAGTACATATGGAGCATGGTAAGTTCAAAAATGTTTTATTTGTTCCTTCTCTAACAGCTAATTTGTTATCAGTATATCAGATGACTCATACAGGATCACCAAAGCAAGTAACTTTTGGTCCAAACACAATAGAGATTACAGAGATCTCCACTAGAAAGATTGTAGCAAATGGGGTTGTTAATCATGCCTCTAAGGCATATGAGTTCTCTCACTTCATGCCCTTCTCTCCAACTATTCCTTCAGATTTTGATCAAGATCAAAGTGACTCCTCTTCTGATGAAGAAGAAGATCAAGATGTTGATGTTGAGATCATAGTTCAAGAAGATTCAGATCCAGAACCAACACCTATTCCCAGTCCAGATTCAAGGTCAATATGGGCTCACACAGTCCTTGCTACTACTGAGAACACAGTTGAGGATTCATCTGTTCACCGAACTACCAGACTTCGACATCATGCCAACCTTGCATTATGCCATCTACCTCTCCATGATAGATGCAGCATGATGATGGGGTTCTCTCTTCCATCACATGGGAAGACCCCTCATGTTCCATTCGCTCCAGTTGCAGAAAGAATTCCTGAGAGACTTGCTTCGTCCAATTCATCCTCTACACGGTGGAAGGCACATTAGAAGACTAGATCCACATCTAGCACCTGTTTTGGCATCCTACAGGGGATCAACTTGTCAAGTCCTTTGCAGAAGTTTTCACTAATGAAAGCTTCCTTCTTTTCTGCTTAGTATGATGGTTCTTTGAGTTATTTACTGTTCTTTTGAGGGGGGGTATTTTTCCCATGAGGTTTTCCCCATTTCCTCAGTTTATGGACAGTTCTTTATTTTTCTATCTTATTTGATTGTATGGGTGACTTTTGGTCCTAGTTACTAGGGCCCAGGATGGATTAAGGGAGGGTGTTAGGATATTCCTATACTCCATCCTAGTCCTACTAGCTTTTCAGTCATTTTCATTTTCAGTCTTTTAGGGTTTGCATGCACTTTTAGGGTTTGCATGCATTTCCAGTCATCAGTCCCAGCACCTAGCCTTCAGTTAGCTAGCCCTGGGAGCTTCTTCCTGATCAGTTGCAGCCCTCCTAGTGCCTAGTGCACCCTCCTTTCACCTACTGCATGAGAGAGGTGCACTTCTTCACCTACCAGTCCAGTTATGTTCAGTTAACCAGAGTTCTCTCCCTGATTTTAGGCTTGACTCACTCTTTACTGACCTTATCACTCCGATGGACCTCCAAAGTCACTAGATAGACTGTTCTGACTCCAGTTAGCTCCATGAGCACCCTCCATTGAGCCTCCTTCACTACATTAGTTCTTCCATGTCCCAGTTACACCTACCACACTCAGTTTGACTTATGGTTGACTATTACTTGTGCATTGATGACTTCACTAATGCTGAGTTGGACTCCTAGTTATGACTTGATGACACACCACTGATTATGGATCTCTCCATGCAGGATGATTCGAATCACACCTAGTGTATTCGAATCCTGAGCATTGTATATTTACCTTTTTACTATTCAGATTAATGTAACATGTGTAATTATTCTGCCTCTATCTGAGCTCCTTTGGATCTATGTTCTTCTGCTCTATTCTTCTTATGTCATTCCTAAATTCTTTCATTGTGAGGTTTACATCATCTCTTTGGATCTACTGTGAGCATTTTCACACCACAGACTATCCATACAATGCCGACAATGTAAAGCCAAAATGGCGTGGAATTGGCAAAACAACATAGCATTCAACTATAGAATGTATAAAGAACTTGAAGACTAAAGAAAACTACCACACATTATATCAGGCACAAACACTGGAGCAAAAAGGTCGGGAGAGTTGGAACAACGAACAACACGACAACGACAATAATCGACAAGGAGGATACAACGATCGTGGAAGAAACAATAATCGGGGATAGAAACTATTGCCCCTAAGGTCTGCATCGGATTGCTATAGGTAAAAGCTATGGAATTTAAGTACAAATTGGAATCATGAATGAATTTAGGTTTAAGTGGTTGAATATTAAGTTGTCCTTTAAAAGCTTGGGTGAGGGGATTGAAAGAAAACAGTAACATATCATGAATTCATAGGCTTTGAAAACACTAATTACATAGGCTTGATTGTTGATTCACTGCCAGAATTTAAATACACAAAGGATAATACACACATTCATAAATTCACATACTCCATATTATAACAGCGTCATAATCTGAAGGAATGAGAGAAAGCAGAATAGTTTCACAACTAATGAACAAATAAAGCTCAAGAGTCATTAATATTGGAAATGAATAATTATGCAGCGCATAAAATACTTCCACTTTCAAATAGAAAATTAGCAGTAAATTTAAATAAGAGGCACACTATACCCATATGCAAATGATCTCTGAATAATCATATATACATTATTGTATCCAAAACTTATAAGTTCTTCACCACCTCTTGTCAGGCTATTGCAAAACTCGAACCCTATAATGTACCCCAACTGGAATTCGGGAACACTAACTCAAAAATCTGATGTATTGTTGTTGCTCTGATAAAACTGCAGCAATCTTATGGTCGACTTCTAGGATGCCAAAATGGCACACTAGCTCCAGAGGTTCTTCAATAAGTGCTAGGAGGCTTGTGGCTTGACTCCGGAAGGATTGGGACAGCTTGGAGATGCTTGGAGTGACTCTGGACTCTTTTTCTGTAGAGTATGTAGACTGGAGAATAACAATTTCAGAGTTGGAGTGGTTCGAGAGAGATTTGGAGGGACTTGGAGTGGAATTGGGAGTTTGGGACAGCACAAGGTAACGATTTTGAAATAGAGGGAAGGGGTAGCTAGGAAGTTCAATTCTATGAAAAAAAAATTTGGATGGATTGTACAAAGTCTTAGGTTTCTGCAAAAACTCATAGAATGTGAATTGGAATTCTTGAGAGGAATATATGTCTATTTTATCGGGAGCTAGTCAAAATTGACTAGTGAATGAGAAAGGGTGTGGAAATTGAGGATGGACGGAATGGATTTGGATAGGTAGGATAGAGGCTCTGAAATATGTGGATTTAGGTGTTTTTCATAAATTATAGATAGGTTTTGAGTCCATACATTCAGCAGTGGGCACATTTGGTACGTCACGCCCAGGATGGTCCTAAGACCACGTAGTTTCAGTCCCGGGGATTTATGTGGAAACCCAACAGGTATTGGTGCTTCACTGGATGTATCTAGACTTTGTTATAGTCCTATATGGATTAGGAGACACTTGGTTCAAATTTTGGGAAGTGATTTTTCAATTTGGGGTTAGTAGGAGAAAAACTAGGAATTCAGAACAACTCAGCTAGGTGTTTTCCAAATCAACCCAAATGTTGCATGAGCCTCAATCAATTATGATATGATGCTGGGGATGGGATATATATTGTACTACCTACGTGCATCAAATTACAGAACTCAATTTGGACCTACAAAAGTGAATATATAGCCAAAACAATGGAGATTGGTTAAATTCGCCTAATGATTGAGCAGGGATGAGATAGATTGTTGAGAAAGAGATAGTAAATGCAGAATGGAACAGAATTTTGAGTCTTATTCATGTATATGAATGACTAAAAAAATTAGGTGTTGTCATGTATAGCAGCCATATCACATGAATTGTTAACCATTAATCTGCAAAATATATTAAGATGCATTGCACAATAGCACATATAACTTGGAAGCATGAAACAACTTGATTATTATTGGAAATCATGAAACATGACAAGTACATTAGAGATATGCAATATAATTAGTGAGAAAGACTGAGTTTCTTCATCCTCGATGGTTAGCTGAATACACAACTAGTGTGGAAATGAGGGGCCCATCACCCTCTTGGTATGCAAGGGGAGCATCACCCAAGCAAAGAGAAGCCTAAGAAACTCCAATATAATAAAATTTCATCAAAAACCCTTGCTAGTGCACATTGTTTCTCAAGCTTGAGAGATATCCAATACCATGGAACAATACTATGGATGAGTGAAAACCATGTTCCATAACCACCTTTAGCCAATACCATGGAACACCCAAAACCATGCACTAGGTAGTTAGTGGTCTATAATTGCTCCACTACCTTCATGAGTGTGCCTCCTAACCACTTTGACCTTCATAGATGCTCCCTCTAACCACTTGGACCTTCATAAATGCATCCTCTAACTTCCTTAACCAACTCTTACCAATTTACCCTAATTTTGTGGAATTGGTCCAAAATCTTATCTTTTCCTCCATTAGTTCCATTATTTTTTCCCCAACGTATTCACACATGCATTATCCTTTCTAACCAAATTCTTGGGAGCCCTCTTTGACCCAATCCATTCACCAGTAATTATTATTTTTCATTTTTGGACCAACATTAGCAAAATAAACTTGTGCAAAATATAATCGGCCAATTATTTGCCAATTTATTCCAAAATTAATAGTTTTGCCTAGCAACTTGAATTGGGAACCTTATATTCTTCATGTGGCTTATCTAAGTCCAAATAATATTTAAATTTTCCTTGGACCATTAAACTTAGGCAATATTTATCCTTTAGCCACCCACTTAATCATTTTAAGGGTTTTTACCTAGGTGACTTGACCAAAGTAATATAGCAAAAATACGGAACTTGACAAACCCCCTCTTTTTCTTTGGTTTTCCTATATATATATCCTTTTCTTGATTCCATTCTTTAGGGATTCGAAATTTCATTTCATAACTAATAATAATCTTTTAAATCAAAACTAACAATTTCAAAACCGAATCAGTTTCAGGTCCAATCTTTAGGAATGTGTTAACTGCTAGATAATGACCCTAAA
Organism: Larix kaempferi; assembly: GCA_027924585.1. NCBI lineage: Eukaryota > Viridiplantae > Streptophyta > Pinopsida > Pinales > Pinaceae > Larix > Larix kaempferi. Next base: position 8,582,189 of record BSBM01000305.1, read on the forward strand.
CTAAACTTGATCACATACGATGAGTCTTCCTTTACAAACATATAATATAAACATAAATTTGAGATTTTAAAAAACATAGAAAATGATTAAAGATATTTCTATATGGTTCCTGTGGGAGAAGAAACTTGTCTCAATCAACTGGAAGTTGCATTTTCGATGTTGTTTGCATCAAGGACGCATTCATTTGGATTCATTTCCTTCATTCGGGAGAGCATCAACTCCTTGATTCTGAAGTGTATCTTGTAGAATACGAGTGCCCAGTTCATTCAAGATGCCTAACTTATCATTATTTGCCTGGTGCTTCTTTCTTTCAAGCAAACATTCCTTCTTCCAGTATTTTTTTTTTCCTGAGAAGTTTCTCATTGTTTCTCTTTAATCCTTGGGAGAATTTATACAATTTATTGTACTTAACAAGCAATTTGTTCCACTCTTTATTGGTGTTATTTAACTTGTTATGTACCGGTTTGTTCTCCAACTGCAACTCCTTAACCAAAAGTTTAGAATCCTTCAATTTCTTTTTGAGTCTTTTATTGATTTGACATTCTTCACTTTCAGGTTGTGGCAAGATTTTACCTTCTGGTTTTTCCACTTGAGTAGTCGAAACTTCTATCCTTGTTTTAGCAACATTGTTAAATCCTTCATGTTGTATTTCTTGTTCTTTGTCAAAATTCATAGGTATACAGGGGTGAGCCATAGGTGAACAAGGAACTGCATTAATGGTCTTTTCCAGATTGGTTAACAATTCAGCTACCTTCTTTTCAACCTCCATGGACGAATCCAACCCTTCATTAGCAACTTCTTGAACCTTTTTAAGTTCATGGAACTACTCATCTATTTTTTATTTTACAAATTTAGTTTCTTTAATAGGATCCATTTCTCCTTTTCCCTTATTAATTCCAAGACTACTTCTAGTCTGCATAGGTTTTGAAACTGAAGCTTTGACCCTTGGTTTTTTCGACTTCTCTGGTTTTTCATCTTGCAGACTTTTGAGGTCAATAAATTTGTTTTCTTTCAGGGAAGGATAAAAAATAGCCCTCGAATTAAGCCTAAACTTGTTCATGGATCTGGTGCATGGTCCTCTGAGAGGATAAGACTTCGGGGCCTCTGGTTTCCTGTTTCGATTCTTAGTTCCTCCTTCATCGTTTGAGGGACCATTAAATTGCTATGTTTTCTGCAACCACGTATCTTCAGATTTTGGCGGTGGTTTCACAACCCCCCTCATCCTCGGTTTCATTTTTTATATTCCTTTTTAATACTCTATTCTGGAAATGTATCATCCATTTCAACATCTTTACAAGTCTCATAAGTCCTCAAACTAGTAGAAAGATTGCTAATACCCCACTATGAGTACTTATCTTCTAGGGTTTCAAATTCAAAGTAAAATATGAAATGGTCCCAGATGCTATCAAATTTATTTAATTCTTGAAGTATCAACATTTTAATTAGGGCCTAATGAAAGATACTATGTTGATTGTTCATAAAGTTTCTAACCCTAGCCACCATCTTTGTGAGACTCTTCAGAAAATAAAATGGTAAATTCATTTTTGAGATGCCATCCAGATGCAAGAGGAAATGCATATGATATAGATGAATAGTAGCAGACCTTCCTTCCCCTGTAATATACATTTGTACCATCTTCAAGAGATCGTTGCATTCCTTCTTTAACCAGGCCCATGGAATACCCTTATGCCATTCTGGATTTCGATGCTTGTCCTAGATGAATCGGTTGCACTGTGGAATATCAATAGCATGAAGTCTAAGCCATCGTTCACCTTCTTGTGGGAACTTAGTTGCTATAGTGATGGTTATTTCTTAAACTAGAAAAGTTAAATACCCACTGTAACATTTTTCCCATCGAAACCTTCTGCGAATGCTCTAGAAACCTCTGGATGGTGCCCCTGTAACCTCTCACAGTAGAGAAACCAGCCAACATTTTTGAACTTAACAATAAATTATGGATAAGCTTCAATAATTTTAGCCCCTATCGGCTCATATCTCACAACATGTCCACTTATGTGTGAAGGCATGGTTGCTCCACTCGGCTACTGTAAAGAACTAGATTACATTTATGTGCATGATCCTTTACTTTCACAAAACCAGTTAGCAATATCTAGAAAGGAATTTTAGTTAATAGTATTCATTCTACCAACTACACTAATAATCATGAAAGATAATGGAAGAACTCCTCAAATAGATTGATGGGAACTCGAAAATATTACATGCACCTTGATCCATGATTTGTCATTTTGATTTCACTTATCTTGATTGCAGATCTTTAGGAGATTGACATGACCAAAGGCATTTCATGCAATAATTATTCTGACAACTTTGTGTCAGTTCCGCAACACGAAGGGGAAGTCTTGTAGCGGCCACAGTTTGGTAGTGCAACCTTCTTTTCAATTTCGTAGCACAAGGAGCCTTTAGTTTTATTCCATTTTCATACTTAAATTTCTCATAGTAAGGCTACTTGACCAGCAAAAATGCCTTCAATATCTAAGAATACAACAAAACATAAAAAATAAAAAAAAATGTGCCTTCTTATCACTTTAGCAACTAACAATCAAAATTTGAAATCAAAGAATATGAGCAACACAATATCATAAGATAAAGAACCAACGACAAAAGATTACCTTGGGTAAATCAAACCTTAAGATAACCTTGAAAAGGGAAAGGATTGAATTTGATGGTTGTAAGGTCAAAAGGTAGGCAATCTTAAGTGCATACCTAGGTACTAACACTGACTACCAGGTCGAAGTAGACCTCACTGCTATGTGTGCTACAGTGAAGATCATTTGAGCCCTAACTGTCCATCCAAAGACAGGACATATTTAAAATTTTGTACAAAATGTGGTGTGGGGGAGCACAATCTAGAAGAGTGCCCCATACTGCTAGATGCACTTAATAAAAGAAAAAATGTTAACGTCTTGTCTTGTGTCTCTAAAAATGAAGCATGCAATAAAAATTTTAAATCATCACTAGACAAGGAAAAAAAATTGGTGGGGACAACCCCCAGGTTACAAAGATACAAAGAAATCAAGAGGAGTACCCCAATCCACTGAAGCAAAAAGAAATATTTAACAATGCATCAAAAATATTTGCACAAATTGCTTCTGAAGAAAGTAACGAAGAAAATAAAAATAAAACACTTAATGAGCTGCTACAACTCTTAACAAAAGAGGAAGTTGTTTCAAGGTTGATTGGTTTAATTAATCTCTTCATGAATAGTTCACAAAATGAAAGGATTACTAAAACTCTTTGCAGTCTAAATCATAAAGAAAAAACTGATACCGATCCCCTTGTTGACCTTGAAGTCAAAGGATTCTGCATTACACAAGTCATCCTCGACTTCGAGTCGCAAGAAAATATAATGACAATATCAACATGGGAAAGTATCGGTCGACCTCAACTAGATGAGACGAGCATCTATATTAAGGTAGTCAACCAAGGATTAATTGATCCTATTGGAGTGTGGAAAATTGCTAAAACTTCAATTATGGGAATCAACACATACATTGACTTTGAAATCATCGACCCACGAGAAGAATCTAAATCCTTTCCCGCCTTAGTTGGACAACCATGGGGATGCAAATTGAAAGCATCCATCTCACTAGAGAAAGAAAGAATTAAACTTAAAGGAGAGGGAAAGAAAATAATTGTGTTGATTAATCCATCTCAATGGAAACTCTGGGTTGGACTAGATGACAATGATGATGGAATTCGACGACTATACCAGATAGTCCAAAATAATGGAGATACTGTTGAATTAAAAAATCATGGGGAAATCCCTTGTCTGTCGGATATAACTCCAACTCAGAGCTATATGACTGGCAAATAGAAAATTATGAAGCACAAGCCTATGAATGTTGGTCGGTTGAGATTATTCCTATAAAAAGAGTGCAAAGGTGTTTTACTATATCCATCATTCCAAAAATATCTAGGAAGAAAGTAAGAGAATATCTGACGATCATCCCGATGAAAATGGAGCCAACAAGTATTCCGCCCCTACAATACAAGGAATGAGAATCACTGATTGCACATAATGAGGAAGTTTCTAAAATCGTCGGTGACCAAGGTCGATTTCAAACTCTAGTCGAAACTTTCACAGGACAAGGAGCAAGATGGTGGGAGACACATCAGTCCCGTCTCCAGACATGGACTAATGCTTCAACAAATTCCATTGAACGCTTTGGACATAATAAACTCATGGCACAAGTAGAGATACCAAAATTTATACAAGGTCGAGACCCAACCAGGCATATCAATATATGTGAAAATGAGTGGAAACGAGTAGGATACAAAGACGAAAGATTATATACCCATCTTTTCCCAAATACGCTATAATATATACCAAACAAATGGTATAAGATGGAAGAAGCTATAGGAGAAACATTCAATTGGAAAGAATTGAAAGAAAACTTTATCGGAGAATTTTCATTCACTCCAAAAAACGAATACATTAGAGAAGCAGTGGAAGAAATTAAAAATTTTATACAACCAACTAGCAATATTACATACGCATCGACAAAATCACCGCAACCGACATGTAATAATATTTTGACCAAGCTAACATGTCAATTGACTCGACCAGAGCTCGAAAATGACAAAACTTTGGGTAAAAGTTTCAGATGGAAAAAAAATCACCCTTGTGTTGTAAAACCTGTAAAAACTCTAATGCAAGTCCATACAGAAGCAAAGATAGATCAAGAATGACTTTCCTATGCCATTCATAGAATTTAAAGAGAGACATCGACCAATCAATGAAGAAAGGGCACCAGAATGGATGGATGCACAAATAAAAATGAAAGAAGACAACATTTCCAATGATGATCGACCAAATATGGCAAATATTGGAGATTATTGGTCCGACAAGCAGGTAGCAGAAATAACCAATTTGTTAAAGGAATATCAAGATGTCTTTGCAAGATATTATAAAGATTTAAAAGGGTTAGTTCAAGAAATGGGTGAAATGAAAATCAATATAAATCCAGATGCTAAACCTGTCAAGAAATGACCATATAAGCTGGCACACAAGTATAAATATATAGTAAAGAAGGAAATCGAGCATATGTTAGTTGCAGGAATCATATACCCAATGGATCAGTCAGAATGGGCCAGCCCCATTGTCATTCAACCAAAGAAAAATGATCCAACAAAATTACGAATTTGCATCGACTTCAGAGGGTTGGATAAAGTAACATTAACTGACCCATTTCCTACACCTTTCTCCGACGAAATCATCAATGAAGTTGCAGGTCATGAGTTGTATTCTTTCACCAACGAATTTCCGAGATATAATCAAGTCCCTATTGTGAAATAAAATCAACACAAAGCCACATTTGTTTGTGAATTTGGATCTTTTGCTTATAAGGTTATGCCCTTCAGTTTGAAGAATGCACCAATAGTATTCTCCAAAATAGGAGTAAAATCATTTCAAGAATATCTATACAAAACCATGGTTGTCTACTTCGATGACTGGACAATATATTCGCTATTAAAAGACCATGTTCAATACATTCAACTTATGTTATAGTGGTGCAAACAAATACAACTATCTCAGAATATTAAAAAGTGCATATTCGCAACACCAATTGGAATTCTTCTAGGACATGTCGTTTGCAAAGAAGGAATCAAAGTCAACTATACCAAGATTAAAGTTATTCTTGACTTAAAACCACCAGTAAACCCAAAGAAGGTCAGAATACTTCTTGGACATACAGGCTACTACCGAAAATTTATAAGATATTACTCTGATATGACATATCCTCTAGAAAAAATGCTAAAGGAAAAACAAGATTGTAGATGGTCTCAAGAATGTGCAGAATCATTTGAGTTACTTAAGCGAAAGCTCGTCAAAGCCCCAATTCTAAGATTTCCAAATTGGTCGATTAAATTTCATGTCCATATCGATGCATATGATATTTCCATTGGTGCAATACTTACTCAACCAGGAGAAGACGGAATGGATTACCCGAATGCATATGCTAGCATGAAGTTAAATAAACCAAAAAGAAATTACTCTACAACAGAACGTGAAGCCTTAGGCATGATCTTTGCACTGCAGAAGTATCGACACTACCTATTGGCTAACCCATTTATATTTTACACGAATCATCAAGCTCTCAAGTACTTAGTAAAAAAACCTCTCCGTTATGGGCAATTATGCATATGGTTGCTACTATTCCAAGAATTTGACTTTGAAATAAGCGTCTGACTTGGAAAGAGTAATGCCGGCCCCAACCACCTATCACGAATAGAAATAGGAGAAGATCATGTCGAAATCAACAATGAGTTACCCGACGCTCACTTATTTAGAGTCGAAGAAGTACCAACAAAACTAGAAGAGATAGCACAATACCTCGAACAAGGTCACACCCCAAAAGGAATGTCAGAAAATCAAAAGAAGATACTTGCAATGAAGGTTGCGCCATATACAATAATAAACGGATTCTTGTATAAATCGGGACCAGATGAAGTATTGCAACGATGTTTCTTAGAGCACGAACGACAAGATATTATCAACGAAGCACACCGTGGACTGGCAGAAGGAAACTACCAAGCCGACACAACTACAAAGAAAATTCTATAGTCTGGACTATGGTGGTCGACACTACATAAAGATTGTAAAAATTACGTAAGCAAATGTGACAGGTGCCAAAGATTAGACAACCACTGGATAGAAATGAGATGACACTAATACCTGCTAATCCAAGCTTAAAATTTGAAATATGGGCTATCAACTTTGTCAGATCCTTCCCAGTTCCTGGACAATGAACCAGAGCTCGATACATTATCACAGCAGTCGAGTATGTTACTAAATGGGAAGAAACTGAACCTGTTGAAGCATGTTCTAGTGAAGTAGCCACAAAGTTTATTTATGAAAATATCATCACCATATTTGGATTCCCCAGCCTTACTCTCATCAGTGACAGAGGGACACATTTTATCAACAAGACTATATAAATATTATTAAAGGAATTCATGATCGGCCACCAAAAGATCTCAGCATATCATCCAAAATCAAATGGAGCTATTAAAGCATTCAACAAAACTTTAACTAAAGGTCTAACAAAGCTTTGTAATAATGGTAAGAATGATTGGGACGACATTATACCCACTATTCTATGAGCTTATAGAACAACTTATAAATGGTTAATAGGACATACACCCTTTAAAGTCGTCTATGGACAGGAAGTAGTCGTCCTGTTACATTTCAAACAGCAGGCACCCATCATTGCGGACATACTTCATTTAGATATTTCCAGATCTATGGAAGATAGAAATGTTGATCTATCAAAGATGGAGGAACGGTTCCAAATAGCGATCTACCATCAAGAAGTCCAAAAGAAACAACAGAAAGCTTGTCATGACCGCAATATAAGAAGGAAAGACATATCAATTGGTGATCTAGCCGTACTATACGACAGTCAAATAAAAGGGAAACCCAAAAAGTTGCATATAGCATGGCTTGGACCATACATAGTAAAGGATCTAAATAGCAATGGATTAGTTCGACTAAATACTTTACAAGGAAAAGTTTTCACCAAAGTTGTCAACAGTGCAAGGTTAAAAAGATATAAAACATAGAACTGGCACAGCTGACTGAATGGTTGTATCACCATTTGGTTGACCATCGTGCCCCAAGTTTGTAATTAATTAGTATCTTAACCTACTTAACTACATTAGTTAGAGAAAAGTAGTTACAAAAACTAACTTGCACCTTAAAACTATATAAGAAAACCCTAAAACATGGATCTTGGCATAAATAAACATAATGCAATGACAATAGACTGGAATAAGGAGAACGAGGCAAGTCAGAGCAGGAGAATGGGTCAGAAAAATTCAACCAGAGTTGACCGACACGTTGAAGTCATCCACAACAAACTAAGAGAGAATTCAAGCAAGCATAGAACAAGTCGACTGGAACATAACACACTTTACTATGATTGACCCTGACAGAAGAGTCATGAAGACCAACGACTGAAGCAAGAGTCGAAAGACACTCCACATGTTCCAAGGAGATTTCAAGCACAGAAATTGCAATCAATTCAATCACCTAACTGCCATGACTGCACATCGAATAGCCAAACTATAAATGAGGACCTCGAGCAAAGTTGGGAATGGTTTTACAAAGAGTTGGAGCAATTGCAGCTAGAACTTGAAATTCCAAAGCTTACAGACCCTCTACTTGTACCTATAACCAGGACTGAGATGGCTCCAAAGAAATTCGCCGCCATCACCAGAGCCATGAAAGCAACAAAAAAACTAGATGGGAAGCAAAAGAAGCCACCATGCCACCCCTGAAATACCAACTAACCAGAATCAAGAAATCCCACATAGAAGAGCACCAAAGGAAAAGGTATTGGAAATAATTACGAGAATGGGGTATTCAAAAAGACAAATGGAGTGAGGAAGCCAACAATTTGGATATAGAAAATATTAGGCACTACTTGAACTCACCCCTACTCGACAACTTCGACGACTTAAAAGACCTAATTGCACAGAATATTATCAGTAAATACCACAAAGGGAATTTCTGGTTTGATGAGCCTGTCGAAATCAATGCCACACTCATTGCACTCATAACTAGCTTAATAAATCAAGGGTTTCAGGTAACAATTAGTGTCAAACCTAACTTAATTGAAGAATTCACATGTGCCCCCAAACTAAAGAACTCAACCGGGTTGGTCATTAACAAAATTTACTACTAAACATATAAACATGTTGCAATTATAGTATCAATATGCTTAACAAATATCGTTCAACCATCAGATATCAGGTTGGGCATGCTTGAAGCTATGAAAGCAATAGCCACAGAGGCAAAAAATTTCAACTGGGAAAAGTACTTGGCTGCAGTCATCAAGGAAACATGTGAAAAATGCCAAGAGTCAGGATCGACATGTTAGATTTTCATCATTTAATTCAATATGACCTAGGATCTTAACTGAGAGAACAACATGTACAACATATCAAACACAAGAGACAAGAGACACAAAGCATTTCATCGGGGAAACCATAAAGGAGAAAACCCCGCAACTTCCTCAAAGATAGAATAAGCACCAATACAAAGATCACAAAGATGAAACCCCAAAAGATAGATGTCTCCAGCAGCTACTCCTCCTCCACTTGTGCCCACTCCTCTCTCTCAACTATGCGAGTTGGATGTGTGAGTGAATGGATAAATAGAGAGGTGCACCTCTCTATTTATACTTTACCTTTACTTGCCTTTTACCCTAACTGGGCTAACCTCCCTTAAGAGAGTCTAATAACTGATTACCACTTGACACTGGGCCGACTCCACTAGGGGAGTCTAATAACCCATGAAAGACACAACTCTGGGGTCTAATGCCCCATCATATATGGGAGGATGGACCTTAATGACTTTACACGACCCAAGTACAATAATGACTTCTCTGGCCGGAGGAATAAACATCTCTGTCGGAGGTACAACAATAAAATACAAATACAATATGAAATATACAAGTGAATACATTCCGAAGTTACAAATACATCAACATGACAATTTGGTACCCTTCCCTACTTATTTCGGTAGCAATGTACAAAATAACTTGAATCAGAGACCCTTCTTTTACAGAAAGGACAGGGCCATTAATGAACAATTTTAAGCTATTTCGACCGTAGGGCTGCACAAAGGGTCCAAAAATTGTTAAGTTATGGCTCGAAAACTGGTTTCAAGTCTTGAAGACTACCTCATCGAGATGGAGGGTTTCAAAACCCATCCGATGAATTCTACCCTCTACTGCACATTATCAACTCGAGCTTGATTACACGAAGGTATGGTTCTTGAAAGGAGTAGAAGGGGATGCTACTGAATTAGATTACTACTCCACCTACCAATATGTTTTCACTGATTTAGCTCAACAATCAAATACATTCTACTAGATACCAGATTTTTTCCACAGAGAAGTCCAGGAATTATAGCATCCATTGACCGACGGAGAAAAAGAAGAAGTATATGAAGTTGGGTTGTATTTATAAATTTGTGGGCCCAATAACGAGGAAGAAAACCCTTTAGCTATCACAGTGTCGAAGACTCATCCTAAGCCATCAGAGATAGAGGAACTATCAGGAGAAACAACAGAAGAGGATGAAGCACGAGAAGAGGAAGAGTCAGAACTTGACTTGACCAAGGAAAATATCAACTTGGTAACATAACAAATTTATACATGCAGCAGACTTTTTCCAAGCAGTCCAAGAAGAGAAAGCTCATACTATATGCATTGACTGAAGAAGCAGAGCAGGTCATCAGAGATGCAGTACTCAATAAGATTACGCTTGAGCAAAAAATTCAAAAGCACTTGACTATAAAAGATACGTTGGCCAACGTGAGTATTCCCCATCCCAAAAATTTAAGAGCTCGACTTAAGTCCTAGGAAGAAGATCCCTTGGAAATTTCTGACAATTCCCCACCTACATCACCAATCTATATAGAATAATACCCGTCAGAGCAATCTTATATTTCCACTCTGCAAGATCCAAAATTTCACAAGTTTATTGCTGCCCTTCCAGACAAATTCCCCAAATTAGAAAATTTTGTCCTCACCAAACCTATCATAGAGTCGACGTCTCCTACTGAGACTCGAGCCAGATCCCCTCCTGGAACCAAAATTTTTGCACACTTGCTAAAATTCCCCAATCGACCAAATATAGTAGGAATGCACCAGATCACTATAGAAAGAGTCTCCCCAGATCCTATAGATACACCATTTTTTACTCAATCCACAGTCACTACAATCGCATCTACAAAACCATTTAATCCCTCCATCAATTTAGTCAGAACCTTAACATCTTCAACTTCGTCGCTAACGACTCCTACATCGCCCCCTATCATTGGATCCTCTGACATAGTTGTACAACTTCCTTCCTCCACGATGTTACCAACCATCTCAACTGTACCTAGTTAGTCGGCTCTTAATATCCCTTCAATGTCCATACCTATCCTGACTGTCCCACTATCAACTAGCTCAGTTCCACTGGATCCCTCCTCGATTGTACCAGTCTCAACTACTTTCACTTCCACCACTTTTGTACCCCTTTCGACCCCACTTCAATCTACTCAGCATTCAGTCAATCCAGTGCAGAAAAAGAAGAAAAAGAGAAAGTAGCCGCAAAAGAATCCTCTAAGGATACCCCTTTAGTCGCTCACAGATTCCTCAGGTGCACCAGTTACTTTTGACTCTACTGCAGCCAAAGATTATGAACTAGAATCTCTCCTGTAGACCATAATCAAGGAACAAAAGAAAACATGGTCGAAAGACAAAAGGAAATTAGACAATGTCGAGGATGAGCAAGAAGAAGTATTAAGAAATTGTGACAGCTTGGTAAGGGAGGTAGAATCGACCTTGTGTGGACCCTCTACTAAAAATCCACTAGACCAAATAATGAGCTTGTTTCAATCATTTCTTGCACTTTTAGAAGAAGTTTCTACCCAGCGAAACCAAGAAAATGAACAGCAGACAACAACGTTGTTGGACAATCAGTATCGATTATTTTTGGAACGACACACTAAATTGCAGGAATATGAATCAGTAGCAAAACGGTCGATGAGTGTTCTGAACAATTGGTACTTACATTATGGACAAGTTTTTGCATAAATGAGCAAGATATAGAATACTTTAGTGATTATATTTCAGCATAAGGCAATGGAAAATTCAACAACTTCGCAGGATCTAGAGCAGTTGATTGAGCTTGAACAAAACCGACTAGTAACAGTTCAAAAAAAGGCAGAGCAGTGGGCAAAGCAAACAAAACCAGCACAAGTAGAATTTAACCTTATATCTACCCATATAGACAAATTACTTACAGATGCTAGCAACCAGCACTTGATTCTCAAGCCGAAAATGCAAAACATAAAAAATGATATAGTCACTCAAAATATTGCCAAACTATCAGACCTCACTTCAGTCAGCCAAAGAATCCAAACAATTCTTCATGAGTGGGAATATTTCCAATTCCAACTTGCCTCCTCTGACAGCACTATCATCGAATCCTACAGAGAATCCAACCAATCCATTTCTCCATCCACGCAACAACAACCATAAGAAAAATATGAATAAGCAATTGTATTTTCAGTTGTATTTTTGCCTCTCCTTGTTCTCTTCGGGACAAAGAAACACTTTGTTGGTGGGGGAGATGTTGGAGGAGCCTGGTCGACTGGAAAACTAGGTCCTCCAGCCGAATATGGTAGATTCGGTGCAGTCAGTCGGGTAGCCGACCGAACTGGAAGTTATAATTGAATAACTAATTGTACACGATATATATAGACTGTTAAGATGTGACCTAAAAGGGAAATCTTGCATTGAGCATTCTACAGTATTTTATCTCTATTAATACAAACGCTTGTTGTTGTTGTCCAACTTACTCTCTTTACTTATGTTTGTATGATATATGTTCATGTGATCTATATATATATATATTTATATGATGTACTACTGATAACTTATACGGTTCCCAAGATTACAACAGGGTGTAACCGCTCCAACCTCTTCTCATGATGTATAAATATACTTCCAAGATGAATGATAAGCAGTTGAATGCATTTGACTCATATATGTTCTTTTGTCGATTATTGTGTGTATTATATTCTCTGCTTGAATGCTTATGTAATCAGCTATATTACAACAATGGCGTTGTTTCCCTCCTCCAGGTGGTCTGGGTGACAGCAGCAGCGCTTGGGGGATGGTTCGAACCTGCAAGAAATCAAAGAATGCTGGTACATTGACAAAGGAATTATCTATGGGGGTTGATATTATTATCCAAATGCATACACACCGACACAACTGAAAGAAGAATAAATTCTATAGCGAGTTGAAGTTTCAATGTATTATTGTTGGCGACTAAAGAAATGTTGCTCTTGATGTTGCTTTAAATATTGTTTAGTGTGGAGAAATACTTAAGATGAATGGCATAGTCGTGAAGGATGACTCTACCTGCACATATCAAAAGTAAGATTATTATATCCAACATCCTTAGATTATTATATTGTTTTTAAGTTGAACCGTTTCAAAGCTCCCTTACGAATGCAATCGATGATGAGCGTCATATCTAAACAAGATTCAAGAGGTGGTTACTGGAAACACTTTCAAATAACTGTTATACACTGCGATTTTAGACAGACGTCTTAGTATTGATACGTTAATGCCACTCATTGTTAATATTTGGTTGAGCTTTGATCTTTAATTATTTTAGATGCAGATACTTGAAGCAATGAGACAATTTAATCCATGAAATTCATACAACCATAACACAAGATATACCTTGGGGAAAATCCTCAAAATTATGAGAACAAAAAACTCCAGCAATTCTTCTCAGTATAATATAATGGATAGCAGAGAATGCTTTCTTTTACAACATAGAATATTTCTTTCGAAAGATAAGAGATCACCAAACACTCTTGATGAAGATACAGAAGCAATAGAGAAGAGAGATCAATCAGATGTGTGCCCAGCACAACAATCACAAGCACAAACAATACCCTGCACAAAGAGAAGCGCATTGCCTTCAATGGAGAAGAGAATTCGCTTCACAATGGATTCATCAATCTCGTATAACATATTTATACATTCTTCTCTTCTATTTTTAACTTCTAACTTCAAGATGAACTCGCCCTCAAACTAGATGTATTAATCTTGCATGTGGAGGTGCGCCCCACTTCTCATGCAGTGCTTTATCTCACTGAGTTGTCACTTAGGATGCTCGCCTCTTAACTGAAAGCTTTCCCACTTAGTTAGGTGGCTAACTTAAGTTTCCACATGCAAGTGTCACAACTCACGTGTCATCTTTTAGTTTAACATAAGTGTCACCATGCAATAACTCTTAGTTAACTAGATCTTCTTTGTTGTCACTTAGTTAACTCTCTTTAACTGAAGTGTCGTCTTTTAGTTTAACTAAAGTGAAAACACTTTAGTTAACTAGTCTTTTTTATTAAACACGTAGTTAACTGAAATCATGTTGATTGATTTACTTGAAGTAACCACTGTGAGTTCTTTAGTTAAATGAGGCATATCTTTAACTGATGCTTTAATTGAAGCATTGATACTTAACTGAAGCTTTAACTATTCGAGTTATCTTTAATTAGCAGAAATGTCTACATGGGAAATTTTGAAATCTCTTGATCTCTATGCTTTATCTTTTATTTCTTTATCTCTTACTACATGGTCAATATGTGCTAACTTTAATTATCCATCACATTACATTATACTAAGAAGAATTATCGGATGTTGTGATCATATTATATTTTTTCGGACCAAATGATCATATGCTAAAGTAATACACTTTAGAGGTGATCAATCTTTAAAGGATACTTAATAGCAATCCAGTGATCATGATTAATAATACATCACACAACATTAAATGCTTTTAACAAGTAAAGCATGACCTTTATACAGAAGGTCCACCTCTATACGGGAGGTCCATCTCATGGATACCTTTATACAGAAGGTTCACATGATAATCATGACTTGAAACACACAAGTCCAGAGCCTTGTCCAACAAGACTTTACAACATCATTACTTTGATCAATTACCTCTATATGGGAGGAATAACCTTTACACAGAAGGCAATCAAAGTGATCACCTCTATATAGGAGGATAAATCTTGAATACACAAAATTGGTTTGGATAATGTCTCCTGATGATGTATATTTAACACTCATCTACAGGTTTTCAAGCTCCAGTTAGAGTTGACCACCTATTGACTACATCAATGTAACGAGTAAGAAGCTGTCGGATGGTTGGTGTTGCATCAATTAGTCTAGTATGCATGCTCCATTTTTCTAACAACCAGAAGTGGAGCAATCAAACCAAGCAACCGACCTGAGAAGTCGTGGATGCATGTGAAGACAGACAGCCATCCTGGATTCACGGTGTGTCGTCGTCGAGATAGTCAGTCGTCGACCAGGATTCAGTCGACCAACCTGAAGCTCAGCGACTTGAGCATTAAATTGCTTAAGAACTCTTGGCATTCAATAGCCTTGAGTCCTTATGAAGTGTTGGAGAAGAATAGAAGGAAATTTTTTAAGTTCATCTAAAGGGGGGAAAGGGAGAAGGATTGAATACCTTTGGTTCAGTACAAATCCATTGCAAAACCAACGGATGTTGGTGGATGTGGTTTTAAAAAAATCCATTTTTTTGGTAAGGCATTGGCCACCATAAACTTATGGAGGTTCATCAAACATGAAGGTATACGGAAAAATCTTCTTTGTTAAAAATATATAGCTCCTCCTTTTGTGGAAGAATGCACAAGGATCAGACAAAATCCTTACAACAATGCTTCAAGTTTCTAGAAAGAATTGGTGTTCTATTTTCCCTCAATAGGTAACTAGTTAGCATGGAATATCAAGAATGGTAAAAAGGTTAGAGTGGATCTATATCCTTGGATAGATGTACGAGGTTCCTTTAGGCTTTCATAAGATATGGTTGAAGCTTTACGAAATAAGGACATATTTTGTATGGCTTAGGTAGCAAACCTACAAATCACCAATTTATGGCAACATGAATGGAAAAGTGTAGAAGTTTGGAATTGGAAGGGGATAGAGTTAGGGAATGGATTGTGTGTGCACACATCCTAAAAAAAATTCACAGGGTTAGGGAATGGAATGGGTGTGTGGAAATCCTTAAAAAAGGTCACAATAGGTTGAGGACAACGAGAAAAAACATGTCTAATCAAAATATCCTACGTTAGATGATTATACAACTAGGTTGGGATATAAAGCTATATTTTCAAATGATCAAGGGGAACCTAGATGGTCATGGTGGAAACTTATGTGGAAGGTTAAAGCACTAATGAAGGAAAGGATATTTATGTGGTTGGAAATAAATAAGAATGTGCTTACTCAAGGATTCCTCTAAATGAGGAACTGACAAGGGCTAGGGAGATGTGCTTGTGTAAATAAAATTTGTATTCGGTGGAAAGCCTCTTTATTCAATGTTCTTTTACCAAGCTTGTTAGGTCTAATTTGAAGGACTTAAAGGGAACCCATATTACTGGATCTATGCACTAGTGTAGGCTATCTCAAGGTATGGTTTGGGAAGAGGGATCTTAAATATTAAAATTTTTTTCCCTCTGTGGTTGTGTGGTGTATTTGGTTGGCACATATTGCTAAATGATTTTTAGATATAATAATCCATTCCTTTCGAGTTTCTTATCATAATCATTCTATATTTTAGGTCATTCTATTTTTTAGGAGATAAAATTCCCTTCTAAGGTTAAGCCTCCTCTAGGCAAATAGTGGAAGCTCCAATCAACAAAACAAGGGCTTTAGGGTTCTTATATGGATCCAGGCAAGGGAATCTATCCAGGTAAGATACAAGGGGGGGGGGTATATCTTTCAAAGACTTGATACATAAAGTATAAAGTAGGTCTTGGGAATGGTACAAACAACTTTCTTGAACTGATGCCCCTCAAAATTATTTTTAATTGTGCTATTGATAAAGACCTTACTATTCCCCAAGTTTTGAAAAACTCCAATTTGGTTATTAATCGCATGAATACAAGATATAATATGGAGAATTTGGGTCTAACTGCTTTATTTGGTCAATTAAAGAGGATGAAGTCAACATATAATTATATTTATTTTTCTCATATTTATAAGGAACTTAATACATTAATGAACAATTTTTCCAAGGAAGGATTGCATGTTGAGGAAGGGAAAATTGTGTTATAAGAAAACAAGGATGGAGTTTCCCTACTGGACTATATTTCTCCTTTATTCTATGGTTGAGTTATATGATAGATTGGGGTGACTAATGGTCATAGTTTTATTTTAAATCTAGTATTAGGATACATATTTTGTGGGATATTATAGAAGTCCTAAAATGATGGTCTTTTTAGAATGCAATGATACATTTATGATACAAAGTTCTGATTTTAGAGTAAACGAGGAGCTATGATTTTTTTCTAAGGAAAAAAATGTGAGGGGCATTGGTATGTGATATAATAAATTTTTTTCGAAGGAAAGTCCTCACAAAAAACCCTCCAAGTACTTCCACATGATTCGTGGATGGTAAAAAGGTAAATCATCAGCCCTGATTACGAAGCCTAACCTGGTGAGAACAATGAGTGAGGCCCTAAACATTTGCATAGATAGATAGCTCGGGGACTTGACCCCATGACCTCTTACTCGGAGCTCACAGCACTCAATCACTCGAGCTATCCCACCAAGCTATGTGATATAATTTAATGCATGTTGGTCCTTATATTTTGAGCATGCATCAGTGCATATAATCATTAAAGCATACATGTGCTTGCAGATGATAGAAATGCATCGATGCGTATAAATGGCTTAAAAGCACTGGTGCATATAAATGAATAAAACACACTAATATGTTTAGTGCTAAAAATCCATATGCGTTTTTTTTAACGAAAATAGTTAAGATTGTATTTATAAAAAACTGAAAAAACTTCAGCATAACAGTACAAAAATTCCTCAAAAAAGTTTTAGAGGTTCTTGAACAGTATCTTGAACAATAAAGAGCTTAATTACAGTCATCCATCAGAGAGTAAACTTGAGGCAAAAAACATAATTCCCTATGCTTCTATAGATTCTAACAAACTGTCCTGAAAGCAGCCTAAAAAAAAACTTCATAAAAAGATATACTAAGTGCTAGTATCATTTTCCATAACTTGGACATCTTGAGTGTCTTCTTCTTCATCCTTTGTATTATTCTCAACATCATCTTCTTGGCTCACAACATCATCATCTTGATCCTCTTCCATAGTATCCTCAACATCATCATCTTGATCCTCTTCCATAGTATCCTTAACATCCTCATCTTGGGTGTCTCAAGAATATTCCTTTGCTTCCTCACTATCCATAGTCCGAGTACCTTGACTATCTTCAGAATTTCCAACTCTCTCCTCTGAAATAGTGATAATTACATCAACATGGGTAGGTTTCATAACAGAGTGCTCGTCATCATTCTTATCTTCTGAATTTTCATCAATCCTAGAGTTTTTCCCTGCAATTAGATATTCATGATTCACCAGGGTTTTTGAAATTCACCAACTTGAGCATCACAAGAATGCATAGTCCCTTTAACCTCATTGAGGCGGGAGTCAAGCCCAGAAGTAAAATTGAAAATATGATGGGTGGTTTGTTTAATCTCATCAAGACGAATACCTAGATTAGGCACATGAGTAGTGATTTGTTGAACAACAACAATCAAACCATCGATTTGAGTTTGCAACCATCTCATTTGAGACTGCATGTCATGAATATCAGCCTGAGTATCACAGATTCTTGCAAAGAGATCCTCAATTTTTTTATCAAATTCCATACTTTCACCACAGTCAGAAATATCTTCTATAAAAGTAATTATTTTATCAACCCAGTGGATTTGCAGAACAACCTCAACGTACAGGCCACAACCAATAGCCACCAAAAAATCTAGACTACGCTCAATCCAGTTCAAACCAGAAATTTGGTACACCAGAGAGTACAAAGACACCCCCAAATCCCTAACATTCCATTCCAACTAGTCCCCCAATGCAATGAATGACACCCTTGTGTCCCAAAACTTCCAAACAAACGAGAGAGTAGGATCCAAACATAACAAGCAAAAAATTACCTATGAATAGAGATCCACATCTCTAGCATTATTTGCAGCATAAAACTGATCTCCCAGTGCGCATGAGAAGGCATCAAAGTCCACCTGACTATGCACCACCATTCCATATTTGAACCTTGCACCAATCCTCCTACATTTGTCGTTGTTTACAGAATTACAAGGCTGAGACAGTCTCTCTCCTAACTAATATAAAACTTAATGAGCAAGATGCTTCACAGTACCTCCATATGCCTGAATCAAATTCCCACATGTGTGAGCTGAGGGATTTTGAGAAGGTTCACTTGCCCATGTGCCTTGTAAACTCTACATGGAAACAACAACCTGCCAACGTTTGGGATAGGTAATGCTTTGACGTGATTGATTCATGGTGTTGAATTAAGTTTGGATTTGCATACAAACCACTAAGGGAGCCAACAAGACAAGGTTTGATCCCCATTTTTTTAATAGTCCCTTTAGGCATACTTGAAAATTGATTTGCTAATTTATCTTCTATGACATTATGTTCACACCAAACATGGAAGAATTGGATGTTCGGAATTTGGTGTAGAAGGCCAATAATGCATTTATGAAGATGCCCTACTATTTGATCCATAATTTCTTGTTGATGCCTAGATTGGGAGATAATATTAAGAGAATATCCTACCACCACTAGTGATCGAATTCCAATAGTAATTGCTTCGTTCAATCCCAGATATAGAGCATAGTGTTCCACTTGATTATTAGTATTAATCCCTAGGCCACAAACAAAGGTTGATATTGAATTCCCACCAGAGTCAAAGATTACCCCCCCCCAGCACCTGCCTCCACAGTAAAAATCCACGTGCGTTATTCAATATTTTTGTAGGTATTCAAATGTAACTGCTCATTTCTTGTTTATTTTTGTAATTTCAATTACTAATAATAAAAAAATCAATTAATTTTTATCATAATATTGAACTTTATATTTTAATTAATGTATCTAGATATAATCATTGGATTGTGTAATTTAAAATAATATATCATCTTATTACACATATGTTCATTGTAATAATGTAAGTCATCCATATATATATTTGATAATATAATGGTATTCGGTGAAAGGAGGATGGGACGTATTAGGGTTCTGCAGCCCATGGGGGCTGCAACCTGCAAAAACCCTTAACGTAGCATAGACTGTCGACGACATAGTTTTCGATGGCCCTCTCATTCACTACACCTGCTACTGGCTCGGTTTACCATGTGGTGGATGAAGTGGATTACTCCAAAGATCCCTACGAGGGTAAAAACATTTTTTACCATACTAGGGACTTCAAACCGTGGTCTTCTACTAACAGTGTTGCAGCGGTTTTCACGTCAGGAGTTAAACTACAACTGACAACTAGAAACTGCTCGGTTGGTTAAAAGACACCTGGGGGTGTGAGTCCGATGGATTCCCTACCATTTTTCGTCATTTCGATGCTTGAGGAGGAAGTAACACTCTCTTGCGACCTTGATATTGTTCGTCCTCTTGCACCGTCTCTTGGGGGCACACCTTACTCACTCTTTCAGCAACCTCCACTCTTCAATCTCAGACTAACAGTTTCCTCTGATTCCATTATCATCCACACAGTGCAATCGACGGACGGATGGACACACGACTCGCCTTTCCTCTTGGATCTGCAGGAGAGCGGCTGGCCTTTTCAGAACCCGACCGAACAACTGCTACCTTCAACCAAATTTGCAGAGGTACCTTTCTCACATACACCCGATGACTTCATTGATTCACTCTTTCAATCTCCTACTCATACTGGACCGCCTTCTCCAACAACCATCGCTTTGGGACCTGGCTCACACTTATCCCCCAAAAAAAATCGGGAGCCTTCACCCTCATGGAAACAGAAAGGAAACTTCTTGAAGAATTCGCGGGGTCCACTAAACCTTATTTGCAGGAAAAACGTCATTGTGGCAAACTCTCTTCACATGGATGAAACGACGATCGTTGGATGTTCCAGGGGAAAATATCCCACCTCTGAGGGATTGGACAAGTGGGTCTCCTCAAACTGGTCGACTCTGTTTGACTACAAACCTGAGGTAATGGTTCTCTCCAGAGCCTGGTTTGTCTTCAAACTTAAAACTAGGGAAGATGTTGGTCGTGTCCTACAAACACACTGGAGCTTGGGCAATATGCCCATACTTTTCAAAAGTTGGACACCGATGTTTGACGCTGACACTGAGAAATTTGATGTCATTCCTGTTTGGGTTCGCCTACCGGGCCTCCCCTAGGAATTTTGGAACCCAGACTCCTTCAAAGACATCGGGAATGCTCTGGGAGCATACATTGATGCAGACATGACCTTCACACACACCAAGAAGTTGTCAGTGGCCAGAATTTTGGTTTCCATAAATGTCAGGGAAGGGCTTCGAGAACAACTCATTTTCACCTGGGGGCAGGCACAGCGCATTCAGAAGCTGGATTATGAAGAAGTCCCCTTTCAATGCCACAGGCGCCATGGTTATGGTCATTTAGCAAAGCATTGTCGGCTCACTTTTCACAAGAAAGCAAACAACAATCGAAAGAGGATGGACGACACCGGCTCGGGGGATTGTGAGGGTCTTCAGAAAGCGGGCAGACTGAATGAAGAAATGCGGGCAGTTCACTGTGAGACGGAATGTATGGACACGACTCAGGCTTAGTCAGAGGACATCGGTAGGGCAGCACCAAACCCACATCTACCCCCAGTGGAAAGTGTGGTTGTTGATCAAGTCCCATCGCCGGCACACACTGAGGATGCTGCTCCTCTCCCTACCTAGGGTACGCTTGATGTTCCTCTTTCTAATTTATCCTCTATTGAATCTTCTTTATGCTCTTTAAATTTGGACTTGGTCGGTACTACTACACCCCACGTCCTTGCAAATCTTCAGAATCTCCCTCCACCAAACCACACTTCCCCTACGAAGTCCTATTCCCTGTTTGTGGACTGCTCCATGGACTCCCTGACCCTAATCCACACGACCAGATACCCTATCCGCTTCCATTTACGCTCTCGTGGCATCCCTGTCCTCACAACTACCCTCCCCTTTGGCACCTGTTTGGGATTAAACCCATTACCTTCTAAGTCGTCATGAGATCGCAGTCAACCTACACTTATTTCTTCAGCACAACAGCAGGATATCCAAGACCTAGCGGATGGAAAACATAAAACCATTGATGGGGCACTTAGAGCAGTGAAAACCCATGCGGGGGTTAACCAATGAAAATATTGTCTTTAAATTGTAGGGGTTTGGCAAGTAAACCTAAAAAACTTGCTCTCAAGAGGTTGATTGACTTACATCAGCCTGACTTATTTCTGCTACAAGAAACTATGGGGTCTGAAGAAGATGTTTTGGCATCCCTCACAACCCTTCTCCCCTCTTATGATTTTGATGCAATCAGTGTACACGGCCTCTCCGACGGGATTGCCTTGGGTTGGAAAAAATCCTCGATAAAAGCCCTAAATACTTGGGGTTTTTCCTCTGGACTGGGTGTGGAGTTTTTTCATGCTGGATTAAACAGGTCATTCAAGGCTGTTAACATATATGGTCACTACTTGGACCGTTTGGTATATTGGGACACTTTTCGTCATAACTCTATTTACTGGGGAGATCTGACCTTGGGTGGAGACTTGAACTTCACTCTTGGCTCCCATGAACATTGGGGAGCTCTTGCACTGTGCGACTCACTCACTGGATATTTTGATCTACTTCTGAAGGATACTCGACTCATCAACATACAACCTACCAAACTGAAGCCTACATGGACAAATCGCAGAAATGGGGAGGGGTGGGTCTCAAAACAACTGGACCGATTTCTAATTACTGAGGATCTTGTGGGACAAAACTACAGTTTTCAACAATGGGTGGACTCCGGAGGTTTTTCTGATCATTTTCCTATCTGCTTAGAAATATTGGGAAACTCTTCAAAACCACCCATCCCTTTTAAACTATGTGTCGCTTGGATAAAAGAGGAGGAGATTTCAAACATTATAAAAAACTCTTGGATTCCTTTCCAACTCGGGGAAGGGATTTTTGTTGCCCCACACTTTGTCAAAAATATCACCAGAGTTAAAAATCTATTGAAAGATTGGGCTTTCAAAAGGAGAGAATGTGATGAACTTGAGTTACTATGGGTTGAAAAGGAATTGGCCTGTTTACAGGATGTTGATGGGGATGATTTTCTCTCGTAGGAGTCCTTTGACTTACTAAAATCCTTGGAAAGCACCCGTAATAAACTACTCTCTAAACTAGAGGAAGTCTGGAGACTAAAGAGCAGGTCCATTTGGCTCGAGAGTGGTGATGAAAATACAAAGTTTTTTCAGGCCTATGCAAAAGGCCGGAAGGCCCAAAACACCATATGGGATTTAAAAAATGACAACGACAAGGTCATCACCTCCTTTGAGGATCTAGCCTCCTTGGGCACCACACACTTCGAAACTCTTTTTTCGGATACTCGTCGTGCACACATTACCGAATTCATTCGACTCTCTCATTTTTTTCCTGGAGCTATAACTGCTGAAGACAATCAAAACCTATTGGAAGAAATCTCTGAGGAGGAGCTCAAGGAAACCCTGCATAGTTTTCAAAAGTACAAGAGCCCTGGACCGGACGCGTGGATAATTGAATTCTTCCTTGAATACTATGATACCATTGGCAATGACCTTCTACATATTGTCGAAGAATCCAGACTAGGGGGACATGTCCATCCACCTTTAAATGCTACTTTTATTGCACTTATTCCAAAGTATGATCAACCTGTTTCCATGAATGAATTCCGCCCTATCTCACTTTGCAACATCACATACAAGGTTGTGGCAAAAATTATGACTAAAGTGCTAAAGAGTGTACTCTCAAATTTCATTTCAAAGGAACAATTTGGCTTCCTGGAAGGCAGGCAGATACACGAAGCTATTGGGGTTTCTCATGAAGGCTTACACTCTCAAAAACTTAAAGGCATAAAGGGTGTTGTCATCAAAATTGATCTCTCTAAGGATTTTGACAAAGTTAGCTGGCTCTATCTGTGTATGTTAATGACACACCTTGGTTTTGATTATGCCTTCATCAAATGGACGATGAGCTGCATCTCAACAACCTCTTTTGTTGTTCTCATTAATGGCTCCCCCACAACTTTCTTCTACGTTGAACGGGGACTACGTCAGGGCTTCCCACTATCTCCTCTACTCTTCCTTCTGGTGGCGGAAGGTTTGAGTCGAACCATTCTAGATTCCAAGCGCCAGGGCACTTTCCATGGAATCCACATCACCAACACACTTTGGCTCTCCCACCTACTCTTTGTGGACAATATTCTACTCTTCTGGGACGACTCGATTAGGGATGCTGAGCAACTTGATAACATTCTGACACTCTTCCAAGAGGTCACTGGAATGGTCATAAACGTCCTCAAATCCTCTATTACACTCTATAGATTAATTGTTGAAGAAAAACACAGGTACCTTACACTCTTTCCCTATGAAATCTTATTTTTGGATGAGGGCCTGAAATATTTGGGCTTTCATTTAAAGCCAAATGGCTAGAAAATATGTGATTGGACATGGCTTATTGCAAAACTGGAAAAGAGACTGCAGATTTGGAGCCATCGATGGCTCTCCAAAGCTGGTCGTCTTGTACTTATTAAATTTGTTCTAGAGGCCATCCCTATCTATTGGATGTCACTGGCCTGGATTCCTAAGGGTATACTGGAAAAAGCCAGAAAACTCTGCTTATGTTTTCTTTTGTCTGGTCACTCTGATACTTTTACAATGCCTTGGGTTAAATGGGAAAGACTTGCCCTACCGAAATCCTTGGGGGGATGGGTACTCAAGCATATGTGAACTTTTTCCACTTGACTGGCTCCAAAGGTCAGCTGGAGAATCCTCACCACTGATAATCTGTGGACGAAGGTGGTAAAACAGAAGTACATTGCCCCAGAATCTCTCATTCATTGGATACGAAACCCTACTAAGCCTCTGGTGGGTATGTCTGTCATTTGGAAAGTGGTACTGTCTTCATTACCACTCATTACACAGGGACTTGCTTGGAAGGTGGGAAACGACGCACAAATTCGTATTGGCTCGAACCCGTGGCTCCGGTGTCAAAATAAACATATACTCCTGGATCAACTCATCCAATTTCTATAACAACATGGTATTTTTCATCTAAATCAAATTGCAGACCCTCTTTCTACCACCTTCTGGCAACAGGGTTGGAGGAGTCCGGAGGACCTGGATCTCCCGGTCGATTTTAACAACCTCTGGAATGAATATCTAATTGCTTTGAGACTCTCACATGTCCGTATCACTGACTCTTTTGATGAACTTATTTGTTCACCGGCTTCAAATGGAAGATATACTCTAAAATTGGGGTACAAACAGCTAATGGAACAAAAGCAACAACATGTCGAGAAAAAATGGTGGTGGCAAAAGATTTGGAAATCACATTGTCCCTCAAAATCAAAAACATTTATGTGGTGCACGATTGCAAACAGGATTCCTACTTGGGACCGCATAAAGAGAAAAAGTATTGAGGGCCCGGGCTGGTGTACTCTTTGCAAGCAGGCTGAGGAAACAACCTCCCACCTCTTCCTTCACTGCCTTTTCACTAAAAAACTCTAGTCTGAGCTGAAACTCATACATTCGGTAGTTGGCTCATGGGTGGGGGCTACTGTTGAAGAGGGGTGGAAAAAATGGCACGAATCACTGGACACAACATATATGCGTGCCTTACCATTAATTGTTGTATGGGGAATCTGGATTGCTCGAAATCAACTGATATTCCATGGAAAAACAACTACCCCCACCATATTGGTAAATCATAGCATTTCTATACTTTCCCACTTCCCGCAGGAGAAGTTTCTTCCTATTCCCCGCATCATCACTGAAGAATTCATAAATCCCACACTGCCTTGGGCCTACTTTGATGGAGCATCATAGAATAACATCTGTGGTGGGGTAGCGATCCTATTCCTATCAAAAACCCACTATTACAAGATTCACATGGGGCTGGGCCGAGGCATAAACAATTTTGCTGAACTATTTGCTTTAAAACTGCTCCTTATTTTTGCACTGGAAAAACATTGCACACATCTTCAAATTTTTGGAGACTCCGTGATTATCATAAATTGGATAAATCAATTACAGAGGTGTCCAATCTGATCTTATGCACAATGTTAGAAGAAACATTGAGACTAATTGAAATGTTTGACAATTTCACATGTCAACATGTCTACAGGGAACGGAACCTGGAGGCTGACCTCTTATCAAAACAGGGCTTGACACTACTTCTTGGCCAATGGAAAATTTTGGAGCGGGATAATGATACTTTCCGTGAATACTATCATAGGTCGTTCATCGAATGATTTGGAACACAAAACATCTGATCTGCTATTTCTTCTTTTTTTCTATTGGACACACCGATATTCCTTATATAGCGATTATGTGATACTTTGGATGTAATTTAGATGGGATATAGAGCTCTCACTTGAGAGCTTGAAAACACTCTTTTTCTGAAAGCTCTACATATTATTATTTTTTATACTTGAAGTTGAAAAGCTTACTTCCAGAAAGGGCACCTTGAAGCTCTTATACAGTATGCAATTTGATTATCTTTTAATGCAATTATGCTTTTTTCCTTGGAAAAAAAAAATGATAATATAACATTTTACAATTGTACACTACAATAGAATAAGAAACTCATTCTATTATATAAGAATACAGAACCCTTCGTTGTATAAAATAAGATAACATAAAGGTCTGTGATAAACAAAATGTCAAAAAATAATAGTTACAATTATTGGTAACCCATCAGCATATCAAATGGGACAATATAAAGGTTCATGTTCAACCAAATATTTGATTTTTACATAAAAATGTTCCAAAATATAAAACTTGTAACATTCAGTGATATCAATTGTCGTTCATCACTTACACTAATGTCATGCTCCATCTACTTCCATTCATCATTTATCATCACTTGCAAGGGATGTTGTACTTACATTGTTTGCAATGTTTTTTTTATTAGCTTGAATTATTTCGCCTCTTTCATCTCGCATATACAAATCTAGAAATAAAATGTAACAAGTATATCTACATTTATAGTATAATAAATGTGATTACAGAAATTAAAAAAATTAAAAATTAAAAATAAAAAAAAACTTACAATAGCATTTATGTTAAAATTTAATATGCTAAGACAGAAAATAGCAGCATTACATTCCATTTCACAATAATAGCATATACAGGATCACTGAAGAAACAACAAGCACAACATAAACACAAGAGACACAAATTTATCCTGGGAAACCCTCATGGGGTAGAAAACCCAGTAAAGCTTCCTCAATATAGATGACCAGCAATATACAAAGATGCAAACCAAATACATGATCTCCTTCTCCACCATAGCAGACCTCTCCTCCACAAGTGCGCCTCTCTCAAGTGAGTGAGTGTGTCAAATGAGGAACATACCTCCTCTATTTATACACCACACTGACATGTATTTTACACAAGTACATGTAGGCTCATATTTAACCATTAGGTTAAATACCCTATTATAACTGACTGGGCCGACCCCCACATGGTGGGTCTAATAACCCTAGTTACCAAAACCAATTCGAAGGAATAAACATCTCCGGATTCATAGTATAATCACATCGGAGGTATGGAACATCTCCGGAATAAATAATATACAAATATAATATTCTTAGCAGTTACAATATTCAACACTCCCCCTTAACGAGAAGGATATTATAACAACATCCGCAGGAGCAACGAGTCATACATCATACATGATACATCTATATATCATCGGAAGCTTTCTTCAGTTCATCATCATCAGTAACTCAACTAGTTACTAGAACATTGACATCACTCGATCATCAGCATCGTCATCACACGATCATCAGCATCGCCATCACATGATCAACATCGTCATCACACGATCATCAGCATCGACATCACACGATCAGCATCGTCATCACATGATCATCAGCATCATCATCACACGATCATCAGCATCGTCATCACACGATCATCAGCATCGCCATCACATGATCAACATCGTCATCACACGATCATATTACAGGATGATCAATCCTGCTCTCTTTAGGACATAGGTCCATGGATGATACAATCCAGATCAAGTTCCAGGATGATCAATCCTTATCTCTTTAAGACAATTCTCATGTCTAGGGACGATCTAATCCCAACCACAGTGCCAGTCCTTTTTCATACTGGATGTGACCTAGATCAGATCTAGGATTTACCGCCACAGAGCCAGTCCTCTTTCATACTGGATGTGTCACGTCTACAGAGCCAGCCCTGTTTCATGCTGGATGTATCACATCTACAGAGCCAGCCCTGTTTCATGCTGGATGTATCACATCTACAGAGCCAGCCCTGTTTCATGCTGGATGTAACCTAGAACAATTCTAGGATTTGTCACGTACATTTTGAACCGAGGTCCAGGGACGATCCAGTCCTATCATGTACCTTTTGAACCGAAGTCCAGGGACGATCCAGTCCTATCATGTACCTTTTGAACCGAAGTCCAGGGACGATCCAGTCCTATCATTCAATTCTCGGAGACCTCATGTCTACGGCTCAATTCAAAGGACCATAGTCCGAGGACGATCCAATCCCCTTACCTGTTCATTCAGGATTTAGTTCTCGGAGACATCATGTCTACGGCTCAATTCAAAGGACTAATAGTCCGAGGACGATCCAATCCCCTTACCTGTTCATTCAGGATTTTGTTCTCGGAGACATACGTCTACGGCTCTCTTTAGGACTGAAGTCCAGGGATGATCCAATCCCCTCAATTCCACCAAGGACTTCATTATCGAAGACATACGTCTACGGCTCTCTTTAGGACTGAAGTCCAGGGATGATCCAATCCCCTCAAGTCCACCAAGGACTTCATTCTCGAAGACATACGTCTACGGCTCTCTTTAGGACTGAAGTCCAGGGATGATCCAATCCCCTCAAGTCCACCAAGGACTTCATTCTCGAAGACATACGTCTACGGCTCTCTTTAGGACTGAAGTCCAGGGATGATCCAATCCCCTCAAGTCCACCAAGGACTTCATTCTCGAAGACATACGTCTACGGCTCTCTTTAGGACTGAAGTCCAGGGATGATCCAATCCCCTCAAGTCCACCAAGGACTTCATTCTCGAAGACATACGTCTACGGCTCTCTTTAGGACTGAAGTCCAGGGATGATCCAATCCCCACATCACTATGTGTACAAGTATCTTCATCCATACAAGTACAAACACGTATCAATACATCAAGGCATCATGTAACCTCATCATCAAAACATGTATATCATCATCAAAACATGTATATCAAAACATGTATCCTCATCATCGAGACATGTATATCATCATCAAAACATGTATATCAAAACATGTATCCTCATCATCGAGACATGTATATCAAAACATGTATATCACTAATACATCTATCATCAAAAGCATGTATTCTCACTAATACATCTATCATCAAAAGTAAAAATATAAGAGTCCTACATCTAAATAATTCTAGGTAACTAAGTGTAGTGAATAGGTAACCTCATCATTGATGAGGCAGACTTGTTATCAGATAGTATGCTACTCCCCCTTTCGAGGAGAGTTCTTTTGAACTATACCAAGCTTGTCTCGAAAGTATTCAAACTTCACTCGAGACAGAGGTTTAGTCAAGATATCAGCAATTTGATCCTCAGTGCTTATATATTCGAGCTTGATAACTCCTCTTTGCACCATATCTCGTATATAGAAGTATCGGATCTCTATGTGTTTTGACTTATCGTGGAACACAGGATTTTTAGTCATCTTAATGCAGCTTTGATTGTCACACATAATCACAGTGGGATCCATTTCTAAGTCAAACACTCCATATAAAAGCTTCTGAAGCCATACTGCTTCACAGCTGGCAGAGCAGACAGCCATATATTCTGCTTCAGCAGTACTGAGAGCCACACTAGATTGTTTCTTGCCGAACCATGAGATCATGGCAGATTCAGGACTATAACATCCATCTGATGTACTCTTTCTGTCTGAGACACTTCCTGCCCAATCAGAATCTGAGTAACCATGTAAACGAAGTTCATGACCTCCAAGATAATATAGACCAAAAATCTAATGTACCTTTTAGGTACCTCACTACATGCTTTGTAGCTATTAAGTGAACCTTTCTAGGTTCTACTAGATACTAACTTAGGGTATTTACAACAAAGCATATATCTGGCCTAGTATTTGTTAAATACATCAATGACCCAATGATTTGTCTATATAGGGTTAGGTCCACTAAATACGATGAGTCATTAACTAATAACATCAAGTTGGAGTCCATGGGAGTGGGCATGGCTTTATACTCCAACATATAAAATCTTTTTAGAAACTTCACAGCATACTTACCTTGATTTAAAAGATTCCTTTTGGATCTTGCCATACTTCTAGACCTAAGAAGTAGTGCATTAATCCGAGATCTTTCATTTTCATTTCTGCAGCCATTTTCATGACCTGTTTCTCATTCCTTATCAGAAAGAGATCATCGTCATACAATAATGGTATGATAGGTTCATCATCCACAACCTTAAGGTAAAGGTTAGGAACAACTTTACTTATGGTAAAGCCCGAGCTTTGTCATGAAGCTGTCAATTGTCCATTATTCACACTCTGCATTGAGTGATCTTCTGCATATCTATCTGTGCCATCTCTCATCAGATGGGTCTACTAATATGAGCCTCAAAATCATTCGAACTCTGTGGTGAGTTCCTTCTTGCATCCATGTCATATGTGTATAGAAGCCATATTCAACCTTGTAGCAAAGGTTGAGATCCACATCACCCATGATGATCATTAAGCTCATCAATTGACTACCGATCCTTGGTACCCATACAGAACCTGATTCACACTTCTTTTTTAATTACATCATTAAGAGAATGGTCTTATCTAGTCCCTTGGAGCAAAACATCTCATCATGATTCTCTTCCTACAAATCAAAATTAAGTACATGATTAGTAATACTTCATAATCATCAAATCTTATTGACATGATAACCTATTATGCATACAGATATCATTTACATAGTTATGCAACTATTTACAGATATCATTTACATAGTTATGCATACAGTAGCTATCTAGATGCCTTCCATCTTTACCAGAACATACTATCGAGAGTGTGCACAGCTCTCAACATGTCAGAAAAGAGGTTTCATTCTAGACAAGCAACAATGGAATGTTTGTCCAACTTACCAATCATATGCATATTAGTAGTATACTGTTCAATGCTTTATGAATGTTTACACTCAGCATGATATATTCTAGGAATACAAAAATGCATACAAGCAATATCATTTACTATTTCTAATAACAACTCAAATACTTATCTGTTATGTTTGTGTGGTTGCCTCCCGCTTGATCTTCTGTATGTCTCCTGAACTTCTATTCATTCTGTACCACTGTGCATGCTCAAGTGTACACTAGTGTCATCCTCATGATCTCATACACAAACATACATTCATTAGTATATTCTCAATATTATCAAAACATTCTAATTCTAAATAATCTTGAATATGTACAGTCATGATCATTAGTATTCAGGGTTTCAAGGAAGTCTTCTTTTACTCATGCATATTCTTGTTTGATCTAGTTAGTTAAATCATCAACCAAGATAAGAGACATAATATGCATAAACCCTTGATTACTAACCAATCATACCAAGTATACTTACATAAGGGATCCTAACACAAGGTAAGATTCTAACATGACATAGGAAAACATACCTGGATTAGTATACCTGCTTAGTTATGTACAACATACCTAAACAATCTCTTCAATGATTTAGAGATCCTGAGCTAGAACCTGCATGTCTCATAGGTTAAACATAATATAACAAAGTCATACATACCTCGTGAGTCTTTGTCTTCATGTTGTCATGGTCATGGAACTTGAATTGTCTTTTGTGATGTACATGTATCTTGTTAGCAGACAACATCAACCTCACACAACACCATAATGCATTAGTACAATCATATAGCCCTAATCAATGAATGTCTTCATGCATTCATACTGTTACTAGGGTGATAAGACAATTCTAATATTAATCAAGATTGTACTAATAAATAATATGAAGACAAACACATCATGAACTTAATCAAGAATAAGATTTCAAGACATACCTGAACCTCCTTAAGTCATACTTGTCGAGACTTCTTGTAGTCTTCTTATGTAAGGCCTTAGCCTCAACTCCCCCTGAAACTTGATCTGGAGCTTGATTAGGGTTTGCTAGAGAAACCCTAAAAATTCAATCTTTGACTTTCACACTTCCGAATGAATGGAAGAATGTGTCTTGCTGAGTTGATCAAACTAGCATACTTCAATTCCAAAATTTGACCCCTCAAAATTGCCTTTGAAACTTCTGGATCTTCTGGACAGGATCCCAAACTAGGGTTTGATGAAGCTCACTCTTCTGCTCAATCAAAAGGTTTGATCCAAGGCTCTAAACTCTTATTTTTCTGAGGAGCTTCCAGCCGTGGTTACAGACTTCAAAAATTCCAACTTTTGCTAAAGCCCTAATTTTCCATCTTTCCGATCAAAATCCCGAGCTAGGGTTTGATCAAGCCCGGTCTTCTACCCAACCAAAAAATTTGATCTTGGTCTCTAAATTTTGATTTTCCTGAGTAGCATTCAGCCGTGGATTCCGATTCCAAAAATTCTAACTTTCTCCGAAACCCTAAATTCCGGAAGCCATGAATAAAGGTGCTCCAAAAATAATTTTGTTTTGACAGAAATATGTACCTGATTGTTTCTGCTATAACTCCGAAATTTTCACTCCACAGGGTCTGAAAACTTTTTTTGCAGTAGCCTGACTTGTCATCTTTCCATCCTGACAGGTCTGACCTCAATTGGATTTTCTGAGAGAGATTTATGCCAAATGTCGCAACGTGACCTGTTTTGGGATAATACAGGAGAGCGAACTTGTACGGCGTGCCACGTGTCACTGTTTGAACTTCGGACTCTGAAAACTTTTCCTGAGATAGCTCGCCCTGTTATATTTCCATACTGACAGGTCTGACCTCAATTGGACTCTCTAAGAGAGATTTATGCCAAGTGTCGCAACGTGACCTGTTTATAGGATTAAACAGGAGAGCGAACTTGTACGGCATGCCACGTGTCACTGGTTCAGCTTCGGCCTCTAAAAAAGTTTCCTGTCATAGTACAGTCTGTGTACTACCTGTCACGTTTTACAAAATTTCATTTGGAGCTTCCTAGCCCAAGTTATGACCTTTTTTCCTAGGTCACCTGATTTTGACTGAGATCTGGAAGAGGCAGAAACCCTAACTTGTACTGATCATAACTTACAAAGTACAACGAATATGAGGGTTCCCTTTGGACACAAGATACCTGGAGATGTTATCTACGACCTGTAAAGGTTTCAGATCCTGAACCTTCGCCAAAATGGATTTATAGCGAAAGTTCCACGATGACTGGTTTTTGTTATATAAAACCCTAACCTTCAAATTGTCGTAAGTAAAGCAAGTGTCATAAGTGCCATACCTTTCCTTCCTTCAGTTTAGCTCTGATACCATGTTAAAATTTAATATGCTAAGACAGAAAATAGCAGCATTACATTCCATTTCACAATAATAGCATATACAAGATCACTGAAGAAACAACAAGCACAACATAAACACAAGAGACACAAATTTATCCTGGGAAACCCTCATGGGGTAGAAAACCCAGTAAAGCTTCCTCAATATAGATGACCAGCAATATACAAAGATGCAAACCAAATACATGATCTCCTTCTCCACCATAGCAGACCTCTCCTCCACAAGTGCGCCTCTCTCAAGTGAGTGAGTGTGTCAAATGAGGAACATACCTCCTCTATTTATACACCACACTGACATGTATTTTACACAAGTACATGTAGGCTCGTATTTAACCATTAGGTTAAATACCCTATTATAACTGATTGGGCCGACCCCCACATGGTGGGTCTAATAACCCTAGTTACCACAACCAATTCGGAGGAATAAACATCTCCGGATTCATAGTATAATCACATCGGAGGTATGGAACATCTCCGGAATAAATAATATACAAATATAATATTCTTAGAAGTTACAATATTCAACAATTTAGTGTTTCATCAACAACACACATTCTTTCAAAGTTGTGCTTCATGCCATCTCACAACATATATTATGACGGCTCCATTCCATACTTTGCTTTAAGTGAATTTTATGTACCATGACATTGCTCATATATAATTAAAAGTTTATTGTTGATCTAATATTTATAAAATAGAGGATGTAAAACAACTTGGCTACTTACAAATTGAGCAATTGATTGTTGATTGAGCAATTAATTATTGATACTCCAACATATGCTCACAGCGCATACTTAATCCAGTGTCAATCAAATGTTCTGATGGCTCTTCTTTTTATGTGAACATCTTGTAGAAAACATCCATGGACATTTGTTAATTAAAGGTATAAAAATTGCAACAATATGAAACCATAAGTAAGGAAAATGCAAGTACTCTGCATAAAAATTTTCACCAACCCTTTTTTCCATTGTTGTTTTATCATATGTGATGAATGGCTTCCATTTTGTTTTCTTTTATGCTACAATAAAACAATTAAAAATGAGTATTGCATAAAACTCATTGGTTACACATATAAAAAAATCAATGATTATATACTTTTTATGCACGTTGTTGTTGGGGTAGCTCTTCCCATGATTCAATCATTCTTAATTCGTTGACCATCTCATTGTACACTTTTTTAACATCGACATGTTTTTGATATCAACTTGTTCAACATCTTTAATTTTCTTAAATCTTCCGAAAAAAACAACAATT
Organism: Larix kaempferi; assembly: GCA_027924585.1. Lineage (NCBI taxonomy): Eukaryota > Viridiplantae > Streptophyta > Pinopsida > Pinales > Pinaceae > Larix > Larix kaempferi. The sequence continues at coordinate 8,616,628 of BSBM01000305.1, forward strand.
AAAATTTGATAAATTTCTATGAGATAAATATTGTAGAAATATTAATTTGTAAATTTTTATACTATTATATCCATATAATAGAAAACACATGTTTAGCTATAATACTTTTTAAATTATTATTTTTTGTTACTGTAAGGTTTTTCTATTACAATCTCATCGCCCATTGCTCCATAAATGCTTGTTGTAATTTAAACATTAAATGGTTCTTGAATTAATTGGATTGATTTTTGTATTGTAGGTGAAAAGAATGTTTATAGATTCTTTCCACTATTTCCTTCATAATATTGTAATAATTTTCCGCTATTATTAACTTCCAGCACCACTCCAAAAGAACTAAGGACCAATCCATCGTTATTTACATCCTTTCTTAAAAAAATATTCTTAAGAGGGCCTTATGTTCCCTAATTGGTGTTCCATGCACATCATTCAACATATGTGAAATTGAATGTTTGAAACATGATAAATATTATTATTAAGAAGTATGGGTGACAAGAGCGAGTGGGATTCTTCTCAATCCCAAAGGAAAACAAGTCATTACGTATTCTTGGGGCTTGGGAAAAGCCACCACAATCTGGAAAAAAGATATGCTCTATTTATGGGCCTTGATTATATTGTCTCACATGGAATTCAAGATGTTTTGGTCATTGGGGATTCTCTTTTGATTATCTCACAAGCTAGAAAAGGCATCTCCCTAGAGGACCTAATTGTCGGGAGGCTACAATCTTGAATCATCGATCTCATGAGGGAATTAAAGAAGTCAATTTGGTGCATGTCCAAAGGCATAATAATCATGTAGTTGACCAGTTAGAAAATCATGCTACAACTCTTGGAAAATGTGTAATGATAAAAAATTGGGGCCAACCCCAAATTCGGTGGCTCCCCTAAGTGTTTGCTATGCATTTGAAATTTTGGTTATATTTCCCCCCTCCATGCATGGGCACCACTCATCAATGGTCCACTTAGCGAAGAATCAGCCTTAAAGAAACATTCACTCCATGCATGGGAGAAGCCTCGAGAGACCTCGCTTTGATGAAGGATGTGTTTGAACTTAGTTATATGGATTTTAAGAAGGTTTCCATGGATACATTTTTTATCTTGTCCACTCTTCATGTCTGGTTCGAAGTCTACTGGGGATCATCTTTTGTGCTTGGGAGTCCATTGTCGTTCCCTCTAGATATTTCTCGGAGGAACTTGCTCTCATGATGGTGGTATTAGCTTCCTTCGCTTTAAGGCCCATCCTTGCTTTCCACTTGCAGGATGGGACTGTGTTTTGGTGTGGTTTGAGTTTTGGTGGTTCTTGTTTATGGACATAATGAGGAGGTGGTCATGGTTGAGCTAACTAAGCTGGTGGTGAATTTTCGGGATATGAAAGTAGATATCTATGATCTTCAAGCAAACCTACGCAAAACAAACTCTCAAATGGAAGGCATTCTCTTGGCAATTCATGAGGTAACCATGCATGTCTCTCTGCTTGACCATAGGTTTAATGATGTTGATGATCAGGTTCACGTTCATGGTTCTTAGTTGGAGAAATTATCCACCACTGTGGATGTTCACCATGATATGCTGGTTGGAAATCAATCTAGGCTTACCAGGAATGTTGGTTACGGGTCTATTGAAGAAGATTCAGTTCATAAATCGAATGATGCCATTGTGGAAATCTCAATTTCTCCCAGTCTGCAGAAGGAATTTAGGAATATTTAGGGCTTTCTATGTGGTTATGTTTTCAAATTTTGGTAAACCCTAAACCATTGCGCATCAGTTTTTTAGATAATTCAAAATATATTACTTATATATTCAAACTTCAAGTAACTATATTACTTATATATTCAAACTTCAAGTAACTTGGCTTGTTCTCTTCTTAGGACATGCTTGCCTCACACTCATTACCATAAGTTTTTTTCCCTCATCTTTTCTCAACAAAAGACCTACACAATCAAATATGCAAATTATGAAATATGTTTTACGAACTAAGTAAATAATTTTTAAAAAAAACACTTGATGTTGTTGTCCTTTAAATTGTTGTTTATGCATATACAATGAGATGCAATCACCAAGATGTTACATATTATTGGGGAGGCCAATAGGATGGATTTTGGAGCTAGGATTTCTATGACGAAAACCTCGGGTTTGAGAGTTGCAGGTCCTTATCGGCATGAAGGACATATTTGGTAGCTTGGTCTATTATTTTGATGATTCAGCTCAAAGCGGAAGCATTTTTAGCACGGACGATGAAGTTAAATCTTCCTTGGCGGATTCACAGTGGAAGTATGAAGTGGATGAGAGTAAGTGGAGGGACCCAGCAATCGCACATGAGGTCTGTACTGGAATGTTACCGTGGGTTAATTATCTCAGTAGAGGTACGAAATTTTTTTGGAGATCTTCGTCCGGCATGCCTGATGGATTTATCTCTGGGCCTTGGAGTGAAGGGCGTCCGTGTGAAGGGAATGTGGCCATCATTTCTCGAGTTGGGATGACGGAAGCGACTTGGAGGGTATTGTAGAGCACCTCTACCACCTCGTCTCTGCATGCACCTCATTCATTGCCTACGTCGGATCATCATGGTTTGGATGGTGCGCTGATTTCTGCACAGAAGATTAGTATTCCTATTTCACCTACCTCTTCCCTGAAGGTTCAGTCTGGTCATGTTGTTTCATTTTTTTCTCGGGGTATCTCTCCTGCCTCCAATTTCTCAACCTAGGGGTGGAGGTTTTATTGGTAAAAATTTACACTTAAACGAATTGCAAACGGGATCGACTCTTGTTAAATCGGTGGGTCAAAAGCGTGAAAAGGTGTAGCTCAATAAGGGTCTTGGTCGCTCGTTGGTGGTAGGCATCGACCTTGTTGTGATGGAAATCCCACGGCCCTCTAGTTGTATGCTTATTGGTAAGTCATGTGGCCGACGTTTTTTTGAAGGGGTGGTGAAGAAATGGGTCGCTGCTTCTTGGGGGGTTGTGGTTACTAAACTGCCTGAGATTATTTTCCTCGGTTGCAATTGGATTGGTTTTTAATTCTGCTCGCCTGAGGAGGAGGATAGTATTTTACCTCAGGTTTGGTTCAATGGGTCGGCTCCTCTTGCTCTTAAACCATGGAATCCCTTATCTGATCCTCGGTCGGACTCTCTGGAGTTGTTCCCTATTTAGGGTAAACTCCCTTTCCTCCAGTTGGAATTTTGGTCCCAGGAAGGTTTCAGAGCGATTGGGGATGCTATCGATCGTTTTGTGGATGTCGATGCAAATCTATTTAACTCTTGACGTAGTTCAATGGCAAGGATGTTGGTGGAGGTGGATGCATGGCAGGGTTTATTTGAGTCTATATGGATAGGTGGTAACGGACTGTGCCCACAATTTTGCTAAGAAGGTATGGACTAAAAAATCCGCGCCTATTGGAGATGACAGTACCAGTTGTTACATGAATGATACTTCCATGCAAGGTGACAAACTTAAGGTGGAGGAGAATTTAGACTGGGGGGAGAAATTGATTCGTGATTTTATGTTGTTGTCAGAGATCATTCCTCCTGCCCAAATTGTGGGTAAAAGCCCCGACTTTATTCATGTTTTGGACTTATCATCTAGTCAGGTGGAAGCATTGCAGAAGATTTGGGAGAAGTCCGACAAATCTATGATGGGCTCGTTGGTGGTTGAATCTCCTAAGGAGAAGGTTCAGGATGGGCCTGAGATAGTAGCGGAACAGGATGTGGTTCTACCTTTTCCTGATTCTGGAGTAGAGGTTGACATTATGAAGGATGCTCATGTTAAGCATTTGGCTTCGGATAATTCTCTAGATTCTCAGCAGAAGACTTCTTTTGTGCTGGAAGGTAGTGTTTCGGGAACTAACTCACGCGGGCCTTATTTTCTACGACCTCGTTTGAAAGGGGTTCTCTCGTCTAGGGGACTAGAAATGGTCTTGAACCCGGTTTCTGCTAAGGTTGGGAGAAAATATAATATGTCTCAAGCTAAATAATGCACCAAGCGGGAGATTTCAGAAGGAAGACAAATGAAACTTTCTGGGGTACTTAGAGCAGGACAACCCCTTAAGGGTTTCCTTAAATGAATATTTCCTCTATCAATGTTCGATGCCTTGGAGCGCAGGCCAAATCAAATGCCCTCAAGCGTTTTGTGGAAGTTGAACGTCCTAATATTTTGTTGATTCAAGAGTCTATGATGAATGCGTTGGAGGCGACTGTTTTGTTAGGTAGAATTTTTCCTTTTATGGAGTTTTTTGTTGTGAATGTTGTTGGTAGATATGGTGGCTTGGTCTCTAGAGTGTCGAAGAAAGTGTGGGTAACCAACTCTTTTTCCATTCGTTCGGTGTTGGGGGTTGAGATTCAGTTGGATGCCTTGGGATGTTCTCTCCGAGTTCTAAATATTTATGGACCGTATGAGAACAAACTTGAATTTTGGCAATCTTTGATGAGGAAGGAATTTGTTAAGTTGAGTAATGTGATTGTTGGGGGTGATCTTAGTTTCACTCTGTCTTCTGAAGAAATATGGGGTGAAGCTACTAGAGTGGACCCTTTGGGGCCTTCCTTATGGGAGATTTTTGACAAAGGAGATTGGATGGACCTCAAGCCCACTGATATCAAACCCACCTGGTGCAATAAACAGGTTGGGTATCAAGGTATTTATAAAATACTTGATCGTTTTTTCATGAACATTAATTTGGTTGGTTGTCTTCATTTTAGGTCTTGGGTGGGGCCTACTTTGTTCTCTAATCATTTACCTATCTTTCTTAAGTTGGGACTTCCTATGGAGAAGCCTGGGTCTCCTTTTAAATACAATTCAGATTGGGCTAATCTGTTGTGTTTCAAAGAGTTGGTATGACATTGCTAGAGAAACATCTCTGTTGGGAGGGGCTATGCTTGTCTTCAAATGGTTGAGTCTTTGAGGGATCTGAAATCTAAAGTGGCGAAGTGGTATTTGGAGAGGAGAAAGGAGCGTGATGCTTCTTTGGTTGACATTGAGCTAAAACTAAAGGGGTTGTATGGGAATTCCACTAGTTTTTTCTCCTCAGAGGATCAGAAAGGTATGATTGTGGAGTTGGAAAGGGAGAAAGGTAGGATTCTCAATGAAATTGAGATTGAATGGAGGCTCAAGAGCATGGCTCTTTGGCTCCAAGCGGGTGATCAAAACACTATTTTTTTTCAAAAAATGGCTTCTCACCAGAAAAATTATAACTCTGTATGGGAACTGAAGAATTCGGATGGCCATGTTATTAATGGTTTCGCTGACCTCTCTGAGTCAACGGTGGAACATTTCAAGGAGATATATACTAAACCGAGACATCAGGATATGCTGGGAATGTTTCAGGTCATTGAGAAGTTCCCACTTTTTCTCAATCAATATCATAACGAGGAATTGTACAGGGAAATTACTTTGGAGGAGTTGAAAACAACACTAAAAGCTTTCCAAGGGGATAAAATCATGGGACCTAATGGATGCCCTCCATAATTTTTCCTAGATTTATTTGATATTGTGGGGGAAGACTTACTGAAGATGGTGGAGGAAGTCAGATTGTCGGGGGTAATTCCTGCCTCTCTTGACTTGACCTTTCTGGCTTGATTCCTAAAAAAGATAAGCCAGAACATTTTGATGACTTTAGTCCTATTTCCCTATGCAATGGAGCATACAAGATTATGGCAAAAATATTGGCTTTGAGATTGAATCCTTTTCTTTCCAGGTACGTTTCCAATGAAGAGTTTGGTTTCCTTAAGGGTAGATCCATTCATGAAGTTGTAGGCTCTGCTCATGAGGGTTTACATTCTATTAAATCTGGTAATTTGAAGGTTGCAGCGTTGAAATTAGATCTTTCTAAGGCTTATGATAAAGCTTCTTGGCTTTTTCTGAGACTTGTTCTCCTTCATATTGGTTTTAGCTTAGAGCTCACCAATTGGGTAATGAGTTGTGTGACTACCCATCATTTTATTGTCCTCATAAATGGTCATGGATCTTCTTTTTTCAAATCTTCTAGAGGATTGAGGTAGGGTTGCCCTCTTTCTCCTTATCTTTTTTTACTGATCATAGGGCTTAGCAGGATCATGAATGAGGATAAAACTAATGGCAGAACATCGGGTGTCTCGTCCAATAGAAGGATAAATCTTACCCACTTGATGTCCGTTGATGATATTTTTTGTTTTGTCTCTATTTTGCCCATCGAATGTCAGAGAGTGAAAGTTAATCTAGAGTTGTTTTGTAAGGCCATGGGAATGGAGATTAGTTCTGACAAATCTGCAGTTTATGTGTCGGAGTCTCAGTTGGCCGAATCCACGTTTTGGAGATCTTATTTTCCCTTTGATTACAAGAGTATGGAGGGTGTGATCCAATATCTTGGTTTCAACCTCAAACCTAATAGATATGGGAAAAGAGATTGGTGGTGGTTGGTGGCTAGGATAGAGGACAAAATTAATTTTTGGGGCAATAGATGGCTATTAAGGGGGGACAGGCTGGTTCTGGTTAAGAGTGTTCTGGAAGCTATTATAGTTTATGGGAAGATGTTGGATTCTATTATAGTATTGGTTATGTCCACTCTTAGGAAGCTATGTTATAATTTCTTGTGGAGTCGGAGTGCGAAATATCATGAGTTCCATCTGGTGAAGTGGAATATTTTGGCTACTCTAAAGGATCAGGGAGGTTGGGGTTTGAAAAATATATAGCATTTCAATAAAGATCTAGCGGCTAAGAATCTGTGTTTATTCCTGACCAAGGATAGTCTCTGGAAAAACATTATGCCAGCTAAATACATTTATCCTATGTCTTTGATTGATTGGATTAGAAGAAGAGATAAACAATGAGGAAGCGCATCCAATCGCTGGAGAGCTCTTTTAAATGCCTTCTAATTCATTGAGCCCTATCTAGCATGGAAGGTTGGAAATGGAAGATCGATTCGTGTTGGAAGAGACTCCATTCTCGGTCTCACTGGTGGAGGACGACTTAGTCAAGGTTTGACTGATATTTTGCAGGAGCAAGGTTATTTTTCTCTAGATTAGATCACTTGTGTCAGGGGCATGATTGTTTGGCATCAAGAATGGATTTTAGGGGAATTTCTTGGTATGGATGGAGATGGGTTGGTTGAGTGGAATATTTTTTATATTCTCTTAAAAAGGCTCATATTCATCTACTGGCTGATGAAGACTCTCTAGATTGGGCTTTCAATCCGACTGGGGACACTATTCAGTGAAGCTTGGTTATATGTCTCTCTACAAGATCCTCTGGGACTTGTTCGGTGGTGGTCAAAGAAAATCTGGAGTATCGAAGCTCCTCCAAAGGCTATTTTACCATTGTGGCTTGCGTTAAAGAATCGGATTTTAACTTGGGATAGACTGCTACATTTTGGATTTCAGGGTCCGGGACTTTGTTTTCTCTGCAAATCAATGGAGGAATCATGCACTCACTTGTTTGTGGATTGTATATATTCCAAAGAAGTTTGGGGAAAGATGTCCAAACGTGTCAATTGTTCCTTCTTGTGGCAGGGAGAATCAATGGAATCTTATTTTAAATACTTCTTCAGTTCCCCTGAATTGAAACAGATGAGGTCTCTTCCGATCATTATTATTTGGGGGATTTGGATGGCAAGGAATGATTCCATTTTTAATGATTGGATCAGACTTGTATTTCAGATGGTGTCACAATATTTTTTTCTTCTCCAACATTATATTCTAGAGAAGACTCTCAAGTCGGTGTAGATCAGAAAGCCACCTTTGATTGATGATTATTGGGCCTGGTGTTTTATTGACGGGGCAAGTCAAAATGGCAGAGGTGCATTTGGGTTCAGTCTTTATCTGAACAAGGACCACTTCTTCTTGGGTAAAGTATGTATAGGAGTAGGTACCAATAACCTTGCAGAGTTCAACGGTCTCTTTTACCTGTTGAAGCTAGCAGATGTTCGTGGTTTATCTAGTTTACAAGTATTTGGAGATTCACTTTTAGCCATTAAGAGTATGTAAGGACTGGTGGAAGTCAGGAATAATGATCTGATTTATCTGGTATATCAACGTCATGTGATTAGAGATTCCTTTGAGGAAGTCGTTTTCTATCATGTTTATCAAGAATATAACAACCAAGCTTACTATTTTTCCAAGCAAGGTCTGTTACTTCATGATGGAGCTTTAAGTCTAGATGAATTTCAAGGGGGCACATCTATGGCCTCCTTGTTTTCATCTTTATGATAATTTTGTCAAATGTAGCTCGGGTCTAGTACTCTTTGCCTCATGCATACTTTATGCACTGTTAGACACTCTATGTTTCAAAACAGGACAAATTTTTTTATAAACTTTCTTGTTTTCTTTGCTTTTCAACACTGAGGATTGTATTTTTTTCCAACGATGAATAAAAATATGCTCTTTTTTTCTTGGAATTTTTTTCTTTTCAAAAAACTTGTAACAATATTCTAAAATGTTTTTGGATTAAGTGGTGTTCCTTTCTATTGTAATATGCATGTAGTGTGTATTATATAGTAAGTTGCATCAATATGTTTACATTTGGAGGGAGCACCATCTACATCTTTTTAAAACTACACAAAACCTCCATAAGTTTTCATGTCAATCAATGCACTCTATAATGTAAACACATTGGTGCATCTATATTGTATTATGCACCCCATGAAACCTAAATTATAAAAAAATGGCAGGGATAGGTTTTGGAATCCATAGCAATGAGGGCCCCAATCCATTAAAATACTCTTTACATTAAAAACATTGTTGAGGTCAACAAATTCCCTATTCAACAAATACCCCAAGCCCCCCCAAAAAAATATGATAATGAAGGGTAAATAAACTAAACACCTCCTATGATGGTTTACAACAACAAAGATAGGGTTTGTAGTATTGAATGTGAGTTTCAAACACTATTATTTTCTTGAAATGCACTGTAAATATGAATAGGAATAACTAAGTTTTTTAGGGAATTTGTGAATCACTATAGGGAAAATGTGTTGAGATGGTGATAACGAAGTTACATATCTCAAAATTTCTCCCCTGTAGATTTGTATGCAACCCATAATGACTCCTAAAAAATTATCTTTCAAAAAATATATCAACTTTAATCCCTTACTTGGTAAATGTCTTTTGCACAAGTCTCCCCTCTAACTTTTGGCACAAGAAACAAGTAGGGTTTTGTTTAACTCAGTTTTACAAAATATAAATCCCACTCTTTTTTTGGTTTTCTTTTTTATGCATTGACGGAAAACAACTTATCTTTAAGAAAAAATAGACTGTGTCATGCCACTAAATATTTGTTGAAATATTGTAACTTCTAAGAATATTATATTTGTACTTTATTATTCCAGAGATGTTCCATTCCTCCGTGGAGACCCTATTGTATATTCGGAGATGTTTATTCCACCGAGAGAGTGTGGTAACTAGGGTTATTAGATCTCCCATATGAGGTCGGCCCTGAGTTAGCTGTTTAGGGGTTTTTAGACTCGCTTAGGAGAGGTCGGCCCTATTAGGGTGAAAAGTCAGTTAGGAGTTGAGTATAAATAGAGGAGGTATGTTCCTCATTTATCTCATTCATTCACTCACATGTGATTGACGCATAGGAGAGAGAGAGGTCTGCATAGGAGGAGAAGGAGCTCTTGTTTGGGGATTACATCTTGTATTGGTTGATAATCTATATTGAGGAAAACTTTGATGGGTTTTCTACCCCATGAGGGTTTCCCAGGGTAAATCTTTGTCTATCTTGTGATTGTGTTTCTTTCAGTGATCTTGCTTGTGAAATTAGGCTAAACTTAACATGGTATCAAAGCTAGCCTGAATAGGACATCTTCCACAAGGTGAAAATACCTCTCTCTCCTCCTCCGGTGAAAATTAGGGTTTCTGCAAAAGTTGGAATTTTGGATTTTGATTGTATGGATGGATAGCCCTCCTCAAAATCGAAGTTTTGAGCCCTAGATCGAACTTTTTGAGTGGATAGAACCCCGGGCTTTGTCAAACCCTATTTTGACTTCTTGACCAGAAAAAAGTGTGCACCTGTGCACCAGAAAAGGTGCGAACCAGAAAACCATAAATTCTGTTGCAGATCCAAAAGTTGTTGATCAGATTTGAAGGGTGAAAAGTTGAAGTTTCCAGAAGCAGAGTTCACCAGTCATCTCAATTCAATCAAGCACATCTCCTGGTAAGTGTTATTCTATCTTTTGATAAACTTCAATTTCTGTGACCTCCTAGATAAGATGGCTCCAAGCACTAAGCTTGAAGACAAGCTAGAGGGTATAGATAATTTCCGAGCATGGAAATATAGGATTGGTCTCATTCTTGAAGAGAATGATCTTGTCCAATATATCAAAGATGAGGTTGCAGAACCCGAGGAAGATGAAGCCAAAGAGAAGTATAGAAAGGACTTGATTAGGGCAAAGAGAATCATTGTTGATTCTATCAAGGACCACTTGAATCCCCAAGTGGCATCCAAGAAGACCCCAAAGGAAATGTATGATGCCCTTTCCAGAATGTATGAAGGAAAGAACATCAATAGAAAGATGAACCTGAGAGCTCAATTGAAGAGCACTAAGATGAATCAAGGAGAATCTATTCAAGATTATTTCTCAAGGGTTTCCCAGTTCAAGGAATAACTAGATGCCATTGGAGATACCCTTGATGAAGATGAACTATCATGACTGCTCTAAATGGTCTCACTAGACCTTGGGAATCATTCATCCAAACTATGTGTCCAGAAAAGAAAGTATGAAGTTTGATGTGGTATGGGAAGATTGCATTCAAGAAGAAGCTAGGGTTACCAACAGAGAAGCCTTGCTCAAAGAAGATGACCAAGCCTTGGCCACCCACACCAAGAGAAGAAGGAATCAATCCTACTTCAAGAAGGATAGTCACAAGGAGTCTCAACCTCCACAAAGATTTCAAAAGAGAAGAGGAACTAATCAAAGCAGAGATTACTCCTCATTCCAATGTTTCACTTGTCACAAAATAGGACACATTGCTAAGGATTGTCCTCTAAGGAAGAAAAAGAGTTTCCATCACAAAAGATATCAAGCACGTCTAGCAGAAGATGATAGTGAATAAGAAGAGGAGGAAAGGCCTCAAAAGAAAAGAGCTAAAGTAGAAGAAGAAGAAGATGCAGAAGAGTATGTTCTATTCTCTACACTCTCTGGGGCAGTAACACCTGGAGAAGATACATGGCTCATTGATAGTGGTGCTTCAAAGCACATGACAGGACAAAAGAAGACTCTTTCAAAACTTGAAGAGAAGACCTCTCCACAGAAGGTATCCCTAGGAGATGACTATCAATATCCCATCAAGGGAGTTAGCGAAGTAAGTTACAAGCTTGATTCTGGAACTCCATTGAAGATGAAGGAAATCTTATATGTACCAGGTTTGAAGAAGAACTTACTTTCTATCTCAGCTTTAGATAAGAAAGGTTATAGGGTTGCATTCATAGATGGTCAAGTACTCATGTGTCCCAAAGGGAAATCAATCGAGGATGCAATTGTTATTAGTGAAGAGGAAGGAGGTCTATACAAACTCAAGGGCCATCCAGAAGCTGCCCTTGTTCATGAAGCCACTAGCCCAAGTGATCTATGGCATAGGAGGCTTGCTCACATTAACTACAAAGCACTACCTTATGTGAGCAAGATAGTTATAGGACTACCTGACTTAAAGATTGACCATGATGGCACATGCAAAGGATGTGCAAAAGGGAAGAATATCAAGAACCCATTTCCAGAGAGTGAAACAAAAACTAAGAGTACCTTGGAATTGATTCATTCAAATGTATGTGGACCAATGCCCTCCACATCCTTGAGTGGATATGAATACTACCTTGCATTTATTTATGACTATTCAAGAAAGACTTGGATATACTTTCTAAAAGGAAAGAATGAATTCTTTGGAAAGTTCAAGGAGTTCAAAGCCTTGATAGAAAATCATTCAGAAAAGAAGATCAAAATACTCAGGACAGGCAATGGCGGAGAATATACTTCAAAGGATTTTGAAGTCTTTTGTAAAGAAGCTGGAATCAAGAGGAAACTAACCACTCCCTACAATCCTCAACAAAATGGTGTTGCGGAGAGAAAGAATAGAACCATTATGGAAGTAGTAAAGACAATGATACATGATCAAGACCTAACTATGTATCTGTGGGCTGAAGCAGCAAGGACAACAGTCTATGTGCAGAATAGACTATCTCATAGTGCTCTTGAGTTCAAGACTCTAGAAGAAGTATTCACAGGAAAGAATCCTGAGGTAAGTCACCTCAATATATTTGGATGCCCAGTATACATTCACATTCCAAAAGAAAAGAGGACCAAGCTGTATCCTTCTAGGAAGAAGGGAATATTTGTTGGATATTGTGAAGCATCCAAAGCATTCAAAATTTACATCCCAGGATTCCGTCATATGGAAATAAGTAGGGATGTGACATTTGATGAAGAAGCAGCTCTCAAGAGATCTAGGAAGTGTCGGTATGAAGAAGTATATGAGGAAGATGCTCCTTCCAGAATTACAGAAGCTGTACCCACCCCTGAAGATGTAACACTTGAAGACCATGACATAATAGAACCACAAGAACCCCCTACTCTAAACATATCAAGAAAGAGAAAGCCAGCATGGGAAAGAGACATTATACTAGGAGCAGAAAAGTATGGAGCTCCTGAAGGCTCCACCAGAGTGAGCAAGAAACCAAAGTCATTCTCCAACTATATGGCTTTGATGTGTGATCTTGTAGATCAAGAACCCACAAGTTATGAAGAGGCATCTCATAAGAAAGAGTGGGTAGAGGAGTACCAATCAATAATGAAGAATGATGTTTGGGATATAGTTCCCAAACCAAAGGACAAGAGTGTGGTATCCTCCAAATGGATATACAAGATAAAGCATGTTGCGGATGGCAGTATTGAAAAATAGAAGGCAAGGTTTGTGGCTAGAGGATTCTCTCAAAAAGAGGGAATTGATTATGAAGAGACATTTACACCAGTTGCAAGATACACTTCCATTAGAACCATCATGGCACTTGCATCCATGATGAAGTGGGAATTACACCAGATGGATGTAAAGACAACTTTCCTGAATGGTGTGATTGAGGAGGAAGTGTACATAGAACAACCACAAGGATTTGAGATGAAAGATCTCGGATTGATGCAATACTTCCTAGGTCTGGAAGTTTGGCAAGGCCCAAAGGAATCTTTCTCAACCAGGGAAAGTATGCTGTGGAAATCTTGAAAAGATTTGATATGTTGGAGTGCAAAGCCATGGCCACTCCCATGGATTCCAATTTGAAGCTGTTAGCTAATGACTCTTCAGAGTTAGTGGATGTGACTCCATACAGACAAATTATTGGGTCATTAATGTATCTGACGAATACCAGGCCAGATATATGCTTTGCTGTGAACACCTTGAGTCAATACCTAGTGGAACCTAGCCGTGTTCACCCGATAGATGCAAAGCATGTGATGAGGTACCTAAAAGGTACGATAGATTTTGGTCCATGACTTCAAATTGTATGGCTACACAGATGTTGATTGGGCAGGTAGTGTATCAGACATGAAAAGCACATTGGGCGGATGTTATTGTCTGGGATCTGCCATGATCTGGTGGTTTAGCAGGAAGCATTCTAGTGTGGCTCTCAGCACAGCTGAAGCAGAATATATAGCTGCTTGCTCTGTTATTTGTGAAGCGATATGGATTCAGAAACTATTATCGGGATTGTTTGACTAGAGATGGACCCCACTGTGATCCTGTGTGACAACCAGAGTTGTATCAAGATGACAAATAATCCAATATTCCATGATAAGTCAAAGTACATAGAGATCTGATATTTTTATATACGGGATATGGTGCAGAAAGGAGCTATCAAGCTCGAGTATGTGAGCACTGACGAACAAGTTGTTGATATATTGACCAAACCTCTGTCTCGAGTAAAGTTTGAGTATTTCCGAGACAAGCTTGGTGTAGTTCAGAAGGACCCTCTTCGAAAGGGGGAGTGATATGGTCGATGATGATATTTGGATACTGGTATCGATAGGGATATTTGTATCGATGATAAGATTGCCTATATCGATGGTAAGATCTATGATGAGGATACCTGTATTGATGAGGATACATGTATTGATGATATGGATACTTGTGTCGATGATGAGGATACTTGTATCGATGATGAGGTTATCTGTTTCGATGATGAGGTCGATGAAGTGATACTTAGACTTTGTCTAAGAGGACTAGTAGGATTGCATCGTCCTTGGACTCATGTCTTAAAGTGATAATGATTAATCATCCTGTAAGTCGATTGGGATTGCATCGTCTCTAGACATGGTGAGATGTCTTAAAGTGATAAGGATTAATCATCCTGTAAGTCGATTGGGATTGCATCGTCCCTAGACATGGTGAGATGTATTAAAGTGATAAGGATTGATCATCCTGTAAGTTGATCTAGATTGCATCGTCCATAGACATGAGAGATGTCTTAAATTGAGAGGGATTGATCATCACGTAAGTGTATCAGGATTGTATCATCCTTGGACCTATGTCCTAAAGTGAGAGGGATTGATCATCCCGTAATAGGATCTTGTACATTGCAGAGTATGCTGCTATGTTGATGTTTTTGATCGAGAGGATACAGATGTTGATGCTGTTGATAGAGAGGATCTAGATGTAGATGTTGATGATCAAAAGGATCCAGATGTTGATGTTGTTGATCGAGAGGATCCAGATGTTGATCGAGAGATCCAGATGATGATGATGCTGATCGAGAGGATCCAGATGACGATGCTGTTGATCGAGAGGATCCAGATGACGATGATGTTGATCGAGATGATGATGTTGTTGTAGTTGTTCAAGTGCTGCAGAAGATGAAGATCCAGTATTGAAGATCTTGAAGATGTTCCAGTAACTAGTTGAGTTACTGATGATGTATGAAGAAAGATTCCAATGATTTATAGATGTATCATGTATCATATAGTTGATGACTCCTTGCTCCCATAGATGTTGTTATAATATCCTTCTCGTTAAGGGGGAGTGTTGAAATATTGCAACTTCTAAGAATATTATATTTGTACTTTATTATTCCGGAGATGTTCCATTCCTCCATGGAGACCCTATTGTATATCCAGAGATGTTTATTCCTCCGAGAGAGTGTGGTAACTAGGGTTATTAGATATCCCATGCGAGGGCGGACCTGAGTTAGTTGTTTAGGGGTTATTAGACTCTCTTAGGAGAGGTCGGCCGTGTTAGGGTGAAAAGTCAATTAGGAGTTGAGTATAAATAGAGGAGGTGTGTTCCTCATTTATCTCATTCATTCACTCACTTGTGATTGGCGCATAGGAGAGAGAGAGGTCTGCATAGGAGGAGAAGGAGCTCTTGTTTGGGGACTACATCTTGTATTGGTTGATTATCTATATTGAGGAAATCTTTGTTGGGTTTTCTACCCCATGAGGGTTTCCCAGGGTAAATATTTGTCTATCTTGTGATTGTGTTTCTTTTAGTGATTTTGCTTGTGAAATTAGGCTAAACTTTAACAGTATTAAGCACACAAATGCATTAGAAAACATTACACGCATTGTAGTAACATATTTCAATTAAAATGTAAGCATAAACCTGTGGAAATCATACTTTGGAGAGGTTTTAGTGTAAGTTTATGTTCAATGTGTAATAAAAATCAATCCATCGGTGCATATTGTGTTAATGACCACATCGATGTGATTAATATAACTAGTTGCACTAATTACTTAAAAGAGGCATTCTAAACACTATTTGAAATTGAAATGTTACATGTTTCCCATGCTTATTTTTTAAGAATGCATACATGTATTGATAATGTTTTTTTCTAAAATGCAGGTGGGAAAATTTGGTAAATCGAATGGTTGATTATTCAAGTTCCTCATTCTATATCGTTCTAAATCCAACAAATTCTCCCTTGCCCTTTGCAATAAGTCTATGTTACTATTATTATTATTTGATTGATTATTTACTACTTTTGCATGTGCATTTGAATAATTGTGCATTAACTTTTGTGGGATCCTGATATGGGATCAAGTTTGAATTCACATTGTGTTCCATTAGTCCAACATTTACAAAAATGCTCCATACTCTTATCCATAGCAAGATGTCAAAGCCAACGGGTAAATTTAAATGGAAAGCCCCTTCACCTCTCCCACTATAACATGCCATCTTCCAGAAACAATATTGGTCTAGTGGTACTTCACCATGAACTAGATCTCTTTTATGACATCCTAGTAGTATGTGGTTGTTCAAAATGTAAAGGGTTGAAGGTGAACCCTCGACATGTCACATTGTCACATTAGGTCAATGACAATGACAAACTTCCCCAAGTTAAAGCTCTAATACCTCCAACTATTGTCAAGGACATGATAGGAAATATATGAAAACTTCCATGTGCTCCTTTTTTGAAAAGGTGGAAGCTAAATCAAATGTGTCTCATTAGAAATTGACCAACCCATCTCCTTGTTTTTAGTCAATTAAGAGTTCTACTGATCCAAAGTAGGATATCAAGACTATCCAAAACATCTCTACTAGGAGGTACAAAAAATTATACAAGTTGAGAGCCACAAAGTCCAAGTACACACCAAGGTTGGTTCAATTGCTAAAGGGCAACGAGGACTTCTCTCTTCCTATCTAACTGCAAAGTAAATAGAAAACCTAAATTACAATTGCACATTGGATGGCGCTTGGTTGTCTTCGCTGCATGTGCTTGATGTTGGGACCAAATTCTCTAACCTGTGGGATTGGACAATGGACATATGTGACTACCTCAGAAAGAAGTTTTAGACCTTGAGGAGCATAAATTTATGAGATACATCAGAATTAAGACCGGACAAATCTGTAATAGAAATTGAAGAAACCAGGGCATCAAATATTTTGCAGTTCTGTCCATAGATTTGGGAAAAGGAGTACATTGCTTAGCTCACCTTGGGGAGGCGCATATTTTACTCCAATTATTTTTGCAAGATCCCGAAGTTGAAAAATTAGGGTTTCTCTAACAAACCTTAGGACCTCCTGCAGCCAGATCTCACAAGTCAACCTTTGGTTGAAGCATCTCATTTGGTAAGTTATACTCTATCTATTTCCATTTGAGGTTCTCATTTATCAATTTTATCAACATGACAAACAATACCAAGTTTGAGGATAATCTCGAAGGGGCTGAGAACTTCCAAGCATGGAAGTATAGGGTGATGCTCATCCTAGAAGAACATGAATTGGAAAAGTATGTCTCAGAAGTTGTTGCAAAGCCAGAGGGAGATGAAGAGAAGACAAATCACACGAAGAACCTAATCAAAGCTAAGAGGATCATAGCTGACTCCATTAAGGATCACTTGATCCCACACATCTCTTCACTGAAGACTCTGAAAGAGATGTTTGATGCATTGAAGGGACTATTTGAAGGGACCAACATCAATAGAAGGATGACCTTGAGGACTCAACTCAAGGCTGTGAAGATGCAAACCAATAAAAGTATACAATCTTACTTCACAAGGGTTTCCAACATTAGAGATCAATTGAATGCAATTGGAGATGAAGTTGAAAATGCAAAATTAGTGATGACTACCCTAAATGGTCTTTCAAGATCATGGGAGTCATATATTCAAGGAATATGCTCAAGGAAGAAAATTATCTTGTTCAGTGCACACTTGGAATCATGCACTCAGGAGGAAGCAAGAATTGCTGCTAGAGAAGAGAAGCTAGGTGATGAGGACAATCAAATCCTGGCATCTCATACCAAGGAAGGGAAGAAAGAAGATCACCATCACAAGAGATCACAAAAGAGTAAAAGATCCCCTAAAGACTACTCAAGTTTTAGATGCTTCACTTGTGATGAGATGGGATATATCTCTAGACATTGTCCCAAGAGGAATGGAAACAATAAAATAAATCATGCTCATGTTGCAGAGGATGATGAACCAGCTAGGAAGAAGGCTAAAGAAGATTCCTCCAGTGATGAGGAATATGTAATTTGATCCGGAAGAATTCAAACTAGGAATATGGAAGAACCTCTTATCCATTTCAACATTCGATAAGAAGGGATGCAATTGTGATTGATGATGAAGAAGAAGGGACACATATTCAACACCTATACACAGTTCCATGTGATCTATGGTATAGAAGACTTATCGATCATAAGCAAGAAAGGCATAGGTCCTCAGAATCAGATGATGGGGTAGAGCACACTGTCAGAGACTCCATTAACTCCTGCAGTGAGACTAGAGAGATCCTACCAAACAAAGATAATTATTTGAATTTCCATTTCTTGTATCTAATTGCTTAAATGATACTATTCAGTTTTGTACATATTATGTTCCTAGATTTAGGAAGTATATTATGCGTATTAGAGTGTTTCCATTGATGAACAGTATACTACTAATATTCATGTGATGGGTAAGTGGCCTATGGTGCCGTACAACATTCCATTGCTACTTATCTAGAATGAAACCTCTTTGCTGACATGTTGGGAGTAGTGCACGCTCTTAATAATGTTCTAGTAGAGATGGAAGGCATCTAGAAGGTTATCGTATGAATGCGGGAAATGGATGAATGTTGTGTTGAAGCATTGGCTAAGATAGTTGCATGACTATGTGACCTATGTCTGTATGCATACGAATTTGTCATTATTAATATGTTTTGGAAACTATGAAATGTTTCTAACCATGCAACTGAATTTGACTTGTAGGAAAGATCGTGTACAATCACCTACAAAGGAAGAATGATGAGACTTGTTTCGTAGAACAAGTGACAATGGTCAAGCTATACCATTCAAGAATATTTATGAAATCAAGCATACGACAGAAGTACAAAGCAAGGGTTCTCTCAGAAAGAGGGAGTCGACTGTGACAAGACACTGGTCTAGTGGCCAGACACACTTACTTAGTGGTGGATATTACACTAGATAGATGGTGTAATAGAAGTAGAATTGTATATCGAGCAACCTCTAGGATTCGAGATTCTCTACAGAGAACCACATGTGTGTAGATTGAAGAAGGCTTTGAATGGGCTCAGAAGGCACCCATGGGATAACATAATGAACTTGAGGATCACCTAGAGTGATGAGACATCAACCTTTGCTACAAGGTTGAAGATGGGGAGCTCATAGATGGGTGTAAGAGGGAACTTGCAACAGAGTTCGAGATATTGGTATCCAGTGACCTAGAGAGATGACATAGATAGATACATAGAAGATCATCATAAAAGAAGGGTACCGGTCACTCCAGTACAAAATGTCTCGATGCAAAGAGTACAAGATGCAGAGGGAGGATAGTGCTCAATTAGAAAGGGAGCATGAAAGCTCTGCTTCAGAGGGAATGACTACAACATAGATGGAGAGACATTATCACTTAGCCTCTATTAGGGGCAAAGTTTGTATATGCTCAGAGTGATACCAGATGTCTCCCCTCGCGAAAAGGAAGTATATGCAGTACAGTTTGAGACAGGTACCCAGGACATGGTACGCCAGGATAAACGCTTTCTGACGAGCTTGGGCTTTACCAAGAGTAAAGCGGACTCCAACCTTTACTACAAGGTTGAGGAAGGAAATCCCATGATTCTACTGTTGTATGTAGATGACTTGTTTTTGATAGGTGAAGAGAAGCTCATAACAGAAACAAAGAGGAATCTTGCCGCATAATTTGAGATGAAACCCAGGTCAAGGAAAGTATGCGGTAGAGATCTTGAAGAGATTCAAAATGATGGATTGTGAGGCCATGACCACACTTATGGCATCGAATATGAAGTTGCTGAGTGATACTACTTCAAAATTGGTAGATGCCACGATGTATGGACATATGATTGGTTCATTGATGTATTTAACAAACATGAGGATAAACTTATGCTTTGCGGTGAACACTTTGAGTCAGTATATGGTAGAGCCAAGACATGTTCAGCTTGTTGCTGATGTATTAACTAAGCCTCTATCTCGAATAAAGTTTGAATACTTTCGAGACAAGATTGGTGTGGTCCGAAAGGATCTCCCTCGAAAGAGGGAGTGATGATGATGATGTGGTTTCCTGGAGCTATGGTGTGGCAACTCAATCTAGGATTGGTATGCCAGTCTGACAAGGCCTAGTTGATCAGAAAGGATTGGTATGTCAACCTGACAAGGCTTGTTTGATATTAGGGGGATTGGTATGTCTATATAGGCTTGTTTGGTCCGAAAGGATTAGCAAGTCAAAGAAGGCATGTTTGGTCCCCAGGTAGATTGGTATGTCTGACTAGGCTTGTTTGGTCTGAAAGGATTAGTAAATCAGACAAGGCCTGTTTGGTGCCCAAGTAGATTGGTATGTCTGACTAGGCTTGTTTGGTCCGAAAGGATTAACAAGTTAGACAAAGCCTGTTTGATCTACCAGAGTGCCCACTATAGAGCAGTTCCAAATGTATATTGATGTTGTTCCAACATTCA
Source organism: Larix kaempferi (assembly GCA_027924585.1). Classification (NCBI taxonomy): domain Eukaryota; kingdom Viridiplantae; phylum Streptophyta; class Pinopsida; order Pinales; family Pinaceae; genus Larix; species Larix kaempferi. Next base: position 8,636,970 of record BSBM01000305.1, read on the forward strand.
TATGTCGATGATGGTGTTGATGTTGTCCCAGTAGTCCCTTGCTGATGATGACGATGATGATGTTGATGATGTACCAGCAGTTATATGCCGATGATGTCCCAGCAGTTCCTTGTTGACGATGACGATGACGATGTTGATGATGTACCAACAATTATGTGTTGATGATGATGATGATGCTGCTGATGATGATCTAGCAGTTCCATATTGATGACGATGATGATGCTCTAGATACATGATGTGTTTCAAAACTTCTTATGACATATAGATTCGAAGATGCAGATGTCAATAGTTCGTGTACAAGAAGTGCAGCAGCTGGAAGACGACAGTGACGATGACTGAAGAATACCTTCCTTGTTAGGAGGGAGTGTTGGAGAATGTAACTTTGGAAGATATTCTTATTTGTACTATTTGAGTCATTTGTATAATTTGTATTGTACACCCTACGGGGATTATTATTGATGTAATTGATTATGTAAAAGTCATTGAAAGAGCCAATGTAAACCCTAACTGTTAGGTTGGCTTGAAAGATCTAGAAAAGGATATTTTATTACAAATTGTATAGGTCGGCCCAGTTAGGTGAGTCAAGCCGACCTAATTAGTAAAATGGTCAAGTGTTTTGTTTAGTATAAATATGAGGCTTGCCCTCCGCATTTGCATACTTCACTCACTCATCTAATTCGCATGAGTAGAGAGAGAGAGAGAGTCGTCCAGAGTAGCTTCTTTTGGAGTCTTCTTGTTTTTGGATCTTTACATGAGGGATATTATTGTACATTTTTCATAATCTATATAGAAGAAGTTTGCTGGGTTTTTATGCCCCGAGAGGGTTTTCCCAAGATAAATTTGTTGTGTACTTTTGTTCATGTTGTGCTTGTTTATCTTTCAGTGATCCTTATTGTTATTGCACTTAAAAATCTAACATGGGTGACTTTATTTGCATACTTTTTCTCAAGGTTTATCCATATGCTCTTGCAACAACAAAGGTGATAAGCTCGAACTAGAGTGCTGCACAATTGAACTACCATTAAACCCTCTTGCCTTTGAAGAGCTAACATTTCCAATGAATGAAATCCAATAATGGGTGACACAGTTGTATTGTATATTTTCGAACAAAATAGAATCGAGGAACCAAGTAGACATGAACTATAATCCTCCTCAAATATTAGACCACTACAAGATTTAGTTATGATGGTTCCTCTTATGTAACAATTGACTAGACAATGGTCAAGTTGCTTGTGCCGCTAAGATCAACTTGTTTGCTTTGGGGTTGAAATCAATTGACTAGATCTCATTGTTGTCGATGGTTGTTGGGGCTCCAACTTTGATAATAACTTGTGGCAATGAAAATTGTTGATGAGAGATTTCCTCATTGATGGGGTCATCGATGAGCCTCCTTATTTGTTGACTAGATCGACGTTGACTTGACTTCCTTTGCTGATAAGGCCAACTTCAACAATGTCCCTCATTCGCAGACCATTAAACACCTCTTACCATCAACCCATATCACGTTGTTCTACCTTTGATGTTACTTGTTCCAACTTGGACCAAACTTTTTGCCATAAAACTTGGTCATTTTCTTAAGGTCAGTTCAACAATGATTGTTGACAGATCATTTTGATATTACACTAGCCATTTTTCGAAGGTTGATTCAACAATGCTTGTTGGTAGATAAATTTAATACAACACCAAGGGTTCCCAACCATCATTTGCCTCCTCTTATAGTTTGGTGATATAAAAAAATAAAAAAAACCTTATCATATCATTTGTATAACTAACTTTGCCTTTACTCTTGTAGTTACTAAACTTGCTCACCAACTCCATGACAAAGTTGGTGATGACTCAAATCTTTTGATGATGGTTGAAACCTTAACATAATCTTAAGATTTCTATAGAGAAATTCAACTAAGCCTACAACAAAATTTCATAAACTTCTAAATGTCACCCAAATCAAACGAGCATTTTCCCACTTGTACTTGGATCTCCATACACAAATTAACTATCATATCAACTATATGAGGAAAATCTACACTAAAGAGTTACCAAAGAGAGTCAAAGTCAATGGTCAAAAATATATTGTCACCCCATCGGTCCACTTTTTAAAATTAACTCTTAAAATACGCAAGGTGAGCCCAAATTGAATTTTCAACACACCCTCAACGGTGCTAATAGGGTTCTATGTGAAAACCCCGAAGCAACAACATTGGGGGCCAGTTTGACTCTCTCAAGCGAACAGAATAATTGATTAAAAAAAAGATAAAAAATAATTTCAAACCAAAACATAAGCAAGAAGCGGAGAGGGAAATTACATCATTTATCGCAAGTAAAGAGGAAAATTAAGATTTGGCTGAGCTAAAGAGGAGTAAAATTTGGTAACTCCTTCGGTCTCATGGAGGAAGGAGCATTCACTGTTTCATTCATTGATTCAACCAAAGCTCCAGAACGTACCATTCCTATTTGCTGTCTCCTCTGCGGTACTTGGGTGATGCGATTCTGATCCTACCCGCAGGAAGTCCAATTCAATTCGATCAGATCCATCTGATTAACGACGGATAAAAAATCTCAAGGTTGCAAGCGGGGGAACCATGGGATCTGATGCAGTCGACTGGGAGGTAATTAATCCAGCGCCTCTTTGCATATTCTTTGTTTTCAAAATTCACTACTCCATTACTTCGATCTTAACACCTAAAATTTATCGATCAGATCAAATAAATCTTCTCAAATTTCCGTACACAACAATGGCAAACTCGGTTCCTTCGAAAATTCCTGTATGAAAGCCCTATTACTCCGTGTGAATCGAACATTAGACATCCCATCAAAGGAAAACCATGATAAGATATTTTTTTTAGCTGATCGGCTCTCTGGTTTCATCTCATCCGGATTGAACTCTCCTCACTACCGGCCGGCAGTCCCTGCCATTCCACAGGGACTGAACTTGCAACATCTGAAAAAAGAAAAAAGGGGGGATACGGTTCCTTATCGCTAAACAGCTTTACTTTTCTGTTTGGGTATTTATTGCCAGATAGCCTTTGTTCCGACTCAATTTGACAAACCGGGGAGATTGTTCTATATCAATTGCCAAAATTTTACATAGTAAACCTCAAATTTATGTTTTTTGCTGGAATTCGAATGGTTTATCAGAGAAATACATACCTATTTTCTTCTGTGGGGTTATCGCGTACTGTTCACTTGGCACCAAAGTGACATGACTTGGACTCCGCTGTTGGATCCAGCTCCTACTTGTTGTATGGCTGCCATGTGAGGTCATTGGATAAGGCACATGAGTTGTCATCTTGTTTAGCGCTTAGAATAGATTTGGTGAGCTTTTTTTGTCTTGGTAATATGAGCACGGGAAAATGTTCGGAGAGCAAGGAGTCTCGTTAGGAAAGTTTTTGTGGAGATTTTGTATTTAAAGAGGTTTGAGAATCAATCTGAAATTTGAATATTGTGAGTGTGTTATTGCACACATTGATCTTCTCTGCATTGCTGGTCTTTACTGTCTACTCCCACTAATAACCAACCTGATATTGGATTTAGTTTGGGCCTGAACCCTCTCATGAGAGGGGTTTGTGATTATGGGAATTGTCTGAAGGATTAGTCTAGATAGTAGAGTAGATGTTTAGTTTTATCTTTTGCTGAATAAGAGTTGATCATTAATTTGAGATTATGTGTTGTTGGGCGGCATTGAAAGATACTAGAGTGTTACTGATCCGTGGACTCGTGGAGAGAGCAGATCCGTTGTTGCAGTAGAAGAAAAGTTGTGGAAAAGCATGAATTGGGGGTGATTCCCATGGTAAGTGTTGGTACTTTATCTTATTGAATGGACCTAGTTTGGTGAGAATTGTGATAAGCTGGTTGTGTGTTTGTCATATCTGGGAGTGTTAACAGTGGCTGAGTATGCAATGGAGAGACTAGCTTTGTGATTGTCAGGTAGAAAGCCTTACAGATCAACCGAAGATGTAGAATGTTAGGGACAACTTAATAGGTTTTTAATCCCTAAGCTATTGGATGATAGGTCCTTTAGCTGTTTTGGACCTTTGGTTCATCCAAGCATCGTTGCTATGTAGAAATTTAGAGAATCTTCCCATTTTGAAATTTGCACCTCATTTCAATAAGGTCACACCGTCACGGATCTACTTCAGAGAGTTTTCAGCCTTAGTGCTGAAACTAATTTATTCAACAGCCCTGCAGGAACCTTCAACTGTGTCCAACACTACTTTGAGGCAAACTCAAGAATGTAGACACTGCAAAGACTTCAAGTATAGATCATTTCAGTAGCCCTCAGGGCAAGATCTATCTCAATGCACAGATCTGAAAGTTTCATTATTCATGTTAAAACAACTTGGCATTCAACCTTGCTGTTCTAATAAGTTAACATACTAAAACAGCCAAGAAACTTGCTCAATACATGAGAAAAAATAGATCTGCAATGACAAATTTGGCACAACAATGGCACACTTCATATTATCACAGCAATGAAGATAAAGTACAATGCCTCAGCTCATCCTAAGTTGGTACAACAAGGCCTTTCAGCTCATCCCAAGCAGGGACTTCAATGCACCAGGGCATCCACAATCACGCAAACCCTAACCAGCAATACAAAGGCCAAGCAAGGCATCCCACCAAGATTTATAAGACAATCTTTGGATCTTCAAAACAAGCCAGCATGACATTGATTGCTAAATCCCAAGATCTCCCACTTGCATCACACAAGCTATGAAGGAGATTCACACATTTGCATCCCAAAAGCTACAATACTCAACAATTGTGTGAATTTTTCAAGCCCTAGGTGACTATTGTCCTTATGTTCTCAACTGAAAAAAGCTGTTATTTAATTGCATAAATTAAATTCTTCACATAACAATAATCACATATATAGCTGGAAAATAAATAGCGGAAGCAAAAAACACAAAAAATAGATAATTTACTCCTTCAAACCAACTTTTCATTAACAATTCAAAGCTTACAAGGAAACCTCCGCAATTGTCAAACTAACAACTGTATGGTACATCCAAAACGAAATTGAGAAAATTGCCTGCTGTATGGCCTGTCCGTACGACTATATAGACTTGTTTTGTACGACTGTATAGAATCCATACGACTGTACTGATCTATCCTGTACGGACTTGCGTGTTGCTCTTTGCTTGATTGCTGACTTTGGCTCTTCTCATGCTCTCTAACTTTGCTCCACATATAATAAAATCACCTCTCGACAAAAGTTGTCTTTAAGTGAATGAATGTGTCTTAATCCTCTACTTTGACTTGCCTTTATACTTGAGGTTGAATCCCTAATCTACCAAAACCCTAATCTCATAGTGAGACGTATGGTTGAGATTAGTTTAAATCGCTAATGTATAAAAATGCACTTCATTACACTCAACAACTAAATATAACACTTACACTTTATTACTAAAGTGAGTTACAAAATAGATTTGACTTGAAATACTTTTGGCACGTTTGACACTAAACCTATGCGGAAGTCCTATTTGAGCTACAATCGTCAACACTCCCTCTTAGTGAGGAAGGAATTCTACACCAATTCAAGTTTGTCTTTGAACGTTTCACACTTTCCTTTTGCTAAGGGCTTGGTTAGAGTATCAACAACCCGTTGATCTATGGGTACATACTAGAGCTTTACGGCTCCCTTTTGAATCCTATTTCGAATGAAGTGATATTTGATCTCAATGTGCTTGGACTTGTCATGAAACACTGGATACTCAGAGAGTTTGATACAACTTCTATTATAATAGTAAATCATTGTGGGATCCAACTCCTGATCAAATAATCCTGCAAGCAACTTGCGAAGCCAGATGGCTTCACAACTAACAGTACTGGTTGCCATATACTCTGCCTTTGTTGAGTTGAGTGCCACAAAAGTTTGCTTCCTGCTGAACTAGGATATCATCGGTGATCCCAAGCTAAAGCAACAACTTGAGGTGCTCTTCTTTTCTGATGCACTACTTGTCCAATCTAAGTCTATATATCCCAGCAACTTCACCTCACCATCTCCAAGATATCTCAACCCATACTCCACTGTGCCCCCCAAGTATCTAAGGACATGTTTTATTGCTAACCAATGTTCTTGTGTCGACTCCACCATGAACTGACTCAAGGTGTTCACTGATCTAGTGCTGACCAAACACATCAAAGAACCTATTAGCTGCTTGTATATAGTGGGATCCACCAAATCTAAATTTGAAGTTGTTACCTTCTTTAGATTAGTGATCATAGGCATGGCTATAGGTTTGTAGTCCTCCATTTGAAATCTCTTCAAGATCTTGATTGCATACTTACCCTGACCAAGGAATTGTTGATTTTTGAGCAGCATCGAGAGCCATTCTCTAGGAGAATGGAGGCACTTGGTCAGTTACCAGGAACTTGAGCCATTCTCTGGGAGAATGGAGGCACCTGGTCAGTTACCAGGAACTTGAGCCATTCTGTGGGAGAATGGAGGCACTTGGTCAGTTACCAGGAACTTGAGCCATTCTCTGGGAGAATGGAAGCAGATCAGAATTTGGCAAGTCAATGTTTAGAGGTGAAAATTTGGAATCTCCAGAAACCAAGTGTACCAGTGAATTCGCCTCAGTCAAGCGCATCTCCTGGTAAGGTCAGTTTTGCATTTTGAGAAATTTCTTTTTTTGTTGACCTCCTAGATAAGATGGCCCCAAGCACTAAGCTTGAGGATAAGCTAGAAGGCATAGAGAATTTTTGGGCATGGAAATATAGGATTGGCCTCATTCTTGAAGAGAATGATCTTGCCAAATACATCAAGGAAGAAGTTGCAGAACCTGAAGCGAATGAAGCTAAGGAGAAGCACAAGAAGGACCTGATTAGGGCAAAGAGGATCATTGCTGATTCTATCAAAGACCACTTGATTCCTCAAGTGTCATCCTAGAAGACCCCCAAGGAGATGTATGATGCCCTTGCCAGAATGTATGAAGGAAGGAATATCAATAGAAAGATGAATTTGAGAACTCAATTAAAGAGTACCAAGATGTGCTAAGGAGAATCCATCCAAGACTACTTCACAAGGGTCTCCCAGTTCAAGGAGCAACTAGAAGCCATTGGAGACTCCCTTGATGAAGATGAGCTAGTTATGACTGCTCTCAATGGTCTCACTAGACCTTGGGATTTGTTCATCCAGACTATGTGTGCCAGAAAGGAAAGCATGAAATTTGACATTGTATGGGAAGATTGCATCCAAGAGGAGGCTAGAGTAGCCAATAGAGAAGCTCTACTTAAAGAAGATGATCAAGCCCTAGCCACCCATACCAAGAGAGGAAGAAGTCAATCTAACTTCAAGAAGGAAAGCCACAAGGAGTCTCAACCTCCCAAGAAGTTCCAAAGCACAAGAGGAAACAATCCAAGAAGAAACTACTCCAACTTTCAATGTTTCAATTGTGACAAGCTAGGACACATTGCCAGAAATTGTCCATTGAAGAAAGAAGAATACAAGAAGAAGAACAACAACAAAAGACATCATGCACACCTAGTTGAGGATGAAGATGAAGAAGAAGAGGAAGAAGGACCTCGAAGAAAACAAGCAAAAGAAGAAGATGCAGAAGAGTATGTATTATTCTCTGCACTCTCTGGGTCTGTGACACCTGGAGAAGATACATGGCTTATTGATAGTGGTGCTTCAAAGCACATGACAGGACAAAAGAAAACTCTGTCAAAACTTGAAGAAAATAACTCTCCCCAGAAGGTATCATTAGGAGATGACTATCAATATCCTATCAAAGGAATTGGTGAAGCAAGCTACAAGCTTGATTCTGGAACCCCCCCATGAAGATGAAGGAAGTCTTATATGTACCAGGTTTGAAGAAGAATTTACTTTCTATCGTAGCATTAGATAAGAAAGGATATAGGGTTGCATTCATAGATGGACAAGTACTTATGTGGCCCAAAGGAAAATCAATTGAAGATGCAGTTGTCATTGGTGAAGAAGGAGGCTTAGATAAACTCAAGGGACATTTAGAAACAACCCTTGTTCATGAGACCACTAGTCCAAGTGAATTATGGCATAGAAGGCTTGCTCACATCAACTACAAAGCACTACCCCATGTGAGCAAAGTAGTGACGGGATTACCAAATTTGAAGATCGATCATGAAGGCATTTGCAAAGGATGTGCAAAGGAAAGAATATCCAAAATCCATTTCCGAAGAGTGAGACAAAGACTAAAGGTACGTTGGAATTAATCCATTCAGATGTATGTGGTCCAATGCCCTCCACATCTTTGAGTGGTTATGAATATTATGTTACATTTATTGATGACTATTCAAGAAAGACATGGATATATTTCTTGAAAGCAAAGGACGAAGTATTTGGAAAATTCAAGGAATTCAAAGCCTTGATAGAGAATCATTCAGAAAGAAGAATCAAGACACTCAGAACAGATAATGGTGGAGAATATACTTCAAAAGATTTTGAAGCCCTTTGTAAAGAAGCTGGAATCAAGAGGGAACTAGCTACTCCCTACAATCCTCAACAGAATGGTGTTGCGGAAAGAAAGAATAGGACCATTATGGAAGCAGTGAAGACAATGATACATGATCAAGATTTTCCAATGCATCTATGGGCTAAAGCAGCAAGGACAACAATTTATGTACAAAATAGATTATCCCATAGTGCCCTTGGATTCAAGACTCCAGAAGAAATGTTCACAAGAAGGAAGCCTGAAGTGAGCCACCTCAAGATATTTGGTTGCCCAGTATATGTTCACATACCAAAAGAAAAGAGAACCAAGTTGGACCCTTCCGGAAAGAAGGGAATATTTGTTGGATACTGTGAAGTCTCCAAAGCCTTCAGAATATATATTCCAGGATTCCATCACATGGAGATTAGTAGAGATGTAACATTTGACGAAGAAGCAACTCTCAAGAGATCCAGAAAGTGCCAACATGAAGAAGTATATGAAGAAGATGTACCTCCCAAAAATGTAGAAGCTGCACCCTCCCCCGAAGATGAAACACCAGAAGACCATGATATGCTAGAACCTCAAGAACCTCCCACTATGAATATGTCACGAAAGAGAAAGCCTGCTTGGGCAAGAGAAATTATACAAGAAGCAGAGAAGTATGGAGCTTCAGAAGGCTCCACAAGAGTAAGCAAGAAGCCAAAGCCATTTTCCAGTTATGTGGCTTTGATGTGTGATCTTGTAGATCAAGAACCTACCAGTTATGAAGAAGCTATACATAAGAAAGAATGGGTAGAAGCAATGATGAAAGAATACCAATTAATAATGAAGAATGATGTTTGGGATATAGTTCCCAAGCCAGAAGGCAAAAGTGTGGTATCTTCCAAGTGGATCTACAAGATAAAGCATGCAGTTGATGGAAGTATTGAGAAATACAAGGCAAGGTTTGTGGCTAGAGGATTGTCTCAGAAAGAGGGAATTGATTATGAAGAGACATTTGTGCCAGTAGCAAGGTACACTTCCATTAGAACCATCATGGCACTTGCATCCATGATGATGTGGAGTTTACACCGGATGGATGTGAAGACAATTTTCCTGAATGGTGTGATTGAGGAAGAAGTGTACATAGAACAACCATAGGGATTTGAAGTTGAAGACAGACGGACTCACGTATGCAAGTTGAAGAAGGCTCTGCATGGATTGAAGCAAGCTCCTAGAGCTTGGTACGGAAGGATAGATAGCTTTTTGATGAGCTTGGGCTTTACCAAAAGTAAAGTTGACCCTAACCTTTACTTTAAGGTTATGGATGATGAACCTGTCATATTATTGTTGTATGTGGATGATTTATTTCTGACAGGAAATGAGAAACAGTTTGTAGAGTGCAAGAAGAAGCTCGCTGAAGAATTTGAGATGAAAGACCTTGGATTGATGCACTATTTTCTAGGTTTGGAAGTATGGTAGAGCCCAAAAAGAATCTTTCTCAACCAGGGAAAGTATGCTGTGGAAATCCTAAAAAGATTTGATATGTTGGAATGTAAAGCCATGGCCACACCCATGGATACCAACCTGAAATTGTTAGCTGATGAATCGTCAGAGTTAGTGGATGTGACTCAGTATAGACAGATTATTGGGTCGTTGATGTATCTGACAAATACCAGGCCAGATATATGCTTTGCTGTGAACACCTTGAGTCAGTATCTAGTTGAGCCTAGACGTGTTCACCTGGTAGCTGCAAAGCATGTGATGAGGTACTTGAAAGGTACGATAAACTTTGGTATATACTATGTTGGAGATCATAATTACAGATTGTATGGTTATACAGATGCAGATTGGGCTGGAAGTGTCTCAAATAAGAAGAGCACCTCAGGTGGATGTTATTGTTTGGGATCCACCATGATCTCATGGTTTAGCAGGAAGCAGTCCAGTGTTGCTCTCAACACAGCTGAAGTAGAGTATATAGCAGCTTGTTCTGCTAGTTGTGAATCCATATGGCTTCGAAAATTGATGTTAGGTCTATTTGACTTGGAGTTGGATACCACAGTGATTCTATGTGACAACCAGAGTTGTATAAAGATGACAGAGAACCCAGTGTTCCATGACAAGTCAAAGCACATTGAAATCCAGTATTTTTACATATGGGATATGGTGCAGAAGGGAGCTATAAAGCTCCAGTATGTGAGCACTGATGAGCAAGTTGCTGATGTGTTGACTAAGCCTCTGTCTCGAGTGAAGTTTGAGTACTTCCGTGACAAGCTTGGTGTGGTTCGAAAGGACCTTCCTCGAAAGGGGGAGTAGTGATGATGATGTTGCAGTGGGATTGTATCATCCCTGGACATTAGTCCTAAAGTGATCCGTTGACTTTTGTCTTCGTGATGTGGTTTGGATTGTATCATCCTTGGACATTAGTCCTAAAGTGATCCGTAGACTTTTGTTTCGGTGATGTGGTTGGGATTGTATCATCCCTGGACATTAGTCCTAAAGTGATCCGCAGACTTTTGTCTCCGTGATGTGGTTGGGATTGTATCATCCCTGGACATTAGTCCTAAAGTGATCTGCATAATTTTCTCTCCGTAATGTGGTTGGGATTGTATCATCCCTGGACATTAGTCCTAAAGTGATCCGCAAACTTTTGTCTCCGTGATGTGGTTGGGATTGTATCATCCTTGTACATTAGTCCTAAAGTGATCCTCAGACTTTTGTCTCAGTGATGTGGTTCGGATTGCATCATCCTTGGACTTATGTCCTTAAGTGAGAGGGATTGATCATCTCGTAATTAGATCATGTGTGTTGCAGGTTATGTTGTTGCAGATGATGTTGTTGCTGATCGAAAGATCAAGAGTTGTTGTTGATCGAATGATCAAGAGTTGTTGTAGATGATGGAGAGATCAAGTGTTGCTGTAGACGATCGAGTGCTGCAGAAGATGAAGATCAAAGATGAAGACTCAGCACTGTAGAAGATGATGCTCCAGTACTGAAGATGTTGAAGATGTTCCAGTAACTGTTCCAGTTGCTGATGTTGTTGAAGAAAACTTCCAATGATTTATAGATGTATCACCTTGATGTTGTTGATGACGCTCTCTCTCCTTGCTCCTACAGTTGATGTTGCTGTTGTCAGTAGAATACCCTTCTCGTTAAGGGGGAGTGTTGAAATATTGTAACCTCGAAGAATATTCTATTGTATTTTATTATTGTAATTTATTCAGAGATGTTTTATTCCTTCGTCGGGATGTTATTATTGTATTTGGTCATCATAGAGTCATGAGGTAAAACCTCCTTTGTAAGTTGGGTCGATAGAACCCTCCAGAAAGTAATATTATATTGTTTTGAGTCTTCCTAGGTAATTCGACCCAGTTAAGTTTGTTGCGGCCAACCTAGTTAGTGAAAAAGTTAAGTGGAAGATAAAGTATAAATAGGAGTGATGTGCTCCTCATTTGGACACACACACTCACTTGTGTAATTCACATAGGAGAGAGAGAGAGATATCTGCAAGGAGAAGGAGCATTTGTTTGGGGTTTTGTCTTTGTACTTTTGATCATCTATATTGAAGAAGTTTTGCTGGGTTTTCTTCCCCTAGAGGGTTTCCCAGGATAAATCTGTGTCTATCTTGTGATTGTGTTTCTTTCAGTGATCTTGTATATGCTATTGTTGTGAAATTGAATTGAATACTGATGTTATCTATCTTAGCATATTGAATCTTAACAACCCTATACTGGGTCTAGGCAAGTGATGTGCTCCTCTCCTTGGTCTATGGGCTATGGCACCTTCTCAAGGGACTGGCCACCCCTTGTTGAATTACTTAGCACATGATCTTGGTGTTAGTGGGGAGAACGAGACAACCAAAGAATATCTTCCTTATATATGACGATGTACTTGAATTGGCACATGTGGACCATGGATACCAAGAGAAGGGACTAAGGATTTGTCTAAGGGTGACTTACCCAAAGAGGGTGGGTCAAAAGCCCACAATGAGGTTGTCTTAGCCTTATTTGCCCTCTACGTCAGCATTTCCAGTCAATAGAACAACATGGAAGATATATCCTTGATTTCGATTATGAGGATGTTTATAATGGATGACATTCGTGGTCAAAGATTAAGTTGATAGTAACTCTATCATTGGCGATGATCCATGTCTTGCATGTTTGAAAGATCTCATTCTTTGACTTAGCATTTGAAAGTTGGCAGACTCTAGAATGGGTCGTGTGTTATAATCCGTGGGCCCTTTGCCTTTAAAAGATGATGAAAATACTTATTATGGACAGTTGACTCATTTTACTTTATGGGTAAAATGTGGTTGAAGGGCGTTAGGATATGCCTTGCTTTGGAGGAGCACACACGGTTTTCCATGTTTTAGTGGCTCGTCCCCACCTTTGAGGGGGTCGACTCTTAATATGTTATCTTAAAAAAGGATGGTTAGGAGTTTTTTATCATCAAAAATAAAAATATAAAGTGGATTTTTGACCACTTGTTTGAGTGTATACTCTTACATACTTTATGGAGTGTGTTGCCACCTAATCTGCACCTTCAAGTGAGAAAAATCTTGAACTCTCTAGGTGCAGCCTTGGGGGCAAGCCTCGAGTTGAGTGAACTGTCACCTTGACACTCGGCTCCTCCATTTAGGCCATTTCTAAACGAAGCCAAGGGGGGTTAGTCCTTAAAAGAAAAGAATCTAATGATGTTTTTTGCCTTTTCTTTTTAAAACAAACTTTTTAGGAGTTTTTTTAAAGAGAAATGCAACTAGAGAAAACAAATCTAATTTATTAGTGCATGACACATGATATATGAGTTTGAAGACTAGTGCCTTTCAATTAGCTACATGCAGTGTGGACAACTTAGAAAGTACTTGTTGTCAGAAATTTAGCAGAAAAGGGTTGGAAAGTTTGCCTGGTAGAAGTACCGATTAACTGTCGACTCTAAAGGTGCAAAGCTGCTGTTTAAGGGCTGCCTTGGGACCGTCCAAAACAACAAACAATTGATTCCAAACAGCGAGCAAAAGTCAGCTAGAAAAGTGCCCCTAAATTGCATCGAAAAGCGTGCTTGACCTACGAAATCAAAAGACACTTGGAGGCATGTATTAATATTTTAGAAATACAAATAAAGAAGGATGTAAGTGTCTGTAATGTAAGATTTTCTCACTGTTCGGATAGCGGACAACGAGCAAAAGTATGCCAAATAAACACTTTTAATATGACCTTTGATTACAATATAACATGCAAGTAGCATGGAAAACTTTTTTATGCATGCATGCGATTATTTTGGATATGCATGAACATGCATGTATCTTTTGATGACATGCGTGAACATGCAATACCTTAGCTAGATCTACTCTTAAGATATTCAATTGTTTATCAAAGAGATCTATGCATGCATACACATCTACTTAGGATTTTACTTGAAAAATATAGACTAGTGCATGCATGAAATAAATAAAAAAGGGAGTAAATTTCTTGTAGTAGTTGGAAAGTGAGAAGATAAGTGAGAGAGAGTTGCGCTTTATACTAGAAGATTGGGCTAATGGAGTCATCGAGGAATGACCCCGAGGGCCTTGCTTTAATAGAAGAGTCACTGAGAGGGAAAGGTTGCTCCAGGATAACCTCAAGCTGCTTAGTGGATGGGATAACTTGCATAGACAATATTAAATGCATGCGAGGAGAAAGATCCTCCTTGCCTTCTTTTTCTCTGGGTGTAGCCTATAGGGAGAGAGTCAATACAACATAATCTAAACTAGGCTTAATGCTAAAATCAAGCTCCTCTATAAACATATAGTAAAATCTATACTAATAAAACTATGAAGTAAGATCTTACTCAAATGGGGAGTATTCCTCGTTCAATGACCACACGAAGAAATAAGAAGCATGTACATTAACAACATAAGATATTGGTTACCTCCACATGTAGATGATATGTAATATATGCCACACAATTGACGGGCCAACCACAATTATCCTCCAAAGCCTTACTTTTATTAACACAAACTTGTTCTCAAAAGATTATTACAGTAAGCTCTGTGGTTCAACCAACAACCTAAAAGAAGGAAGAGTGCTTGCTTTTATAGCAAAAAAGGAGAGGATGTGCCCTCCTTGGGTGAATCATGCATGCAAGATGGAGTGCACAAGCTCTAGAGATAGAGTAGAGTTCACCAAGGTCCAATGCGCCACCTCTAGGAGACTTCAAGCAATCACTAGAGTGGACTGGGCTTGAGTAGGCCCTCATGCGCCACCTTCGGAGCGAACTAGGCCTGAGTATGTCCTCATGTGCCACCTCTGGAGTGAACTAGGACTGAGTAGACATGCATGTGCCACCTCTGGAGTGAAATGTGGAGAGATGAGTCAATTGCACCTAACTAAATAGGCATGCAACGCTTCAGTAGTGAATTGGAGCTCAAAGAGAGTGCACCCTTAAAAGGAATATTTCTTTTCCTTAAGTCAAGGAAAAGGTCTCGAAATGATCTAATTTATGGAAAAAAGTGCTTGAATAAGCTTCCATGTCTCCCCACGCATATCCAAAGGGGTCTAGGAGGTGCATTAAAGTGTTTAACACCCTCTTTGACCACAATTTGCAACATTATTACGTTTTTACCCCCTCAAGGGAATTGAAAGGACATTTTTGACAAGGAAAAACATGGTGACATACTCTAATTTTGACATCATACTCTAAGGACTTAGACACCAGCTTGAGGCATCTGTATTATAACATACTTTGGCTTTGGAGGATTGAGTGAAAAAACCTAGATAAACTCTGATCACTAGGATCTAAGTTCATCTAGGTAAAAAAACACACTAAAGTAGCCATTATACGAATGACTCACTCGGGCTAGCCCTTTTACACATATAATGGATGTCAAAATTTTTACAATCATCTTCCGTTGACCATGCCAAATGAAGTGTATAATACAAGTGGACAGAAGACAGTTTGATCCAGATGACGAACTAAAGGCTCCCTGGCTTATTGGGTGTCTTTTGTCTGCTAAAGAACCTGTGTAAACTAGGTGGTTATAGAGTGATTCTCTTTGTTTGAAGATAACTTGATTAGATCGATGCACCATGTGGACATTGTTGAGGGTTTCAACCCCCCCTTGGATGTTGCTTGATGAACAAGTAAGCTTTGAAGAAGCTTGTAATGATTGCTTACGATTGGTTGAGCTACCCTGTGGACATATCTTGGGTGAGAAGTATCTTGGAGCAAGCCTTTGGAAGCTAGAATGGACATATTTGGCTACTTGTGGACTTGGTTGGGTTGAAGACCCCATTTAGAAGATTGCTTTGAGGTGGTCTTGTAGGTGTTTCTTGGAGCATATCTTTTGAAGGGGCCTTTGGAGGCCATGTGACATCATCAACAATCATGTGATCCTTGCTTGATGGAGATTTCCCCTCATTAAGGGGTCCTATGTATCTTATCACTGTACAAGTGTCTTTGACCACCATTTTTATTGTATTGTTTAGGAGTTAGTTGCTTGAAGTGGGGCTTTTGTATTATTTTACCCCACCCTATGCTAAATCTAAGGAAACAATGAATATTTTATCGTATGAGGAAGTTTAGCCTCTCCTATAAATAGAAAGGCATTTTCTCATTTCAATCTCATGGTTGGACTTTGGGATTTTTGTCTCTTTTGGAGCTTCACCGATATATCTTTCTTTTGTGCAATTTATGGTGTTAAGGGTTCTTTCTATGTGGTGAAAAGTGTTGTCAATTCTTGAAGCTTCTTCCTGGTTGTATTATTGTGCTTAAGGGTTATTGTTGGAATGTTCAAGTTTTCTACAAACCTCTCATGATTGATCCAAAGAATAGTTGTTAACTCTTGGAAAGAGGGCGTCCTAAGCTATTGGCTTGCACATTCTCCTTTGTTGGTTTGGGTGAGTATTTTAGACCTTGTCATGATATGCATCTGGCTCCTTGGCAAGGGTTTCTTGGTATTTATCTTCTCCACAGTTGATTTTGGGTGGCTAGGGACTTTCCACCATTGGATCTCCCTCTTGTACACCTTGAAGTCCATTGTTTATCCTCAATTGGGTGATGTGACTAGTGTGTCTCGACCCCTTAGAAGGAAATGGACCAATTCTTGAAGGACCATTCTTCTTGGCCTCACTTGCCATTTGATTCACCTTGACTCCATTTCCCTAGTTGGATATTGGCACTAATCTTCGGGTCTCTCCATCACCTATTAAAAAAACCCTAAACGCAACAACCTTGTAATGCTAAGGCTATCTCTTTCAAATCACCTTGTGCTCTCATTGCCATAGAGGTAGTTATTGTGGTGACAGTGGGCAACACCTCTCAGCCTTCAGGTTACAGTGAACTAGTAGCAATCTTTGGGGCTTTAACTACATGTGCTAGTTTGTGCGGTAACACGAGGAAACCTCCACAACTGTCAAACTAACAGCTATACGGTATACTTAAAACGAAACAAATCTGCACACTTAATGAGGAGAAATCTGCCTGCCAAAACTGAGAAAACTGTGCTAGCATCCCACAAGCACTAATCCTTGTTACAAGAGTAAGGATGGTTGAGGCTTTAGTTGAGGTTCATTCCTTTTACAACGTTTTTTTTAACTCATGCTTTGTGTTTCCTAAGGTTCTCAAGGATTTTCGGTATACAACATACTTCACTGAGTTCACAATGTACTTAAATAAGCCTTGATAGCCCATGGCTATAAGGATGGCATCCTGTCATTAATTGGCAGAGCTCAATTTTATCTAGAAAGATTATCACAGTACAGTTAACAATATAAGTAGTCCTGCGCTTTGTGAAAATAAAAGGCATGATCATTAACATGCTTAATGGTTTAATAACCAAGGATTACTCATGATTATAAAGGACAATATAGGCTCATATATATATCTTCTTCACAATATATAAGTCTATAACATATGACAACTGCCCTTCTTATTGCATAGCATATTATTAATGAATGAAAATTGTAATCAAAGTACAACTTTGTAGTAGATCACCAAATATGTGCAGATCTTGCTCCAAATTTGCTCCACTTGTAGATTGCTCTTGCCAAGCACAAAAGAGGCATGAATTTTCCTCCTTGATTCCTGAGGGGTACAGTCCTTGCATTGACACCCACTGCATTGTGTAAGGTGGTCTATAAGAGTGACGAGGAAATCTGATGCTGGACTGCCAGGAACAAATTTCTGACTCAATCTGCTTCTCTCTCAACCCATTTGACCTCATAAGGTAAGGCCGCTAGTTGACAATAGACTTACAAGTTACACAAAATCACTCCAGCACGGAAACATACAATCAACAACACAATCATTTCAGTGATCTCCTTTGATAGGCCTTTTAGCAATTATATTCAGTTTTATCTCTTCCTAAACAATTGCCCAATCCATATTCTATGATACTGCTAAGTATTCTGAGATATTTGCAAATGGCCAACGGAATCTCAGCACACACACACACACACATACTCCCCCACTTGCTCCCTTACACTATTTTTCCTTTGTGGTGATTCTGCAGCATGCAGATGAGCGTACAATTTTTGTGCTCACAACCAAATGATAAATCATAGGAACCAAAAAGAGAATGAAAAGCCCAAAGGGGCATATAAGAATAGAGGGAACAAACAACCTTAACCACCATGTTGAACTGTTTTCTCCTTTTACGCAATCACAATCACATGCACTGGGTGAGATTGACTATCTCTCCACCCCAAAGATCTCATACTACTCTCAGAGATCCTACTCACACCAACCCCTTGCTATAGCATCTTTTAGTAACAAATACTCTATCTTTAACTGCGCTTCTCTCTAATTCTCTACTCAAAACTCTGCTTAAATTCCTAGAACCTCCTCCCTTTCACCCAGTTGGGTATTTTTTTTTTTGACTAGCTTCCTCTTATCCTTACATGACAAGTGTGCTTTTCCCCAATTTGGGAATATTACAACCAGTATAGTCAGCTTACAACGCTCAAATCAGAATCCTATGTGTAGTTGTGCTCCTCAATGTTGCAAAACTTGACATCAACAAAACACTGGAGGGAGTCATCAACTTGAGAAATTGACAAAATGGGGAAAATTGGCAAAACTTAGCAAGCATAAACTCGGCCTAGAAAAACTTGAAAAACTAAGCAACCTGAAAAACTTTGAAAAACTCAAAAAAATCGGGAGAAATCAGAGAGTTTTGCAACACTGGTGCTCCTTAGCTATCTGTCTCTAGTTATCAACATGTAGGGCATGGATAGGTCGACTGCCATTTTCCTACCCCTTTTCTTTCTAGGTATTTTCAGGCTCACCCTCTGAACTTGTATATTAAAATCTCAACATGTGTAACATTTAATGCATTCATGATGATTCATTGTTAACTTTAATTCCTGAGGAAATAATCTCACCTGCCTTCACACACTAAAGTGGAAAATGGGCACATTGGTACCAGGGCAACGCTCGCGAATGTTAGAGTTCGTATCGTGTGGCAGTTACTTCCACATTGGGTGTGTCTAGCAATGTGTGAAGTGCCTAAGTTGTATCACTAGACAAAGTTGTAAAGGTGGTCTTTATAACACCTAAAATGGCTAAGTTTGAGTCTGCCCATGGTTTTAGTCCATGGTATTTGGATGTACTTTGTTCTATAAAGTAAGAAGCCTTTGTCATTGTCAAGTATCACAAGTCAGTCTCACTCTGAGTAATAGAGAAGAGACTAGGTGATCAAGAGTGCCAAGCTAGGGCATTTATAGCAAGAATCTATCTAGGGCTGAGGAGAGTCCTAAGTGTGTTCTTCCAAGAAGTTTGTAGATAGGGTTTGAGTAGAGCAGATGTACTAATGTCCAGATTTGGAGAGTTGAGTCCAAAGGATTATTGTGCAATAAGAAGAAGAACACAAGTTTGTTGGTTTTCCCCAAGGCATGGGGTTCTAGGGTAAAATTCTTGTCTTAATGTGTGGCTGTATTATTTGTATTCCGCTGTGCATGTATTTACTTTCATGTGTTATCAGTTTATTGTAGTAGTAAAGTAGTTTTGTAGATAACAATAAGAATAACTAGTAATCAAGATTAAGAGTAAAATTTATCATGGTATCAGAGCTGAGACTCTGGACAACTCACGAGATAGTCAAGTGCAGGGTTTTCAAGATCACTCGTGGACTTCAGTTGTGTGGAGTTAAGGAGTGATCCAAGGAACTGAGTCAAGGGTTCCTACGTTAAGTGGTGAAGGGCCGGTTCGGGCAGCCAAGGAAGGGCTGAGAGGAGATCGGGAAGGAATTAAGAGGAGGCAATAGAGAGAGTTAAGGCCTATCGTAGTTGTCATCTATGCAAGTGATGCCGAGGAAAGCAGGCCGTGGTATCAAGGTAGAAGTTGAAGTTTGAGAAGACTGGGCCAAGCGGGAGCTGATCTGATGAAAAGGGCAAGTAAGGGCCTAGTGAAGTTAGCATCAAGTTGAGCAGGATTTGATTGGGATCTAGTAGAGTCTTATGAGATCGAGAGGACCAAGTCGATGTGCTCAGTGAAGATTCAAGGAGGGGTCATGATAGCAGCCCATAAGTGAGGCCGAGCGAGTAACAGCCGTGCGGGAGGAGCCCGTGCAAGCAGTCGGTTGGGTACCAGCGGAGAGGGTTGCAGCAGCAGTCATGAGCATTAGCCAGCAGAGGTGATCGAGCAACAGGGGGAGGTGTGCCGAGCCGAGGATGTGGAAAGCAAGACGCGGTGGCTGGGTGTTGACGGTTGAGTGTAGAGACATGAACGTGCACATCGAAAGAGAAGCCGCCAATTGTGAAGGTTTGACAGCACGTGAGGTGGTGTCGGTGGATAGCAGAGAAGCGACAAGTTGAGCCGCAAAGGGCCAGTAAAAAGAGATTGCATGGGCTAAGAAGTTGGCACGCCGGAGTCGTGTGCTGTGGTCGGGTTAGCGGCTCTGTGGCGTGGTGCTGGAAGGTGCAATGCAACGGAGTTTGGGCTCGTGCAGAGATCGACGTCGGTGGAGATGAGCTCGCAGGGTTGGGACGCGGGCATGACATGGTGAAGGGAGCACGTAGAGGAACCCCAGGGTAGTTGCGTGGACGTTGCAGCAAGAGATCCGAGCAGGGCACCCCCAACAGAACATTACGGACGCGACATTGTGTAGTAGCCACAAACCGTTGATTGTGGCAATCGGTAGAGGCCACGAGACAGGAAACCGCCGTAGAAGAGGGTCGCGTGCGGAGTTAAATCCGACGCAAGCTGTGAGGAACGATCGGAGAACGCAAAGCTCAAGGCATGTAGTTGCTCGCGTGGTTGGGTCGTCGTAGACTCCACGACAGAGAGTGTAGCCATTGGCAGAGTCTGGGGATCGCAGGAAGAGACAATGACAGAGTAGAAGTTAGCTGCGTGCACTCGGAATATCAGCCAAAGTCGTGTGAGGGGAGGAAGTTTGGAGTCCAGGGAAAGTAGGACCGATAGAAGCAGGAGGTGGCCGCAAGGAGTTGGTGTGTCTTGCAGTAGATGTGGTGGACGGTCAGGTATATAGTCGTTGGGAGGAAAAAGATGGTTGGCAGTTGCTGGCCGACAAGTGAGTTTAACAACCGCCAGATCTTGGGCAACTGAGATAAAAATTCGGGCAGGTCTTTGGGCAGCCCATAACTGCAGAAGTTTCGAGCAGCCTTGGGTAAGGGCAGATCTACCCAGAGAAGGCTTGGGTAGGGACAGGAAAGATGCCTTGAGTGATCTGAGGCTGTGGGATGCTGGAGGGATCTTAGAACAAAGGTCAGCAACAAAGGGCAGAAGTGAGGAAGTAGAAGAGGATAACAAGAAGAATCTCTCCCTTGCTTCCATAAACAAGGGTAAGGACAAGCAGGGGTCAACCTCAAATGGGGGTGCTGCAAGTGGCAACAAACCCAAGAAGGACTTGTCGAGGATCAAATGTTACGCCAATCAGTGTCACAAGGGCAAGGGGACTAAGGGCCAGAAGCAACAAGTGGCTGCTCCAGCAAAACAGGAGGATGGAGATGAGGATTGTTGCCACTGGAAAGCACACCTGGGTGGAAACACAACATAAATATTTCAAAGCTGCTAGGTGTGTCCTTGGGGGCAAATCTCGAGTCAAGTGCTATCACCTGATCCCGACTCCTCCGTTTAGGCAAACTCCTAACCAAAGCCAAGGGGGGTAGACCCTACTAAAGAGTTTCTAAGGCTCTTAGTTGTGTTTAGTTGTTACATATGGACGAGATTGTTTTTTAGGAGTTTTTTGGTGAAAATGTGAACAAGCCTATTGCAAAATTTGTGAAATAATTCAACAACATATATAACATCAGCATATAAATATTACACAACAATAGTGAAATGATAGTAAGCAATTGAAATATTGTTGTAGATTGGAGATCAGTGCCGATGGAGTCAAAACAAAAATAGTGCTGCTGTAAATTGTAAGAGTTTTGCAATTGTACTTGGTTGATTTTAAGTTTATTTGGATTTAATGAGTTGATTAGAGGGGAAAAAGGGGATTCTTGATATACTTGTGAGGTACGTGGGAATATGTCCGGATTTCACTCTAATTGGCTCCGCACAAGGACATGTGGGCTAGATGGAGTCACGGGGAAATGTCCAACACTACACCAAACGAGGGTTTATCCTGACGGGGCCTCGCGGTCACTTTTTAGTGGTTCCTGCTTTCGTTTGCAAAATTTCCCCACAACAAGAGTGATTTTGAAATGGTAACGCCGGATTTCCGTTAGGGAGGTTAATTGGAGGATCATGAGATCTAATTACTAGTCACTCCAATTCCTTTTGATGCACCCAACTGGTCGGACGAACCACAGAGGTGCAGAGCATACAAAATGGAGTCTTGATTTTAAGAGTTTTAACAATGCTTTTTTACATGGAAGAAATAAAGACAACAAAATAAGCAAGTGTTCTCTAATTACTACCTATGAATCTCTTTCCCGGTTCCGTACTAGGGCAAGCTCCTATCCAAGAACCGTCATTCGGGAATGCGTAGGGGTTAGTATTAACTTTGCAAAAAAGAAAGATAACAAAAGCAAAAATTTTGATTTATTTAATTTATTTGCAAAAAAGTAAAATCTACTCTAAAACTTGCAGCTAAAAAGCAAAGAAATCAACCAAAGGGCGATACAGGCTTCCCCCAAATGGGGGAAAGGGGGTTGTGGGAGCCTTAAATCCCACTTGCTTTTTATTAGATCTATTACAAATTAAATCTCGGACAGAGATTGCTCTTGATCCCTTGAAATGGGATTCAAGAGACTTTAGCAAGCTTTTGAAAAGCTAAAAAATGTAGGGACTTGAAACAAGTCTTCTTCGAAAGCCCAAATCTCCCAAAGTCCTTCCAAATCTTCTGCTTTCCTGTGACAAAGTAAATAACCAGCAAACATAAAACTTCAATAAAAGTTAGTTTGTTAGCTAAAATCACATAAAAATACACTACTTAGCACTTGCAAAAGATAGGAAATATTTTACTACTTAAAGTTCTAAAGCAATATAGTTAGATCTAAGCATGAAATGGTAATTTAAAGGCACTTTAGATCTAGCATTTAAACAAGCAAAAATTTGTATGAAAGACTTTTCAAAGAAATTTTAAGCTTGTATGAAAAGTAACAGAAAGAGTTGATTTGGAGTTTTTAAGAGAAGGAAGAAAGGGCTCAAGCTCAAGCTTGAATATCGTTGAGATGTAGAAGATCCCGCAGGACAAGAAACATTAGATCCGAAATATTGTCTTGAAGATGAAAAAGATGCAACCGAGCTCAAGATCGCCTTCAACCTTGGTGATTCTGCAAAGCTACAAAACTTCCAACAAAAGAGATCAAATCTAGTGTGATAAATAAACTAAGATTGAAAGAATATTAGTATAACTGACTACAACCTGTTACTTTCGAATCGTAGAAAACCTAACACAAGCAAGCAAATTGAAGCCTTCAAATGCCTACTCTATGGATTAGAATATAACCTTCTAAGCTAGATAAGAAGAAATACAAACTTGCATAAGAAGAAATACAAACTTGCATAAGAAGAAATACAACTAAGCTAATATCACCTCGATTTTAAGCCAAGCATTCACAACCATAAGAGTTCTTGCACCATAGGGACCTCCAAAGTCTCAACTTTATTCAACAATGCTAACAAAATAGTAGAGCATTTACAATTGAGCAGATGTTCCTTGCATTCCTCTCAACCATGGAGCACATGCCTCGATTAAATGGAAGAATGAGAAGAGGGGGGGTGCATGAGGTAGATCTAGGGTTGAGAGGCGCATTCCTTGATAGAGGGAGTGATCATAGCTTTGAACTAAAGCTTAACTAAGCCTTGGTTAATGCGATTGAATGAGGTGGCTGCCACCTCACAAGAGCGGCGCCCCTCTCAACCTTGCTTACTCCTCCATCGAATAAGAAAACACCAAATAGGAAAGTCGCCCAACTAATGAAGGAGGGCGCATCCCTTTGATGAGATTCACTTGTAGTGTTCCGAACCCTGACTGAAATCACCCGGATCTGATTGATTCTATCTCCAATAGTGACTGCAATTACAACTGGCCCTTTATTTGGACAAATCTCCTCAATTTTAGGAAATTTGATTTTCTCCATATCTTTAATTTTTTAATTCTCTTTTAATATTTTCGAGAGAATTTTTATTTAAGTCAAAAGTAATCACTTAAAACTTAGGAAAAGTGGGTTTTGGGGTTTTGTGGGTGCTCCGGGTTAGAAAACGAGCACCCCCATGGCAAATTCCCCCTCTAGACCACACTTTTATGATATTTTTGACTTTTTTAATTAAATCATTAAAAATTGACCCGTTTTACGGGAATATTTTATTTTCTCAGAACTGAATAAAAATCCTATGGGACCTAGTGCATGTTCATAACGACTCAATTATATGTCTAGCATGCTCATAAACATTGACACATGAACTTTAATAACCTCCTAAGGCCTAACCACCAAGACGACCATTCCAGCTTTGGAGGAGCGGGTGGAAAACTTGTCGATTATACATCGCTTATTCAACATTGCATAATTGACAAGGGAAAAAACACGATGGGATAATCAGATTGATGTCTAAGTCTTAGGAAGCCAAGTTCTTTACAAAAGGATGTCATGCTAACACAATTTTACAATATCCCCGAGGGGTATGAACATGCAACTTATTAAAAAGGGGCCAAAAATGGCCCTAAAAAGACTTCTGAACTTTTGAGCACTGATGATGATTAACTGCCTTGTTCACAACTTCGACGACTCACAGGAAGTCCACCTAATGTACAAATTAGGAGGTAACAAGGATGAGGAGCAGCAGTTGGCTGCAACAGCTAATCAGTTCTCCACATTATTCAGATAGCAGTACACCCTATTCCTTGAGTCAGAAGGAAGTGTTAGATAGGGGTGGCACTTAGACAATGGTGTCACCAGTCACATGACTAGAGAAGAAGGTCTGTTCCAACAACTCTCAGTTCCTATGAGAGGCGTTGTGAGGTGTGGGATTCACACCAATGTAGTAGCAGTTAGGAGAGAGGGGATAGTGGCTTTTCAGATAGAGTTAGGCTGGACTCTTTGGCAACAGGGTGACTTTATGCCTGGACTGAGGGTGAGCATATTCTCATTATCAACCCTAGAGGATCAAAGTTTCACAGGTTATGAAGCATACTTATGGCCAACCTAAGAAGAGGTCCTTGAAGATACGATCATTATAGGCACCAGGGAAGCCCAGCTTTACAGATTGTGGGGGTAGCCGCTTCACAGGCTCAGAGGAAGTCACAGGAGGTATGTAGCATACTTGAGAGATCAGGAGCATCATCTTAGTAGACCCACTTGGTGGGAGTGTTCCCAGCTGGATGAGATGGGGTATTCAAATGGCTTCAACACAACAGTTGCAGGGCATTATGGTGCAGGTGAAGCCGAGTACTTAGGTCCAGAGGGAGTAGAGTATTTAGATTCAGAGGGAGTAGTAAACAGTTCTAGTGCAAGACATTCAGATGCTTTGAGAGCAGGATTTCCAGATGCAGAGGGAACAACAGCAACTCGAGATGTGGATCATGGAGGAGGAAGCTCCAATGAAAGTTCCTCCCTTGCTAAGAGTGAGTGTTAGAGTTTGTGTAGCGAGGTAGTTACTTCGACATTGGGTGTGTCTGGCAATGCGTGAAGTGCCTAAGTTTATCACTAGACAAAGTTGTAAAGGTGGTCTTTGTAACACTTAAAATGGCTAACTTTGAGTTTGCCCATGGTTTTTAGTGTTCCATGGTATTTGGATGTACTTTGTGTTATAAAGTAAGAAGCCTTTGTCATTATCAAGTATCACAAGTCAGTCCCACTCTAAATAATAGAGAAGAGTCTAGGTGATCAATAGTGCCAAGCTAGGGCATTTATAGCAAGAATCTATCTAGGGCTGAGGTGAGTCCTAAGTGTGTTCTTCCAAGAAGTTTGTAGATAGGGTTTTAGTAGAGTAGAGGTACTAATGTCCAGATTTGGAGAGTTGAGTCCAAAGGATTATTGTACCAATTGAATAAACCCTACAATAAGAAGAAGAACACAAGTTTGTTGGTTTTCCCCGAGGCATAGGGTTTCCAGGGTAAAATTCTTGTCTTAATGTGTGGCTGTATTATTTGTATCCGCTGTGCATGTATTTATTTTCATGTGTTATTAGTTTATTGTAGTAGTAAAGTAGTTTTGCAGATAACAATAAGAATAACTGGTAATCAAGATTAAGAGTAAAATTTATTAGCGAAGTAGTCCCCCTTCTTCCTTGGAATCTTCGAATGGAAGGTAGATTGATCACCAATTGAGAATTTGTTGGTAACCCCAAAGGATTCGATGGTAATTGGTCTCAAGACGTTTATGGACTTAGCACAAGAACATCTACCAATTGAGAAAACCATTGGGGCCGTTCATCGTGTGTATTTTTCTCTCTCTATATAATTTTTTTTAAGGGAAACCTCATGGGGAAATCCAAGGGATGTTTCCCACATTTGTGGATGGCATCCCTAGTAAACACGTTGGCATAGACTAGTGTGCCTAACCTAGGAGGTTTCAAACCGAGCACTCGCTAACACGAAACTAGCCAAATGCCCAACAACATAAGTGATCACTGGTTGATCTAACCCCTTTGGCTATATATATATATATATTAGAATCTCAACATTTAAAACATTTAACATTCATGATGACTCATTATATAGACATGCACACCCAAAACAATCCTCAAGAGTCAATACACATATTAGTCCATAAATCCAAAATTGACTAAATGTATGATAAGAGTTTTGGTCAAGCTTCGTAAAACATAGGTTTTGACACAATTTTTACAATGTCCAAAATGTGATCATTACAAGAAATACATTTCTCACACACGTCATCATAACTAATTACAATTTATAATATCCGTAAGCACTTAAGCTGGTTTAAACACTTAACCCCTAACAATAACATCTAAATGTTACATTGGTCACATATTTAACATATAAGCGAATCAAGTAGTGATGGGTCCTAATATTATTGGAGTATTAACACTATAACACCCCCCCTTACACCTCCCTTATTGCGAAAATAATATTTCATAGATGTTACCCCCCCTTTAATACAAAAATTAAAGGTCAAAAATTTGCTGACAAGATGATTTAAACATATGTTTACAAAAAACTTGTTGATGATTAACAAAATCTTGATTGCTTGTTGTTCTTTTCCTGTAGCAGATCTAGAACTCCCATAGGTGTTGCATCATGTTCTCATCATCCTCATAAAGGTAGTATTTACCAATTAAAGGAATGCCCCTAAACGAGCATCTATGTTGAGCAATCTCTCTACCATTCCCTCTATCTAGCTATCTACGTACACAGACACAACAGTTCAAAATAGGAACTCATCTTTACTTTTGTCACAATTGGTGTCATTCTCATCCTCCTAGTCAATAGTGTTATGTAATACCCCCAGTTTGACCCTTGTAATGTATTGAATTAGATTATGTAAAATAATGTAAATGTGCTAGTATGGATTCCTAGTGTGGAGCTCAAGGCCAAGGCCCGACTAGTGAATGGCTAGGTATGTATGATGTAAATATGCTTAATTGGACCGTGTGGTTGGCTTGTCATGATGACCTAAAAGCTAGGTAAATATTATTTTCCATATTTATGGTCCAAGAATGGCTATGTAAAGAGCACTAGGGGCTATGATTCCACTAGAGGAGAAGAGGAAAGGGGGCCTATGAGAGATTAACTCCTCTATTGCCAAGTGCCAACCTTAGAACTTACCCAATTGTTGCCATTTCCCTTAAATGAGCCAATCACTTCTTTTTGGCTATTTTACCCAATCATTGAATGCATGTGTGGGGTTGGTGGGGAATGTCTTCTCATGTAGTTATGGAAGCATGGGATGAATATACTTTTTTGACTGCTGTAAGAGTCCTTTATTCCATATTCAGAAGTCATGTCAGCTCTCTTTTCCACCATTCTCTCATCTTTTTGGAGTTTATTATCCATTATTCACTATGTAGATTTTTACCAGCAGTTTTTACACTACAGAGAATTATCATTCTGTTGTTCATTGCCAATTACTAGACTATGCAAACCCAACAATTCAAATTTAGAGATAGAGCTGCAGATTTGTGAGAAATTAGATGGCTGTAGGTGAGCATAGAGGTTGGGCAAGCTAGGGACCTGTACCCATTGAGTTTTGCTACTTTGGAATGCTTGAGAAGCCACAAATTAAGGCTACAGATGGTTCTCCAAGATCATAGAGCAGGTTGGACTCCTACGCACACACTAGAAGCACTTGGAAAAATGGATCGCCCTGTTGGAATATTCTCACCATCATTTTTGTATTTTGCATGCCTGCATGCAATTCTGCATGCAACCGGTCATCTGCATGCATTTGCATGCATCCAGTCATCAATATGGTAGTCTCCCAGCACCTAGTACTTATTTTGCAGCCCCTAGGATCCTGTTTCTGCTCAGTTTTAGCCCTCCTAGCCACTGATGCGCCCTTGTTTTCATCACTGGAGAACATGTGCGCCTTATTCCACCTATTTAGGAGTTACTTCAGTTAGTTAGTTGGTTGATGACTCAGTTCCTTGATTCAGGGGATGATTGATCAATTAACTGACTGAAACACTTAGATAGGCACCTACTGAGAGCTAGTTGAGCTCTACTGACTACTACAGCTCCTCATGTGCCCACATTGGAGTCTCCTTCCCTACATTGGTGCCCATGCACTCAGTTAGACTTAGTTAGACTCATTTGACTGACTAGTTGACTTTTATGACCACTGCCATTGGTTTGGATGATGTCTCCAATGCTATCCAAGCTACACACTGAGGAGAATTCGAATGACCTTAGAGGCATTCGAATCTCATTGATTGTATTCAGTTATTATTCATTTTACAGAGTGCCAACTCACAACTGATGTATGATACAACAGGTTTTCTCCATTTTCTGTGTAATGAGTGATTATTGATTCAACATTTCTTCTTCTTCTTTCTGCACTACATGAGTGAATTCTAGTGAGGTCTGCTATTGCTGAGTGATTGTAATCCTAAAATATCACATGGTATCATAGCTGACAACAGCTATTCAAATTGCAGCAATTCCTTGAGCAGCTGTCTTTCATTGAGCACCAGAAGCCTCTGAGTTTCCACAACAAATCTTGGTGCTATTGCCTTGAATTCACTGGAGCAATCCAGTGAGGTCTAGCCAGGTGTGAAGGACTTAGTCACATGTGCTCAGTGTCCTAAGGCAGTGTTCAATTCGAATTGCAACAGATCTTCTTTTCATAATTCTCATTTGTTTTGCAGGAATCTCCCTCTCTCAGCTTCGAATTCTTCAGTATCATGGATCTCAAGTTGAACTCATTCAACTACTTCGAATGGAAGTCTAAAATGGACATCTTCTTGAAGTCGAAGAGTCTTTCCAGAGTGGTGAATGGCTCTGCAGCTGAGCCCACTGATGCAGTAGAGAAATCCAAGTACTTAGACAAGCTTGATGAAGCAGTAGGACTGTTGCTACTTAGCATTTTTGAATATTTGCACTTTCATGTTATCGATTTGAAGACTCCAAAGGAGGTTTGGGACAAGCTCGAATCCCTCCTTGGCCAAAAAGATGATTTGAAGGGGCATAAACTAGAAAATGAGCTCATCTCCTTGAGCCCAAGCAGTTTCGAAACTATCACTGAGTTTCTCAACAAATTCAAGAACTTGATTTCATAGTTGAAGAGGTATGGGATTGAGAAGGAAGAAAAACAACTCATCCTTGCCATCCTGTCGAAGCTAGGCCCTGATTATTCAGTGTTTGTTTCGACCTTCCTGTCAACAAAGTTGTCCATTCCAAAATGGAAATTCCCTTCGCTTGAAGACTTCATCCAGTCTCTAACTCTTGAGGAGGAGAAGCTAGTGCACATGGGCGTGATAAAATCCAAGTTGGATTCAACTCTTGCAGCCACTGAGTCAAGAAGAGCGAATGGCAAAGGAAAACAAAAAATTTCTGATAGAAAGTCAAATGATACAAAGCAGAAGGAGGCTCCCATACAGTCAGATGGAGCCTCGAATCCTAAGAAGGACAAGAACACTCAGAAGGGAAAATCCAAGTGCACATACTATAATCGAGGATATCACCCTGAGAGCTCATGCATGAAGAAGACCATAGATCTCATGGCTTCACTTCTTGAAAAAAATAATCTTCCAGTACCTGCATGTGCTAGAAAGAAAGAGAGTGAACCATCTGGATCTGAGAACAAAGAGAGATGCCATGCCCTCATGGCAGGTGCATCAACTCAATCCTCCTTCATCATAGATTCTGGAGCATCAAGGCATATGTCTTCCCCCAAGAATCTCTTCACTGGATTCGAAGCTACTGTTGGACCATCCATTATGTTGGGGAATGATTCTGAGGTCTCCTCTGAGGGGATTGGAAGAATCAAACTAGATCATGGATACTTCTCGGATGTACTCTATGTCCCCACTCTCACTGTTAATCTACTTTCAGTATATCAGATGACCCATACTGGAGAGCCCAAGAGGGTGATCTTCTCTCTAAATGAGGTCAAAATTCAGGACATGGTATCAGGTTCTACCATTGCAAAAGGTGTTGCAAATCATAAGACAAAACTCTATGAGTTCTGACACTTTCTACCTCTCTCAAAGCAGTTTGCTCTTCACACTCATGCAAATGAAGATAGTAGGCTATGTCATCTCAGCTACAAACATTTGCAGAGCATGCAAACTCAAAAGTTAGTTGAAGATCTATCCAATCTCAGATCTGCCCAAGGCACCTGTAAAGGTTGCTTGAATGGCAAAAATCCAACAAGGAAGGTTGAGGAAATGAAGACTCAGAGAGTAGTGCAGAAGCTAAACCCAGATCCACAAAAACCTGGTGATCTAACATCTATTGGTTCAACTCCTATTGCATCATGGGCCACCACCCCTGTTTCATCCACCAGTGATCTTGTTGAAGATCCACCATCATCATGTCATAGTTCATTTGGTAATGATCTCACCTATGTTGGTTCAAAGGAGATATCAAAGAACTACATGCACATTCATGGAGCTGATCCTACCTCAATTGGTGTGGATCACATGTTTCAGAATGATATTCACATTTTTGGATTTGTTCCCACCATGTTTGGTCAAAAGAGCAAGTTCAGGAAGTCTCCAGATTCACTTGCTTCCACTGAAGGAGAAGTCAAGCACATGTTTTTAGAACATAAGATTTCAGATTCAAAGTTTGGAAGTGATAATGAGCAAGAGAGCAGAGCTCCATCACATGAGA
The DNA here is from genome assembly GCA_027924585.1 of Larix kaempferi. Taxonomy (NCBI): domain Eukaryota; kingdom Viridiplantae; phylum Streptophyta; class Pinopsida; order Pinales; family Pinaceae; genus Larix; species Larix kaempferi. The sequence goes on from BSBM01000305.1 coordinate 8,668,038, forward strand.
TTTCAGATTCAGAGTTTGGAAGTGATGATGAGCAAGAGAGCAAAGCTCCATCACATGAGATTTCAGATTCAGAGTTTGGAAGTGTTGATGAGCAAGAGAGCGAATCTTCATCACATGACAGTTCAGATTCAGAGTATGACAGTGAAGATGATGAAGAGCGAATGCTAGATCCAGATCCACAAGAACCTGAAGATCTAGCACCTATCAGTGAAGATGAGCGAATGGAAGATCCAGATCCACAAGAACCTGATGATCTTACACTTGATGATCCTCCTCTTCCTAGATGGGCATCCACTACACTTAGATCTGCCGAAGATCTTGTTGGAGATCCACTTGATCCAAGGAGGACCAGATTTGATTTTTAGAATGGAAGGTTTCATCCTTCTCACATTACTGATCGATTTCTTGCCGATAGATCATTCTTCGGTGGAGAAGTCCACTTACCATTTGGGGTGAGTGATGTACATGATTGATCATCCTATCACAGTCTATCTTGATGGGGGGCTTTCTTCCCACTGGGTTTTCCCTCTTTCCTCACTTTGTTTATTTAGATTGTTGTACGGGGTGACCTTTGGTCTCAGTTACCAGGGCCCTAGTACCATTTCAGTTGTTCCTCATAGTATAGCTTGTGAGGGGGTGTTGGAATATTCTCACCATCATTTTTGTATTTTGCATGCATCCAGTCATCTGCATGCATTTGCATGCATCCAGTCATCTGCATGCATCCAGTCATCAGTATGGTAGTCTCCCAGCACCTAGTCCTTATTTTGCAGCCCCCAGGATCCTGTTTCTGCTCAGTTTTAGCCCTCCTAGCCACTGATGCGCCCTTGTTTTCATCACTGGAGAACATGTGCGCCTTATTCCACATATTTAGGAGTTACTTCAGTTAGTTAGTTGGTTGATGACTCAGTTCCTTGATTCAGGGGATGATTGTTCAGTTAACTGACTGAAGCACTTAGATAGGCACCTACTGAGAGCTAGTTGAGCTCTACTGACTACTGACAGCTCCTCATGCGCCCACATTGGAGTCTCCTTCCCTACATTAATGCCCATGCACTCAGTTAGACTCATTTGACTGACTAGTTGACTTTTATGACCACTGCCACTAGTTTGGATGATGTCTCCAATGCTATCCAAGCTACACACTGAGGAGAATTCGAATGACCTTAGAGGCATTCGAATCTCATTGATTGTATTCGGTTATTATTCATTTTACAGAGTGCCAGCTCACAACTGATGTATGATACGACAATTTTTCTCCATTTTCTATGTAATGAGTGATTATTGATTCAACATTTCTTCTTCTTCTTTCTGCACTACATGAGTGAATCTAGTGAGGTCTGCTTCTGCTGAGTGATCCTAATCCTAAAATATCACACGCCCAAGGGCATCGTAGATCAGTGAAGGGGATTCCTGAGCCTTGAATGGTGTTGTGTGGGGCAGGTATTGTTGGAGCCAAGGATGTGATGGATGAGTGAGATCCCTGTAGAGCTCTTAATGAGCATTTGGTCAAGCATTGAGAACAAAACGGGTTGTGGGATGAGAGAGAGAAGCCTGTAGGAGTTCCCTTCGCCCTGGTGGCCTCATAGCGCAGCTTGGGGGTGGCCTTTCAGTAGAAAGAGTATATGCTGGATAGAGTGCCTACGGTTGGGTGGAAAATCACTCTTACACAACCAGTTGCTTGGATCATCTTTGTTTAAAGATAAGTATTCTTTTGTATTTGAATATGCAATGATTTTATGTTGTCTGTGATCATTATGCTTGTATATGCATGATGGATGTGTGTGGATAGAGTTCATTTCCGTTGTGTTTTTAATTATGCATATGCACACACATTTTCTTGTTTTGAATTTCATATTATGCCCATGGGGTGAAATTTAGAGGCCTGAAATTCTTAAATCTCCCCTCCGTTGGTCGGATTGATGGATGGGGACGTTACATGTTTTTTTTTTTTTTTTTTACACAAATGGTTAAAGAGCTTTATATTAAAAAGATGGAACATATTACATAGGATAGGGGAGACTGGTCCCAAAAAACAAGAGCTGTCGAAACAGTCTCTTCAGCATTCAGTCTCTGATCTTCAAAAAAGGCCTTATGCCTGCTATTACTGAAAATTTTAACAAACTGACCTAAGAGAAACTTGCAAGAGTAATACATAAGAGGGGGATTACAAAATTCAAGCCCAAACAGAGCTGCTAAAACGCCGAGACGAGAACACAGTGAAGAAGTCAATTGCCATGATGGGGACGAGTATTCTTTTCCTTGCTTCTTGTTGTTGCACCTGCAATTTCATCATCAATGTTCAGAATGATGGATGGGCTATTTCTACCACTGGTTCTGATACAATCAACTTTAGCCTCCACGATCCTGAGGCAGCTATGGAACGAATCAATCTTGCCCACCAACTTCTCGAAATAGTCTTTCATTTTGCCATTACTATTCTGGACTTCAGAGTTGGAAATTTGAACGAAGGTGGCGAGGTGGGAAATTGCTTTCTTCATGTCGGAGAAGTCACCCCGGAGCCAACGGACTTGAGCTTCCAGGTCCAGAACTTGTGAGTGAAGTTCAGGGGAAGGGCTGGCCTGCCCACGAGGAGAATCAATGTGCACCAGACCACCATTATCGCCCAGCGCGTGCTGCCAAGATTTTTTGCCTCCCAGTTCTCCTGGGCTACCTCGAAACTGCTGCGTAGGAGTCAAAATAAACCCAGAGTCAGGAGTCGAGAGGGCCTTCCAATTCTTGCTTCCAAAATCTAAACCGCAGCCAGAATGCTGCACAGGACCCCTGATTCCCTGACCTTGACCAAAGTCGAGAGGAACCCATCTTTTACCTCTGCCAGGGTCCTTAGCATTGTAATGGCCGTGGCAAGCATGCTTTGCCGTGCCACCACGAGAGAGTTCATTACCACCAGAGCTGTGCCCATGAAAGATACCAGAGAGGTATCGCTTCGAGGCAATTCCCCCGGAATGCCCCTGGGCAGACTTCCTACATTTGCGACATTGCAGAGCTGACAAACACAAATTCCTCTCCTCCATGTTCAAACCTAATAACAGACTTTAGAGAAAATCGTAGGGATAACCTTCGTAGAGAGAGATATACGGGATACAGAGTGCGCCACCTTCATGCATGAAATAGCCGCTGAAGACCTTGGGACTAGTCCGCATTAAACTCACGCATGCAAGACAGATGGAGCCTGTCAAGGGTGGCCGCCATTTCAGACGAGGAGACGTTTGAAAGGAGCAAGTAAATCCTGAGGAGATATGGCCATTAAGGAGGTTCATCGAAAGGGTGAGGCTAAGGTTACAAGGGCGAGAGGGGAACGGGATCATATGGCTTAAGGACAAGTCTAAGGGACCCAATTATCCACTAGGAGAAGGTTGTTTATCAAAGTATGACCACAATTCAAGCCTACACCAATATTAGCCATGGAGTCTGCAATTTGATTATTATGCCTTAGAATGTGAAGGAAAGAGATTGAGTGGAAATCCTTGGCTGAGTGGATGAAGTGGTGGTGCAATGAAGAGACAGGTTTTCGGCGATGTTTCATAAGAGCCATGGCTTCCCTGATCACTAGCATAGAGTTGCCGCAAGCCACGAGATTCTTTACATCATCCTTCCTCGCAACTTCCATACCCTTAATAACAGCAAGCCATTCAACCTCGTTGTTGGTTTTCCTGCCAATCCCCCAAGCATAATTATTCACCTTATTTCCGTCGAAGTCCAATAGGACTCCCCCCGCACCTGCCAACCCAGGATGGGGACGTTACATGTTATCAATGACAATATTACTATTTGTTTCATCAGGGTAAACTCTTTGTGCTTTTTTAAAGTTTTATGTGGTCATAACAAATTATTTGCTGCCTAATCACCCAAACCTTGCATTCAATCATGATCAAAACACACTTTTTTTATTTTCTGTTTATTTTAAAACACATTTTTCATGCAAATTCACTTCCATCATCTTGATTTATATGGGTTCCCATATAGCAATATCTAATTTTTTGAAAGAATAACCTCTAGGGAAAATGTAATGCCCTTCACACTTGATTTTCATTGCTATGTGCTATCTCATGATGTTGCTACTCCACATCACAGATAATGTACCATTGCTGGAATTCTTTGTTTCTTGTTTCAACATTGTAATAGATCTTTGAAACCAACAATTTCTAATATCCCACGAAGTTATGGCTGCTTCCATGCACATGATGTATGTTCTACAACAACCTTCCACTTTTTGGTCTAACAGGTAAACTAACTTCTTGGATACACAAATTTTGGGCAACGTAGGTATGGTGTCTATGAGTTGAGGCTTTCATGGCTGCATCTTTCGCACTTATCTTCTTGTTTTCAAAACGTTTTGAATCTCCCCTTTGCAACAACATTGCAGTATTCATTTTTGTAAAATAGTTCACATCTAAAATGTAATGCTTTTTTCTGCAATGCCTTTGGTCTTTTGCCCAATCTGCAATGTGTTTGTTGTTTGCCTGATTTTATTTCTTCAAAATGGCGTATATGTGTTTGCTGCCTTCTTTGTGCCCTCAATAGTTCGTTCTCCTGATTTGGTTGTGCAATGATGGCATTTGTGAAGTTCCTTCAATCGTGGTTTTTGTTTTGCAATGGTGTTAAGAGGGTTTGAAAGCATCATTATATCTCAATGCCCTGTCATCGCCATTGCTGGCTTGTTTGTTGTTTTTTCTTCTGGCCTTGGTGGCTCTCCACATGTTGGTTGTATTTGTGTTCTTGCCATGCCTATTCTCATTTGCAGTTGTTCATGCCATTGCCAAGCCTATCCTCGTTCATTGTAGTTTGAGAATTGCATGGGCTTATGGTATTGTTTTTTCTTTTTCTTTTTGATTAAATCTTTTTTTAACTCACTCTAGATACTTTAATTATATTGTGTAGCTCTTGAAAATAATCTTATACCTTTCTTTTGTTTTTTTGGGTTCTCATCACTTCTCTTGCATTTCTTCAAACTTGAACTTTTATTACAGTCCCAGGTATCTATGCTTTGATACCATCTAAGAATTTAAAGTGCACTCATTCACACACAGAATGATGGAGAGTAATGTTCTGCCAAGTTCCTGTGATGTGTGGACAGGGAGTGAGAAAACTCATCCAGGGGATGCCCCAAATTTTAGGGAGCATCACAGGCGACATCAGTCCCTGGAACAGGGGGCTCCCTCTCTGATATCATAAAAATAAAAAAAACTTAGATATGAAAACATAAATGAAAAGTCACTTTTGAGAGTTGATAAAGTTGGGCTAAGGTTAGGTGTTTTAGGTTTTTTTTTATAAATAATCTCAAAACTTGAATTTTGGTGGAAGTGCCTAGGCTTTCTTGATTTCAGGTGGAGCACCTAGGCCTCCCCCACATGACCATTCAAATGCGAAATGTCCTGCAAATCTTGAGAAACATTTCGCAAAAAGGGGGATGCTGAGAAACATTTTGTTTGGATTTTTGTCTAACCAGGTACACAGGGAATGTGTCCCCTACAATGGGGAGGAGGGTGTCCTCGTGTAACGCTGGTGGAGAGAGAAAATAAAGAAGTCTTTATTAGGATTGCTGCATTGATACATCTCTCTCACACTTTACATTTTAACTCGTTACAATTTATAACATCCCTAAGTGGTTAAGGTGGTCTAACCACCTAACCCCTACCATAGCTTCTACACTAGCCACATATTTAACATATAAAATGGCACAGGTATTAATTACTCCTAATATTATTTGAGTGATGATACTCCAATAGCATTGACATCATTTTTGCATGCTCAGTCCTCTGGTCCACTTTTTGGAATTAGATAATCACCAAAGTTGTCAGATTCTGCTTCCACTGGTCTGGGGTTTGACATATCTCAACGACTTGGCAAAACTCAGCAAATAGAAAAAAATCTCAAAATATAGTAAATTTTGTGCAATTTGGCTCTGAGCCGAATCTCGTGACTCTGGTTGTCTGAGCCCAGTCTGGGACGAGTCTCGCAAGTCTAGCAGAGTCTGATGACTCTTGGCGAGTCCTGAGTCAACTTGCGAAGTCGAGCTGAGTACTCATTTCAGACATGACTTGGCCAGATGTGGCTAGACTCGGGGAGTCAAACAACAGTGATAATTACAACGTTATATGTATTTTACTATTTAGTATTTACAATTATCAAAGACAGTTGCTGGGCTGCTCTGTTTGACCATTGCATAAGGAACTGTATTTAAGTCTTAATATTCACTTGCTAAGAAACTGTTTCTTTTTCGATGTATTTTAAAAAATTGATAGCATGCAAGAGACTTGTAATTCTATGTCTTGTACTAAATTGGCGATATGTTCTTTTTATTAGTATATGTGGTTTGAGAAATTCTGGAATCTTTTCATGATTGATATCAAAATGATCCTGCTGAATGTGATGATTTGTCTACTAGCTCTTAGAGATTAAGACATGCATTATAAAATGCTATTATTTGGCATTTTATGCTATTCTGCTACTTTCAGTTGAAGTTTCTATTAGAGATGCATAAGACTTATGTTGGCACAGCTGAAATGTAATCTTTTCGTCTTCAGCAGGTCTAAGTTTTCATTTTTATGTGTGCAGCATATAAAGTCAGAGCTAGCGAATATAGATGATGCATGGAAGGCAGCACGATTTGACTCATTGCCATATGTTGTTCACATTTTAACATCCAAGGACCGTGAACATGAGATTGAGCTCTTAAAGAACCAGAGTGATATCATTGAGGAAGTTGTCGATGAAGTTGTCCATGGGTATCACAATGGCTTCAACAAAGCTATTCACAACTATTCTCAGGTTTACTTTTACTACTTTTTAGTGCAACCTTTTTAATAGTTGATGCTTACAAATGCAATGTGCTTTTTTGGATTGAATGTCTGCATCTAAAGTTTTTTACATGGTTATTGGTTTGAGGAAGTTCTTTTTGTTTTCCTAGTTTCAGCAGGTTTTAAGTGAAGGTTTTCTTCATAATGTTGTTCTTTTACTCCAGATCGAATTATGGAATCCCTAAAAAGTTTGAAAGCAGGCTATGAGCAAAATATTTCAATCTATGAAACATCCTTTTAAATTGTCCATTGAGTATCATAGTGGCTTTAAAAGTTTAAACTGTTATCAATTAATATCTGAAAATTGGTTTAACTCTTAGTTTGCACACCTTTTCAGTAGTTGATGTACGTGAATATACCACTGTCTTCTTTCTAGGTTGGATGGCTGTGCCAAATAATTAATTTTTTTATGAATATGCATTGCATTTAAGGAAATTCCTCTTATTAGTTTACAGATTTTCATGTGATGGTTGCCTTGAAAAATGTTGATGTTTTGCTCTAATTCAATTGTGGTTTTCTATTAGCAACTACTCATTTACTTGAGCAGTGAACTTTGATGGTCTTTAAAATCTTCATGTTTGCTTCATTTTATATTTGGGAATGTGGTTTGCTTTCAGCTTTGATGTTTTTCTGCCATGAACCTGAACAAACACATTCTTCTACTGTACTTGAATCTTTGGGTGCTTATAATTTTTAAGTGGTGCATTGACAATCCATGTTTGGCTCATTTTGAATAAATGCAGAAAATTACTAAAGTAGTAGTTGCAAATTATCCTAATTTGTTTTGTAGATGGTATATCTGTGATCATTACTACTGTTTATTCAAGGACTTGGAAGGCTCTTTCTCAGTCTTGATACATTATGAAGACCAATATTGTGTGGACCTTTTCATTCAAGAGATGACTCAGCACAGGTAATCTCTTCCACAGAGAGACTGCACACGGATCTAGCAACAGACTCATCCCTCCTACTTTCGGCAAGTGGGAGACCTGATTGGAAATGTCCACATGGTCCCAAGATTCTGTATTGATCAACCGACGCTGGATCTATCTGAAGAATCAACATATCTCCTCATTGACTTGATCACTGGTTTTTCCTTGGCTGTAATTGTAATTGTTAGGAGCAATTGCCGAGTGACCTCAGCCCCTACACTTCCTTGAATCTTCTTTGTACTTTTTTCCCTTAGTAGGTTTTTTCTCATTTTCCATGATCACAAAATTCAAGACCTATTCAAAAAAATTCACTAAAAAAAATCTCTGCATAAATTGTTAAGAAAATCCCCGTATTTAATTTTTTTTAAAGCATTGTGAAAAATTTAGAAATTGTCATCAACAAAGTTTTTTCAATTTGTTTTTCACTATGCCAAAATATTATTGGCAATTTTTTTTGAATTTTTCACGAAGTTAAAACTTTTGGATGACACACTATTGGCAAAGTTTTTCCAATTGACTTTCACAAAGTTCAAATTTTTCGTCGATGTATTATTGACACTCCTATGCAGCTTTATCGGCATTTTTTCGTAACTCAGATTTCAAACTTGAAATAAAGCACTGACAATTGCATCAGTGAAACTTTTTAAAAATTAGCGATGAAAGTTATTAAAATTCATCGATGAATTCAATTTTAAAGTGGCGATCTATGACGGTAATTCTTGGACTGTCACTAATGCTAACTTAATTTAAAATGTCGATGTCAGCGTTTCATTTCAACTTCATCGGTGGCATTCCATTACTTTTGTTGATGGAAAACTTAAAAACATTTTTACAGGATGCCGATATCATCAGTGACGGTAGTTCTCAGACCATCACCGATGCTAACTTAATTTAAAGTGTCGACATGGACGTTTCATTTCGACTTTATCAACGACATTACATTACTTTTGCCGATGGAAAACTTAAACATTTTTGTAAATGCAGATAGCATCAATGATGGTAATTCTCGGGCTGTCATCAATGCTAACTTAATTTAAACTACCGATCTGTGATAGCAATTCTAGGACCGTCACTGATGCTAACTTAAATAAATTCGCCAATGACCGACCAAACTTGGGGTAAATTCGCTGATGCAAAATCAATTTTTAGTGTTGATGTTGATAGCCTTTTTTTGGCGATTTTATTTAAATTTACATCTTTGACGGTAATTCTCGGACTGCCACCAATGCAAACTTAATTTAGGCTATCGATGCCATATTGTTTTCGATAGTTTTATTTCAATTTACATCGGCCAAATGTAAAGCAAAACTAGCGATAGTTTTTGGCAATTAATGACATGAAGGATCTTGAATTTGATTTCTTTCGGTGGCTCAAACCCAAATGATTTGGATTTCCAATCAAGTTAGGATTTTGTTTTAAGTTTAACTTGCAAGTTTAATGCTTTAAGTAGATGATTTGTATGTATGAAACTTAATTAGAGTTGGGGGCTAACTTTGCTGGTATTACCAAGCTACATAGAGACGATGTCAGGAAACTGAGTGACAGCTGGAAACCCGTGATCCGTCTTGTAAAGAAGAAAATCCAAAAATGCAGCCGACCTAACCTAGGGTTACTTGAAAAATAATTATTTATGAGTTGGTAGCATTGAGTATTTTATTCATGGATTCTATCTTCCCGATGATGAGCTCAGCATGTGGCTTGAAATGTTGAGTTTCAAACAATCAAAACACAGCATTCCCAGAATTTTAGATAACCTTCTTTTGTAGAGATTGAAAACACTCAATCTTTTGCTATGCTGAGGTCTCTCTCTCTCTCTTTTCAAAGTGGACATATCCATTGATCATATGCCTAAATGCACCAAATCTCAAACTCAGATATTAATGTTTTGATGCTATTTTAACTTCATATGCATCTTGCCTCCAAAGATTTTGCAGTGTTCCTGTATCTAAAGTGGCATAAGGAGTGTTAAACACTCCAAGGTCTCTTTCTCCCAAATGCTCCAGGGCCGGTCCCTGGACACATATACACACACATTGATATATATATGTATACAGAATGCTCCTGGGATTGCATTGTTCCTAGGATATTTTCTAAATTTTTCTAAACCTAGGTGAATGCCGTTCTGATGTTCTCAAATTAATAAACTTTAATTTGCAGAAGTAAATTCTTCAGATAGCAGTATTCACACATATAGTAGGAAAATTAATAGTGTAAGCATAAACACAGTACACATACAATTTACTCCTTCAAATCAGTGTTTCATTAATAGATCAAAGCTTACAAGGAAACCTCCACAGCTGCCAAAAGATTCAGCTGAAGGGTACACTCGATGACACAAATCTGCACACTTTACTGAGGAAAACTGCCCTCCAAAACTGAGAAAACAACCTGCTGCTTACTGCCCTGCTATATGGCTGTCTGTAAGTCTGTATGGACTTGTTCTGTACGGATGCATGGACATGTCCGTATGACTGTATGGAATTTCGTACGGATCTGTACGACTGTATGAATATATTGTACTTGCTGCCTGCTCGCTGAAATCTGCCCAGTTGCTGACCCTGACTCCTCTTCGGCGCTCTAACTTCGCTCCTCTGATGATTTCCTTCACCTTCCGACCAAATTGTCTTCGAGCAAAGAATGAATGTGTTTTAACTTTTAAGTTTTTAACCCTCTACCTTGCCTTTATACTTTAGCTGAAACCCTAATCTACCAAAGCTTTAATCTCTCAGTGAGATGTACAGTTGAGATTAGTCTAAAACATATTAAAATTACACTTTATTAGACTCAATGACTAAATATAAGACTTTCACTTTATTAATAAAGTGAACTACAAAATAGATTTGACTTGGACGACTTCATGCATGTTTGACATTAAACCTGTGCGGAAGTTTTTGTTCGAGCTTACAAACATCAACACTCCCTCTAAGCGAGGAAGGAATTTTGCACTAATCAAAGTTTGTCTCTAAATGCTTCAAACTTCCCTTTTGCTAAGGGTTTGGTCAGAATATCAACAACCTACTGATTTGTGGGTACATACTGGAGCTTCAGTGCTCCTTTATGGATCCTATCTCGAATGAAGTGATATCTAATCTCAATGTGCATGGAACTGTCATGAAAAACTAGATTCTCAGAGAGTTTTGATACAACTCTGGTTACCATAGTAAATCCCTGCGAGATCCAACTCCCAATCAAATACACGCAACTCGTGAAGCCAAATGGCCTCACAACTAGCTATACTTGCTTCCATATACTCTGCTTGTGTCGAGTTGAGTGCCACAGAAGTATGCTTTCAGCTGAACCAGGATATCATCGTTGATCCCAAGCTGAAGCAACACCTTGAGGTGCTCTTCCTGTTTGATGCACTGCCTTCCCAATCTGAGACTGTATATCCTTGGAACTTCACCTCACCATTTCCAAGATATTTCAGCCAATACTCCACTGTGCCCCTCAAGTATTTGAGCACATGTTTTGCTGCTACCCAGTGCTCCTTCCTCAACTCTATCATGAACTGGCTCAAAGTGTTTACTGCAAAACCTAAATTGCATGAAACAAGGAAATGGGGACGAGTTTTTGAAACGGGGATGCATTGGAAATGTGACCCCTAAAATTTTGGAAATCTAGAAACGCGATATATATATATATATATATATTTATCTATTTATATTTATATACATATGTATATATCTGTATGTATGTATATATTTTAAATTAATAAATGAGCAAGGACATTTAAAAGAATGAATGTGAAACATAAATCATAAATCATACATGTCGACGAATCACCTATATTGGGATCCTATTCATCAATAGCACCCTATGCCTCCCTCATCTAGGCTCTAGCCCTTGCCTCTAACTTGAATTTCAAAGTTGATCCTCCAAAGACATTAGTCAACGACTCAACACCCTACAATTTTGATGAAACTTCCTAATCCAATCGTTAAAATAAGGAAACGCTTCCCATGCTTAATAAGTGATTTTGCTTAGGTGAAGAGTACATTTTTAATAAGGTCATGATAGAGGAGTTCAACAATCAACACCACCAACATCAAGGTACATACAAGTGTTGATGTGCTTGATTAAATTTCAATCCCATACCCTCATACATGATAGAATCTGATGGAAACTTTGCAATCCTGAAATCTTGAAAACTCTTTAAGTTTGCTGAATTTTGAATGGGATCTAAAGTTCTACTTTTTGCATATGAAGTCCAATGAGGTTGGAACCACTCAAACATGCTGAAACAATTAACGGTAATGTTAGAAATTTAAGTAAAATGATAGAAAATAAAAGATAAGGAGAATGCCACTATAAGAATTTAATATTACCAATTACCACTGAATAGGGCGATATATTTTTATCTGCCGAGTGAAGTTTTTTTGGAAACACGGCTTTATGGACCACATCCATATCGGAAATGCGTTTCCTTCTCGAGAAACGCGCCCGTCCATACAAAAACGTGTTTCCATGCCATACGACGCGCGTTTCGAGTAGGAAACGGCCTAGGGACGTGGGGGGTGGTGTTTCCTTCTACTTAGTGCAAAACATATATTTGGCCTTGTGTTGACTAGATATATCAAGGAACCTATCAATTGCTTGTACAATGTGGGATCCACCATATCTGAATCTGAAGTAGTGACCTTAAAATTAGTGATCATAGGCATGGCCATGTGTTTGCAGTCCTCCATTCAAAATCTCTTCAAGATCTCAACTGCATACTTACCATGACCAAGAAAAATCTCCCTTGGTCTCTGCCAACCCTCTTACCCCAAGAAGTAATGCATCATACCAATGTCCTTCATCTCGAACTCAATTGCCATATTTGCCTTGCACCCCGCAATTGGCTTCTTTGAACCCATAAGAAACAGATCATCTACATACAACCACCAAAATGAGCAGATCAACCTCAACAAATATGGAATATAAGTTGGGATCTGCTCCACTTTTGGTTAAACCCATACTTTGCAAGAATCCATCGATCCTGGAATACCATGCTCGTAGTGCCAGCTTGAGTCCATACAAGACCTTTTTCAGCCTACAAACATGGGACTCCTTCCCATTGACCTCAAAGCCCCGAGGTTGCTTGATGTACACTTCTTCCTCAATTATGCCATTGAGGAATGTTGTCTTCACATCCATCTGATTTATCCTCCATCCCATAATGGAGACTAAAGACTTCACTACTTTAATGGAAGTGTACCTAGCCGTTGGGGCAAAAGTTTCCACATAGTCTACTCCCTCTTTCTGGGAGAACCTTCTTGCTATAAACCTTGCTTTGTGCTTCTCTATGTTGTCATCTGCCACATGCTTGATCTTGTAGAGTCATTTGGAAATCATCTTTGATTTCCCCTTCGGTCTAGGCACAATGTCCCAAACATTATTCTTCATTATGGAGGTGTACTCCTCGACCATGGCATCCCGCCAAACTTGTTGCTCTGTTGCCTCTAGAAAACTGGAAAGCTTAGAATCTATGATGCTGCTCATTAACGCCATGTAGTTTGGAAACTTGTTCGTAGGTTTGCTCTCCCTGAATGAACTCCTAGGAACCTCAACATGCTCCTGAGCATCCCTCAATGTCTGCGTGAACCAACAAGGTCTCCTGACAGAATTGATAGGAGCTGGTGGCTCCTCCTTTGCATTTGAAGGCTGCTGCCCCAAATTGGAAGTCGATGGTGATTGTGGCTCAACCTTCGCAGCTTCCTGCTTCTCATCCTCTGTCACTAGAATAGCCTCATGGGATTTGTTGGATGCAAAGTCTTCCTCAAACTTTACATCCTTGTTTAGATCTTGCTTTTTCTTGGAATATAGATCTTGTAGGCCTTTGAAGTTGCACTGTAGCCAACAAACAAATCCTTCTTGCTGGAGGGTTCCAACTTGGTCCTTTCTCCACTGGTATATGGATGTAAACTGGACAACCAAAGATGTAGAAATGACTCATCTCTGGCTTCACTCTAGTGAATGCCTCCTTTGGTGTCTTGTCCCCCAAAATCTCGTGAGTACACTTGTTCTGGATGTAGACTGCTGCGTTGCATGCTTTTTCCCATAGAAACATCGACAAATCCAGATCATGTATCATGGCCTTAGCAACCCCTATGATGGATTAGTTCTTCCACTCTGCAATCCCATTCTGCTGTGGGTTGTAAGGAACAATGAACTCCCTCTTCATTTTTGCATCCTTGCAGAATTCATCGAAAACATTGGAGATATACTCATCCCCATTGCTCGATATCAAAACTTTCATCTTCTTCCCTGTTTGGTTCTCCACAATAGCTTTGAACTCTTGAAACTAAAGACCTCATCCTTGGTCTTTAAGAAGTAGATCCATGTTTTTTGAGAGAAGTCTTCAAATTCAATGAAGGAAACATAGTACGGATCTGCTCCACTTGCTGCCTGCTCGTTGAAATATGCCGAGTTGCTAAACCGGGCTCCTCTCCGGCGCTCTAACTTTGCTCCTCAGATGAGTTTCTTCACCTTCCAAGCAAACTGTTTTCGAGCAAAGAACGAATGTGTCTTAACTCTCTACCTTTACTTGCCTTTATACTTTAGCTGAAACCCTAATCTTCCAAAATCCTTATCTCTCGGTGAGATGTATGGTTGAGATTAGTCTAAATCACTAATGTATTAAAAATGCACTTTATTAGATTCAACAGCTAGATATAAGTCTTTCACTTTATTAATAAAGTGAATTACAAAATGAAAATATATTTGATTTCGACGACTTCACGCACGTTTGACACTACACCTGTTCAGAAGTTCCTGTCTGAGCTACAAACATCAACACATTTTTGGGAAGGACTACTTTCTGCTTCCTGGCAACAATGGGCACAAATTTAATTACAGAAGTAGCTGAGATAGTAAAGCTAAAGTTGACAAAAACATTGAGCCAAAAGCACAGAAAGTAGTGGGGGCACTTGCACACCCAAGTGGATTGCATGTGCAAACCTGAATATATGGAGGAAGATCTCTCCATTGAAAACTTCTAGCAAAGAAATGTCTGAAGGTGCTTCAACATTGTACATAAAGCACCTTTCCCTTAAGTGCAAAGCATAGATGCCTACAGCCTAACACTCATCTGCAAACGAAAGTACTGCAATCACACCAGCCGCTACAAACAGTGGACTTCCAAAGGCCTAAGATCCAACCAAAATAAAAGACAGACACTGAAACGATGCCTGTGGTCTGAAACAAATGTCAGTGAAAATGTACAGCTGCTGACTTCTGTGGCCTTTTGAACTGATGCCAAAACCATGGAAACTTATGAAGAGATCTTTCAAGCAAAATACATTCTGCCAAGTTGTATTTAG
The DNA here is from genome assembly GCA_027924585.1 of Larix kaempferi. Taxonomy (NCBI): domain Eukaryota; kingdom Viridiplantae; phylum Streptophyta; class Pinopsida; order Pinales; family Pinaceae; genus Larix; species Larix kaempferi. The sequence goes on from BSBM01000305.1 coordinate 8,683,092, forward strand.
ACAGTGGAACACATTCACCAAGAACTCATAATGTTCTAAATAACAATGTACAGAGCTAAACATGCTTAAATAGCTAGCAGTTGGCAAAATGTTGCAAACAGCCAAGACTTGACCATCTGGAACCACACAAATCTCCACAAATCTTATTGAAAGTTGGGTGGAATGGAGCATTCTTGAGACCTCCCCACTCCCCTCCATTGAATATCGAATCTTAAAAATTTAGTTGTTTTAAATTAGTCAGCTTATTTATATTTGAAATTTGAAGAGTATCTTTTATCAGTATGAGTTTTAATTGTGTTTTATGTACTGTTCCTTTTGAGAGTGCCAGGGTACTGTGGCACATGATATGTTTGGCTGTTCTGTTCCCAAAGTTTTTGTTAGGTCTCTTTGTGAAGATGATGTAATATAACATGTTTACACAGATTTTGCGGTTATTCAGTGAATCTGCTGAAAGCATTGCTGGGTTGAAAAGTGAATTGGGAGAGGCAAAGAAACTCCTTGGTTCTCGGAACAAGCAACTGCATCAACTTTGGTATCGCTCTGTTACGTTACGCCATATTATTTCTTTACTGGATCAGATTGATAATGTGGCAAAGGTGAGTGTTTTTAGGAAGAATGGTCTCTATTATTGGGTTTATAATTTATTGTTGACAGGATGCTCACATTTTCCTGTACACGAGCGATATGTTATTATATTTGATATGACATAATGGTTACTAGTTATTGTGAAAAATGCTTTTGAGAATGAAGATTCCAAGATCTGTTGTTTCTTTTGTTTGTAAAGAAAGCCAAGTGTATGTGCATATTTGTAAAAGCAGAAGCAATATTATACCTAACTTAGTAGCTTACCTTAACTGCTGACTACATCATCCTTTGTAATGCCCAAGTACCTAGTCAATGTGAATATTCCATTTTACGGGAAATAAAACTAGAGCACCCAGATTGAATTTCTGTTTCCATAGTGCAATGAAAGACCATAGAAAGTTTGTACTGTGAATCACTACCATGAATGAGAGATCAGCACATGACTGACTTTTGTAGTGGCTTTTCAATAAGGGAACATTAAAATCAGCAGTAACAATGATTAATATTGTGACTGCGAACTCAGAACAGGGTTGATTTGCACCCAGATAGAATTGTTTCCATAGTACAAAGAAAACCCAAAGAAAGTACTATTATTCACTACTGTGAATAGAACTCAGCACATGCCTGACTTTTGCAGTGGTTTTTCAACAAGGGAACTCTAAATTGGCAGTAACATAAATTAATTTTGTGGATGCAAACTCAGAACAGTGCTGATTTGGACCCAGACTAAATTTCTGTTTCCATAGTTCAAAGAAGCTCATAGAAAATTTGTACTATGAATTCACTACCATGAAAGAGAACTCAGCACCTGACTGACTTTTGTAGTGGCTTTTCAGTAAGGGAACTGTAAAATCAGCAGTAACATTGATTAATATTGTGGTTGAGAACTCAAAAGAATGCTGATTTTGATCTGATTCTCATTGTAAATAAGGGGACCAAAGAACTAGCAATCTATAAATGGTCTGGACAAATTCAGGAGAATACACAGAAAAAATGCAATTAATGGAACAGGAAAGATCTCAATTCATTAACTTCAATGGGAATTTACAGTCAGATCTGTCAGGGAAGAATGTCATAAACATGAATACAATCAAAACTTTAATTATCTAAATTATCCAACTCCCCTCGAGTTTCTATGCTATCCTCTTTATAATGGATATTGTAATGACTTTTAGTGTGAACTAAATTGATTCAGTTCTACAGTAACTGAAATGATGCAGGCGTATTGACTGGTGTGCTGGTCTGATGGGTAGTGTCCTGATCTGATGCAGAGGCTTTGAATTGTGCGTGCTGTTTCAATGCCAATGCTTTGGCTTGTGTGCTGTTGGGTCTAATGAACACTAGTTCAATTATGAAATATCCAACATAAGGACTTCAATAATGCAATGTTCCACCAAGTTTCCGGGATGTGGGAATGGGAAAACACACATAGGGGACATGTGAAGCTGCCCCCCAAATTTTAGGAAAATTCATGGGCTAAGTTGTTGGGAGCGGGGAGAGGGAGTGGAGCAAAAAGCGAGATTTTCAAAAGCTCCCGTTTCGGGAGCGTTTTTTATATAGTATATATTTTAATATATTTTGATGGAGTTATATCTAAAAAACATGTAGGTTGTTGAATTAGCTATAGAAAACATGGATTAAACCATATAACATCAATCATCTAGTAGTTATAACTTATAATGTTGTCATCAAATGATCAACCATAACAGCTTTTATAGGAGCTTAGCAAAGAAGGGAGGTACCATAACATTGTCTAGTATAGGAGCTTTTAGTATAGGAGAGGTAGGGAGTGCCTCGGGAGCATTCCGGGAGTGGGAGCGAACGGGGGCACTCCCACGCAGCAGAGTTCATGGATGGGGGGACGCCAGGGTACCTAGCATAGGGGGTCCCATATTTAAAATTATTAAAGTAAATCCTAACAAATTGACATAATAATTCCTCATTCCATCACCATGTAAATACTTAATTCATCATTGTGCAATGTGTTGCCTCCGAAGTTTTCATTCAATGTGAAAGTCCCAACCATACACATGAGAACTTGAGGGTGACTAAGATAGACTAGCCACTGTCACTTTGATAGTCTTATCTCTCACTTTAGGCTAGCTCTCCTTCCTAGCTCAAGGAGGGAATCCCTATGGCAATCAAAGTCCAAGGTGTATTATAGGAGATGCAAGGGTAAATGGACTTCGGGTAAATCTGGTTTTAATGTCAAGTTGTAGTGAATAAATAACAGATTTACATGGGTTTTTTATTACAGCCTTTAAAGAATGGTTAAACAGAGATGTTCTTAAACTAAAACAAATCTGAAACAATGGATTTATATGCTGGAAATTACAGATTTGTTATACAGAAAATTTAGATCCAATAAATGATGAAAATGGGGGACTTAAGGATCTAAATAACAATCTGGAATTATATTTTCTTTTTATGGTGGTTGAAAGGGGAAAGACTAGTATTTAATTTCCAGATTGGGTGAATGGAGGGGGCCTCTCAATCAGATTTTTCGAATGTAAATAAAAATGATTAGCATGTCACTCAAACTCCAAAATGGCTGGCTTTATTCTTAAGATTTTGCAAAGAAAAGTGCCTCAAAGAGGTGAACTTTCAAGCTAAGATCTAATGCAGCTATTTGCATTAAGAAAATCACAAGAGAGCTAGGGAGAGATAAGATCACATCTAGATCATTTGAAATGGTGAAGCTTCACCTGTAATTAAATTGCAGCTATCATCCACAAGCAATAGCATTTATTTCAGTGTGAAATTCTGAACCCTAGGTGATTTCTTTCCTTATGTTCTCAACTAAACAAGACTGTCATTTATTTTCAGAAAATTAAATTCCTCACATAATAACAATCACACATATCGCTGGAAATTAAATAGCAGAAGCATAAACAATCTCATACATGGACAGGAATTTGCTCCTTAGAATCAGCGTATCATTAACGTTATCAAAGCTTACAAGGCAACCTCCACAGTTGCTAAAAACCAATAGCTATACAATAACAAATTCATCTCAATCTTGAGGATTACATCCTCCTGAAGAGTTTCTCCTTGCGCAAAAAATTGAGGAACAGCACTGCAGTACAGCCTGCTGTTGTACCAATGCGCATGGCTGTATGGATTTGCTGTACGACCTGCTGTACAGACTGTGCTGTACAAAATGCTTCTGCTGTTGTCTGCCTCCTGACTGATGCACTATGCTCTTTTGTCGGTTGTTGTCCTTGTCAGACAAAACTATGTGTCTAAACTCTCTATCTTGACTTGCCTTTATACTTGAGCTGAAACCCTAATCTACCAAAACTCTAATCTTTCAGTGAGTTCTACGGTTGAGATTAGCCTAGATCACTAATGTATAAAATATGCTTTATTAGATTCAACAACTAAATATAAGACTTTCACTTTATTCATGAAGTGAATTACAAATTAGAAGTAACTCGAACTACTTCTGGCATGTTCGCACTGAACCTGTGCGGATGTTCCTGTCCAATGTTGCACGACTCGGACTCGGCAAAGACTCGGCTGGCATATGACTCGTAGACTCGGGAAAAACTCGGGGAAGACTCGGGACAGACTCGGCAAGACTCGGCAAATAGGAAAAAAAAATATTGTACATTTTTTAGTCTTGACACAACGAAGAGATTAACTGTTAAAAGCATTTCCAATCCATATAAGATATAAAACTACGTTTTATTAAGTTGTACACAATAAAATATTAAAAACAATACAAAAACATTATAAATTTTTTAATATTTAATAAAAAAATTAAAAAAACATTAAAAAAAGAAATAACATGACTACAAAAACATTACATTTGGTTTTTTCTAAATCTTTAATTTATTTGAAATTTAAATGTTGTTAAAAAAAAGATTATTTAATAAATAAATTTAAAAATATTACAAAATAAATTTTAAATTTTTTAATATTTAATAAAACATTTAAAAAACATTACAAATTTTAATGTTTAATAAAAAACATTACAAATTTTAATATTTAATAAAAAAATTAAAAACCATTAAAAAAAACAAAATGAACAAAATTAAGGCACGGTCCCGTCACAATTTGAAAAAATAACAAAAAAAAAACCACCGTACTCTCCCACGCAGCCACGCAGCTCCAGTCGCAGCGCTCCTTTGCGGGCTTTTTTTCCTTACGTTGCAACCCTCCAACCGCAACAGCTCCAGTCGCAGCTCAGTCGTAGCCTTCGACGGCTTTAATAACCAGTCGGCGCCATTTTTTCCTGCCCTTCCGACGTCTTTTTTCCCGCCGGTTTAACTCTGAGTCCGCGGGGTCCATTTTACGGCCGAGTCTGCACTCAAGTCCGGCGAGTATGACGATTTGCAGGCGAGTGTGACGATTCTAGCGAGTAAGCGGCACGTGGCGAGTCCCTGGACGAGTCTTCCGCGATTACGCGGGCTGGGGTTCCACTCGCCGAGACTCGCGAGTACTCGCGAGTACTGCGCGAGTGGTGCTTCACTGTTCCTGTCTAAGTTACATTCTTCAACACTCCGTCTTAGCAAGGAAGGAATTTTACACCAATCCAACTTTGTCACTGAATGCTTCAAACTTCCCTTTTGCTAAGGGCTTGGTTAGAATATTAACAACCTACTAATCTGTGGTTACATACTAGAGCTTTATTGCTCCTTTATAAATCTTGTCTCAAATGAAGTGATATTTATCTCGATGTGCTTGGACCTATCATGAAACATTGGATTCTTAGAGAGTTTGATACAACTTAGATTATGATAGTAAATCATTGTGGGATCCAACTCTTGATCAAATAAACCTACAAGCAACTTGCAAAGCTAGATGGCCTTACAACTAGTAGCACTGGCTGCCATATACTTTGCCTTTGTTGAGCTGAGTGCCACAGAAGTCTGCTTTTGGTTGGACTAGGATATCATTGTTGATCCCAAACTAAAACAACACCTTGAGGAGCTCTTCTTTTCTGATGCATTGCCTGCCCAATCTGAGTCTGTAAACCCCTGCAACTTCACCTCACTATCTCCAAGATATCTCAGACTATACTCCATTGTGCCCCTCAAGTATCTGAGCACATGTTTTGCTTTTACCTAATGCTCTTGTCTTGACTCCGCCATAAACTAACTCAAGGTGTTCACTGCAAAACATATATCTGTCCTAGTGTTGTCCAGATACATCAAGGAACCTATCGGCTGGCTGTACAATGTGGGATCCACCATATATGAATCTAAAGTTACCTTCTTCAGATTAGTGATCATAGGTGTGGCCATAGGTTTGCAATCCTCCATCCAAAATCTCTTCGGGATTTCGACTATATACTTACCTCATTGAAGGAAAATCTCCCCTGGTCTGCCAAACATCCTGTTGTCCGCCAAACTGCACACCAGCAGCAGAAATCTTTCGAAAGCTGTCTCTTCACTACGAGTGAGAGAGGTGTGGCCTTGGGGGCAAGCAATGAGCCAGGTACTGTCACCTGAATCCCAGCTCCTCCGTTTAGGCTAACTCCTAACGAAGCCAAGGGGGGTAGTCCCTAAAAAAGAGTTTCACTAAGGCTCTAGTATTTAAGTGTTTTTTGTATGGGGTGATGCGGATGAGTGTTGATTAGGAGTTTTCTTGTGATGAGACCAAAAATATGTAAAAATGAACAACAGATAATAAGCAATCCACGTTGCGAAATAAGATAACAAGATGGCAGTATGATTCAAGATCTGATAAATCACTAAAGCATTCACAATATGAAATAAACACAAGGACAAATGGTCCTGATCAATATATATGCTTTTAAATAACCAGTGCCTTATGGAGTCAAAGAAAAGTAAAGATTGTGATGCTGAAAGTGTGGGTCTTGAAAAATGCCGTTTGTGAGATCGTTGTGCAGATTATCTTTGTAAATTGAAGATTTTAATGGTCTTGATTATTAGGATAGAACCAAGGATATTCAAGAGAAAGTCCGGAAAGACAGTATCAAGTGCCTCCGTTCAAGGGCATGTCGGGCCACCCAGTGCTCTAGCCAGGTCGCGCAATGCTAACCAGCAAACTAGAGGCTGAACATGGAACCCCGGCGCCCCCAACTAGGAGATTACCCACCGAACTTATCTTATCGCTCAACTCCGGATTGGTTGGTTATGGGGGTGAAAGTTTTATTAGTTATCACTTATGAACTTAACAAGTCTTCCACCTTTCTGAGTACTAGCCCAACCGTTTCCGGTTGGCAGAGCATACGGGTGTTGGACGATCAACCAAAAGTAAATTTATTAGGGGGAAAATGTGGGTTGAAATATTTTATTAAATTAAGAGCACTTTGTTCGACTCTCCGACAGAGAGCGCTCTTGACTTAGTCTTAAGACCACAGTTCAAGAGACTTCCTACTTTAAAATGCCTAATGCAGGGGAAGATGCAAGTCTAATAATGCTCTCCGACAGAGAGTGCTCTTGACTTGGATTTGGCCAAGTTCAAGAGACTTTGTTCGTTTTATGAAGCAAGAAGCAGTTGTGATAACAAGATACTGAAATTTTGTAATATTTAAATCATGTGATAGCTCAATAGATGTGAAACACAGCTAGCATGCTACTTGCAAAATAAAATGAAATAACTAAAGGATATAGTATTCTACCAAGCAATTTTACACTGAAGGTGGGATCAACCTCCGAACAAGGTCAACCACTAGAACCGCCTGCACTTGAGAACCTCCAGCTAGCTGAAAGCTCTGCCAAGGAAACCGACGGGGAAGGAAGAGTAACCACAAAATAATGTGGTCCTGCCCTTGAGATGAAATCTCAAGGATACAACTTCCGGTCAAAGGCTTTGGAAGAGAGTTGCAAAAATGAAGTTTCTAAGCTAATCTAAAGCATGCAAAATGGAAAATCTAAATCAACCAACCACAACACTCTTCCCCAAATGGGGAAGAAACCCAAAAATGGAGGACTCCTCCACTTAACCTTTTATTCAACTATTACAAATGCCTTTGGGATTTAAGCCCTTGAAAGGTCTTTTGATAAGAAATGAACTTAGAACCAATGATTAAAAGAAGCTTGATTAAATAGCTTGTACAAAGGAGATTGATGGTTTTTTCTTTGGTTTCAAATGTGCTTTGGGTTCAACTCCTCCTTGTTTTTGTTTTCTTTGCTCTTCTCTTGCTCTTTGCTCTTCAAAAATTGTTTTCCTTAGCTCTCCTCTTCTTTAAGTACCTACAAGTACTCCATTACACTCAAACCATATACCCATTAGACATTAGCAAAATAAAATAACGAAAATTTGAAACTAGCTAATTACAAATTTTGAAAAATGAAATCTAGATTGCAAAAAGCATGAGATTTTATTTTGATTTTTATGAAAATAACAAAACGGACCAGCAAACAAACAACTTCTAAAAATGATAGGAAATAGATCTACACTACAAAAAAAAATGAACTATCTAATATGCAAATTTTATGTCTTTTGAATGAGATTGCAAAAATATAGAAGATGGACTAAATGCAAGCCCTAAATGAGATCTAACAAAGACTAACTACTAACTTCTCAAGATATAAAACAACTAACTTAAATAATCACTAAAAATTAAGTTGTTTTTTGTTGCTTTTGTGAAGGTGGACGAATAGGAGAAAATGATGGAGAAAGTAGGGAAACGAATGGGAGAAGGAGAGGTTGAAAAGGGGAGGAGCGAATGGGAGAGGAGAGAAGGAGCAAATTTTGGAATGGTGAATGGGAGAAAAGAAGATCAAACGAGAAGGCAAGAAGCCAAGGATGCCAAAAACAAGGGCAAACTAAGCAATGATCTCAAACTTGGAGAGGGAAATAGCTTGGAAATCCACAGTTTGGATGGTAGATCTAGTAACCAATGAGTGAAGTTTTGTTGAAAAGTTGATGGAGGAGGTAAGAAATCCTTGATATCTTTGTGTTTCTCTCTTGGAATGGAAAGCTACTTGAAGAACCTGCGAGATGAAAGCGTTAAATAGTAAAAGCTCTTGATTAATGAAGATGAGCTTGATCCCAAGCTAATATTCACCTTTGATGATCTCTGCAAAACAATACTCTCAAACAACAAACTAGATCAAATGCCTATTGTACTAGATTGTTAGTCTTCACAAGGCATAAACTGAATAATAATTTGAAACAAGAAAAATAGAGTGAGAGAATATCACCAAATACAAGATGAAATCACAATGCCAATACCTCCAGCATGGACCTCCAAAGTCTCAATAATTTTATTAACAAAAGAATGCTTACAATTTCATCAGAGTTTCTTTGCACAAATCTCCATGAGAGAATGGCTAAAATGCCATCTCTTTATAACAAAGGCTAGCTACCAAAACCCTAGATCGAATTGGCAATGAAGAGAGCCAATACCACCTAACAGAAATCGAATTCCAATCACATCTAGTTTGCAACCAATCAAATCTCATGTTTAACAAGCTTGGAGTGTATGTAACTCGACTTTGTGGATGATGTGGATGGGGAGGTGGCCTCCACCTAGGCAAGGCGCCCCCCATCCCACTTTGGTATCACCACCAAGCAAATCACGTGATGCCACATGGAGAAACTCGCACTAGATTAGAAGAAGTCGTGAGCTAATGGAGATGGCGAGTTCTTAATTGGTAGGTGCTTGGAGTTTGACTACCAATCATGGTAGTTGAGAGTGGGAGGTGGCCTCCACCTAGGCAAGGCGCCCCCACTCTTCATTAAATGCAAATCACACCAACCAAATTCCATTAAATATGAAATCCACATCATCAAACTCGACTTTGCATGCATGGAGGGCGAATTTCCCAATTGGAGTTCTCTTCTGGTGACTGGATAGCTGACTGGAGTTGCTTGGAGTTGATTGGAATCCTCATTAATGCTAGGTGCCATGTCATTTAGCCTTTTACTTTATTCCATTTGGATTATTTTGGAGAGATTTGGATTATCTCTAAAATATTCATTTTTATTATTTTAATTAATAATTTCTCTGTAAATGGCTTTTTAGAGAAAATATTAATTACGAGGCCTAAATGACATCCGAAACTTGGGTTTAGCTGGTCCATAGGTCATGTGTGATTTTTGGCTTATGAAACGAGCCATCAATCACTGAATTCGGACCCCGGACGACTGACATATTACAAATTAATATTTCTCTATTTAAACTATAGAGAAATTTATTAAATTTAAAAATAATTAAAAACCCAAATTCGACGGACCCGGTAAAATTTTTTCTCTGAGGGTTTTATGGACCTAGGACATGACCGACACCTATTCTAACAGTGTCTAGTAGGCTTATATACATCAGTTGGACTCTAATAACCCCCCATGGCTAAAATTTTCAAAATCGGGCATTCCAGCTTTGGAGGAGCGGGAGAAAACCTCATCGATTATAGCTCGGCTATAAGCAAAGTATAATTGACAAGGGAAAAAACTCCCTGGAATGCCTTAGTTGCTTAATCAAGTCATGGGGAACCGAGACACTCAGATCCTACTAGCACACTTTATTACAAACCCCATGGGGCCATGGTCATGTCGACTCAAAAAACAAAACAGGCTAGCCAAAACTGGCTAGTCACAAATGCTGGATCATCTGATACACTGGAGTCAAACACTTATTATGTTTGTCAAATGGCGGCTCTTCAGATAATCCAACTATGGTACAAATAAGTTGGTAACACGTCCAACCCCTAGAAGTAATGCATCATGCCATTTCCCTTCATCTCGAACTCAACTGCCATATCTTCCTTGCACCTTGCATGAGGAGTGCTCTTGTCTAGGAGCATTGCTTGTGGATTGTCATCACCTTGGAGCTTAACATGTGTCACTTATAGGAGTGCTTCACACGTGGTCTACTTGTCTTGAGGTGCTAGGGTTTCTTACAACGCATTCTTGAAGTCTAGGGGTAGGGTTTCTACTCTAAGGAGGCAAGGAGTTAGGGTTTGTTGATAAACCATAGGTTTGTACTTGTTGGAGAGATGCAATGTCTTGCTTGAAGCCAAGGGGGCTTGCTAGTGTTGATGCTAGCTTGTGGAAGATTTTGGTGGAGCAAGTGTTTTTCATGTTTTTCTCTAGCCAGGGTTTTGGAGAGCTTGGAGGGTTATACCAACTTATATTAAGCTGAGAGTAGGTACTTGAACTTCATCTCTTATATATATATATAAAGTTTTCAGAGGTCCAAAATTGTCTTGCTGCAGATTTGATTTTCAACTATCCTTATCTTCATGATTTGGCAATTCCAGCACTTATATGTCTTGCTGATATGACATAAGTTAAGGCTGAAATCGTTAAGGGTATTAACATTGATATTGAAGATATTAGGGCAGATTTACTGCTGTAATTTCTAATCTGGTTTATATGCATGATAAGATTGCCCTAGAGGGCTGAAATTTGTTGGACCACATTTGGTATCTATTCTCTTGGATTCCTTGTTGATTGGGGTTGAAAATAAGTGAAATATTTTCTATTGTTTTCTATTGTAAAATTATATTTCAGATCAGATAAATTGATGCATTTGTTCGAAATTGAACAAAAAATCATCTATTAATCATGAAAAGTCCAAGTACGAGTGCATGATATCCCGGGGTGATAAAAGTGTGTGAAATTGATCAGAAAGGACAAAGGAAAGGTTTAAATGATCAAACTTAAAAGAAAATGATGGCAAAACAGATGAACAAATTAAAGTAATTACTGGGCTCATCATTGAGTTTTTCAGCATCGGTCCATAGAAATGGATTCCCTTAGTCCATTTGGTGTTCAATATCAACCTTGACTGAGAAGATCAGGAACTTGTTCATGTAATATGAAGCCTTCTATGTGAAATGTCCTGTTAGTATTTCTGGAGTTTCAGATCACCACCATAGCCAAAAAAAAGTTAATAATATTTATTCAGAATTACAAAACAGAGAACTTTAAGTTGACGTTATTGAAATGATAGTGCAGATGTGTCTTCATATCGCACATTAATTTTTCCAACCAGTTATTCATGATCAGCACTGCTGCAGGTAACATTCAAATGAGCGATGCAATTGGCATTGTGCAAATCAGATTCTATGCAATAACTGATTATTGACAAATTTGTAGTCTGGTTATGAAAAGGAGAATTTCATCATTACTTTGTGGAAATGGCAGGATTTAGAACTTAACTGATGGCAAAGTTTGTGATTACATGCGATATAATGCAAACAATTACACAGTTTATTAATAGCACACACATTGGAACATGATCTATTGACCTTTTCTTCCCAGGGAAAACCTTGCGGGTAAACGCCTTGGCACCGCTCCACATTTGTGGAAGGTACCCAGTGCAAACCCATCAGGGCCATCACTGCTGGTTACGATGCCTGACCCAGCAGGTACATTGAGTGAGGCATGCAACAGAGGCAGCCAGCCTGGAAAATCGGCCCTCAGACTTCCTACACAAAGCTCAAACCACTCAACCACTCAAGCTAGCCCACTGGGCTGAATAATCTGTTGGCCTATATTGATAGGTTAAAATAATTCTCTAGCTGTTACTGACTAATTAGTTACAACTTAGAAGAATATAACATCTATACTTATTTGTATAATGTAGATTGCAACAGATATATATCCCAACAATCACAATATTTATTTTAATAAATCCGTGTTTTCATCGCTGGCTGACGAATGTTATTATTCTTATGCCAATTTATATATTTATCATAGAACTCATATGCAAAGAGACTGGGAAGCCAGATCAAAAGACCAGGTGGAAGATAAATCTTTGTTGCTTGCAACATGCTCATAATTTTGGAGGGTAAAAATAGTGCTTGGGAAAACATTAAAGCTGGACATTTGGATCTGATTGCATTTTTTTGGAAATTTCTCATTTTGTTTTTCAACTTTTGTCAAAATATCTGATGCGGATTTTCCAATGCAGGTTCCAGCACGTATTGATAAGCTTATTGCTGAGAAACAATATTATGCGGCAGTTCAACTTCATCTGCAATCCACATCTATGCTTGAGCGAGAGGGTATTCAGGGGGTGAGTGCTAGTTCTCATAAACCATTTTTTTAATTAAAAATTGACGGAAAGGGCTACTCAAAGTTTCATTACATGTGATGCTTATTTAATTACTAGTTTGACAGAAAAAATATTGCATCATTATATATTGTATACACAATGAGGAGATGAGGGATTTATGTCTATCCCATTAGTGGTAAGGTTGAGGTATGTGTGTGTAAAATTATAAATGCAGTCTGACAATTATTTCATCCGAGACTAAGTTGTCATTGCTAAATAGTAAAAACAGTTGTTGCATTGTTGGGATTGTTTATGTATGTGTTTTATCTAAAAAAACGAATTGGAGTATCTTTTTATTCAACTGTTTATTGTGAGTAAGTGGAGGCAAATGACTCCTGGGCAAGAGGATAAACTGCAACCAGGGTAGTATCTGGTCTTATGTATGGGATTATGGCTAGATGCTACTAGAAAGCACATGACCCCACTAGAGGTAGCCTCAGTGATGACCAAGGGACACTGTCTTTCTTGCAGATACATCTAGGCTGAAACCACCTTTTGGTCTTGGAGTATGACCTAAAACTTCTTCTGATTGGCTAAGAGCTAGTCTTCCTTGGATGTAAGAAAACAGGTTAATGACCCAAGATCCAGAGACATTTGGCAGGGATGGAAGTCTAACCCCTTACGGACCATCAGTGGGTTATTTCAGGTGGCCAGGTTTTGACTGCACACAATGATGCCACTGGATGTTGGGATCTTGAGATTATATCAACAGAGTCCACGCTGGTAGTCCCAAGTATTTTAGGTTTCTTCGTAAATTAGTGGAGGCAAACAATTCATGTTTTTGGATGTTCTAGCTTTATTTCCTCTTTGATCTACAAACCTTCCATGCGATTCCAGATTGTGATAATCATGATAAACTTGGAGAAACAAATATTCCCTCTCTATGAAGTATGAATGTTAACTATGATACTTAATAGTGGGCTTAAACAATTCTATTGGTTCCTTTTTAATCTACAAACATTTGATGCTCTTACAGACTGATAATCCTGATAATTTGGGAAGATTTTCTCTCTCTACGAGTGATAACAGCTAGACATAACGTGCTTGGAGAATCAAACCAGTTCAAGCTAAAGATGCACGATAGAGAGATTGGATTCATATAGGCAAATTTCTACCTGCAATATCCTTGTATGATACATGGTATAGGAAGCAAAAACTGCTTTCTAGATTTGGGCAGTTTATACTGCAATTTTGTTTCATCTATCTGTGTACAAGTTGTACATGAAGGTCTACTAATTTTTAAGAGTGTTTCTTTCCATGTAGAGAATTTGGCAAAAAAATACAGCCATACCCTAAAGAAAACTGGACTTGAAGTAATACTGGGCATGCTTCACATGATGGGAGACTTGTTCCCAGATAAATTTACTTGAGAGAACAGTTAGAGCTATTGTAACTGTAGCAATTTCCTGTCTTCACAATTTGGCAAATGTCGGACTGACTGATTGTTGGAGATCCCTTGAGACATGTAGGTTACTTTGTTTGGACAGTCAACAATTATGACAGTTTTTGGAAGCTGTGTCCATTCTTCCATTTATAAATTGATATCAAGTTTATTCGAGCCATAAAATGGGAAAAAACACTGGTAAATCTCATTGGGACAGTACTATGAATAAGTATTTCTTGTCAATTTGAATAAGAAATGGGGTAAAATTTGATGGTGAAAAAACATCACTTGGGAATAATTCAGCAGGAGTCAACAAATTGGAAAATTGGAAAAAGTCAGGAAAAAATTGGAATGACTTGGCAAAAAATTGGCAGGCATGAAAAATGCAAAATATTTCTTTTTTTTCAATTAAATTAAAAATCCATGAATGATTTGTTGACTTGAATTAAACACCAGTTTTTCTTCCTCCAACAACACTAGAACACTCTTCACTCTCCCAAATGCGCAGACAAGTGAAAATGAGCCAATTGAGACCCAAAATTGCCCCTTGAACATTTTCTTTTTTCATGTCAGCATATTCTTTTAGAAAAAATCCACAGAAAATATTGGGAGTTTCTGGAAAGTCACATTTTTTTCAAAATGTTTTGATTTTTTCAAAACTCACTAAAGCTAGCAATTTTTATCAGCGAATCATCAGCACACTTGCCCCTGAAGATGAGAAACAACCCAAGACATACACTGTCAAAACAAATAAGGGTCACCCTCGGTGGATTTGGCCCTTGGGTATTCCCTTTGGTGTGGATCTTTCATTGGTGTCCATGTGGGATTGGTGTCTTCAGCAGGTACAGAGGAAACTTCATGTTTGGCATCATAAGGACCTTCCCTTTACTGGGAAGCTGACCATGTTTGGACAGATCCTACAGGCCTTGCAAATATATTTTGTGTCCTGTTAGTTGCCTAGTTTGGCTCAGTTTTGGAGGCTGGAGCAGATTTTGAGATCGCACCTGTGGTCTAAGTATGGCAGAGAGAGGGGTCTTACTTTGGTCCTTTGGGATGTGTGTACTTTTCCCAAGGATGAAGGGGGCTTGGTTTCATCGATGTTGACACTGTAGGCTCCATTATGGTCACCGAATGGGTGGTGAGGTGTTTTGAGGGTGATGCTCTGTGGCAAGTTCTGTTTTGGCATGGGATGATGTCAGCTAAGTCACCGTATTCGCCGGATTTTAAGCTTGAAAATCGAAATTCGCCGCATTTTATCGAACGGCGAATTTAATTGTTTAAGTTCGCCGGATTTAATGGAAATTTGCCCACGCACCTGCAGCTGCCCTAGCCTGCAGTCGCCCTGCTGTCGCTAATTCACCCATGCACGAGTCTGCTTCGCCCGACGCCGTCTGCAGCAGAGCTTGCCATTGACGGTGATGCTATCAAACTTGTTCTTCACTCGACGCCGTCTACACTGTTAAATAGCTCAATTCCTTAAATCTAGGGTTCCACACCCTTCACTCCACATTTACTGTTTGACTGGCTTGTTTTAGTGCTTGGGTTAGATCTCTCTCTTTAAGAGTAGATCAGGGTCTCCCCCTTTGTTATCCATGGCTTGGATAGCAAGAAGTGAAGAGTGCCTCGATTGGCGTGACAACCAATCTATCTAGGGAATCGAGGCCCTCTTAGGTGTCACCGGTTAGTTGTCTTCCTCTACCATCCTGGATAGGACCTTTAAAGTAGACAACTACACTCTGTGTGATAACAGTACCTAGAGAGGTAATCGACAACTTTTGCATGCTTGACACCTAGCCTATGCAAAAGCACTTGTTTGAGCTATAATTATCAACATCTACATTTGAGTGAGTTAGCACTCTTTGGTGACAATGCATGAACCCAAGCTATTGTGCATCGTGGTTGACTATTTGTGCATTCTTTTCCTGTGTTAGTGTTATGGTGTGTTTTGGTCTGCCCTTTTGTTGGTTTCATTTGTTCATGCTTGTGTCCTTGTTGGGCCTTCATGCCAGTCCAAGGCTGTTTCTTTATTTGTCGAGGGTCAACTATCTTGCATGCATGGATGGCCTTGGTGAACTCTATCACAACCTCTATACAAGATAATGCTCGAAGTTGATTTGCGAGTAGACTACAAAGAAACACTTTTTCCCTAACCGTGGTCGTGATTGACCTCTATATATGTAATCTCGAATTTTTCCCTTTAGTAAACCATGAAGAAACACGTTTTCTATAAGTTTGGTTGCCCCTATCACCACATATAGCCCTAGCCTAAACTTAGCTTTTAAGTAGACCATGGAAAAATGTGTTTTCCCTACATTTGGTGAGCCCTATAGAAAAATTTAGTTGTGGTCTAGGCAAATCCCTATCTACTATAGGAACAATAACAGGCACAGAACTAAAGAAAACATAGATGGCATTAGCAGTAGAAATCTTCGCAAAATGGATAAACTAGTAAAGGCTTGTATTAATTTTCCATACAAGGTGACCACTGACAATGTGTGCTCTAGAATCTATGCCCCTCAGAGGTCTCGCTTCGGGAAAACTGAATTAAGATTCTTGTAACAAAGACTCTGGATATTAGAAAGACACTTGAAGGTGGTGTTACCTCCCAATCTAACATGTATGATTAAAGTCCCAAAGAAGCAAGCTAGCGGAGGGGAACTCAAGAGGAAAAGGCCAATGTCACCACACCAATCCTTTCACACTTTTGGTTGTCTCTTCTCCACCTCAAGGGGGGCTTCCCTAAACTAGGATTACTGGAGCAATAGGAAATTCGTGCAAGGTGAAATGAAGAGTAACTCTAGCAAAATGGTCATAGCATAGAAAAAAGAATAAAGGCAAAGGTGATGGGAGGGTAGAGAGAAACCAGTCAAGAGACTAGTGTCAATCCACCAAGGGCAAATGGAGTCAAAGAAGTACAATCTAAGAGGGCCTTGTTTAATATGTCACTAAAGGGGAAATGTTGCGTAATTGATCAAACCCTACTTAGTAAAGTGAAAGAATATACTAGGGTTTTACAAGGGATCGGATAAAGTATCCACTTCCTTTCTAGCTTTGGGAGTGCATTATACACACAAAAGATCAATATTACACCCTTCGAATTAAGAATGAATGCAAAAATTACTCTTGTATGTGCATAGATACAAAGGAAAAGAAAATAGAGATAAGATAAGATAAGGTAAGATAATTTTATTAATGTCCAACAAATGACCACAAAAGTGGGTCAATGGGACTGTGTGGTACCGTGATAACAATACAAAGTGGGAGCGTAAAAGTAGCTACTATAAAAAGTTAAAAAGATAAAAGCAGAATTCAAACCAAACCCTAGCTCTATAAATGGAGAGACGATCTCGGAGAAAAATAAACAAGGAGAGATATGAAGAAAGGTGGTCCAAGAAAGGAAAATGTATAAAGGGAGTGGATCCGAGAGTTGTGATGCAAAAATGATGAAACTGAGACTGTTATGTGCCACTAGAAACACTGGAAGCATTAGGAGTATCTCTCTTACCATCCGAGGCTGACTGAAGGAAGCTCAAAAGAGTAGTCTGTCTGGACTTTGGGGGAAGAGCTAGAAAAGGAACTGCAATGGATAGTGCGTCGCTAACTAGATGATGTCGCCTGGCTACCGGGATGGGGCTAAGATTGTTCTTGTTGTTGGTGTTGAGTGGAGTTAGAGGTGGACTGCCGTGTCCTAACTGAGCGGTCAAGATCTGTGCCACTATCTGTCTGTCTCTTGGTGCCCCTAGAAGAGGGAGGCACCGAAAAGAAGGAAGTGATAGACTGAGTGGAGCCTGGGCTTGACTGAAAATGTTGCTGGAGGGTGAAGGAGCGAAGCCGGAGGGCCTCTTGCAAGTATAAGGCTAGACATCTCTGATCAGGGTATCTGAAGAATCTAGTCAAAGTCTGGACCTTTGTGGGAAGAAGGTCCCTGAAAAGACAATGAAACTGCCCGCAGATTTCGTAATAGATAGGACACAGAAAGATGAAGTGCTCCTTGGTCTCAACCTCACGAAGGTGGCATATCTTGTCTGATTGGTCAAGTTGGTAATCTGTCTCAACTCGGAGACAGTGAGAGCCCACTCTGAATTCGTCTAAAGGAATATGAAGAGCATGTGCCCAATGGCAGAACGTGTAAGGGGGGCGAACAATGAGACCGTCCTTCAGATCCAAAAAGTGCGTAGTGTAGAAGGCCATCTTGGGACGTAACCCTCCCGGAGGGTTGATCCAAGTAACATGCACAAACTGTCTATAAATGTCATTTCCAATGATTCTGTTCAGCTCCTGCCTGGTAGGTAAGAGGCAGCCAGGTGCATCCATGGAATACCCAAAAGGGGGAATCTGGTCTATCGCAATACCGATTGATCCTAAAAGATCCGCAGCACCCACAAACCCAATCTGAATAATAGCAGGCGGTTCTGGAATTCAAAGACTCACAGTGGTTTTGCAGTGACCCAATCTAAATATACATCTTCCTCTTTAATAATACTCCTCCGATATTTTTTGTTTCATCGATTGGTTGTTTTATTTTAGAGGGTCTTCTCTCACCTGGTACAACTCAAATTGGTGGCTATGATGGTTGGTGAGACTTATGGAATCGTAGCTCGATTGGCATTTGCTATGATGTCTTGTAGGATACGTTCCAATTGCAGGGTATGATTAGTGATTTTCCAAGGACGAGAAATGATGGCAGTTCCCGGGGTTCGAAGATTTTGCTATGGTGGTGTAGTGACTGTATGGAGGCTCGATCCTGTAACCCTGTTCTCAGAGAGTCCCAATAATTTTTCTTGAAATTGATAATTGGTAGCAGAGTGATCCTCTGAGTGGATTTTCCAAGTTTGTGGATAGGAAGTTTTGACTAACAGTGTTCACTCAAGTGTATTGATTTCCTCTTGTTGTGTAGAATAACATTTGTCTCTTCTGACTTCCTTTCCTTTTGAATAGAAATAGCCAAAGGCCCAGTGGTGGTCAAAGACCAAGATCAGAGAAACCTTGAAGATTTTTCTCTGTTTATTAGATTAATTTTCCTGATTTTTGGTTTTCTTCAAACTTGCTGTTGACTGTTTCTGATTTTTTTCTTCTCCAGAATGTATGGAATATGTGATTTTTTTAGAGGCCAAAGGCTAGGTTGTGGTCAAAGACCAAAGACTAGAGAAACTCTGATATAATAATTGTTGTTAAAAAGTGGATCAAACAGTGTCCGATAAAAGTGGCAAAGGGCCGAATCAGAACATATCTCTGATACCAATTAAATGAACAAAGTTCATTTACTAAATATGAAATGGACAACTTGGTTCATAAACTGAATATCCAAAATAAATAGGATAACATAAAATAATCAATACAGATTAAAATAATATATGAAAAATGTAATATGAGAGATAGATGATATACTGCCATGTGACAATATACTTATAGCATTGACTAATCATAATGGTTGATAGGTCATGTCTTTTAGTTAGGATGTGTCACTTCATTTATTATTGTTATTATTATTTATTTGTTTGATATCTCTATGTTCATTACATTGATGACACAGTGAAGCATGAGGGCTTGAGCTCTCTCTGTCATGGTCCAGTCCAACTCCAACAAACTGGGTCCCCAAACCTCCAGACCATAGATAAGATAAGATAAGATAATTTTGTTAATGTCCAACTAATGACCACTGTGGTTCTAATGAGAAGATAGTAATTAAACAAAGGTAAAATTAAAGAAGTTGAGCATTGAGAAGATATTGAAGTTTGCAAGAAGAGGGTTAACGCACCAAAAAGACGTGATGAGCCTGCAAGGAAGTGATTGTAATCTAGAAGATTAATTTTTTAGGGTGTTTTGATGTTTATGGTTACACTGATGCTTCTTAGTCAATCAGTTGGGATACCATCAACAGTAGGAAACTGAGTCAATTACGGAAAGTATTTATGTTTCCCATAACTTTGTATAGTTATTGGTAATGCACGTGAGAGATTATGACACTGTAGGTTCTCTAGAAGAAAGTCCCTTCTGGTATATAATGTATGATTATGGGATTTGTAAATTTCAATATCTTTTGGTTGTAATATTAATTGGGTTATACAATTGTACTGGAAGACCATGGCTTATGAGATGATTCTTTTGCATTCCTTTGCATTTGTAATGGTCTGTACTACCAAACTGCCTTATTTTACAACATCGATTAAAAAAATTGAAAGAGGAGAAGACCAGCACAAGTATTTTCCCATGAAATCAACTGATAAGTTAAGTCAAAAGGCTCAGAATTTGTATAGTAGGATGATTTCTTTGATCCAGTTTATCTTTGATGGGCATATTGTGAGTTTTATTATTATTTAAAGTGTGCTTTTTATCACGTGAGTAGTAATTTATATGAATCTCCATAAGTGAAACCTGATTGTAATCTTCCTGTGTGGTCTCTATGGGTTTTAGTATATGGATTGCTATTTTATCATTTCATGTCTTGTTAATTGAACATAAACTGAAGGGAATTAAAATTTATATAATTTTTTAGAGGCAAGAAATATGCTCTGAGCAGTTTTATTTTAATGAAGACCGTACTCAGATCTCAAGAAGGTGGCATACTGAGGCCTGATGGCTAAATTTCATTATGTTCATACTCAAATATATGAAATGATTACTAATGTTGCATTTGTTTATTTGGCAGGTTGGTGCATTACAAGATGTCCGCTCAGAGCTTTCTAAGTTACGCGGAGTATTGTTTTATAAAGTAGTAGAAGACTTGCACAGTCATCTTTACAATAAGGGAGAATACAGGTGTTGTTTGGTTATCCTTCCATCTGAGGTCACTATTTGCATCCATTGTGCACATCTTAGGATTACACCTAGGTTCGATGCAGGACTTGAGAAAATCTTCCTTTGTCAAGTAGATTTTCATGAGAGCTTCCTGATAACATCTGAAAACGAATTTAAGGAGAGATTCCTCCTTTGTCCTTGTTCACATCTAAGAGCAATTTATAATGCCTATTGTGACTTTCATTGTTTGTCCATGGATGCTTTATTGAAAGTACATTCATGTTCTCTTGGACCAACTTCTTTTGACAAAAGAATGGTGTGGCATGATACTCATGATGCCCTTTTCTTGAAAAAAAATAAAGTATTTTATCTGGACATATGATCAAGACAAATCAGTTGCAATTATATCTGTTAGCTTTTTATATTTCCTGATATTATGCATATTCTGTGTTTCTGATATTAGTTTATTCAAAAAGTTAAAACTGACTTGACCAAACATAATTGCTTGCATGTTTTGTTTTGGACATGCACTTGGAATTATTAAAGCAATACACGTTCAAGAAAGTGTCAATGCTAGTAATTTTCATTGTTTATAGTCAATGCCCAGAATTATAATGAAGATTTTAATTTCAAGATAATATTGAAGTTATCGAGAGTTATATATTTGCTTCACACGTTTCATATATTTTGGTTGATTATCTTGTCTGTTCCTTTTTTCCAGCCCAAGCCCTACCATTGTTGATGAGAAAGATGATGACATCCCTACTTTAACAGCCTCTGGAATTACATCTGGTAGTTTGCATCCAGTGTCACGCCGGACGAGAACTATGCGAAGGAGTGACCACAATGGCGATTCTTTTCAATCAGCAGATGGATTCCACAGGGCGGGTTCTGTTGATGGAAGGTATGCTTTTATGTTGCGGTATAATTAAAGCAGATAACAACAACTTTCAGATAGATAATAAGCAAAATGAAATAACTCGAACAATTGTTGCTGTTTGTGTAAGTGAGCAGTGCCAAATGGAGTCAAAAGTCTTTGAATGCTTGGGATGCTGAATACAAGTCTTTGGTGTGATTGAGAACGTTTTGCAAGTGTTCTTGGTGAATTTTACTGTAAATTTTTAATGGTGAAGTTGATTATGAAGGGAAGGGAATCTCCAAGATATACCTTTCGGTACAAGAGATATGTCCGGAAAATGGTCTCAGTGGTTCCGTACAAGGACATGTTGGCTGTCCGGAGTCTCTAGAGCGTGTTCAACACTACACCAACCAGGGATGTAGTCTAACGGTGCCCTTAAGGTCTCGGTACAGTGGTTCCAGCGTCCCCAGGCAGAATTTGCTCACTTTCGACTATTTGACGATCAACGCTGGATTTTCATTGGTTTTCTTGGGAATAAATTTTATTAGGTTGAAGTGGAATTAGATGTGGAGAATTGATAAGTCTACAACTGCTTCTGGGTATTCCACAAGTGGGCAAAGCATACACAGTGTAGCAAACGTAAATTCCAATTTTATTATGAAATGTTATGAAGCAAGAACCATTGTAAGCTCTCCGATAGAGAGTGCTCTTGATCCGCCTTATGGCGAGATTCAAGAGACTTATGAAAATAACAAAAATGCTAGAAATAAAGTCTACACTACCCAAGAGTCTCTTTTAGGTCTAAGACCGTACTCGGGAAAGCAAGGGGGTTAGCAAAAAACCAAAATGCAAGTAAACTCTCCGACAGAGAGCACTCTTGATCTGCCTTATGGCAAGATTCAAGAGATTTTATTTTCTTTTTACTTAGCAATTTATATAAAATGAAAATATTGAAGCAAAGCTAAACTAATTTGATGAAAATCAACTAAACAAGAGGAACTAATCTAGCAATATATCGAAATGGAATCTAATCTAACAATGAGATCTAAGCTACTTGTAAAATTGAAACTAAGCTAATGCGAAAAAGGGACAAGAGACAATACAAGCTTCCCCCAAATGGGGGAAGTGGGGTGTGTGGGAGCCTTTATCCCACTCGCTCTTTATTAATTGTTACAATGCTTTTTTGGTTTTCTTCTTCTCTTGAAAGCCCTTAGAACAGATGGGGGGATGAAGAAGAGGGAGATAGAATGGGAGTGCTTTTCAAGTAGTCTTTTGGTTTTTCTCTTTGACTTGGTATTTTTGCTTGCTTGCTTTAGCCTTTAGGCTTCTTCTCTTGATTTATCCTCTTTGCTCACTTAAGATGAGAGCTCTAGACAAGCACTTGTTATGATGTTAGCAAAATCAAAACAATATTGAAAACTAGATTTAAACTAAACTAATATGCAAATACTAAATCAAGTCTAAGCTAATATCTGAAAATGAAAGCTAACATGTACATGAACTAGATGAAAAATTAACTATAAGCAAGATGGAAACAAGATGAAGAAGCAAGAAGACAAAGCAAGCAAGGTAAGAAGAGGAGGAGCAAAAGGAGAAGAAGGAAAAGGTGAGAGCAAAGGAGAGCGAAAAGAGAATGCTAGAGGAGGAAGGGCAAAAGCAAAAGAAAGAAGAAGAAGGTAAGTAAAAAAAAGCAAGGGAGAGGAGGATGAAAGGTGGCTGAAAATAGTGAAGAGAAGGGGCAGCAAACAGTAAGAAGAGAGGGCTGCTAAAAGATGAAGAAAGGGGCTGCAAACTAAACAAAAAAATCAGCAGTGAGCAAAGGAAGATAGGGGCAGCTAAAAGATGAAGAAAGGGGCTGCAAACTAAACAAAAAATCAGCAGTGAACAAAGGAAGATAGGGCAGCTAAAAGATGAAGAAAGGGGCTGCAAACTAAACAAAAAATCAGCAGTGAACAAAGGAAGATAGGGCAGCCAACAGAGAAGAGGAGAAAAAGGCAAGGAAGAGAGCAAAATTTTGGAGACAGGTAGGAGTTTTTAGATCCACAACTTTGCTTGGTAACTAAGTAGAACAAGTTTTAAATTTGAATTTAAAGGTGGAGATGAGAAGAAACAAAACACTTTTGGATCTTTGGATTAAGAAGAGCATATGTAGATGCCTTGGATTAAGAAGAGCATATGTAGATGCCAATAAACATTCAAGGACAATCATCCCTTTGAGGCTTGAAGAATGGGGAGATGCAACCTAGCTCATCCCTTATTCCAAGAAGTAATCCTGAAACTTTTACACAAACTTAAACAAGGGAGCTTAGATCTAGTATGTTAGTATAAAAAAAATTCAAAGAGCATGTATTAAGTCCAACTAAAGCATGCTACTTTAAGACCTTTTAAACACCCAACATCAACAAATAACTTGAAGCCTACAAATATTTGTCCTATGTGCTTGAGAAAAGCTCTCTAAGCTAGATCCAAACTCAAATAGATAAGCATGCATAAACATTGAAAAAATATTACCTCAATAAGTCATCATGAACCATGCATGCACCAAGTGGACCTCCAAAGTCTCAATCTTATTCAATATTGCACAAAGGCCAAAATATAACACTACAAATATTAGCAGAGGTTTCTTGCAAATTCATCCACCCTGAATGGTGAAGCAAGACCCTTATTTATACAAAAAATACAGAGAGCAAGAGAGCCATTCGAATTGGCATGGATCTAGGGTTGAGGTAGGCGCATGAGCTTTCTGGTGGAGTGATCTATGTATGACTCAAGGCTTGGAGCTTTGTGGTTGGTGGAGTTGGTGGGGATGAGGTGGAGCCTCTCTCCATTGGAACCAACGTCGAAGACCTTGGCACTCTCGCCCACCACTTGAATGAACCACGCGGATGGAGGAGCCCACGTGAGGAGAGACCCACGCTCACACATGTTCACGTCATCCTCTTTACATGATTCGTATATCCTAAGTTTCAATTAGCATGCGCTTTATCTCTAATATGTAGTCGTACATCCTTAGTAAACCACCTTCAAACCTTTCCAATGATTATTTTAATAATTTTTTGACTTATTTGATTTTTGTCACATGGCGCATTTTCTTATTTTTTAGCAATTAAATGCCAGTATGTAGCTTTTTTAGCCAAAACTTCCTCCAGAGGTGACGTAATCGCCCTGAACTTGAAAAAGTGGGTGCTAGGGTAAAGAGGACGCTCTGAGCATCAAAACGAGCCTCCCCATGCCAAATTACGCCTTCTGATGATGTTTTTATTACATTTAGAAATTTTCCATTTAAACCATTAAAAAATGGTCTAAATTACGGAAAAAATTTATTTTTGCCGGAATGAAACGAAACTCCTAGGGGACCTAGTGCATGTTCGTACGACTCAATCGAGATGGCTAACACGGAAAAAATCCTAGACACAAGACTCTAATAACCACCTTATGTTGAAAAATTGACAAAACTCAGAAATCTGCTCACACACAGTTCATGGACTAATTTGTCAAACACTTCATGAATCACTGATATCACCCTTCAGATGTAAACTAAGCCAATGTAATTTATCCAAGCATTAAATAGACATGTGCTATGGCTGATATACTGTTCATAAAGTACATTTAGCAGCGGAAAATCATAAGAAAACAGCAGACTGCCATACACATTAAAACACAGGATTTTGGTCAACAATGACCCTGGAAAAACCCCCCCAGCCCCTGGGGAAAACCAACATGCAAGAGAAATTTTATTGAGCTTGAGAGAGAATTTCAGAGAGTACAACAGTCATTAATTTCAGCATTAAATAAACAGAACTGAACCTTGATTTCTGTGCACTTCATCTACCTCGAAATGCGTGCCTGAATGTACACAGTCAGCTACAGGAAATCTGCAAAGTCTGACCTCACTGTATGGACCTCACAGGCTGCAGTTACTCCCTCGGTTTGTGTGCACAGACATCATACATTTCTGTATTGTCAAACATGCAGCTACAGTGCCTCGAAATGTGTGCCAACAGCAGCAAATCTCTTGCTGTACGGCACCCTCATTCTCTGCTGTATGATCTCTTCAATGCTGCCTCTTTGCCTTGGGAAGCATGCCACCCTTCTAGCTTGGAGAGATGCGCCCTTTATCTGCTGTAGAAACAACACTTCCTGCTCTACCAGTCTTGGAGTGCGTGCTGCCTCTTCCACTCTCCCTATCTCAGCTGTGCGTCCTCTTTACTGCTGCTACAGTTTCTTGGGAACTGTGTTTCCCACTCCTTGGAGCTCGTGCCCTTCCACTTTGCTGCCTTATCTCTCTCCCTCTATTAGCTCAACTATTCACATGATCTACTAACACTTGAATTTGCATGTGAATTCTTAAACCAATTAACTTATAAAAAGGCTTCAAATAACAAGCTTATCAAAAGGCTTAAAAATAACTGAAAGAATATAAATGAACAAATGATGCAAACCATAAGAATGTGGACAACAGATGATAATGGAGTTCGTCCCTGATGAACTACGTTTCCGGGTCCAGTCCAATGAGGACTGATCTTATTAGTCTTCAAAATGCTTGAACATGTACAAAATGCCTTTTTCAAAACTGCTACAAAGAGACTTAGGCTTCAACAATGAAGTCCCCTCACTCTCCAAAATCTCCCAAGAGTGGCTAGAAAGCCTCTTACAAAATGAGCAAAGCTTACAAAGCCTTCAAAGGCACTTTGGCATCATATCACCAAAAACTTCAATGCATCTTCCAATGCCCTCCCATGGCAAATTACAATGGTTTATACAACCCAAAAATCCATATCTTAGTGGGATTTACAAATATTTGATCCCCAAATTTAATGGGATAAAGATCCATTAAAAATGGATAAAAATATGGCAAATCTCCATAAAAATACACTTTTGTTTTAAAAACAAATAACAAATTCCAAAATATAATATATATATGGTTTAAAAACCATATAAAAAATATAAATTTGTTTTAGTTTTGGGTCAAAAGTGAAGCGCGCCCATATTGGGCTAAAATCTGACCCCAAATCAAATTTAAAACAAAAGGATTTCATATCCCATCAAATGTGGTGGCCTTGGTGTAGTGGTTAAGGCGTTTCTCAATGGGGGAGGAGGTCATGTGTTCAAACCCATGGACCTCTCCATGGGTTTGACCATGTGTTCAAACCCATGGACCTCTCCCCATATCTCGATTTTTGTGGCAAAGGATAATATATGGTATGTGGTGGCTCTGTTATGTGTTGGCTCGGCGGTTGGTGGTATGGTCATGTGGCATAACAAATGGGGCCGTTCAAAATAGAATAACATATAACTTCAAATAGTGGATAAGAATATAGAGGTTACGAAACAACCGGCGGAGGGAGTGGCTAGGCGGATATGGTGGAGACTTTGGCGGAGAGGAGGTCGGGGGTTCAATCCTCCATGAATCTAATTCTTTTGTAAACTTTCCAACTAACTGCCAACAGGGCTGCCACGTGGCAGGCCCTGATTGGTCCACTTCAACCTGCCATGTCACCACTCGTATGCCATGTCACTTCCATGTGGCCTCCTGTAGAGCTGCCACATCACCACTCTGCTGACTGTACCTACCAACTATACATGCCACATGGCGCTCTGTGGTGGTGCCACGTCAATGCCGTACAGGCCACATATCACTCTTGCAGTGGTGCCATGTGGCACCTTTTTTTGCCATTTTTACCTGTTTTGCCGAAAGTTCAGAACTGAATAACTTTTACGTCTGGAGTCCGATTTGCACGAAACGAACATTTTCGGAAAGCTCTCGCGGAGCTCTACACAGCTGTAAGCTTCTGTTCGTAATTTGAAGACTTTAATTTTGATCGATCTCGCAGATCCTCCTGGATCATTCAATGACCCTTTTTGAAGCATAAAACACAAACTTGTTTAGTGACTTAAGGTATAGCTCTTTAGCATTGATCTAGGTGATAGTATTCACTATTATTCCAAACTATAAGTAAAACATGCTACCATCACAAATCCTTAAAGCACCCACAACAATTGTGACAATATCGAAGCAATATCACCAATCAACTCCTAATTGGTGAATCCAAAGTATTGATTATGGATCATAGCACTTGGGTTTGATTATTATTATCATCAATGCAACTTCAAGATATTCACATAAACTTTCAAAGTAATATGACCAAATACTACAAGTGCGAATTGAAAGATGTCATAAACATTGGGTTTACATCAGTTTTTTAAAGAATCACAGTAGATTGTCTAGATATCATAAATCAAATCCCTAGGACGCCTACTTGTGCTTGCATAGTAACAACCTTTATGACAGTGAGAGCCACCAAACAAGTACAAATTGTTCAAATAGTAAGAGCAGCTTTAACTGTGAATTGACTTAATGCATAAGCTACAAGCAATGGGATTTTAGTATTTGTATTGGATTACTAACACCAATGTGATAATTTGCCAATCTTGAGAGTAAAAGGAGAGTGAATAGGTAGGCTATGATTTGTTCCAGTAAATCATCAAAAATGTTGAAATATGAATCACCAAGTGACTGTCAAATAAGAGGCAGAAAGTGACAGCTGAAGATTGGTCCAGTATTATGATATTGGCAATAGAATGGAGTTTCACAATAGCCTAGTTAAGATGGCAATAACCAGCAACCACTTTTACCAAACAAGTATAGCTTCAGTATGCACAAAATGAAGTGTATGAGGAGTTATGACAGCAGTAATGAAATGACAATAACCAACAATGAGGTCTTCCTCAATACTCTTATAATATCTTAGATCATGAACAGTCCTAACAGCAGTGAATATTGTGACTTAATTTAAGTGGATTAGGTTCACTGTATTTTGGGTTTGAGTATAACTGTGATGACTCAGGAAATGATCACTAGTCAAATCGAATTTGCAACAGTATAACAGTGTTTAGTATGATAACTTGTAACCAGCGGAGTATTGAGTTTAGGGCTGTGATGTTAGCAGTAATATAAATATAGGATGGTGCCTATTATGATGATAATTTATCAACAGTAAAACCATCCACAAAATGCAGATAATATCTCCGAACAATAAGGAGTATAAACAGCCCTATAGTAGTATCACTTAATTCATATTCATTCAAACTGATATTTTCCTGTGGGATTTAGCTACTCAGAATTGAAATGATAAGTGCGATTGTCACAGTAAATCAGATATTAGAAGTTGTAATAATGGCTACAGGAATGAAGCATATTTGACATCCTAATTATTTAGTGACTTGAGTACAATAACCAAGCATGCAAATTCAAACAATTAGTGCTGAGTTTTACTATCTAAACTAACCATAGTGAACATGTGTTAACTAGCTCTATGAAACTAAAATCAATACACAAGGTTAGCCTCCTTATTATGAGACAAATCAACACTAAAATGACTGTAATGAATCAGATCTACAGTAAGAACAATGACAGTCAAATGAAACAAGCAAGATACTAATAGGATATAATAATGAGAGCAAGATTTAACAACCTACTGGCTAGTACTTGGATTAATAGAAACCAAGAGGCCTAAATCACACCATGGATTAATTTCTTAATGCTGGTTTTGGATATCGATTTATGGTGTCTTTGATGAGTATGATTGTCATTGATGACAACACATTAATGGCAAAGGTTGAAGTGATGACATGGCAAGTAAGCAAGCATGACATGGCTGGCAAGCAAGCAAGCTTGACAAGGACAATAAAGGACAAAGACATGGAAGACAAAGCATGACAAGTGTTGGTGACATGGCAAGCAAGCATTGAGGACATGACAAGCAATCATGACAAGTAAAGGACAAGTGACAAAGGTTGAGCCTTGGCGGGCATTTGAAGGACAACTGCTGGCATTGAGGACAAGGCATTTGCGGGCATTTCCTTGGAACATATGCAGGCATCACTTAAGAGCTGTGCGGGCATTTTTATAAGCCCTTGCGGACATTTCATAAGAAGGCCTTGCGGGCATTTTTATAAGCCCTTGCGGACACTTCATAGAAGGTCCTGCGGGCATTTCTATATGCCCTTGCGGGCATATTCTGGAGCATTCTAAGGGCATATCTAGGAGCCCTTGCGGGCATATTTGAAGGCCCTTGTGGGCATCACAAGCCAGCCCTTGCAGGCATTTATGAAAGCCCATGCGGGCATCACAGTGAGCCCTTGCGGGCATATTGAAAGGAGCCATGCGGGCATAAATAAAGGCCCCTTGCGGGCATTTCAAAGAAGCCCTTGCGGGCATACATAAAGACCCTGCGGGCATATGATGGAGCATTGCGGGCATTCTAGAAGGCCATATGAAAATGAAATGACATGGCATGAGAATGATGAAGTACTCACGATGATGATGTGGCAAAGAAAGTTATATATATATATATATTTGAAGAAGATAAGATGGACATAATGTGATGGGGTCGGCTAGCTTAAATAAATCTTATTTGATTTATTTGAATTATTTAATGATAAAATAAAAATAAAAATGACATGTCGGCCTCCAGATTTTATGGAGAAGAAATGTATAAATAAGAGACAAATCTCTATTTCGAATGTAAGGATTTGGGGAGAAAAACTTGGTGGTGAAAATGATCTCTGATGTGCAACGACAAAACATCAACAAAATTTGATAGGCGCATCATGATGCAGATGATCTGAGACAAGTGTGTTAAACTGAATGGACCAATTATTTGATGCACAGGATGTCGCAAATTATCTGAGAGGCTGCTGCACTTAAATAGAATGGACACATCAGAAAGTGCGTTGTTCCTTCTGTTACTAGTGCTTAATTTCTGAAAAGCAAACTATCAATTAAAAGCACAGTATTAGTTGATCATTGCAGTCACAAAGAGTAGACCGTTGAACCAGAAACGCAGACCGCAGAATTAACAGAGCACAGAGTACATGAAGTAAGTCATCAGCAGAAATGTGAGTTGAGAAGTTTGAGAAGGCAAGTGATGTATGAAGCGCAGTGACAAAGTACAATTTGCATACGAAGGTGCGCACAACAGAATTATCATCAGAAAATCTGAATAAGTGCGCATAGTTGAAGATAAGTAAGGCAGTAAAATATATTGGACATCAGGGCGGTCGGATGGGGCAAGGAGACAGGGAGTCGGAGCTTCCTTCAGGTTGGTGCCTGTAAAACAAAGAAGATAGGGGGTCAGTGCCTCCTTCCAGTTGGTGCTAGAGAAACACAGGGAGCGAAAGCTCCCTTAAGGTCGGTGCATGTAAAATCAGGGGGTTGGTGCCTCCTTCTAGTTGGTGCTGGTAAACACAGGAAGTTGGTGCTTCCTTGAATGTATTCTTTCTCATTATAAAGAAGCATTCTGTGGTTTTCTCCCATTTGGGTTTCCACGTAAAATCCTGTGTGTTATGTGTTGTTTATGTGGTGCATATATGTGCGGATGTTTATTTATTGATGCATAACATAACATAAAGATTAAGTAAAGGCTAATCTGTTAAAGAAGGTAAAAACTGATGATAACTGCACTAATACTAATTCACCCCCCCTCTCAGTCTTAAATCGATTCCAACAGTGGCACCTTTGGGGCCCTCCTAGTCTATTTCCTACATTCATTTTTCAGTTTGTTACGGCTTTTTGTGGCACGCTTTAGTGGCCGTTGTTGTCTTAACTATTCATAAACTTGCCGTTAGCCTCTTGACTCGATTTTTCCTTGTTGGTTTAGGCACTAATATCTTGATTATTCCATCACTTTTATATTCTATACGACACTTATTTTGTTAAGGTTTAGTCTCCTTGTATCAACTTGAGCTTCAATGCCATAGCCTTAGCGATCTTATGTAGGGATACCCTCTTGAGTTGGAGAGAGCCAATGTAAAGTGTAGAGAACAAGTTATAGAAGTGACGGTGGGTAGCCCCTCTTAGTTACTGTTTGCTTGCATTTGTGGATTGGGAATTTTTCCACTTAGATATGGGTAGCGAGTTGAAGAGAGGGAATGTCCTTCTCCAAACTTTTGGGCCCACAAGATTTCCTTGCTACTCTAAGTTGAGTTCTTTGTCTAATTCACGTACTTATTGATGGTAATAGTGATGCTCTTAGCATTGCTAACAGTCCCCTCATTAGATTGTTTCAAATTGATTCAAAAGATGAATGCTGACATCTTCAACTTTTCTTGATTTCATACAAGCTTTATCTCTTATATAATGACCTTATTTTGTTTATTTTGTTGGAATGGGACATATTATCAATCATAACAAATCTATGGTAATGGATTTCAAATAAAAAGTGCTATCAAACAATGTTATCAGAACCGGACCAGTGATCAAACCGGCAGAGCCCAAAATCTGAACCGGACCGGAACCGGAAAAAACTCGGGAAAAAAACCGGTCGATCATAAAACACATAAACTATTCCTATTTTGTAAAAAAATATATGTATTCATGTGCATACATATGAATCGAAACCATTAATACACAAATATGCAAAGTTTCTCATATATATAGCAAGTACGGGTGCAAATAACCAAAACAACACCGAGTGCAATACATCTTTGAAGTTCTAAACCAAAATACATTAATAAAGAGGCTCTAAATGGCCCCTAGAGTCCAAAAAAAAGCAAAGTATGGACTGTCTGGTTCTGTACGGAACCGATCAAAATCGGTCGGTTCACAGCCGGTTCGGCCGGTTCCATACGGAACCGGCCGGTTCACAACCGGTTCGTTCGGTTCACAACCGGTCCAAATCAATTTCCGGTTCAGGCACCTATCCGGACCGGTTGCACCTGTGAACCGGTCGGACTGGCCGGTTTTACCGGTTTCGGTCCGGTTCAGATAACATTGCTATCAAATTTACACCAATGAAGATTCATTATTGAAGCTCTTGTTCACTTTCGTAGAGCAAGTACTTGATGTAATCAAACCCACAAAATATTCCTTTTGCATTTGGATCACCTCCAGGTTACACAGTTTCCTGAGCTGTAATATACCGAACTTAGATTGTTGCTTCAATGAAGATCACGAGAAACTGAGAATAAAGTCAAGTCGAAGGGAAGAATTGTACTATAAGCCAAACAAGAAATTGATGCAGTAAACATAACTTCATTAATGGTAAATACACCCAACACATTGAGGTCATAGACATTCTACTTTCTATACAACTGCTTGGGAGCAAGCACTCCCAACTTCTTTCTATCCTCCTCTACTGACAATGGAAGAATACTTATAGTTAATTCTCTTAAAGTAATGTTCTAAACCTAACGATAGAAAAGCCTTACAAGTTAAAAGCCACAAAAGATATCATCAACTATCGACCCCATTCCGGTAGTTGGACTACTTCATCCAGGATGCAGCAGCAGGCTCCCTCCTCCAGGCCGCGGTGCACTACCCATTGCAGCTCCTCTTCTAGTTCTTCCTCCAAATAGAGTACTCTTCTGAGCTTCCTCCAGTCGGACTTGGATGGTAGGAGAGATACCCCCATTGCTTCCAGTGTTTCCATTGCCCCATGACCGTGACAGTTTTGCCATTTTTGCATCACAGCGCTCAGATCCATTCTCTTTTCTTGGATCAGCTCTCTTCATATCTCTCTTTGTATATTTTCTCCGAGAGGAGCTCTCCATTTATGGAATTAGGGATAGGTTTGAGTTCTGCTTTTAGCTTTTATAGGAGCTACTTTTGGGATCCCACTTTGTATTGTTATCATGGTACCGCACAGTCCCATTGACCTACTTTTGTGGTCATTTGTTGGACATTAATAAAATTATCTTATCTTATCTTATTATCTTCATATTTTTGTGCATAACTATTTTCCCCAAAAATGCACTTTGACACTTTTTTTTGTTTGAAAGCTCTCGTAAGGATCTACTACTTTGCCTTTTCCGGCATACTCTAATTGGGCATAAAGGTGTCCGATTTTCTCCCATAGCACATTTTTTTCTATTCCTTCATTATTACTAGCTTAAAATACAATACAGAGCTCAAACAAGTGTTGCAAAACTCAGAATTGAGATAACTTGGTCAGGGTCCAAATGATTACCGAGGAAAAACAAATTTACAACCACATAGGCATAGTGTCAAGTGATGACATAAAATCAGATGATAGATCTTGTGAACACTAGACATTTTTCAAGTAATGGTAGAGTTTAGACCAGTAATCATTTTCATTTTGATCCTTGTTATTTCTCGTCTCACCTGTTTCCGATGGAGCATTTACTGTGCTAGATTCACTAGATTGACCTTGATCACTGTGGGTGAGGTCATCTAGCAGTTTATCTGCATTCTCTTGCAAAACCTTCAAAGGAAGGTTATCACTAAAACAATTTTTTTAATAGCTACATATAATTCGAAAAAAATCTCAATATCGTAATATGATAATACTAATAGTAATTTTTTGTTCTTTTTTTCCAAGGAAAACCTTGCTGGATCCCCCTCTCTTCCATAGAATGGATTCAGAGTGACTCAACCAGCAGCCACTATCCCCCTATTTTCCACAGAATATCTGGATGGAGGGTGACTCAACCACCAGCCACAATAGTATCTGGTAACCCAGAGGGACTCAGCCTGAATAAAACCAGGGACCTCATGGCGAACTCTGATTGAGCCTGTTTGATCCGATTGAGCTAACCCAGTAGGCTCTGAACTAATAATAATAATCATCATCTAATTTTAAGGTCACAGCCTAGCTAGATTCCAAATTGACGTATGAGACCCCCTTGTTTATGGGACAAGCGACCCCCTCTGTGCAGCAATATGACTTCGTAGTCTACAGTGGTGTACATACCTACTCCCATCTGATTCGAACCCCTTGTTTATGGGACAAGCGACCCCCTCTGTGCAGCAATATGACTTCGTAGTCTACAGTGGTGTACATACCTACTCCCATCTGATTCGAACCTGTGACCTCAAAAAAGAAAACACATTCTTAAACATTTGGTCAACTCAAGCTGTACATAACAACAGTATTATAATAACACTACTTTCCATTTTTATATATGAGTCTATGACATATTCAACCATAGCATATCCCAGACCTGTTGAAACATTGCCATATCCATCCTCATTTCTGTTTCTGTATCTCTTTCATGATAGTTTGACTCTCTGTGTTAATATTTTAACTTCTGGAAGCTCTGAATGCAATTCTTAGATATTTGTATTCTGATATGCATCTCACCTCTTAATTCTTGTAAACTATTTATTGCTTAAGTTACTTGCCTCTTGCAGCTCATCTATTGATTGCCGTGAGGATGAGAGCATTCATACTGGAGATTACCCAGATGGAGGTGCTTCAGATGGTTTGTCATCTTGGGCAGGGGTTAATGGTAGTGAAGCACTATCTAAGGAGTTCAGGAGCATGAGTTGCAAAATACCACTTTGGCTATCAAATTCTACACCAAATGAATTCACTGTATGAACTAAAAAACCTGTGTAGGAATCCTATCTGACAGGAATCTAAAAAAGCTACATTAATGTAGTTCTGTCTTCTGGATTTGTAAGGTTTATTTCATGTGCATATTATTTATCATTGTCATGAATGTTTTCCTCTAATTTGGAGACTTTGTTTCAGGAAGCTATGAAAAAAAGTGATGCTCCTTTGAATGTGAAGTATCTCCAGACTATGGTAGAATGCTTATCTATGCTGGATAAAATTGCAGCTGCTGGTGCTATTATAAGGTATGATTTTATGCTTCCTTTGCTAATCTTGAGTTATTTGGATTTTTTAGGACTACTAATACAGGTTGGTAAAGAAAGGCAACGGCATTTTCATGAGAAGTTTTGCTGATTATGTTTTTCGATTTGCATGGCCCTTTAGTTGTATCAGATTAAGTTCTATTTAAGGTTGTTGTCTGCCAGATTCTTTTGTACTTATATATATATATATATATCCAATCTTTTTAGAAACAAGAACATTTAGAAAATATTGATACAACTAGTTACTAATTACATGTAAGTTTGTAACATTAAAGATGATCAAACACACAAGAAATTAGAATATTCAATACACATCATAAAATAAAAGCTTAAAACTTAGAATTTGAACCATAAACTATACTTTTATCATTAAGTCATCATATGTAATCAAAATCAAATTGTAGTCTGTATTACACAGATTAAGATATTTAGTCACTGATAGTAAGATACTATAGGTGGGAATGCCAATGGAAAATACAAAATAGGGTAGAATATACATACTAGAACCTGTTATCACATGGTTAGTAGCTGCCACTAAAGGGATCCTATCCAGGATGGTAGAGGTGGGCAGCTAAACCAGTGACACTTGCAAGGGCTTCATTCACCACTAGTTTTAGAGGTTCTCACACCAAACGGGCTCTTGTCACTTTAGATCGAGCGAAGGCAAGATCAAGGGGGAGACCCTAGCCAGCCTATGAGGGCTAGCGAACCTACTCAAGGCACTCTAAGAGGTATGCAATTGAAGTAAGAGTGAGATCCCAAGTAGATGAATCTAGATCTAGGAGAGATATGTGGTCTATAGGAGTTAGGGCTTGGTTGAGGAGGCTTACGCAAAGAATAATTACTCAACCAATGAGAAAATGTACCACAGTGAGATTATACAAATAGATCTAGATAGATCGGCACAATCTAGTGCCGATCTAAGATACCTAAATGAGATCCACCCAAGGTTTAAGCAAATGAGAGTGAGGTGGGCCTACGTGAAGAGATTAAGGGATGAAATGGCACTAGATTGGTTGCTTAATGATAGATCTAGAGTTCTGATGACAAACAAGCAACACCCAACTGATAGATCTGGTAAAATGACCAAGAACCCAAGGAGTACGAATTGCCTAAGAGTGATCAGTGCTAGATCTGTGGGTTATAGCTGCCACCAGTGTTATCGGAACCGGCAAAACCGGCCGGTCCAACCGGTTTACAGAAGTGACCAGTTCGGTTAGGGACCAAAATCGGCTGAGCCAGATTTTTTGCTGCACCAGGTACGAAACCGGTTTGGTCCATACAGTGTCGTATGGCCGCGGACAGAGGACCCACGGAACCCAAATTTAAAAAAAAACACACAAAAAAAGTATCCTATGCTTCTAACCTAACCATAACCCTAAGCCTATGCACTAGGTGCTATTTTGGTTATTTGCACCCATACTTGCTATATATATGAGAAACTTTGCATATTTGTGTATTAATGGTTTGGATTCATATGTATGCACATGAATATATATGTTTTTTTACAAAATGAAAATATGAATATTTTATGTATTTTTTAGTCGACCGGTTTTTTTCCCCGTTTTTTTCCGGTTCCGGTTAGGTTTCCGGTCTGGTTCACAGTTTGGGCTTCGCCGGTTCGATGATCGGTCCGGTTCCGATAACATTGGCTGCCACTAAAGGGATCCTATCCAGGAGGGTAGAGGTGGGCAGCTAAACTAGTGACACTTGCAAGTGCCTCGTTCACCACTAGTTATAGAGGTTGTCACATCGAACGGGCTCTTGTCACTTTAGATCGAGCGAAGGAAAGATCAAGGGGAGACCCTAGCCATCCTATGAGGGCTAGCGAACCTACTCAAGGCACTCTAAGAGGTATGCAATTGAAGTAAGAGTGAGATTCCAAGTAGATGAATCTAGATCTAAGAGAGATATGTGGTCTATAGGAGTTAGGGCTTGGTTGAAGAGTCTTAGGCAAAGAATACTTACTCATCCGATGAGAAAATGTACCACAGTGAGATTATGCAAATAGATCTTGATAGATCTAGTGCCGATCTAAGATACCCAAATGAGATCTACCCAGGGTTTAAGAAAATGAGAGTGAGGTGGGCCCACTTGAAGAGATTAAGGGATGAAATGGCACTAGATTGGTTGCTTGACGATAGATCGAGAGTTTTGATGACAAACAAGCAACACCCAACTGATAGATTTGGTAAAATGACTAAGAACCCAAGGAGGGTGAATTGCCTAAGAGTGACCAATGCTAGATTTGTGGGTTATAGCTACCACTAAAGGGATCCTATCCAGGACGATAGAGTTGGGCAGCTAAACCAATGACACTTGCAAGGGCCTCGTTCACCACTAGTTATAGAGGTTGTCACATCGAACGCACTCTTGTCACTTTAGATCGAGTGAAGGCAAGATCAAGGGGGAGACCCTAGCCAGCCTATGAGGGCCAGCGAACCTACTCAAGGCACTAGAGGTATGCAATTGAAGTAAGAGTGAGATCCCAAGTAGATGAATCTAGATCTAAGAGAGATATGTGGTTTATAGGAGTTAGGGCTTGGTTGAGGAGGCTTAGGCAAAGAATAATTACTCAAGCGATGAGAAAATGTACCACAGTGAGATTATGCAAATAGATCTAGATAGATCTAGTGCCGATCTAAGATACCCAAATGAGATCCACCTAGGGTTTAAGGAAATGAGAGTGAAATGGGCCCACTTGAAGAGATCAAGGGATGAAATGGCACTATATTGGTTGCTTGACGATAGATCTAGAGTTTTGATGACAAACAAGCAACACCCAACTGATAGATCTAGTAAAATCACTGAGAACCCAAGGAGGGCGAATTGCCTAAGAGTGACCAGTGCTAGATTTGTGGGTTAATGGAGTCGGATTTGGCCCAAACTTGGTCTCTTAGGTTTTTCTATGATTTTAGGCTTGGGTTTCAGTTATTAAGTCCAAATAATCGCCGGATCTATCAGACTTGGGTTTTAAACTTAGAAAATTGAATGACAATTGGAGTAGAAGCATGACAATCCAACGTACCTTGTAGATCTTACCTCAAATGCTTGCGGCCGCCAAGTACATTGATGATACTAACAATTGGTTACAATTCCAAGCAAGATCCGGATGATTCCAAGCTAATGCGTGTGGGTCCAAGGAGGAAGAGCGCCCTCTCTACCTACAAAATAAAACAACAAAAGTTAGATTTGTTTTACAGTTGAAAAGAAACCATGCAAGACATCTAAAAGACAATAACTCATTGGAAAACTTCACAATTGGTTACTCCTTGAAAGATGAAGAGATTTGCCCAAGCGCGTGGATGGAGAAACCCTCACAATTGACTTCCCAAGCAAATCGCACCCTTGCAGAAGATCAATTCGGCCTCCACTAAAACATTGATGAAATCATGCTAGATCTACTAAGATGTCCAAAAGAGAGGCATTCCAATCATGTACAAGAACATTCGTCAAAGCATTCAAGATAGATCTGCAAAAATAGTGTTTTTATTCCAATATTCTAGAGCCAAAAGTCACTTTTACAAATGGTGAGAGATCATATAAATAGGCTCTCACAATAAAAAACCCTAAACCCCAAAAGTATCAAGGGCTAGGATCAAAAGATGATACAATAAGATCAACGGCTAACAAGTGCCGGATACAAGATACATGAGATCACTCTAAAGAGGGGGGACGCACTCCCTCAAAGACGCCCTCGGGGGGACGCAAGTCACAACATGACACTAGGACATGACATAACATCATGGTGGGGGCTAGGAGGTATGAACATCTTCACTTGTCAACCCACAATACATCATAAACATAAGTCATAACATAAAGTGTCAAAAGACACTAGGACGTGTGCCCCAATAACATAAGATGACGACCCCATGTGATGACTAGGAGGACGTGTGGACCCCACTGATGATGAAGACTGTGCCGGATGGTGTAGGATGCATCAACAACAGATCTCAGACCAACCTCATGCCATTTCCTTGCCTCACTGAGCTAAATCGATTTTCTTGCTAGCCATTCTCCATTAATTATGCTACTGGAACATCACCTCAAAAGATAAAAATGCATGTAACTCACTGCTAAGTGCACCTG
Source organism: Larix kaempferi (assembly GCA_027924585.1). Lineage (NCBI taxonomy): Eukaryota > Viridiplantae > Streptophyta > Pinopsida > Pinales > Pinaceae > Larix > Larix kaempferi. Next base: position 8,722,348 of record BSBM01000305.1, read on the forward strand.
ACACCTATCTGACTACACCAATGAGTCCGGGGACGTGGGAATATGGTATTAACAAGTGGCTGGACCCCATATCTCCTCTGTAGTGCCCTAGGAGAAAAATAATGATCTCTACAAGTGATGTACAAGCCATTTTATATGGCAATCTGCTCCAAAGTGATAAACTGACAATAATATCAACTGTATGTGCCCAAAACTGATAACTGAGTGTGCCAATGGACTTAGAAGGTCCAAATCAAGTAGGAATGAGTACTCATACACCATGTGACCATCAAGATAATCCAGTGTTCTACGGGGCATGTCCCGTAGGGTCAGGGACGCATTTCCCGCGTTTCCTGCGTTTCCCGCGTTTCCGCTTCCCATGCCCCTGAGAATATATATTTTGTTATGTTTTTCCATTATTTTCACTTTTTACAATTCCTACTTGGTACTTCTTAGAAAATAAATCAATATATTTAGTATTTACATTGCACAAACATGAATATACATCAAATGAATTATTATTTTTGGTATTTTATTTTATTTTTATAATTTTAGAGACGTCCCCCGTCCCCCCCGAATTTCCATAAAATTTGGGGGTGGTCTCCACACGTCCTGAATGTGCGTTTCCCTGCTCCCGCGTCCCCCCATCTCGGAAACTTGGGGGAACATTGAGATAATCATCTGTAAGCTCATCCATGCTCGAATAATAAAAATAATGGTCTGTAAATGTTGATAATAATAAAAATACCACAAACCATCACATGAAACCACTGTCTGAAGCATAGAACCATCTAATGGGCACCAAGGGGCCATGGATAATCAACATTGAACACTGTCGGCCAAACTCATCCCGGAACCTGCTGTTGACTTGGTCAAACTGGGTTGACCAGGTTAAGAATGATCAAAATAATGACCTAGACTGAAAATAGCTGATGCTGCATGTGCAAACGGATCCGATATGCTCCCTTATTTATATTGGCAGTAAGACTAAAGTATAAAATGGTGTTTAACTGCCGATTACACATATTAAATATCAATAATAAGTCTAGATCAAAGTAATCAATCACTATAAACAAGAACCTCAAGTGTATGCTCATTTACAGACTTGCCATTTTGATAGTGATGGGTGAAGGCGGAAGAAACAAGGCTAGGCCAAAAGGGTTTGACTTGACAACCTCAACACTGTGACATCTCGGATGAAGGATAAAAGGGGAAAACACCTATACATATGCTGGATAGAGAAACACTAGGGGATGGCGGTGTCTCACAAATGGGTAGAGTGATGAGACTGCTTCCAGTAGACTCTAGACAAGCAACCTTTATTGCAATTTAATTAATAGTTAGCTTTATACACTTTGAGATTTAACATTCACTTTAACTTTAGATCAACTTTCACTAGTCATCCTCCAAGAGCAGGTGCCCTGAATAGCCTTGCGGGTCTCAGATAATGACTCGGTATGACCTCCATTGCCCGCCATAGGTACAAAGGATGAGTGCTCGTCCCTTGGCCAACAACTAGCTACGGTAGACATTTAATTTATTTATAGTAGTGTTTAGCAACACTGTTTTCGTTGACTTAGCATTCATTTAGATACGACACACTTAAGTTCTGATGCTTTAGTGCCTAAAGACACTTTTGTTAGGCATACTTGGTTTCAAGGACTAAAGGAGAACAATCACTGTGACTAGAATCATACACTCTAGAGTCGAGATACAAGATAAACATGGAGTCTATCCAACACAGAGGCATAAGTGGGGAAGTCCTCGATATCACTAGTGAAGGTGTAAGTCGAGATCAAATCAAGAGTGGATGATAACAGATGGGTGGGGAAAGTGACAACATGATGCCATGACCAACAAAGACCCTACAAGGGAATGACCAAGTCCATACTTATGAGAAGGGCATGACCAATGAGTATACACAAGAACCTCTTACTTACAGTAATTAAATCACCTCTACTCTAAACAACCAATAAGAATAATATAGAATATCGCCAGTCAATAACCACCATACACCAAGTCAAACTGCCAAGATAAGTAAACGAGTATAATAACAATCCAAATGCACAAACCATATACCTGCTGGGTCATATACCTGCATCTATGATCTGAAACATCTGAATGGTTTCAGAACACTGCTACTATACATACCATACATCATAAACATCTTCACTTGTCAACCCACAATACATCATAAACATAAGTCATAACATAAAGTGTCAAAAGACACTAGGACGTGTGCCCCAATAACATAAGATGACGACCCCATGTGATGACTAGGAGGACGTGTGGACCCCACTGATGATGAAGACTGTGCCGGATGGTGTAGGATGCATCAACAACAGATCTCAGACCAACCTCATGCCATTTCCTTGCCTCACTGAGCTAAATCGATTTTCTTGCTAGCCATTCTCCATTAATTATGCTGCTGGAACATCACCTCAAAAGATAAAAATGCATGTAACTCACTGCTAAGTGCACCTGACACCTATCTGACTACACCAATGAGTCCGGGGACGTGGGAATATGGTATTAACAAGTGGCTGGACCCCATATCTCCTCTGTAGTGCCCTAGGAGAAAAATAATGATCTCTACAAGTGATGTACAAGCCATTTTATATGGCAATCTGCTCCAAAGTGATAAACTGACAATAATATCAACTGTATGTGCCCAAAACTGATAACTGAGTGTGCCAATGGACTTAGAAGGTCCAAATCAAGTAGGAATGAGTACTCATACACCATGTGACCATCAAGATAATCCAGTGTTCTACGGGGCATGTCCCGTAGGGTCAGGGACGCATTTCCCGCGTTTCCTGCGTTTCCCGCGTTTCCGCTTCCCATGCCCCTGAGAATATATATTTTGTTATGTTTTTCCATTATTTTCACTTTTTACAATTCCTACTTGGTACTTCTTAGAAAATAAATCAATATATTTAGTATTTACATTGCACAAACATGAATATACATCAAATGAATTATTATTTTTGGTATTTTATTTTATTTTTATAATTTTAGAGACGTCCCCCGTCCCCCCCGAATTTCCATAAAATTTGGGGGTGGTCTCCACACGTCCTGAATGTGCGTTTCCCTGCTCCCGCGTCCCCCCATCTCGGAAACTTGGGGGAACATTGAGATAATCATCTGTAAGCTCATCCATGCTCGAATAATAAAAATAATGGTCTGTAAATGTTGATAATAATAAAAATACCACAAACCATCACATGAAACCACTGTCTGAAGCATAGAACCATCTAATGGGCACCAAGGGGCCATGGATAATCAACATTGAACACTGTCGGCCAAACTCATCCCGGAACCTGCTGTTGACTTGGTCAAACTGGGTTGACCAGGTTAAGAATGATCAAAATAATGACCTAGACTGAAAATAGCTGATGCTGCATGTGCAAACGGATCCGATATGCTCCCTTATTTATATTGGCAGTAAGACTAAAGTATAAAATGGTGTTTAACTGCCGATTACACATATTAAATATCAATAACAAGTCTAGATCAAAGTAATCAATCACTATAAACAAGAACCTCAAGTGTATGCTCATTTACAGACTTGCCATTTTGATAGTGATGGGTGAAGGCGGAAGAAACAAGGCTAGGCCAAAAGGGTTTGACTTGACAACCTCAACACTGTGACATCTCGGATGAAGGATAAAAGGGGAAAACACCTATGCATATGCTGGATAGAGAAACACTAGGGGATGGCGGTGTCTCACAAATGGGTAGAGTGATGAGACTGCTTCCAGTAGACTCTAGACAAGCAACCTTTATTGCAATTTAATTAATAGTTAGCTTTATACACTTTGAGATTTAACATTCACTTTAACTTTAGATCAACTTTCACTAGTCATCCTCCAAGAGCAGGTGCCCTGAATAGCCTTGCGGGTCTCAGATAATGACTCGGTATGACCTCCATTGCCCGCCATAGGTACAAAGGATGAGTGCTCGTCCCTTGGCCAACAACTAGCTACGGTAGACATTTAATTTATTTATAGTAGTGTTTAGCAACACTGTTTTCGTTGACTTAGCATTCATTTAGATACGACACACTAAAGTTCTGATGCTTTAGTGCCTAAAGACACTTTTGTTAGGCATACTTGGTTTCAAGGACTAAAGGAGAACAATCACTGTGACTAGAATCATACACTCTAGAGTCGAGATACAAGATAAACATGGAGTCTATCCAACACAGAGGCATAAGTGGGGAAGTCCTCGATATCACTAGTGAAGGTGTAAGTCGAGATCAAATCAAGAGTGGATGATAACAGATGGGTGGGGAAAGTGACAACATGATGCCATGACCAACAAAGACCCTACAAGGGAATGACCAAGTCCATACTTATGAGAAGGGCATGACCAATGAGTATACACAAGAACCTCTTACTTACAGTAATTAAATCACCTCTACTCTAAACAACCAATAAGAATAATATAGAATATCGCCAGTCAATAACCACCATACACCAAGTCAAACTGCCAAGATAAGTAAACGAGTATAATAACAATCCAAATGCACAAACCATATACCTGCTGGGTCATATACCTGCATCTATGATCTGAAACATCTGAATGGTTTCAGAACACTGCTACTATACATACCATACATCATAAACATCTTCACTTGTCAACCCACAATACATCATAAACATAAGTCATAACATAAAGTGTCAAAAGACACTAGGACGTGTGCCCCAATAACATAAGATGACGACCCCATGTGATGACTAGGAGGACGTGTGGACCCCACTGATGATGAAGACTGTGCCGGATGGTGTAGGATGCATCAACAACAGATCTCAGACCAACCTCATGCCATTTCCTTGCCTCACTGAGCTAAATCGATTTTCTTGCTAGCCATTCTCCATTAATTATGCTGCTGGAACATCACCTCAAAAGATAAAAATGCATGTAACTCACTGCTAAGTGCACCTGACACCTATCTGACTACACCAATGAGTCCGGGGACGTGGGAATATGGTATTAACAAGTGGCTGGACCCCATATCTCCTCTGTAGTGCCCTAGGAGAAAAATAATGATCTCTACAAGTGATGTACAAGCCATTTTATATGGCAATCTGCTCCAAAGTGATAAACTGACAATAATATCAACTGTATGTGCCCAAAACTGATAACTGAGTGTGCCAATGGACTTAGAAGGTCCAAATCAAGTAGGAATGAGTACTCATACACCATGTGACCATCAAGATAATCCAGTGTTCTACGGGGCATGTCCCGTAGGGTCAGGGACGCATTTCCCGCGTTTCCTGCGTTTCCCGCGTTTCCGCTTCCCATGCCCCTGAGAATATATATTTTGTTATGTTTTTCCATTATTTTCACTTTTTACAATTCCTACTTGGTACTTCTTAGAAAATAAATCAATATATTTAGTATTTACATTGCACAAACATGAATATACATCAAATGAATTATTATTTTTGGTATTTTATTTTATTTTTATAATTTTAGAGACGTCCCCCGTCCCCCCCGAATTTCCATAAAATTTGGGGGTGGTCTCCACACGTCCTGAATGTGCGTTTCCCTGCTCCCGCGTCCCCCCATCTCGGAAACTTGGGGGAACATTGAGATAATCATCTGTAAGCTCATCCATGCTCGAATAATAAAAATAATGGTCTGTAAATGTTGATAATAATAAAAATACCACAAACCATCACATGAAACCACTGTCTGAAGCATAGAACCATCTAATGGGCACCAAGGGGCCATGGATAATCAACATTGAACACTGTCGGCCAAACTCATCCCGGAACCTGCTGTTGACTTGGTCAAACTGGGTTGACCAGGTTAAGAATGATCAAAATAATGACCTAGACTGAAAATAGCTGATGCTGCATGTGCAAACGGATCCGATATGCTCCCTTATTTATATTGGCAGTAAGACTAAAGTATAAAATGGTGTTTAACTGCCGATTACACATATTAAATATCAATAATAAGTCTAGATCAAAGTAATCAATCACTATAAACAAGAACCTCAAGTGTATGCTCATTTACAGACTTGCCATTTTGATAGTGATGGGTGAAGGCGGAAGAAACAAGGCTAGGCCAAAAGGGTTTGACTTGACAACCTCAACACTGTGACATCTCGGATGAAGGATAAAAGGGGAAAACACCTATACATATGCTGGATAGAGAAACACTAGGGGATGGCGGTGTCTCACAAATGGGTAGAGTGATGAGACTGCTTCCAGTAGACTCTAGACAAGCAACCTTTATTGCAATTTAATTAATAGTTAGCTTTATACACTTTGAGATTTAACATTCACTTTAACTTTAGATCAACTTTCACTAGTCATCCTCCAAGAGCAGGTGCCCTGAATAGCCTTGCGGGTCTCAGATAATGACTCGGTATGACCTCCATTGCCCGCCATAGGTACAAAGGATGAGTGCTCGTCCCTTGGCCAACAACTAGCTACGGTAGACATTTAATTTATTTATAGTAGTGTTTAGCAACACTGTTTTCGTTGACTTAGCATTCATTTAGATACGACACACTTAAGTTCTGATGCTTTAGTGCCTAAAGACACTTTTGTTAGGCATACTTGGTTTCAAGGACTAAAGGAGAACAATCACTGTGACTAGAATCATACACTCTAGAGTCGAGATACAAGATAAACATGGAGTCTATCCAACACAGAGGCATAAGTGGGGAAGTCCTCGATATCACTAGTGAAGGTGTAAGTCGAGATCAAATCAAGAGTGGATGATAACAGATGGGTGGGGAAAGTGACAACATGATGCCATGACCAACAAAGACCCTACAAGGGAATGACCAAGTCCATACTTATGAGAAGGGCATGACCAATGAGTATACACAAGAACCTCTTACTTACAGTAATTAAATCACCTCTACTCTAAACAACCAATAAGAATAATATAGAATATCGCCAGTCAATAACCACCATACACCAAGTCAAACTGCCAAGATAAGTAAACGAGTATAATAACAATCCAAATGCACAAACCATATACCTGCTGGGTCATATACCTGCATCTATGATCTGAAACATCTGAATGGTTTCAGAACACTGCTACTATACATACCATACATCATAAACATCTTCACTTGTCAACCCACAATACATCATAAACATAAGTCATAACATAAAGTGTCAAAAGACACTAGGACGTGTGCCCCAATAACATAAGATGACGACCCCATGTGATGACTAGGAGGACGTGTGGACCCCACTGATGATGAAGACTGTGCCGGATGGTGTAGGATGCATCAACAACAGATCTCAGACCAACCTCATGCCATTTCCTTGCCTCACTGAGCTAAATCGATTTTCTTGCTAGCCATTCTCCATTAATTATGCTGCTGGAACATCACCTCAAAAGATAAAAATGCATGTAACTCACTGCTAAGTGCACCTGACACCTATCTGACTACACCAATGAGTCCGGGGACGTGGGAATATGGTATTAACAAGTGGCTGGACCCCATATCTCCTCTGTAGTGCCCTAGGAGAAAAATAATGATCTCTACAAGTGATGTACAAGCCATTTTATATGGCAATCTGCTCCAAAGTGATAAACTGACAATAATATCAACTGTATGTGCCCAAAACTGATAACTGAGTGTGCCAATGGACTTAGAAGGTCCAAATCAAGTAGGAATGAGTACTCATACACCATGTGACCATCAAGATAATCCAGTGTTCTACGGGGCATGTCCCGTAGGGTCAGGGACGCATTTCCCGCGTTTCCTGCGTTTCCCGCGTTTCCGCTTCCCATGCCCCTGAGAATATATATTTTGTTATGTTTTTCCATTATTTTCACTTTTTACAATTCCTACTTGGTACTTCTTAGAAAATAAATCAATATATTTAGTATTTACATTGCACAAACATGAATATACATCAAATGAATTATTATTTTTGGTATTTTATTTTATTTTTATAATTTTAGAGACGTCCCCCGTCCCCCCCGAATTTCCATAAAATTTGGGGGTGGTCTCCACACGTCCTGAATGTGCGTTTCCCTGCTCCCGCGTCCCCCCATCTCGGAAACTTGGGGGAACATTGAGATAATCATCTGTAAGCTCATCCATGCTCGAATAATAAAAATAATGGTCTGTAAATGTTGATAATAATAAAAATACCACAAACCATCACATGAAACCACTGTCTGAAGCATAGAACCATCTAATGGGCACCAAGGGGCCATGGATAATCAACATTGAACACTGTCGGCCAAACTCATCCCGGAACCTGCTGTTGACTTGGTCAAACTGGGTTGACCAGGTTAAGAATGATCAAAATAATGACCTAGACTGAAAATAGCTGATGCTGCATGTGCAAACGGATCCGATATGCTCCCTTATTTATATTGGCAGTAAGACTAAAGTATAAAATGGTGTTTAACTGCCGATTACACATATTAAATATCAATAATAAGTCTAGATCAAAGTAATCAATCACTATAAACAAGAACCTCAAGTGTATGCTCATTTACAGACTTGCCATTTTGATAGTGATGGGTGAAGGCGGAAGAAACAAGGCTAGGCCAAAAGGGTTTGACTTGACAACCTCAACACTGTGACATCTCGGATGAAGGATAAAAGGGGAAAACACCTATACATATGCTGGATAGAGAAACACTAGGGGATGGCGGTGTCTCACAAATGGGTAGAGTGATGAGACTGCTTCCAGTAGACTCTAGACAAGCAACCTTTATTGCAATTTAATTAATAGTTAGCTTTATACACTTTGAGATTTAACATTCACTTTAACTTTAGATCAACTTTCACTAGTCATCCTCCAAGAGCAGGTGCCCTGAATAGCCTTGCGGGTCTCAGATAATGACTCGGTATGACCTCCATTGCCCGCCATAGGTACAAAGGATGAGTGCTCGTCCCTTGGCCAACAACTAGCTACGGTAGACATTTAATTTATTTATAGTAGTGTTTAGCAACACTGTTTTCGTTGACTTAGCATTCATTTAGATACGACACACTTAAGTTCTGATGCTTTAGTGCCTAAAGACACTTTTGTTAGGCATACTTGGTTTCAAGGACTAAAGGAGAACAATCACTGTGACTAGAATCATACACTCTAGAGTCGAGATACAAGATAAACATGGAGTCTATCCAACACAGAGGCATAAGTGGGGAAGTCCTCGATATCACTAGTGAAGGTGTAAGTCGAGATCAAATCAAGAGTGGATGATAACAGATGGGTGGGGAAAGTGACAACATGATGCCATGACCAACAAAGACCCTACAAGGGAATGACCAAGTCCATACTTATGAGAAGGGCATGACCAATGAGTATACACAAGAACCTCTTACTTACAGTAATTAAATCACCTCTACTCTAAACAACCAATAAGAATAATATAGAATATCGCCAGTCAATAACCACCATACACCAAGTCAAACTGCCAAGATAAGTAAACGAGTATAATAACAATCCAAATGCACAAACCATATACCTGCTGGGTCATATACCTGCATCTATGATCTGAAACATCTGAATGGTTTCAGAACACTGCTACTATACATACCATACATCATAAACATCTTCACTTGTCAACCCACAATACATCATAAACATAAGTCATAACATAAAGTGTCAAAAGACACTAGGACGTGTGCCCCAATAACATAAGATGACGACCCCATGTGATGACTAGGAGGACGTGTGGACCCCACTGATGATGAAGACTGTGCCGGATGGTGTAGGATGCATCAACAACAGATCTCAGACCAACCTCATGCCATTTCCTTGCCTCACTGAGCTAAATCGATTTTCTTGCTAGCCATTCTCCATTAATTATGCTGCTGGAACATCACCTCAAAAGATAAAAATGCATGTAACTCACTGCTAAGTGCACCTGACACCTATCTGACTACACCAATGAGTCCGGGGACGTGGGAATATGGTATTAACAAGTGGCTGGACCCCATATCTCCTCTGTAGTGCCCTAGGAGAAAAATAATGATCTCTACAAGTGATGTACAAGCCATTTTATATGGCAATCTGCTCCAAAGTGATAAACTGACAATAATATCAACTGTATGTGCCCAAAACTGATAACTGAGTGTGCCAATGGACTTAGAAGGTCCAAATCAAGTAGGAATGAGTACTCATACACCATGTGACCATCAAGATAATCCAGTGTTCTACGGGGCATGTCCCGTAGGGTCAGGGACGCATTTCCCGCGTTTCCTGCGTTTCCCGCGTTTCCGCTTCCCATGCCCCTGAGAATATATATTTTGTTATGTTTTTCCATTATTTTCACTTTTTACAATTCCTACTTGGTACTTCTTAGAAAATAAATCAATATATTTAGTATTTACATTGCACAAACATGAATATACATCAAATGAATTATTATTTTTGGTATTTTATTTTATTTTTATAATTTTAGAGACGTCCCCCGTCCCCCCCGAATTTCCATAAAATTTGGGGGTGGTCTCCACACGTCCTGAATGTGCGTTTCCCTGCTCCCGCGTCCCCCCATCTCGGAAACTTGGGGGAACATTGAGATAATCATCTGTAAGCTCATCCATGCTCGAATAATAAAAATAATGGTCTGTAAATGTTGATAATAATAAAAATACCACAAACCATCACATGAAACCACTGTCTGAAGCATAGAACCATCTAATGGGCACCAAGGGGCCATGGATAATCAACATTGAACACTGTCGGCCAAACTCATCCCGGAACCTGCTGTTGACTTGGTCAAACTGGGTTGACCAGGTTAAGAATGATCAAAATAATGACCTAGACTGAAAATAGCTGATGCTGCATGTGCAAACGGATCCGATATGCTCCCTTATTTATATTGGCAGTAAGACTAAAGTATAAAATGGTGTTTAACTGCCGATTACACATATTAAATATCAATAATAAGTCTAGATCAAAGTAATCAATCACTATAAACAAGAACCTCAAGTGTATGCTCATTTACAGACTTGCCATTTTGATAGTGATGGGTGAAGGCGGAAGAAACAAGGCTAGGCCAAAAGGGTTTGACTTGACAACCTCAACACTGTGACATCTCGGATGAAGGATAAAAGGGGAAAACACCTATACATATGCTGGATAGAGAAACACTAGGGGATGGCGGTGTCTCACAAATGGGTAGAGTGATGAGACTGCTTCCAGTAGACTCTAGACAAGCAACCTTTATTGCAATTTAATTAATAGTTAGCTTTATACACTTTGAGATTTAACATTCACTTTAACTTTAGATCAACTTTCACTAGTCATCCTCCAAGAGCAGGTGCCCTGAATAGCCTTGCGGGTCTCAGATAATGACTCGGTATGACCTCCATTGCCCGCCATAGGTACAAAGGATGAGTGCTCGTCCCTTGGCCAACAACTAGCTACGGTAGACATTTAATTTATTTATAGTAGTGTTTAGCAACACTGTTTTCGTTGACTTAGCATTCATTTAGATACGACACACTTAAGTTCTGATGCTTTAGTGCCTAAAGACACTTTTGTTAGGCATACTTGGTTTCAAGGACTAAAGGAGAACAATCACTGTGACTAGAATCATACACTCTAGAGTCGAGATACAAGATAAACATGGAGTCTATCCAACACAGAGGCATAAGTGGGGAAGTCCTCGATATCACTAGTGAAGGTGTAAGTCGAGATCAAATCAAGAGTGGATGATAACAGATGGGTGGGGAAAGTGACAACATGATGCCATGACCAACAAAGACCCTACAAGGGAATGACCAAGTCCATACTTATGAGAAGGGCATGACCAATGAGTATACACAAGAACCTCTTACTTACAGTAATTAAATCACCTCTACTCTAAACAACCAATAAGAATAATATAGAATATCGCCAGTCAATAACCACCATACACCAAGTCAAACTGCCAAGATAAGTAAACGAGTATAATAACAATCCAAATGCACAAACCATATACCTGCTGGGTCATATACCTGCATCTATGATCTGAAACATCTGAATGGTTTCAGAACACTGCTACTATACATACCATGGGCTTTGTCATCATATCTGCTCTGAATAGAAGAATGACTAACTCAGTCATCGACCTGGGGTCATGAGGCTTAGTCCTGACATGAGACTGTAAAATGTGTATGCTCTGGGTCTATTGAGTATGAGAGTGATCATCAATAAACTGCTCATCAACTGCTGATCTCGTGCATAACATGTAAAGGACTGGCTCAGAAATATGCTCAAAATTGGTCTGCAATCATGGCAGCCCCGACTACTATGGATGTGACAATAGAACCATAGGTGGAAGAATGTCATAGCTCGAAGTTATCACTGTTAGGACTCAGTAGTCCTCCTACATGTCAACATCATCAAAATCATCATCACTGCCACTGCTATCTCCTCCATCCTCTTCCTTCTCCTCCTCTGTTATTGTATCCAATATGAGACCTGCATTTAGCACTAATTCATCATCATCAAAACTGATCTGCTTTAGCACTGACTCATTGACAACCAAGTTGGCTAATGCCAACTCAACATTGTTGATATTTTATATAGCTTCGGAAGATATTCTTGTGTAAGCCTAGAAGATTCCAGAAGAATAATAAATAAAAGAATATTATAGTGAAAATAGACAAGTTGGCTCCACAAGAAAAACTGGGTAAAATTGCCCCAGGAAAGTAGGCCCAGTCACCCTAGTGCAGTCGGCCCCACAATGAAAAAGTCAGCCAGAAACAAGTATAAATAGAGGGTGACGCCCTCCTCTTTTGTACATCAAACAAGTTTGTATCAAGTTAGTGAGACAAGTGCGCAAGAGAGAGAAGCAACAACTGGAGGAAGACTAATATCTTGGATTTTATCTTATCTTTGTATCTTGGTTATCTTTCTATGAGAGAGCTTTAGCTCTTCATTGTATTGACATTGTACTTTGTTGCTGAATCTATATTGAAGAAGTTCTGTTGGGTTTTCTTCCCCAAGACGGTTTCCCAGGATAAATCTTTGTGTATGCGATGAATGTCTTTCTTTCAGTGATCCTTATGCATTCAGTTATTATGATATGATATAAATTGAATTAAAGTCTAAAGAATTCTAAATAACATAACTGCTTAAGTAAAATCTCAACATGGTATTAGAGCAGTGTTGAAAGAAGTCATTGCAACAACTGCAACTACCAAAAACTAGGGGTTCTTGTTTCTTTTGATAAACCTTTTCGGGTTCAGGAATGAAATCAAGTAAGCCTACAGGGTTTCTTCTTGTGGAATACCTTGATTGGTTTATGGACAGTGGAGTCGCCAGATGGACCGAGTTCAATCTTCAGAATTGTTGGACTAGATCAATAAAAAGGGTAAAAAAAAAACAAAAAGAAACTAAGGGTAAGTCGAACTCCGGGCATAAAAAGATTTATCCCCGACAACGACGCCAAAACGTTGCCGCCTCTTACGCACCTGGGGTTAACGCAGCAGAAATCTTCAAGCTGCTCAGTGCGTCCTTGGGGGCAAGTCTTGAGTCAAGTACTGTCACTTGATCTTGACTCCTCCATTTAGGCCTAACTCCTAATGAAGCCAAGGGGGGTAGACCCTATTAATGTTACTAAGGCTTTAGGTACTTAGTTCTTTTGGATGAAAATTGTTATTTAGGAGTTTTTTGGAATTAAGACATTGATCAAGACGATTGCAAGATGAAATCAACTATACAACATATATGAATATAATAATCACGACAAAATATAGCTTAATTGAATGAAGCAAATAACAAATATCAAAGACCAGTGTCGTGGATTCAAAGTAAGTGCTGCTGTAAAAGTAAAGGTTTTGCAATTGTGTTCTTGGTCAATTTTAGGAATTATTGAAGGATGAGTTAATTAAAGGGAAAATGGGAGCTCCAGATATACCGTGAGGTACAAGGAGTAATGTATGGAAATTAGGCAAAGGTGGCTCCTCACAAAGACGTGTGGGCTGCAGCGGAGTCTCGAGGGTGTGTTCAACACTACACCAACAAGGATGTAGTCTAACGGTGCCTTGAGGTCACTCTCCAGTGGTTCCTGCTTCTTTTGAGAAATTTCCCCATGCGTTACTTAATGTTCTAGTGCCGTATTTTCACTATCTTTGAGGGTTCTTGATTTTATTAATGTGAGTTCTTAGTTAGATGTTTGAAAATTAATAAGTTGCTGCACTCTTTTCTGATTTCCCTAGGACCAGGCCAATGCCCGCAAAGGGAAAGAGCATACTTTGAGAGATAACAAAATGTTCATTCAAATTTGAGTGCTTGAAATAAAGACTGCTAAACAAAAATAACTTAGAAAAGAAACATATATACTCACCAAATCTATGTGTCACTTTCTGATCAACCACCACTAATCGACAATGCCTTTATGTGGAGGTGAGAGCATACTTCGTGGCAACGAGATTGGCTTTATTTAATTATTTGCAAAAATGAAAAGAAAACAAAATTAAACTACTCAATCAAAGTATACAACCTGCACAAAGTGTTAGAAAAAATCACGCCACGAAAAGGGAAAATGCGAATCCCCCCAGGGGGAATGGAATACGGGCGCTGTGTAGCCCACTTGCTTCTTATTACGATTTGTTCCAAAAAAGATTTTAGCTTTAAGAATGCTTCTTCTGAATCGTGATGCTGGGCCGCTGGCAACAATGCTCAGAACTTGTGATGCTCGGTTGAGCTCCAATCGAACTCCCTTCCACCTACAACGAGACCAATGGAACACCCGTCGCCCTCCGTCCAACTCCAGTCAGACTCCACGACTCCACTACAGTCGAACTCCTGTCGAGGTGATGAGCTCAGGGGCAAGAGAGATGGCTGTGAGTAGATAGGCAGTAAGATGCCTTCTTAAACAATTTCCCGCGACAGGTTCTCACCAGAACAAAGCCCGAGTCGTTCGCAACAGCTTACTTGGAAGGGATGTGGCCCTTTCCGGCAGGTGACACGGACTCGGCGAGTCTGGCGAGTGCATGCCGAGTTCTCCGATTAGGGCGAGTTCACCGAGTCGCGAGTATTAGGCGAGTACCCGTTCCGGCAGCCACTCGGGCACACTCGGCAAGACTCGCGAGTCCCTGCCGAGTGTGACTACACTGGTATATATTCCTTTTTATAATTTCATTTAATGTGACTTATGCAGATGTGTCTGTGTGCTATAATTACCCTTTTTGTTTTTTTTGGTGAATTGAGGATTTGAATTCTGTTGGTTGTGTTTTCACTGGGTTACATCAAATTATCACGATAGTTACTTGATTTCAAATGTTGAGGTTGTAAGTTTTTTTCTTACAAGATTGATTGTGTGACATCAGAGGCTTAGACCTACAATTCATGAAATTATCACATCTGAAATAAAAGCCAAATCAGCAGCACTAGATGCATCAGAGCCTCATATTCTGTTGGTTGTGTGTTCACTGGATTACATCTAGCAAAGGAAATTATTACCATAGTTACTTGTTTGCAAATGTTGAGGTTGTAAGTTTTTTTCTTACAAGATTGATTATGTGACAGTCAGAGGCTTGGACCTACAATTCATGAAATGATCACATATGAAATAAAAGCCAAATCAGCGGCACTAGATGCATCATGGCCTTGGCGTTTCTCTTATCTCTTTGGTGTTTCCCCTCATATCTTGTCATATTCTTTCATATATTTATTTGTTGTATCCATGTCTTCAACCATTATTCTAACTTAGTTATCTTTTACATATTAGTATATTTTCCTTTTATAATTTCATTTATCGTGATTTGTGCAGATGTGTCTTGTATGCTATAGTTACATTTTTTGTTTTTTATTTGTGAATTGAGGATTTGAATTCTGTTGGTTGTGTTCACTGGATTACATCTAGAAAAGGAAATTATTACCATAGTTACTTGTTTGCAAATGTTGAGGCTGTAAGCTCTTTTCTTACAAGATTGATTGTGTGACAGTCAGAGGCTTAGACCTACAATTCATGAAATTATCACATCTGAAATAAAAGCCAAATCAGCAGCGCTAGATGCATTGCGGCCTCGTATAGATCAAGTTTCAAAAACAACAGTTCCTGGTTTGAAACATTCCAACGGAGCAGGGTTGGCTAGCTACAAAATTCTTGGCAAACAAAAATATCAGAATGATAGAACAGCCATAGCTCCAACGGCTGCAGTAGGTCCAGTTTCATCGTTAATGGCTCCTATGGGTCCAGCCCAAGTGTCAGCACAGGAGCTTTTAGAATCAATACTGGAAATGGTTGTTCAAATACTAGGTGAGCCTATTCTCTGCTTTAATAACTGGTATTCGTCCTTTGTTTCAACTTTTTAAATTTCCAATGATACCTCTTTCCTGCAATTTGATGATGAGCATTGACAAGACAGCTGTGGAAAATTACAGAAAATCATGTTGTAGTTGGAGAAATGATGGAACTGAAGTCCACAGTT
The DNA here is from genome assembly GCA_027924585.1 of Larix kaempferi. Classification (NCBI taxonomy): domain Eukaryota; kingdom Viridiplantae; phylum Streptophyta; class Pinopsida; order Pinales; family Pinaceae; genus Larix; species Larix kaempferi. The sequence continues at coordinate 8,738,699 of BSBM01000305.1, forward strand.
CAGGGTAAATCAAGCTCACCAAAGACAGTAAATGGAGATTTAAGCTGGAACACTGATTCTGATGCTGCTCGTGCAACTGGAGGCTACAGTCTGGGTTTCTCCTTGATGGTTCTGCAGGTATGTAGTCAGTGCTTTTATAAGGGAGAAATCCTGCTTGTGTTAGTTAACTTGCTTAAATCCTGTATCATGCTCAGTTAGTAAACTCCTTATTTGTCCAAAGTAAACTTAAACATCAGTCCAGCAAAGGTTGCTGTCATTGTGGATTGCTGATTTACCAATTTAAGTTATCTGGTAGGCATAGTATGGCATGGCTTTCATCTACATGTTTATCTGTTTCAACTGATGTGTTGAAGCTTACTTTGACTTGGGATCACAGAGTGAATGCCAGCAGCTTATTTGTGAGATTCTGCGTGCTACTCCTGAGGCAGCATCTGCTGATGCTGCCGTGCAAACGGCAAGACTTGCAAGCAAGGTGCCTGCAAAAGAAACACGGTTGGTTACAGCCAAACATTGCTTTCAGTTTTTCTATAATGTAGAGATCAGCAAAAGAATATTCAAGTTCTTATCTTGCCGGCCTCTTCTGGTTTAGCCTGATTTAAGATTGCAAATTTCATGCACATACCTTTTTTAATGGACATTTTTTAACAAAAGTTTGCCATCATGACATTAATTTGAAGAATATTTTCAGGCAGTAGCTTTCTCTTTATATATATAACAAGAGAAGTACTAGTGACTTGAGTTCTGCTACTTACCAATTCCCAAGTCTTAAGTGTTGCAACTAAAATTGAGGAGAAACCCAAGGAGCTCCACAATTTCAATGATTAGGATTTTATAATTTATTACAAGGGGGCATACTGTGATGTGCCACACATCATCACCACATTCCAGCTGGTCACCTATCCTTGTATTGCTTTAATATGAGAAAGAAAGATAGAAAGACTTTATTTTTACGGCCATTAGTGATGAAAAGCAGGTCGATGACACTCAAGTGTATATCAACAGGGAGTGCTTAGGGCATCTCCATATCCTCTCTAGAAAATGACAAAAAATATGGAAATAAATGTAAAAGTGAGGATGGTCCTGAAACCAAAAGCAGAACAGGGATAGCAAGCAAGGTCACAATGGAAAGAGCTAGTCAGTTGAGAGGCCCCTAAACATTATCTGGGCCAGAGGAGAATCCCAGATACTGAGCTAATGACATAAAAGTTAAAACACATGAATAACAAATGCAAGATTAAAATGGAGTTAATAGGACCTGTAGTAAACATGCATGGTTGCAGATTTTGAATTCTAGTTGATACTTTGTGTCCGTGTTGATGCTTTTTCTAGGCATCTAAGGAATTTTTATGTACTCTTCCCTCCCCTTTTTTGACATTTCTACTGATGAAGTTTCATGTATTAATTCTACTACAAGAGAATTTAATATTTGATTTTCAAACAAGTGTCACTCTAATGTTTTGATTCAAGGCTAAGGCATTTGGATATATAACATCCTTTCTCCTGACATTTAGAACCTTGTGGTTCAGACAAGTCATTTAATAATTTATATATTTGCCATCATTGATTATTCTTGTCAGACCTATTTCCAACATATTTTGATTGCAATGTAGTCCTTCAATCCTTTCCTAAACAATGTAAATTTTTTCAAAATCTCAACCCAGTTTCAAGTTTTGTTTTCACAGAGTTTAATGCCCAAACCCATTGCTGCAAATTAGCTTCTCATGCATAAAAATTCAAACTGACTTGAAACACATGAAATTTTTACAAACTTTAAAACTCAGAAATTTAAATCAACCACACCATAAAATTTAGACTCAGGAATTTTTGACCAAATTGGTCCAGGATAAAACCCCGAAGGGAAAACCTGATATGAGAGATATTTTAATTTTCAGAGACAATTGACAATTCAGAACAGCAGTACTTATCTCAACTTTTCATCTGGAAAAGTGTGCCAAACTCATTCTCAATTCTGGAAATTACTGACAGCAGTACAACCCACACGTGCCAGCATTTATTTCAGCAGAACACCTAGGAAAACAGGCCCAGAAAAGTACAGCAGTACACCTGCATTAATTGCTGTAAGGCCTTCTTGATTTTTGTGCCTCTAACACTATGTTGTTGGGAGCAGGAAGTGGGAGCGAAGCGAAAAGCAAAATTTTCAAAAGCTTCCGGGGTGGTAGTGTTTTCGGGAGTGTTTTTTATATAATATATATTTTTATATATTTTGATGCATATGCCAACAAAACCATGTGCATCCATCAGAATTCAAACCATTATACACAAATATGCAAAGTTTCTCATGTATATAGCAAGAGTGCATACAACCAAAATAGCACCGAGTGCAATCCATATCTGAACCAAAGTACATCAATAAATAGCAGTGTTCCACGGGGACATGTCCCGCAGGGTCGGGGACGCGTTTCCTGCGTCCCGACGTCCCGGGGACTCCTAACGAAACGTTTCCCCCCACCCATGCCCTTGAATTTTTATTTTTATTTTTATGTTTTTCCATTATTTTCACTTTTTACAATCCCTACTTAGTACTACTTAGAAAATAAATCAAGATATTTAGTATTTACATTGCACAATCATGAATATACGTCAAATGAAATACTATTTTTGGTATTTTATTTTATTTTTATAATTTTAGGGACGTCCCCCCCCCGAATTTCCCTAAAATTTGGGGGTGGTCTCCACGCATCCCGAATGTGCGTTTCCCCACTCTTGCATCCCCCCGTCCCATAAACTTGGGGGAACATTGATAAGTAGGCTATAAACTAGGGATTCTTCAAAAACTAGTTTTGAGGCCACCAACATCAATTTGAACAATTAGCACCACCAACATCAAGGTACATAGAGGGGTTGATGTGTTTGATTGAATGTCAATCCCATACCCTTATACATGATAGAATCCATTGGAACCATTGCAATCCTGAAATCCTAAAAACTGTTAAGTCTGTTGAATTTTGAATGGTTTAAAAAATTCTACTTTTTGCATTTGAAGTCCGATGAGGTTGGGAGTCAAGGATCCGTGGTTCCGATCCGGATCCAGATCCGGGTCCGGGTCCGCCAGGATCCGCGATGGAATCGTGAGTGGGCCGGATCCCAAATCAGTGGAAACGTATTACCCATCTCAGAAACGGATCCCGTTGAAAAAAGAAATGTGCAGCGACTTTATCAACCGGATCCGCCACCTAGAGCATAGACAACTGGATCAAGGTCTCTGTCTTGTCATTAAAGGTCTCGTCACTCCAGGTGTTTTCGTTGTTGGCCGGTTTAAAATTCTTGCCATATCCGCCCGTTTAACATTCCTGCCATTCCGCCGGTTTCATTTCCTTGATTGCCAAAGCGGGTTATATATCTGATCTATGAGAGAGATGTGGAATTTGGAATTTTCGATTGAGCGACTTAAAATCGATGTAGCGATATGTGTGCAGGTTCCGATGTAATGATATGTGTGCCAAGCAAGGCAAGCAAACAATAAACACGAATTACATTTTATACTCTGGAGGGTCCATGCGTACAGAGCAAGGCGAGCAAGGCCGACACAAAATATGGTCTAAGTGTTTTTAATTTAAGCTATGAATGTATAAAGGTTCTATAAATTTTAATATAATAACTAATGCATAATGGATTTTAATTTTACATATTCATATATTCATTAAAAAAGTCAATAATATATCTATATTAATAAAAATGAAACTTTGGTTATAATATATATATTAAAAATAATAAAAACTTTCTTTATAGCCTTTTAAGTTGTGTATAATTAATATATAAAAATTATAATGTATTTAAAATTATATAAGTTATATAATTAAAATATTTATATATAACTTTAATATTTATATATAAGTAATATATTTTAAATTTAATTTAAAAATATCTAAAAATTTATTTATATCACTTGTACTTGGCGTTTCCATGCCGTATCCGGATCCTGGCTTTTCAAAAATTTGACGGATCCGTATCCTGGTAACTTAGGTTTTAACCTTCAGTTTAGTGAACATTGCATGTATTATGCATCCAGTCAAGATGTTCTTAATATTTCAAGGCAATTGTGTTGCTAGAAAATCCTCTAGCAGATATGTTTCTCTGCTCTGAAGGATGTTTTACTCTCTGTTGCCTTGGGGTTTTTTCTTCTAAATTAACTTCTCTGTGCTTGAATAGATCTTAGTTGCATGAAACATGGAAACGTTTCCATGTTTCTGAAACAGGAATGTCTAGAAACATGACCCCCCAAAATGGGTACGTCAGGGGAAACACGGTATATAAAAAATACAATATATATATATATATATATATATATATATATAATGTTATTTACGTGTATCATTCTTATTTTCTTGCAAGATATTGTGTTATTTCATTCTTATTTTCTTGTAATATATTGTGTTATATATATATATATATATATTAAATAACACAATATCATGCAAGAAAATAAGAATGGTACACATAAATAACATTTTAAAAGGAAATCCATATCTATATTAATTGTCATAGATGATTACATGATACAAAATCCTATAGCTTGGTGATCTTAACTAATGCCAAATAACACAATAAGGAAACCCATATATATATTAAATAACACAATATCTTGCAAGAAAATAAGAATGATACACATAAATAACATTTTAAAAGGAAACCCATATCTATATTAATTGTCATAGATGATTACATGATACAAAATCCTATAGCTTGGTGATCTTAACTAATGCCAATCCTGTACCCTCGTACATGATAGAATCCAGTGGAAATGCTACAATCCTACCATCCTTGAAATCCTGAAAACTGTTAAGTCTGTTGAATTCTGAATGGGATATGAAATTCGACTTTTTCCATGCGAAGTCCAATGAGGTTAGAACCACTCTCAAACATCCTGAAACAATTAATGGTAATGTTAAAAATTTAAGTAAAAGTGACATTCTCCTTTATCTTAACTTTCCATGAAAGGTAAGATAAAGGAGAAGGTCAGTTTTACTTTAAGAATTTAACATTACCATTAATTACAATGTGCATAGCCCTCACATTAGCACCTGGAAGCTGTCGATTTCAATTTACCGAGAGTCTGAGTAAACACACTTATTCTAAATAGGCTGAGATAAGCCTTAGTTTCTTATTGTTGTGTTTCCTTTGGTAAGTTTAATAGTAGTACAAACTTAATGCAGAGAATTGACACAAACTATTTTGCCCTTTCAAATTGGCAACCGATAGAATTGAATTGATAACTCTTATTTGATTGGTATTGCAAGAATCTTCACTGTTTCTTGATCGTTGAAATATTATTTCTTTTATTGAGATGAAAGTGGAAAGTGGATAGATCTGCTTTCCTATTTTTTCAGTACACATTACAGCATATTTGACTGCAGCTATCTTTTTGAGAATGGCTGTCAAATGGAGTTTGAACCATCAATTTTCATATAACCGTAAATATAAACAAGGAACTTACCTGCATCCATGGAAGATTCTGGGATGCCTCATAATAATTTTGTTCATTTCCTTAAAGTTCATTCATGTTCTACCTGTTGAATATCCTGTTTATTTTGTTACTTTGCTTTTTTTTCTTAAAACACTGCCGTTTCCTTCTCTAACAGGTGCTTTGTTTGTGGCAGGGATGGGTCAGAAGAAGGGCTTTCATTTGCTTTTCGTTTTACAGATGCTGTGCTATCTGTGTCTAATTCAGGTTTGTGTATGTTGATTTGTGATTTTTTGCCAACTGGCTATATTTTGGCCTTCTTTTCAAAGAATCCATTCATCAATCGGTCATTTTCTCTTTAACTATTTGGCTATTTTTCACATAAAATATGCTTAGATTGAGAATATTCACCAATATTTACAAGTTTTAATAGTGAATCCCATGTTTTTATTGAATATTTGCCTACATATCTAAATGTATGATTTTTTCAAAGTGATACTTTCCTAGAATACTAAGTAGTAAGGTATAATATTTGAATCCTTAAATTATACCCTTTTTGGTAGAAATACCTATATTTGAATCCTTAAATATTGGTCAACTCCTTTTCATTCAAAGGTTATCATGATTTATCGGATAACCTGTGCAAAATTTATTTGTCAGCAACTAAGAAACAAATACAGTAAGGTGAAGAATAAGATCTAAGAGCTGTGCTCAGTTGAATGCAGAAATTATTCTTGTAGTTTTTTTGGTCTTAAAAAAGCTTTTTACTGGAGAGGGATATGTGAAACTTTTTCTCTTCTTTTCCCCAACCCGGTTTCAAGTTTCACTGTTCATTGTTTAACGCCCAACCCATTCAACATGACTGCTGCAAATTAAATATTACTCATAAACAACTCAGAACTGGAAACACATGAAGAAATTTATAAATTCTTATGAGCAGAAAATAAAAGCACCCACACACATAAAATTGTCAGACACAGTATTTTTCAGGCAAATGCCTCGGGAAAAACCCCAATGGGGAAAACCTGTGAGAGAGTGATTTTTTTTTCTTCTAGGAAAAATTTTACAGCAGTGAAAGACTCAGCAAATAGGACAACTTATCTCAATCGAAGATAACCAACACACTGCCTAGAAAACTGTGCTGAAGACAGCCTCGTTTGGTGTGCACTAACAGCCTCGAAATTTGTGTCTTCTCAGCACTGTATGTACTGCTTCTCACAGTCAGATTTCTTCCTCGAATTTGGTGCCAAGTTCAGACTTCATCCTCAGTATTTGTGTCCAGTGACAGCGATTAATGTCCTCAAATTTTGTGCCAGCAGCCTTGGGAATCGTGCTGCTGTTGTTCACCTCGATTTCAGTGCTGTATTACTGCTGTAGGGTGCCTCGGAATGCGTGCCCAATCTTCTTCTCTCTCCCTGCTCTCTCTTTTCTCAAGAGTTTGAGTTCTCCTCCAAAGCTCATGGAAAGAATGAATTGCCTCTTACTTGCCCAATGCCTTTTTGCTTGCTCAATGAGAGTAAATGAAAGGTCACAAGATCCAAGGGCCCACATTGGGCCTTGAGATGAAAAATCAATGGATGAGATAAATTCACTTTTTCTCACCATTAAATTAAATTCACTCACTTTCTATTAAATATTTAAAAAGTCACTTTATATCTCATAATGTGAAGTAATTCCACATGTCATGAGATTAATGCAAGGGTCATGCCACCTTTCCCCCTTTAGTGACTTAGGTACAAAATCACTAGGGGAACACCTCCAAGGTACAGAAATCAACAATATCAATCTGTGACTGAGGCTTATCTATTCTGTCAAATTCACCCAGAAGTTGACCTGGATGCATTTGCAAAGATCATATCAGCACAGGGACTGCCATCAGCAGCACATGTGCATTATGATGGATGAAACTAGTGTTTCCACATTAACATGAGCCATAGCTTGGAAATGTCATGGTCAACTGCATTACCATGAGGAACATGCCTTCTGGATGTTGTGGGTCATCTTCATGGCAAGTGCTCTAACATGCTGCTAGAACAGCCTGACAGACAGGAAATATTCTTGAAGAGAGATGATCTATAGAGAATTTATTTGTCAAGATATTCAGGAAACTGGTGGATGGTTGACAACGATTTAAAGAATTGTCTGAAGTTGTAATGCTTTTCATTGATGTTGTTATGGAGTATCTTATGCAGGACATGGGCTTGGGTTGGGTTTGGTCCGACACAAGCTAAGATTGAGAATTTTAGTTTCTGTAAGGGTGGCCTTTACAAAGGGAATTATTGGCCGACTTCAGTTCTGTTTCTATCCAGGAAGTAGTTGTCTGCACAAGTATTAAACCTAAATTAACGTTGAAAGTTTGAAACCCATGTGAATGAATAGTCGCATACCAAAGACAAATTCTATATAAATCACTAGAATCCCAGAACTTATATGCATTGATGGCATATTAAGAGACATCCATTGCTAACCATATTTGACATACCTAAAATGATGACAAAATTCAAACTGAGTTAACTGTCTTCTACAGCAGAAATCCAACTCCACACATCTGGAGGTGATTTTTGGTCTTGAGAAGGAAAATATAAAAGTTTGGAATTATATTAATCTACACAAGAAGCAAAAAACAATGGCAATCATTGGGAGTTCTAACATAGAAAATTCTATAGGGTATGAAATAAGCATCTCCATGTTGGCATGTAGAGGTAGAAAATAAGGAAGCATCCTTGCTTTAAATTATTGACGGTAAAATCTTGGGGTATATTATTAATAATTATATTGTCATTATCATCCACAACCATGAATTTCATTAAAAGTCGCTAGCATGTCTGATGCTAGATGCCCTAATGACAAAAGAAGAGGCTAGCAAGTGGACATTGGATCTCGTGCAACTGTTAACAAAAGAACTTTGTAGTAGATGGTAGACCAAACCTCAAAGAAATGCCATGGTGTGATTTGAATTGTCATCATTGATTGGGAAGACCATTTAGGTTCTTTAGGATGCCCTTAGTATTATTGATAATCTGGTTGCTTCATTTGGGTCGAGGCATAGAGTGTTGATGTTTCTCCAGGTGCAGCATCGGGCAGACATTCACTCATGGATAGCCATGCTGATTTGGCTTGTGAGGCCATGCTGATTTGGCTAGTAATGAATGATACATTTGCATTCTAGAGGTGAATGGCCCAGGCAGGGGTAGTGCTTCTCTCAGTCATATGGTGTGGAGATGGACCCCAGGGATGCTCTAACATTGCCTGCTCTTGTAATGGAGTGATCTATTTTATATTAGAGTGTTTGACTTGTTTATTTTGTTAGGGGCTTTCATCCCCTTGTGAAATCTACTAGTCTAGCCTAATGTTGAATTTGACATGAGCACTAAGAAGTGACTGGGACTTCTTAGTGTGTGTCAAATCAACATTAGGGCTCTATGCGGTGAATAGACGTGCATGTGACGGAGAAGTATAATATCATCACAATGTACAACCTTTCTTAAGAAGATGGAAAAACCATTAATCAAGTGGTCAACAAATGAATACCAATTGAAGTGATCAAATAGGCAAGTCAGCCCCAACAAGAAGAGAAGTCGTCCCCCCAACAAGAGGAGAAGTCGTCCCCACTAGTAAACATCAAGTGACTTGATGTGTATAAATAAGAGGAGTGATTCCTCATTTCAATCATCCAATTCGTGGAATGCATCCTCTCCTTTCTGGTGCACAATCTTAGCAAGTGAAGACTGAAGAAAGCATATTGAATTGTGCACCCTCTCTCTCTTATCTCTCTTTTGGAGTTCGCTATCTCTCTTCTTGAAGTGTGCACCCTTCATGCAGCTGGGTTTGCTCTATGTAGCGGATAATGTTTGACAACCCTTGTGGACTAGGGTTCTTCTATTGTTGTTGTTGTACTCTTATTATTTGGAAATATTCTTCTTAAGAAAGGTTGCTGGGTTTTCTCCAAAGTTTGGGTTTCCCAGGGTAAAACTTTGTGTCAACTGTGCATGGTTCTCTTTCAGTGATCCTTTTGTTTTCCACTGCAAAATTTTAAAGTTAAAATTATACTGCAAGTTAAAAATTCAACATAGAGTTATCACATGGAAATTCCTTTCTAGTTTCTTGCAAACACAAAATGGGAGTCCAGATAACTCTAGGATATGAGCTGTCATCTTGCCAAAGTAGTTGGACCAAAATTATCGCTCCCCTAATGAAGGCCACAAGGGGATAAAGTGGGAAATTATCGCCCCCTAACACCAGAAGTTGGATTTTATCCCTCCTTGCACAAGGGGAAAGGAGCGATAATTCTTAACCAAAGCTCATTCTAAGGTTTAGAAAGGTGGGTTTTGACCCCCAAATGATAGGATTCCCTTCCAAACAGGGCTAGGGAGTGGAATAACCACATGATGATGGGTCCTAATACACCTAGGGAGCAAGTCAATCACACTTCTCATGGTGATGAAGCATGGAAACCAAGAATGACACATGAGGGTGACATTTTGAGGTGTAACAGTCATATGTCTTCCAGAGTTCAACATCGAGCAGCAGGGTGTGTGTAGAGGTGCACACTTGGCAAGCATGCCAAGGTTGCTTTCCCAAGTTGTGAGCACAAATCTAAGGGGATCCTAGATCTAGTGCATTTGGATGTGTGTGGACTGATGTTAGTAGCATCAATCATAGGAAGCATGTACTATGTTTCCTTTATTGATGACTTCTCTCGCAAAATATGGATATACTTCTTGAGGACTAAGGATGAAGTCTTCAACATGATTCAGAAGTCAAGGCTCTTGTGGAGAACCAAATAGGGAAGAAGATCAAGGTTTTGAGATCGGATAATGGGGGTGAGTATACCTCCAATGATTTTTAGGATTTTTGCAAGGATGCAGGAAATCAAGAGTGAGTTCATTGTTCTGTACAACCCACAAGAGAATTGGGTTGCAGAGAAGAAGAACCAATCCATCATAAGGGCTGGTAACGCCATGATACATGACCGGGATTTTCCAATGTTTCTATGGGCATTAGCATGCAATGCAACATTCTACGTCTAGAACAGGTGTCCTCACAAGGTTTTGGGGGACAAGACACCAGAGGAGGCATTTCCTAGTGTGAAGCTGAAGGTGAGTCATTTCCGCATCTTTGGTTGTCCAGTTTACATCCATACACTAGTAGAGAAGAGGACCAAGTTGGAGCCCTCAAGCAGGGAGGGTTTATTTGTTGGCTACAATGAGAATTCTAAGGCTTACAAGATCTATATTCCAAGAGAGAGGAGGACAATTATAAGCAGGGATGTAAAGTTTGAAGAAGACCTTGCATCTAGGAAGTCTCATGAGCCATTGCCGGTGATAGAGGATGAGTAGCAGGAAGCTTTGAAGGTTGATCGAGGGTCACTAGCGACTTCCAGTTTGGCGAAGCAACCTTCAGATGTAGAGGAGCCATTGGGTCCTACCAGTTCTGTCAGGAGACCTTGATGGTTCGCTTAGACATTGAGGGATGCTCAGGAGCAAGTTGAGGCTCCTAAGAGCAAATTCAGGGAGAGCAAACCTCCAAAGAAGTTTTCGAACTATATGGTGTTGATAAGCATCATAGCTTCTGAGCCTTCTATTATTGATAGTCTTTTATCTCGATATATTTATTTACTTACCATTATTAATATTATGTATTATTTATTTATTTATGATTCTCCTCTTAGTATTATTATTATTTACTATGTTGATTTATATATATAACATTGCCCACCCCTTAAAGAATTGCTTTGTCCCTAAAGCAAGGGCAATGATGTGTGTTATTGAAGAAAGTTCTTTGTTTCCTAAGATTAGTCCTTGTTACCTCTAAAAAATGCATCTCTCAGAAATGCATCTACAGCGGTTTAAGATTGATTCAGATAAAAGAGGTGACAGGCTCAGATTTGAACATCAGAAGGATTTGGTATTTGTTCCTTATCAAAGATGAGAAAGGTCTGAAAATGTATGGCTGCTGGGACAGAGTGCAGAGGATGAAAATAGCTCAACATATCTGACACAACAAAGCAGCTCGGATAAGTTACAAGATGATGTTGTAGGGGTCTTTTCATTAATAATATCAGAGACCAGTGCAGGAGGACTGATGAACTTATTGACGGTCCTAATACTTCACTTATAACACCAATGGCACTAGATCGATGGGAGCAGAGGCTAGAGGACCTCTTCAATGGCCGTCTATGTAATATGCTAGATGTAGCTTTGTCAGATACAGCTTCGAATTTTTCCAGCCTTTTAGAGATATGATTGAGGGGCTCTCAATAGAGAAGTGATAAGAGAAAATAGAACTTTAACTAAGCCATGCATATGAAGATTGCCAAACATCCATTGTGTTCAATCGTTTCGGCCAATACTTTTGTTTACATTTATTCACGGAAGCCTCCATTCTCTCCACGGGTCATTCGTCGTCGACAGCCAGGTAGATCATTGGTCATATCGAGCAATTGACGGCCGCAGCAGACTGAAGTTCGATGCCCTGTGAAATAGCCATCGCAAGTTTGAAGCCCGAGTTTCAGTGATTGATCAATCAAGCTGCCAATACATTGACGCAGTTGAGCAATCCGCGGTTTCCTGATTTGGCATCAATTTTTCATTACCGATCCTAGATTCCCGCGTTTTTCTTTAACAGCCAGTCGTAGCAGTTAGTTAAATTTGAAGCTCGGTGCCCTTTGAAGTGAAGCGTGGAGCTATGAGGAGTCCTGTAAAATTTCACGGATCACACGCAGCCGATTGTTTTGCTAAATTACAAGCTCGGGATTCAATAAATAAAACTGCAACAAAAATCAACTCCAACTCGGGTTTTCACAAAATCTCAAACATGTCGGCGCAGTTTTGAATTATTTGGAGGGCACGCCATCCGTGTGTGTAGCATGGACCAGCGTTTTATTTGACAGCCAATTTGTTGATACCAGAACTAATCGGGGGTCTCCATCGGTCCCAGCTTTCATTGGCAGCCGAGCGACTAATGCCGAGTCATATTTCAACGGGCTCGGGGTTTCAGCGAGTAATTTAGCAGCCAATCGATTGAGGCAGAGTTAGACTTAGTACTCGATGTTCATCAACAGGCAGAGCAATCCACTATTTCCACAGTTTGCGATTTTGAGCATTTCACAGCTAACATCGGTGGTGTCTTAGCTGCAGCGTGGAGTTTTTGGGGGAGCAATGGATAGCCACCTGTGTCATCTCAGCTGACAGCCGATTCATGTGACAACGAGTGGCAATCGATTGCATCTTTGGAAAGTCGAGGTGGCAACCAGATTATTTAAAAAATATGTGACAACCCCTTTTTGCGGGGACTCTTTGACAGTCGACTTTTATCACAGCCAGTTTTGTTTTACTAAGGGAGTGATGGCTTTAGTGGTGAAATAAGTCTATTTAGACATTAAATGAGAAAAAAGTAGATCTCACTTTTTTCCTCTTTTTTATTGTTTTTTATTATTATTTCTTTTTTGAAAAATGAGAGGATTTGGGCCTATAAAGAGGCCATCCCTCTCCATTGTAAAAGATGGAAAATTTTTGGGAGTTTTTTCCCCATGAACTTAATAGAAAAATATCATGATGGGATTCTTTGGATAAATTGGGAATTCTTTCGCTCTTTGTAGGCCATTTTTATTTGTATGCCATCTTTCATTTTGTCTGAGGCAATACCTCTCTTAGCTCTTTGCTTTCGATTCTTAAGCTGGGATCATCTGAATAGAAGGCTAACAATCTAGCACAACTTTATTTGACCCATGTTTTTCTCTTAAGTTTTGCGGCTTTCAGGTATGCTCTAGTGCAAGAGCTCTTAGTTGGTCACTACATTCACCTGGCAGCAAGGCCCTTTTAGAGTTCTCCTTTGACTCCATTCGCCCCTCTCTGATACTGGCACTTGTCTTTCCCTGAGGATTGATCTTCCTTTCTTTTTCATCACCCATCTAAAACTATCTTTTGTTACTTCCGTTTCTCTAAGGCAACCTCTTCCATTCACCTTGCCCGTTACTGTACCTGCCTTAGCGATCCTATTTTAGGGATACCCCCCTAGTGTTGGAGAAGAGCCAACCTGAAGCGAAGAGGAGAGGAGTGTGGTGACATTGGCCTCTCTCCTGAGAGAGTTGTCATCCAGCTGGCGTTGCACATTTTGGGCTTTCAAACGACACGCATGCCATTTCGGAGGACAACAGTCCTCTTCTGGCAGGGTCTTCCATTTAATAAGATATTCTTTAATAGTTTTGGAGCAGATTTTTCTTTCTTTAATGGCGAGTATACCCTCAGGATCTAGGAACCTTCAATGACGTGTGTTGTTGAAGAAAGTTCTCTGTTTCCCAAGATGAGTCCTCTTCTCGCAGGTTCTTCCATTTAATAAGATATTCTTAAATAGTTATGGAGTGGAGTTTTCTTTCTTTAATGGTGAGTACATGCTTAGGATCTAGGATCCTTCAATGACATGTCTTGTTGAAGAAAGTTCTCTGTTTCCCAAGATGAGTCCTCTTCTGGCAGGTTCTTCCATTTAATAAGATATTCTTTAATAGTTATGGAGTGGAGTTTTCTTTCTTTAATGCCGAGTATACCCTCAGGATCTAGCATAATTCTTCCTTCATCATCGAACATAGGAAGTTTGACTTGTGTTGTTTGATGTTGTCCCAACACCTTCTTGAGGCTTGATACATGGAACACATTGTGGATGCAACTATTGTTGAAAAGTTACCAAGGAAGTGTTGTTCACCTAGTGTTGCCTTGGGGTGGACAAGAACACTTTAAAAAGTGATCCCTAGTCAACTTTTAATAAAGTGTGAAGTACTTTATTTTTATAAAGTCACTTTATCAAAATTTAAGTCATGGTTTATTTCCTAAGTTCATTTAAGTGATTATTTCAAGTGAGTGATTAATTAAAAAGGTCCTCACATAATTAAATGATTTTTTTTTTCCCTTGGAAAAATTCGTAATTTTATTTCAAAATTGAACAAAATTACATTCAGCACATGTAATAAGATCACTAAGATCCCTACATTGTCACAGATTACAACTCAAATTCGTTACTTCAAAATTCAATCTACCTCCTCAATGTCATGATCATTTTTGATCAGCTGTTGTCTATTTCCTGTTACAAAAATATCCATCTGTATTCAAATAAAGGCTGTCCCAGCCTGTAACTGTAAACTTTCACTGTTAACCAATTACATAGTTGAACATATTAATCTTGCACTACAAATTTCTGGTATATGGCTGTCACAGCCTTTATCTATAAATTTCTCAATATGTGCCTGCTCGCCGGAGATTATGCTTCCACAGCACGCTCTGATGTCATACTGATTCCACTACGATCTGTGGTTCTCGGCTGACAGGACGTGTCCAGTGCTAGGCCGGTCCACAATACAGAAAACCGTCGCCCATCTGGAGAGGAGTTTTTCTCCCCCATCGATAATATGCTTAGTATATCGTAGCAGAGCCTCCTGATCCTCATACAAAAGGTCTGTGTTGATAGCTGAAGTTGCCCTCCGGTGTGTGAATGGTTATCTTCCATGTACCAATAGCTAAATCCTGCTGTGTAGCCTCTTTGGATAGCTGGTCTGCCAACATATTCCGTTCTCTGTATATATGAGTAAATATGATGTGATTGAAAGATAATTTTATCCGGTTCACCTCTTCCAGGATAGGTAAAAGATCCATCACATGACACCGAGTAATCTCCTTAGCCCAGTTGATGATTATCAAGGAGTCACCAAAGATCTGAAGGGACAAGCATCCTTGTTCCAGGGCAAATAACATCAACAATTTTAGCGACATGTGTTCTGCGAAGTTATTAGTTCCTCTTCCCAGTCCAGCCACCAGATGGAAATAATGTGCCTCGGATTTGTAAAGGACTCCCCCCCCTCCACAAACTGATTGTTGGTTTGAGGCACCGTCGAAAAAAGCCCATGGCATGGATAGATCAATCTGTTCTACTCGCACAGGTCGTGTTCTGCTCACTGGTACAGGGGCCACATAATGAAGAGTGATCGCCACCATCTGTGCCACTACAGCCTCCATAGGTACCCGGCAGTCCTGGAATATCATCTTATTGCGGGCAAGCCATATGCCCCATGTGTATATACACGGGAGAGCTCGGAGCGGGGATGTAAATTGAGCAGTCCACCATAACTGGAATGCTTCCAGCACACATGTACCCCGCCACCTCACCTTATTATCCAAGATCTTGCTGATCTCAGACCAAACATTCTGTGAGAATTGACAGTGAATGAAAAGATGGGCCAGATTCTCTTCAGCAACCTTACAAAGTGGACAGATCCCCGGACCCTGTAGAAATCGTTTTTGCAGAATGTCCCATGTAGGGGCCTTATTTTCCAGGATCGCCCAGAATAGTAATTTAGCTTTACCCAGACATCTCAATTTCCACAATAATTTCCACCACCACACCACATCCCTGTTATGGGTTTCCACATTTAGCTGGATGTATCCATGTTTTGGTGAATATACACCGGATGGATGGTGCGCCCATATAAGTACATCAGTCCTATTGGTCAATCTAATATGTGTAATTCTTAACCTGCGTATATAATCCTCCCATTCCACCTGCAGTTCAGCCGAGATCCCAAGATGTCGTGCAGAATACCACCCCTGTTGCCCTAGAGTAGAAGCTCCCTGATCCGCTAAGTCATTCAGATGTTTACATCCTCTAGTTGCCAATAAGGACCTCAGATCCAAAGAAAGTACATGTCCACCCCTGCAACCAACCCATGGGTCCATCCCTATCCGAAGAAGTCTCCCGTCGCCAATCCTCCATACTAAGCCCGATCCGACTAAAGTGAAATGCTGCACCACAGCTTTCCACACCACAGAGCAGTTTGTCCTTGACTTGTTTCTCAGCCTGATCCATTCGAGCAGTGTTAAAGGGGCAATATATTTATGATAGACCACTCTTGTCCAGAGACTCTGTGTATGAATTAATCGCCACGACACTTTGGCCCCCAAGGCTTTAGCAAACATGAATATATTCTTTAAACCCCATCCTCCCAGAGCCTTCGGTACAGCAATCTTCTCCCAGCGTACCCACACCAAAGCCCGATGCTCCCTCGAACCCTTCCAAAGAAAGGCAAAACACAGTCTCCTGATCTGTTCCAGAACTCCAGTGGGAATCCAAGCAAGTGACAGCCAATATACTGGAATTGCTTCCAGTACTGATTTTATCAGAACCAGCCTCCCTGCCCGAGAGAGCCATTTATGACTCCAACCATTTAGACGCTGTTCTAATTTTGCTATTAGCCATCTCCAATCTGTTTTCAAATAAGCATTCGGTTTCAGATGGAAGCCAAGATACTGTAATCCATCATCTAAAGCCAAGGTCTGGTATGGTAGTTTGTTCACCATGTTAAGAATCTCCGGCTCGGATAAATGCGAGCAAGTGATAGATGATTTGTCGATATTGACTAACATACCCGCTGCAGCTTGTATTAAGTGGAGTCCTTCAACCACCTTGTCAATATCCTGGCTCGTGCCATCACAGAAAATCAGGATGTCATCAACAAAAAGGAGATGTGTAATGTACAGTACCTGCGAGATAGATATGCCTCTAAAGGCACCTTCAGCTTTGGCGTTCAGCATAAAACGGCTAAGTCCTTCAGCGACGAGGAGGAACAACAGTGGAGACAGGGGGCATCCCTGTCGAAGGCCCCTCCCAGCCTGGAAGAATGGGCTAGCAGATCCATTAATTAGAACAGCGAAATCTACCGTGGTGAGGCAGGCCATAATCCATCTGATAAAATCATAGCAGAACCCCAGGTGAGTAAGAAGCAACCGGATATAAAGCCAGCTGACCCTGTCAAACGCTTTGGAGAGATCTATCTTGATCACCGCTCCCTTCTGCTTCTGCACCTTGAGCGTGTGTAATCCTTCCTGTGCAACTCCAATTGCCTCATGAATTTGGCGTCCTTCCAAGAAGCCAAATTGCTCACCAGAAATGTTCTTAGATAAAATCTTCTTGAGTCTGCGCGCCATTACCTTAGCTATGATCTTATATATGCAGTTACAGAGAGAAATTGGTCTGAATTCTGCAAAGTTGACAGGCTTGTCAGTCTTAGGAATCAGAGTTAAAAACGTGGAGTTGAAGGGACCATGGATAAACCCAGCCTTGCGCGATTCTTCCACCACTTGCAAGATCTCCTCCCCGAAGAAATCATAGAATCCTAAGAAGAATTCTATAGGCCATCCATCAGGACCCGGGCTGCTATCTTTATTTAATGATTTCATCACCGTCGAGAGCTCATCCAGCGACACCTCCTCCATCAACATACTGTTATCTGCCTCCCCCACAAAGCTGGGAAAAAGCTGAGTCACGCGAATAACCTCAGCAATGGAGATTCCAGGTGGAGCCGTGAATTGATCTCCAAAATGTCGAACTCCCAACGCTGCTAATCCATCAAAGCTGGATACCTGTTCCCCAGTGTCAGATGTGAGTTCCCAGATAGAGTTTTTGAATTTTCTCCCCTTCGCATAAGATTGAAAAAATTTGGTATTCTCATCACCGCACTGTAGCCAAACCGCCCTGCTTTTCATCCTCCACAGTTCTTCACGCTCACACAGTATCATATTCCTGCGTTTCTCCCACTCCAACAATTCAGCTTTCTGCAAATCATCCAGGTATCCCATGCCCAGACTATTATGTATCCTGGCAATGTTTAACTCAGCTTCTTGTAATTTCTGATCATCAATCACCCGTTTGTCATGTGCCCATGTATTAGTGGCCTCTTTAATTCTTTTCAGATTGTAATGAAAGTGAGCACCAGCAGGAGACTGATAGTCAAGTGGACGATGAACCCATAGCTCCTGAACCAGTTTAATGAATGTCTCCTCCTTCAGCCAGCTAGGATTGAATTTGAAGGGACTGGGTGGTTTTTTCCCGCTACCTCTTATCTCCAGGAGAATGGGGCAATGGTCAGAAATGCCACCAGACCCTACCCACTGTCTGACAAGATCGACCCCATGTGCCAACCCTTCGGCCACCAGAAACCTATCCAGTCGTTTAGCTACCCTATGAACCCCAACTCTCATATTCCTCCAAGTGGGAGAAAGCTGGGATGGTATGATATCAAGGAGATCTTTTCTGACAAATGCGTTGATGAAATGGTTGGCTAAGGAATCCGGAACAGCCCGAGGCCCCCAAACTTCAGAAGACCCCAGAGTGAGGTTGAAGTCCCCACCCAATATCACTTCCCTGCCATCAAATATCTCCATCTCTAACAAGTGGTCCCAGAATCCCATCCTATTAAGGTAGGGCCCATAAATATTGAGTACCGTGATCCTCCGACGTATCTCAGCATCCCAAACTTCCAAACCAAGACCAGAGGATATCCCCCAAGTACCATCACATCTGCAGCTCGTTACCTTCCACCCCGAAGCCAGCCCTCCAGAGCGCCCTCTGGCGTCCACACCTACAAACTTCCATCCAGGGAGCAAAGCTTCAAGTGTACGAACAACATCCTCACAGCCACCCAAAGTTTCTTGCAGCATAATAATGTCCGGTTGATTAAGGTCAACCAACCTACGAAGCGAAGATTTTTTAAGTGGGCTCGCCAACCCACGACAATTGAAGGACATAATCTTCATAAACAATCCCCATCCTGGGCTATCACTGCTCTAAGTGCCCACTCAATAGACGATTGCGTTCCCCTCACTAAATCCACTTTCGCCCGTTCTTTAGCTTTAGTCATATGGGATTTACGTCCCCGTCCTTTCCCCTCAACACTAGTGGCCAACTCAGGTAGTCCCTTGCCCCCCGATCCGTCTGCAGTAATCTCTCTACTGCGAAGAGCATATCGAATGTGCTTGCCCTCGGAGCAAGAAGAGTGTGAGGTAGAATCAATAGAGGGCGTGACATTACCCATAACAGGCCGATGTAGGTGGTCAACCTGTCGAGGAGGAGACCCATGGCAGCCCCCCCCCAATACAAATGGATCAGCTAGAATGGATGGATGCTGGATAGGTGACTTACCCGTGTGTATCTCAGTCGGATCCTGACGAGGAGAGGACCTCTCCTGCTGCAATAAAGTGGCCAGTGAAGACGGAGTGACAGAGCTCAAGGAGTCCCCCTCAACTGCAGGAGACTCACGTCCAAGCTTCTGCGGTCCAGATGTCATCAATGATGGCAATTGAACCATAGATTCTATTCCCCCATCATTCTCAAAATGTTCCACAGATTCATGATGTCCCCCCCCGTCAATATCTGGCCCACTCCCCTCCACTACCTCAACCGGTGAGTCCACTTTCAACACAGGGACAGCTACATCATCATTTTCAGCAACATTCTGAGGCTTGCTTTTGCGAAAAGATAAGGGACAGCAGGCTACAAGGTGTCCGAGATCATGGCAGCGATGACACCTAAATGGCACGCCCACATAGTCCAGTGTTTGTACATAATCCCCATCCTTGGAATGTACTTTAATTTCAGCAGAAAGCCCCATCCTAATGTCGAGATTGACTAAAATTTTAGCAACCGAGTATATACCATTTTGCAAATGGGAGGAATCAGAGTACACGTATTCCCCAAGATAATTCCCGATCTCAGCAAACCTGGTCTCGTTCCACATATGCATGGGAAGACCTGGCAGCTTAACCCACAACGGTTCTTTAGCTATTCTTTCCGTTTTAGCATCGAAGAATGGTGACCATCGTTTCAGAACAAGTGGTACTCCTAGCATCGACCAATGTTTACCCAGCACTGCATTGACCTCCCCGCTGTTCAAGAAAATGAATGAGAACCATCCTTTCGACAAAACACGGACCTCCGGTGCAGATGGAGCGATGTTAAGCCATTTCTCTGCCACCCAACGCTGAAGGAAGCCTCTGCCTAATCTCCTGCCTCTAACATGTCCTACTACCGCTGTATGAGTGTAATCCACGGCCTCTGCCAACGTAACATCGACCCCCAGCACTAATTGATCCAGTCTCTTGCGTTCCTTGACCTTCTTGACCGGGTTTTTAATGGATTCATCCTTGGCATACAACCCTGTTCGTGGCTGGAAATCGTCTGACAATGCCTCCTCTCTCCTCGGGACCGCCATCAATGAACCACACCGCTGCCAGCTACTAGGCCAATCTAATTACTGAACTAAAAGCAGGGTCCAATGGGCACTGTGCCAGACGAAAGACCTTCCCAGCAAATGTCTTCGGTCCAAGTGATCTTCCCCGCGTCCCAATTGCAATATCATTCCCACAGAACCAAGAAAACGTAATAGCTCAACATCCGCCCCATTAAACACCCATCCTGCAAGCAAGCAGAAAGGAAATCGCCCAGCAACGATCCCAGCAGTTGCTATATCGCACTAGTGTCCTAGCATCTTGCCAGTCGCAGCAGGTAGCAAATCGCCCAGGATCCCCACTCAGGGAATGATCACCGCAGTACCAAGATTAATGAATCCCCTCCTACGCAGAAACATAGTCACGTTCCTCAGCATACTAACCTCCAAGAATCAAAAGATACCCTTCATTTGCTCAGAGACCAGCTTATACTCCAGGATTCATGCTCAATGCTGCCCCCAGACTTCAACCGCAAATGCTAACGTACTCCTTAGTATCGTTTCTTGGAGCCCTGTACCTCTCCCCCCGTCTTTTTTTCTATTCAAAACTCACATAATTAAATGATACATGTGCACTAAATATCATTTAATTATTATTTAATGAGCATTTATTGATAGCCTTTGATCTAATCTAATCTTGGCCATTGGATGAAGAGAGGGAAGTTACCATGAACAGAATAGAGAAGTTTTGGAGAGGAAAAAGAAGAGGAGAAGGAGAGGTCGAATTTCAAGAGGAGAGAAGTAAACCCTTGCACAGAAATCGAGGAGATTGCTAGGCACGTTTTCCAAGGAGAAAGGGCACACTTCCCTAGACAAATTCGTAGAACACCATACAGGCATATAATTCGAGGAGGTCGTACTACATTTAATGAGGATGTACAACACAGATTTCGAGATAGATATTTGACAGGTCCATACAACATTTAATGAGGCCGTACAACACAACTATCGAGGCGAAATATGACAGGTCCGTACAGCAATTAATGTGACCATACAGCATAGATTTCAAGGCAGAAATCTGACAGTCTGTACAACAGTATTTGGCACGATTTTCAAGGCAGAGTTTAGGCATGAATTTCGAGGAGGTCGTACTGTAATTAATGTAGACCGTACAACTGTGATTTTTGGGCACATTTACCGAGGAGGTTGACTGTGGTTGAGATAAGTATTGTTGTATTTTTAGTAATTTGTCTGAAGAAATAAAAATCTCTCTTGAACAGGTTTTCCCTGAGGGGTTTTATCCTGAACCAATTTGGTCAAAAATACCGAGGCATTTTTAATGAATGCATGACTGTTATAATTTTTTGAGCATGAAAAATTAGATTGAAAGTTAATTTTCTGAGTTATTAAATTGAAAAGAATTTCATGTGTTTCAAGCAAAACAATTTTTATATGAGAAAAATATATGCATGTTGGGGTTTGGGCATTAAATTTCATGTAGAGAAGTTGCAAAACTTGAAACTGGGTTGGGCTTCTAAAACTTTCAACTATTGTCTGATAAATCTATTCCGTAGGCTACTTGGCTATTTTTTTTTGTTAATTCGATATGGTCCATAAAATTTAGGAGCCAACTTGTTCTTGCCTTGTTGCTTGAGGGACAATTGTTTGCAGGGATGAAGTCTTAAAAACACCCAATCACCTTCTTCGAACTTTCTTTCGGATCTACGTTGGTTTGATTGTTGTTTCATTTGATTGCGAGCATTTTCTAGATTCTCTGTTAGTAATTGAATGGTCTTTTGACCTTCCCCTAATTGACTTTTTACTACTAGCACCTTAAAGATAATCAATGCAAAGTCCTTCCATTTTGGTGGTTCATGTCCATATAAGGCTTGGAAGGGAGTCATTTTAGTTGAAGTATGGTAAGTAGAATTTTACCACCATTCCGCTAGATGTAGCCATTTGGACCATTTGTTCTGCTTATCTGTTACATAACAACGAAGGTAAGTTTCCAAACATTTATTTACTATTTCTGTTTATCCATCTATTTGAGGGTGATATGTTGAACTCATAATAAGATATATCCCCGTTTGCTTGCATAATTCTTTCCAAAAGTTCCCCTTGAATTTCACAACCCTATCACTGACAATGACCTATAGAAAGCCATGCAATTTATAAATATTCTTGCAAGATACCTCAACTATTTGTTTAGCTGCATCTATTTTTCTTACTCCCATAAAATGAACATATTTAGTTAGCCTATCCACCACTGCAAAAAAATTATCCTTTCCCTTAGACATTGTAATCCTTCAGTGCAGTTTATCGAAATTTCTTCCCACTTTTGGTTAGGAATGTGTAGAAGATGGAGCAATCCTGGTGAGATATCATTTTCGCTCTTCATTCTTTGACAAGTATCACATTTAGCGGCACACTTTTTAATGTCATTGTACATACCCTTCCAATAGAAAGATTGTCGTACATTATAGTAAGCTTTGAAGAATCTTACATGTCTTGTAACTAGAGAGTCATGTGATCTGCGTAAGACTTTTAATTTAAATTTTGATGTTGAAGTTAGATAGATTCTCCCCTTGTACCAAAGAATGTTGTCATTTCTCCATTCAAATTTTGGATTTTGTCCCAAATTATTAATGATGGAAATTTGGGGTCTTTGCCATATTCCACTCGTATTTAATCTAGCTAGTCAGGAATTATGATTCATGTTGCATATGATGTTCCCTGTTCATCCTTGCATGATAATGCATTGACAATGGCATTGTTCTTCCCTTTTTTGTGTAGTATCTCCATATCGAAGGTGGAAATTTTCTCTATCCATTTTTGTTGCTTTGTGAACAATGTTTTTTGTCGAAGTAGATACTGAAGACTATTGTGGTCGATACATATCAGGAATTTACTTCCCAAGAGATATTGTCTCCATTTAGCTAATGCATGAATAATATCAAGCATCTCCTTATCATATGTAGATTTTAAACTTTCCCTCTTATTGAGCTTCCGACTTTGGAAGGCTATTGGATAGTCTTCTTACATTAACATCGTGCCTATTCCAAAACATGAAGCATCACATTCCATCACGAAAGGTTTTGTGAAATCGAGAGTTGCTAACACAGGTGCTGATGACATAACCTTCTTCAAGGTTTCAAAAGATTCTTTTTCCTTGTTATTCCACTGAAAATAATTCTTTTTTTGAGTAAGTTTGATAGTAGTGTCGTTAAGTGTGCGTAGTTCTTGATGGACCTCCTGTAATACTCTGTTAAACCCATAAATCCTCTTAATTTGAATATGTTATTTTGCTTTTTCCATTCCATGATTGCTTTGATCTTGTTTGGATCTACTTTGACCCCTCTAGATATGACATGCTCGAGGTATTCTACTTCTTCCTTGCCAAAAGTACACTTTGATATTTTCGCGCAAAGATTATTTTTTCCTAATAGGGATAGTACTTGTTCTAGGTGCTTAAGATGCTCCTTCCAAGTTTCACTTTATATCAGGATGTCATCGAAAAAGACTAACACAAACTTCGTTAAATAAGGTTGGAGGAGCTCATTCATAGTCACTTGAAAAGTAACTAGGGCATTCGTTTAATGGTTAACCGAATGGCATCACTTTAAATTCATAATGACCTTCATGTGTTTGGAAAGCAGTCTTTGCCACGCCTTCTAATCTCACTTAGATTCGGTAGTAACTTGACCTCAAGTCCAGCTTTGAAAAATATTTGGCCCAATAAAGTTCATCCAACATTTCATCTATGAACGGAAGGGGAAACTCATTTGTAATTGTTATTTTGTTAAGACCTCGATAATCTACACATAGTCTGAAAGATCCATCTTTATTTCACACTAGCACTATTGGGGCTGCGTATGGACTTCTACTTGTGATAATACCACATCTTAATAGATCCTGAATCAACCTTTCTATTTCCGCCTTGTGGTGATGCGGATATCGGTAAAGTTTAATGTTAATAGGTGTTGAGTTTGGTTTTACCTCAATTATGTGTTCAATTCTTCTTTAGGGAGCCAACTTCATAGGTAGATATGAAAATATCTTCTCTTATTTTTGAATTAAGCCTTGGATCTTGTGTTATTGTGAGTAGATTACTTTTGATGTAGATACCTCCATTTGATGACATTGGGCCACATATGCAGGTGCCCCTTTTCGGATTAGCTTTTCCATTTGTCTCGAATATATAATTTGGGTAGGAGGTGGTTGGAACCCATACAATTTATATTTTCTTCCCTCCCACTTGAATTTAATAAATCGCTTCTAATTATTTGCAGAGTAGGTGCCTAATGTTTGTATCCATTGGATTCTCAAAACAATGTCTACTCCTCCCCTTAGTCACCGCATTTGGCGAATTTCAACCTTGAAATTCAAAATTTGCCAAACTTCAACTACATTCGAACTTGAAGCCGAACTTAAAGCCGAACTTAAAGCTGATCAAAGTCGAACTTCAAGCCGAACTTGATGTTGAACTTCAAGTCGAATTCAAACTTCAAGGCGAATTTAATCGAATTTATTCAATAAAATTTTTAAAAGGTAAAAAAAAACAAAAAATCTATCCTAAATTCCTAAATTTTAACAAGATACCATCCTTTTGAAATATATTATATATGTTAATGCTGGCATGCAATTTTCATTTTACATATATATTTAATGAGTGCTTAGAATTATATATATATATATATAAAATTTTGAAATATATAGTCCCTCGAACTTAATGTCGAATTTTATCACCAAATTTTTCATTGCCGAATTTTTGTCGAATTCGAACACGAACTCGAACCAGGTGACTTAGCTCCTCCCAATGGCACTATGTAAAATCAAGACTCCAAGTAATAATCTTCTATTTGTAATTTGATTTTGTGACATTTTCCCACACCATCAATTTTTTTTTCCCATTGACTATCATAACCCTTATATACGTTGCTGGATATACGAACAAATTAATTTTTTTGACCACATTTACATCTATGACATTAGGGGTGCTCCCCGTGTCTATAAGTATGGTGACATTTTCTTTTTTTTTACATGCCCTTTTAATTGCAATGTTTGTGGTTGAGCGATGCATGTTATTGCAGACAGGGATATCTTGGGCATTGCCTCCCCCAACTCTGTATTCGTGTCCATACTTTCCCCCTTTGCTTCCTTCCTTCTTGGAGTCACTCTCTGATATGTCTTGTTCCTTCTCAGCCACAATTATATAGTTTCTGGTTGTTGCACTTATGCCTTGGCGACCATTTGTATCCACAATACCTACACTGATTTACCCATGTTTTATCTGTATCCTAATTTTGTTGTTTTTCGCCCTCACTTAAATGAGGTGGTCTATATCTTTCCACCTTGTTTATGGAATATTTAATTGATTTGTCATTGGCATACCTGTTTGATCTATCGAACCCTGTGAACAATGACTTGTTCACCTTATTTCTTTGTTCAATTAACTTTGTTTCCTGTTTGGCATCTTCAATAGTTCAAGGATCCACAATTTTAATTCACTATGAATGCAGTCCTTCAATCCACAGATATACATTTTTAATAAATGCTCATGTGAAAATCTAGTCTGTCTTGTTGCAAAGACCTCCATTCATGAGTGTAATCATTTACATTCCCATTTTACCTGAGATGGACAAATTTGGTGTAAAGGTCATTCTCTTCTTCACCATGAAATCTCTTTAACAATGCTATGGTGATTTTTGCAAATAGAATGAATGAGTGTCACACTTTCCAACCCACCATAGGAACCAATCATAAGCTTCACCTTCTAAGTTATTGGAAGCCCTCATTATTTTTTCTCATTCAACAAGTGGAGCATTTGATTCAAAGATACCCTCCATTTTGTTGACCCACATGATGGCCCTGCTATGATCTTTGCCATCATATTTTGGTAATTCCTTTTTAACTTTGTGGTAATCTCTATCTTGAAATCTATTTTGAAACCTGAGTTACTAGAATTTCCTAAGAGAGATATCACTAGTTGACCCAATATTTCCATGATCATTTTAAACTTGTCTCCGATTGCAACATTTGAGGCCTCTCTTTCATCCTTCTCCGTTGCTCTTAAGGCATGCATATTGTGTATCGAAACATTTTTTTCTTGCAATGCAATTGTATGCTCTTTTCCTTGTTTGGATAATAAGTCTTTTAATTCTCCCGTTTGTGTGTTCAAGCTACTCTCAATGCCATCTAGACGAGATTTCAACACCTTTATTTCTTCCTTGTGGTTAAATAATTCTTTATTTATGTCATCATTGATTATAAATTTCTTCTTTTCTGATTCCATTTAAATTTCGGAAGTTGATGCTGACTGTACGAACTACGCAGAAGTACGGAAGTATAGACGACTCTGTACATACTACAGACTGTTCGAACCTGCACGGTGTACATACCTATATGGATGTATGGACTACGCGACTGTACATAGGTACGGATATATGGCTGTACACATGTACGGACATATGGACCTGTATGGATCTGTGCTGATGTATAGACTTGTACGGAATCCTTACAGCCTTAATCTGCGCCTGCAGATCACTCATACCACTATAGCCGAAGCGTATATATTTATAAACTTTATTTGATAAAAATATCAATGTTTGAAATAAAGAATTGTTGAATAAAAATGAATGATGAATAAAGTACAAATGGGACCTTTAAATAGGTCTATTTGTGCCTTTTCATTTGAAAAGGCATGTGTTTCAGTTTGATAATACTAAATAGTAGTCTTTTATCTTGTTATATTTATTTATTTACTATTATTAATATGATGTATTATTTATTTATGATTCTCCTCTTAGTATTATTATTATTGTGTGTTAACTATTAACTTAGACTATGTTGATTTCAATACATAACAGACCAAATTTAACAACCTATTGCAAAATACATTCTGCCACATCTCAGAAAGTTTGGTAAGATCCAGGCTCCAACAAAAGAAGAAACCAAGCCTACAATTCCACTAGCAATCATGATGGGGAAATCACAACCTAAGACCTTGAAGCTTAGAGGAGTTATAAAAGATAGAAATGTAACAGTACTCGACGCTCGTAGATTTCGGTAGTACTCATAACTGTATAAACATCGATATTGCTAATCAACTAAACCTTTTTTTGTACCCCACCAAGGACCTCACAGTTACAGACGTTGATGGAAAAAGGGTCCAAAAACTAGGAAGATGTCATAAAGTCTTAGTTCAAATTTAAGAACTAGAACTATAGATAGGACTCTATGCTCTACGGCTCAAAGAAATGGATATGGTGTGAGGGATCATTTACCCTTGTTTAAAGTTTCTTATTCAATTATTCTTTAGGGAAAATAAAATAAATGAATAATATTAATTTGATATAATTATCAACATAAGGATGCATAGTAAAATAAACATCAAGAAATCATTCTATTGCATAACAATAAGTGAATATTCCAGGTGACATCATTAATTTAAAGAAGATTTCTTTTGTTAATAATCATTTAAATAGCAATGTAGGTAGCGAGGACTTATCTTATCGAAGGCTTGTCTTGGGTGTTGGAAAGATCACTACATGAGATTCTATCTTGCCTTACTAGATAAGGAATAATTATATTGGATCATCTTTGAGGTCACCACCCAAATACAACCTTGGCCAAGCTTCCATCTTACCATCGGCACATCTCCTGATATTCCTTTTCCTTGCTCAAGACATTGGACAAATTTCAAATAAATAGTAGTTGAAGGGTTCCATAGTGAAAAGTAATGACCCGTTATGTTTTTACATTATAACATAGTTACAAATATCGGCCGAAAAATCGGCGATTCGCGATAAATCGCGATTTTTGCAGAGGCATGATTTTTTAAGGAAAAATCGGGCCGATTTTTGGCCGATTTTTCGGCGATTTACCCCGATTTTGCGGCGATTTTTCGCGAGTCGACCGATTTCTTGACCGCCGGAAACTTCATAGCCGCACCTACCATGCCCGACTCTGTGAGAGAAATGAAAAAATGCGCCAGTTTGTGCTTCACCCGACGCCCTAGACCAGTTCAGCAGAGCTTCCGTCGACTATCGCGCTCTCCCTCCGATCTCAGAACTCAGCAGTTGAAAGTCGAACTGCAAACCTCCAATCTGTTCGACGGTTCGTGCCAAACCGCTTCGTGGGCATGTCACAAACTAGTTTTGACAGTGATTTTTTAAAATGGAGGATAACTTTAAATATGTTTGTCCATAAATTTGTCCGAATTGTTCTTTCTGGCCGACATAAGCTGTTTTAATATTCAATTATTTTATGAATTGTTCTTTGTTGTTCACATAGGGTTTTTTTATTCAATTATTTTATTATTTTAAGGTTCTTTTATTTTATTGTTTGTAGTTCATAAATTTTATAATAATATTAATAATAATTTTATCCTTAATGCTATTATTATTAATATTAAAAGACCTTATCATTCATGTTAATTCTATTACTATGTTATTATTATTATTAGGATTATACTAAAACCAAAACTCATATTAACACTACTATCATTAGAACTAGTACTAATATTAGGGTAGCTAAAATTATTGGACACGATCCATTTTGATGTGTGATGTATCTCTAGACATCTTATATATCGGTTTTCTTTCCATATTCATGTGGCAATGTGTTTATTTGATGTTATTGTTGCTTTAGATGTTTAAAAAATTGAAAAAAAATGAATATTTTTGTGTTTTTTAAGTTTGCCGATTTTTTGCCGATTTTTACCGATGTTCTGCCGAGATATCCTGAAACGATGTTTCCTGGACCCTGCCGATTTCCGCGCTGCGCCGATATTTTTAACATTGCATTATAACTCTTCATTATTTTTTTGCAATTGGGGCAGGGCTCATACTCGCGTGACATGGGGTCGATTCCTGTCCGCTACCACTATACCCTTAGGTGCACCCACACTACCTGCCAGCATGGGGCACGGGTAACCAAGGTTTGAACCTGTGACGTCGCAAGGAGTGCCTTAACGGTACACTCTATTGCCCGTCGGTCTACACCCTTGCGGGCTATAAGTCTTCATTATTACACAATCACAAAAGACCTAATTATTTTTAATTTTTTACATATTATTCTTATTTTCAAGAACCCTTATTTTATTTATTACACATGGAAATTGGTACATGACATTCTCCCCTCCTTCAATTGGTGATGTCCTCATCAACCTTGACCTCTTCTGCATCAAAAATTCAATATGAGATATCTCTTTAAAATAAAATATTCAAATATTTTATCTTTTCTCAAAATGTTAAAACATCATCATGAAAGTTGATAGATCAACAAACGTTAATAGATTAATATATGATCTAACAAAATCCATTAAAAAAGATTATGTTAACAAGTTATATTCTAAAGATAAATATTGAGTGGTATTAGCCTATTAGGTCTCCAAGTTTGAAATTAAAAGAGATTACTTACATATAATTTTCCCCTTATGAGTTCTATAAGTTATATATCTAAAAAATCTTGGTAAATGTACATTTCACACAAATTTCATATCATAACATATGTAAATTATTTTTGCAACATTTATTTCCAGGTGGTGATGGCATACGCCAGGGACGAGGCAGGAGGAGTTCAACTGTTGCACAGGAAGGCTATGGGACTGGAACAGTACTCCCTGAACAAGGAATCTATCTTACTTCTTCTGTATATAGGCCTGTTCTTCAGGTTTGGTTCCTTACATTTGCTCGAGTTACTGAACTGTTATATTTCTATATGAATTGAAGACAAAAAGGTTGGTTTCAGTATTGCAATGGTGAAAACTTGGTTGATGGTTTCCATATGTGCAGTTTACTGATAAAGTTGCATCTCTTCTGCCTCCAAAGTATGCTCAACTTGGGTATGTATCTAATGTTCAATGTACTCTTTCTGCTTGATTTTAGATGAGATTGTAGTGGCTCTCACCTCGTTGATTGTAAACCCTGAAGCACTTGTTTCATCAGAAGCATGAAATAGAAATAGTATTACTGCTATTATGTGACAGCCTTCATGCTAATTACATGGGAAGAAACTCAAATTGGATATAAAAAGTATGAAATTGAGGGAAGAATATGTTGAAGATTGTTGGTAGAGGGATCTGGTCTATTTTAAGCATAATTCTATTAATAAGGGACAAAAATCAGACTGTTATACTTGAACAGTCAAAGAACTTTTGTCAAATGCTACACTGCACTCTGATATTAAGCTTGAACAGTCAAGAAATACATCACCATATAACACGGAAAATTTCAGACTTCTGTAAGTTAATATAAAGCATGAAGTGTCATTTTGCAGCGGAAAAAATGCATGAACAGCAGGCTGTAATAAAATTGCAGACACAGTAAATCTTGGTCAAATGACCCATTCAAGAAGATATTTCATTATCAGACAGTGAAACTCAGAAATGTACAGCAGCAATCATTTTTCAGCCATCAAACACAGTACATGACAGATATTCCTCTCAAACTGAGTCAAAATTTCACCTTGAAAACTGTGCTGTAGGAGACCTTGGAAAACATGCCTTTCAGGATTCCAAAACTGTCCAGAACAGCAAAAACAGCTACAGCAGTTTTGCCTTGGAAATTGTGCCCAGTATTTCAGCAGTATGGCCCTCTCAAAACAGACAGAAAGCTTCCTTGGAAAACGTGACCTCTCAACAGCCTTGTTTTCTGTGCCACAGCCCAGCTGTACGGCCTCCACTCTCTCACTGTACGGACTGTCTGAAATCCAGCTGAAACTTGCCTTGGGAATCATGCTCACCTTGGAAGCTGCGCCCTCCTTGGGAATCATGCCTCCACCTTGGGAATTGTGCCTCCACCTTGGGATTCGTGCCCCTTCTTGCTGCTGCTGCAAATCAACCTTTCAGCTGCCCTCTCTCACCCTCTTGAAAATCGTGCCCCCTTCTTCCAGCTCTCTTGGAAAGTGTGTGTCAATGAAGCCTCAAGTGTCTTTTTATTTCCTCGTTAGGGTAACTGAAAATGACTTTTTCATCTTCAATGGCTGAGATTAAATCCAAGCCACAAGATCTAGGGTGGAGATTAAATCTCAAGATTACATAAACTCCCTAAGTCATACTATATAAAAATCTCACTTTTCGAAAAGTCACATTTAACCCTAAATATTTAAAAAGTACAACTTCTACCTTAAAAGTCACTTTTATAAACAAAAAGTACATCTCACTTTTAAATTAAAACATGACATTCATAAAGTACTTTAATAGTCACTTTATGAAATTTATTGAGACTACATTATTCCAGACTTTTACACCCAGGCACTAGGTGCAAAAGTACTGCCCGAGCTATAAAAAGTTAACACTCCCTCTTAGCGAGGGAGGTACTCACTGCCATCATCATCAGGTCCCGTCCTCAAATCCATCACACTGTTCATAGTAGGAGCTCCCTCTCTGTTAAGATTATATGCCACTAAAGACTAAATTCTTACTTCATGAGCATTTAATACATTTTCATAATAGCAGCATAACAAGGATCTCTGAAAGATACACAATCACAAGGTACACAACAATATATCCTGGGAAACCCTCAAGGGGAAGAAAACCCAGCAAGAACTTCCTCAATATAGATAACCAAAGTACAATGCCCAAAATAGGTCTCTCAAATAAGAGAGACAAACCCAAACTCTAGAGCCAAGCCAATACTCCTCCTTCGCAGACTTCTCTCTCTCCTCTAATGCGCAATGCATGAATGAGTGAATGGTACAAATGAGAGGAAGTCACTCCCTATTTATACTTTACTTTTCACTTGACAAATAACCTAACTAGATCGGCCTCACTTTAACTGACTGGGTCGACCTCTCCTACAAAGACTCAAATAATATTATATTACATTCTCTTGGGTACTAACGATCCGAATTACAATGGAGGTTTTACCTCATGACTTTTACATGACCAAATATAATAATGACATCCCCGAACGGAGGTAAAACATCCCTGATGGAGTTACAATAATAAAATACAAGTAGAATATTCTTCAAAGTTACATTAATTCAACACTCTGAACCTGGAACCAACGCTACCACCTGAACTGAACTCGAATCTGAAGACATCCTCCTGGAAACTATTTTGAACCCTGAGCTCCTATGAGAATCCAACCTCCAATCCGAAGCTTCAGTTCTCTCACACCAGCTGAGCCTCTTGTCGGTACTCAAGAGAGATTCCCTCTCTTCCATCGGAAATCGAGATTGAAACCTTGGCGACACTGCAGCCTCAGGAGCCTCCTGCTCCTCTTCCAATTCTGAATCATAGATTGTGGGTTGTCCATCTAACTTGTACAACTCACCGAACCAATCACCAATCAAATGTGGCTGGATCAGTTTCGCTCCCTCTGAGTATATAAAAAAATCTCCCAGAACTGCCCTCTTTGGAAAAATGTACACATGTCCCCTCTGGAACAATGTCGAATACCCTGCGTCCTCCAAGGCTGGCACAGAGAGCAAGTTCACACTCAACCCTGGAACAAACATAACTCCATCTTGTTTAAGGAGTTCACCCTGTTGAACCTGGAATTTGACTCTCCCAAATCCACGCATTGAACGTGCCGTTCCCCCTTCACTCTCAACCATCCTGTCTGGATCTGTCTTAGTAATGTTGCGGAATATATGATACATTCCAGTCATGCGACGAGAGGCTCCACTGTCAATGAACCAACTACTGTTCATCACAAATCCATTGCTGCCGACACTCGATACAAGAGAGAACAACAAGAAATATTTCTTAAACTTTTCTGCAAAGTCATCTATCTCTGCAGATGCGGCAATAGTCACATCCTCCTCCTCCTCCTCCTTCTTCTCAGGACACTGAGAAGCATGGTGACCAAACTGAGAGCAGGCAAAGCATTTGAATTTGCTCAAGTCCTTCTTGGACTTCTTCTTACTCTTAGCAGAAAGAGCAACATTTTCTTCATTAGCACCCTCCTTCTGTCCACTGCTTTGAGATCCTTCCCGAATCTCCTCCCGAGTGAAATCATCCCACAATGTGCTCCAATCTGGAAGATGTTCACGACCAACCACACAGTTAACGAAGACTTCCCAGTCCTTGGTGAAGCCTTTCAAAGCAATCCTCACCAACTCAGAATCAGAGGTGACCTCTCCAACTGCAGCCAACTCATCTTTCACTTGAGCCACCCCGGTAAGATAGGATACTACACCTTCACCCTTGGCCATCTGGTCGCATGCAATTTATCCTTGAGTGCCATCTTCCGGTTCTCATTCTTCTCCTCATACGAGTTCTTTAGTGCTTCCCACATCTCATAAGCTGACTTCTTCTCAGCCAAGTGTGGGATGAGATGGTCCTTGACACCATCCAGAATAACCCTTTGTGCTCCAGCCTCTTTTACTTCATGAATGTCAAGAGCAATAGGGTCAGCTGTGGGAGGAGTTACCACAGTGCTAACCAGAGTCCAAAGTCTGCTCTCCTTAAGTACAACAGTCATCCTGACTTTCCATTGCAGATAGTTGGAAATGCCATCCAACCAGTCCTCATATTTGATGCAAACAACCATCTTTCTCTCCTGTCCAAAAGAAAAGTAACCCACTATCTTCCCTTTCTTCCCAACACCTGCAAGTCACTTGGAGATAGTGTCCACCTGCCAACAAGTTGTTAAAACCAACAAAATAAACTTGCCAAAACAACAATGTCATTGCTGTCCACACTACCTCAGAGCCTCCGCTTTGATACCATGTTAATAAGGGAACTCTGTTTTAAAACTCGGCCGACTCGGACTCGGACTCAGATTCGATCGAGTTAACCGAGTTGACCCCGAGCCGAGTCGAGTCAGCGCTAAACTCAAATCGGGTCCAACTTGGCCGGTTTAGTACCAAATTGGCCAACTCGGTTGAGTTTAGGGTCGACTCACCGAGTCATGGTCCAAGTTAAAAAATTTGTAATTTTTTAAAAATTAAATCCTAAACTAACCAACCTTAAGGTCCTGTTACCACATTTATAGTAGCTAGGGCTACCATATATTTATTCCAAATTCCTGTATATTTTTCAGCCAGTCCTTTACAATGAGATGCTTGAGATGAGCAACTATTTTGGATCACTCCTATGATTATGAGCAGCAACATATTCCTTTGACATGACTGAGTCTCAGGAAACTCAGATTTGATGACCGATGTAGCCATTTTTCCATACAGAGCAGTATGCCTTGCCCAGAGTTGCAGCAGCAGGTTCCCAGTTGACAGATGATAGTTTAGATGGTTTGCACAGGTATATGGTCCAACAGGTATTATCTTGTGTATTGGTTTATATTGCTTTCCTGGTCATTCTAGTAGCATGTTGTAGCATTTAGTGTCATGATCTGGCGATCATATATATATATTGGACTCGGTCTTTATTATATATTTATCTAGTGTCCAGCTCATATGATAGAGGTTCTTGTCTATACTCATTGGTTTCACCCTCCTAGGAGAATGGAGGTGATCATTCCCACCATTGTTTGGCTTGCTGGTGTTGGCATCATTTTCAATATCTCCATCCATCTGTTACCTTCCAGTTATTGTTTTACCTTGATTGACTACTTGATTTGTGACATGGAGGACTTTCCCACTCTAGCCTCTTTGTTGGATGAACTTCTTTGTTGTATTGTGTCTAGGCTCTGAGTTGCCTAAGTTGTGTTGGCTAGACCTGAAACAGATAGTACTACCATAATTACATGTATTTGGAAACTTTATTGTATATCTTAAATGAAGGCCCATTATAGAATGTGTTTTTCAACACACGTGAATGAAAGGCCATGTGAAATAAATGTAAAATCCAAGAATGTGTTTTTCAACACACACGGATCAAAAAGCCTAACAAATGTAAATCCAAGAATGTGTTTTTCAACACACGGATCAAGGCTATGAAAATGAATGAAAGGCCCAAAAAGCAGTGGTTAAATGTATGCTATATCTAATGATTTGCAGGCCTATACTATAATGATTATTCCTCATTAGCCTGCGGGTTGTGATATGAGATGGAGCTTGGGACAGCTAATTCTAAGTGTCCCCTAGAGTCTTGAGTTACGGTTGCCTGGCACCTGGTCATGGCGGCTCTAGAAAAGATCCTCACGGAGCTGTATCAGCTTGGATGTGAGTTGTAGACATCTGTCAAGGTTGAATAAGCACTTCTGAAACAACTTATCCATTTGTGAGACACCGCCATCCCTTGTGTTATTACTTGTCCCGCATATGCTTTAGTGTGTATCCCCTTTCCTACTTCCAAAGTGTCACAGTGTTGAGTTAGTACAGTCATCCCTTAGCCTAGCCTTGCATTTATCCACCCTCACCCATCACTAGCAAATTGATCACAACCATAAAGTGAGTATAGTCTTGAGGTTCAAGTCTGAGCTATTATTATTATTGAAAATCTTGAATATCTTGTTTTAGATCCCCAGTGAAATGATTACTTTATGTTTATATTGCTATTGGAATGATTAATGAAGCATGCTTTAAGAAAATGCACTTGCAGCACCTTGATGTTTATGGTTTGGATCATATTATGGGTCAGCTTGACTTGGTCAAACCTAGTTTGACCAAAGTCAACCATAGGACATGAGATGGGCTAGACCTTGGATGATAGCAATTGATGATATGTGATACTTATTTGTTCACCAGATGGTTCCATGCAGCAGTTACAAGTTCAGATAGTGATGTGCAGTACTTTTAATGATTTTGATCATTTGCAGATTATTAATATTTTTATATAGTCCGAGCATGGTGTTGATATTATATGATTATGTAGTCATCAATATGGTGTATGAGTATGCACCTTTAGTGCATTTGGGCTCTCTGAGTCCATTGGGACAGTTAGTTTTCAGTTCCGGGCAGTTTTAGTTGGGATTTCTCTTAGTTTATCACTTCAGTGCAGATTTGCCATTAAAAATGGCCTGTCAGAGCAGTGTCATGATTTGATTGGTTCACCTATGGCGCTACAGAGGGGATATGGAGTGTAGCCACTTGTTTTTACTACATTACTATATTCCCAGACATGTTGGTGCAGTCAGATTTGGCCCCGGGTGACCAGGCGGTTTGTTACAGACATTTTTATACTTTTTAGGTGATTTACAGAGGCATAAAAAATGGTAAAATTGGCTACAAAGGAAATCGATTTGGGCTACTGAGGCAAGGAAATGGCATAGGAATGTTTTTGATGATGTGTATGATGTCTCCCACACCCTCCAGAGCAGTTGCAGCAGTCAGTGGGGCCCACACATCTTTCTCTGACACATTTTGTGGTTTCATGGAGCCTTTGGAGGCTCACGACTTTCCTTGTTGGGTATGATTTTACACTTCGATGATATATTTGATGATTATTGTGCCATGGGGACACATTAGGGAGGTTATATGTCACCCCCCAGACCCACCATGAGTGTTATGTTATGTTCTCCTAGTCACTTGGAGTGGGACGTCCCCCTAGGGTGATTTTGTCCATGACATTGTTATATTTTTGAGTTGATCCATGTACTTTATGTTGAGCTCATCTCAACCGTAAGTTATAACTTTTGTATCTTTTAATCTTAGCCATCCATTCGAAAGGTGGTTAGGGTTTTGGTCTCTCCTGTTCCTATTTAAAGGAGAGAGCCTCTCATTGTAAAGGGACTTTTGGCTCTTGGCTTCTGGAATAAAAATACTTCTTTGCAAACTCTTGTCTTGTGGTTGTGGATGCTATTGGTTTTGATTGAAACTGTTCTTCCTCTGCACTAAGGATCTTGGTGGTTATTTTGCACATCTTCTCTCTACTTTTTATCTACAGGTGAAGAAGTCGAATTGGTGAGGAAGGCGCATTGGTTGGGAAGACTCTCCTTGCTCTCTTCTCTTCTCTTCGTCAGTTTCAGGGAGTATTATTGTCTTTTTACCTCTTACTTCTTGTTATCATGTTCTTTCTCTGTATTTCTTCCATTCTTGCTTGAACTGATTGATCTTTTGTTGTCCTTGGTTCAACAGGAAGAGGAGGGCGCACGTGTGGAGCTGGACGAATCATGGGGGCAAGATACATCACCAAATTCTCATTTGATCTTTGCGGGAACAATCCTCGACATCATAGCAAACATTTCCATGATTCATGTATGCTTGTGAGGTAAGTAATTCATTTTTCTAACCTACCCATATGTCATTTCATTTTAAAACCCTAAGTAAAATTAATCGGAAAATTCTCTGGCTCAAAAGACTTGGTTTACTGGCAAACCATTTCTGGGTTTTTGGTCTTTTGCAAATCCCTAGGTGGGTTCTCCAAGGTGTCATACCTGGAGGACTCCATTGGCCCAAATCCCGAGGCATTAGTCTCTTGAACCCTCGCGCATTTCCTGAGAGAGTCAGTTTTCTTGTCTTTTGATCCTTCTTGCTGAGCTTGCGTGCTTTGACACTGTCACATCCATTTACCAAGCTATGCTAGAAAGCCCTAATTCTCAGATCCACTCTTTGGGACATTTTCCCTGTTTTAAGGGTCACATTTCCCAAGGCAGCTGAATTTGATCATTTACACTAGCACCTGAATCCTGGAATCACTTCTAATTATTGAATCACTCTGTCTAATTACTATTCATCTCATCATACCTTTCCCAAGTCTCCACAATGGTTCCATTTCCTTAATTCTAGGGTTCCATACCTGTCACCTTATGTACCCTATAGTTATAGCTGGATCTGGTGATCTGGTTAGATCTCTCCTATCGGGAGTAGATCAGGGTATCCCCCTTTGTTGTCTTGGCTTTGATAACATAAAGTGAAGGGTGCCTCGATTGGCGTGACAACCAATCCTTTGGAGATCGAGGCTCTCGAGGTTCACCACTTTGGTTGCCTATCCCCTCTACCATGCTTCTGGATCCATCTTTAGGGGCAACTACAAGTTTGGTGATAACATTTTGGCGCCGTTGCCGGGGAAGGTAGAGGCCTACCCTGGTCCGACATATATTTTCAAGCTCTACTCCTGTTCTCTTTGCCAACATTTTGGTGCCGTTTCCGGGGAGGTAGAGGCTTACCTTCGGTGTCTGCGAGTGTCCGTGCGTTATCTAATATCCTATCGCATTCGGTATTTTGTATTGGTGATTGCATTTTCCAATTCATAATTATTTCAATCACCATCCTAATTCACTCATCTCGCCTCTCCTACGACATTTATCTTATTGGTGAATTACTTGTGTGGTTCACCTGGCGACTCCACCCCGCGGCTCTACTGAGGACCGAACCCAACGAATTAATCTTAAGTTCTTAGAACGTCTAACAAATTCTGAAGGAATCCATGCAACTTATACTCGGAACCGAAGACACATTAAAGATAACTCATCCAATTTCTTTTGGAAGATTTCTAATCCTAACTCTTCACCGAGTCATCTTTTAGGATCTCCTTCATCTTCATCTAGTCCAATGGCCGGAACAAACACTGGTGGAAACCAGAACAATCCTCCTCAAAACCCTAGGACTTTTGGAAGGAAGGCTAAGCCATCTCCTTTAGATTTTTCCCAAATCCAGGGAGTCCCCCATGACATGCCAGAAAAGTATTTTGAGAAAGTTCCCAAGTTTGATGGATTGTCTGCTATAACCATAGAAGATCATGTTGACAAAGTCTGGGAACATATGGAAGCATATGGAGCATCCGATGAAGATGTCTTCATGAGGGGCCTCCTGGCATCTTTGGAAGGAGATCTCCGTAAGTGGTTTGATAGATTTCTTGCTTTGTCAACAGATGGGTATGACAATTTTGTCACAAAGCTTAACAGTGAATGGTCACGTAAGTTAGATGGGAAATTTCTCTTGCATCAACTATTTGATATCAAGAAGAAAGAGAATGAAACAATCCACCTTAGATTTGATAAGGCTGTAGCAAATATCCCTGAAGAGATTAAATCGAAAGACCAAGCAATTGTAATTCATTATCTAAACGCTTTTGAAGGATGGCTTGGATATCACTTAGAGGATAAAAATCCCAATGACTTAAAGACCGCTCAATTAAATGCAAAGATTGCTGAGCAAAATGCAACATCTATGGGTAAACAAATTTTTTTCGATCACTTTGCCCCATCCACTTCTAGATCCGATCCTAAGCTCCGAAAGCGTAAGGAACATGTGAGTGAGCGAAAGGATACAAAGGACACGTTAGAGCCAATGCAAGAAATGATGAGACAACTAACTGTCCTAACTAAGAATGTTGTAAGTTTCCATGATTCTGAGAGACATAGAAACCCATACGGCCCTAAACCTTACTGGAACAACAATAGAAGGCCTGAGGGAGACAATAATAGAAGACTTCCCTAGTATCCAGAAAACTCTGATAAAAAGAATGTAAATTGGTGTGACGAATCTCAAGAAGAACCCTTAGACACCAACTACCCTGATGATCAACCCGAAAACATCAACTTCATTGAGGATATATCTTATGATGATGATTTTGGGAGATTTCTCTTAGAAGAAGAGCCATGGGAGCAAGAAGAATTAAATGAAGAACCAAGCTCCTCATGTTGTGCAATTAATCTCCCTGAACCAAAGGAACAACCCAAGTTTCAAATTTACAAGCGAATAAATGATTCCCAGCAACCTTCTTTCCTAGACAAATGTAATGTGAATAATGAAGATAAAAAGGAAGAAGATGAAATTGCCCCTTGTGACTATAATTTGAATATTGATATCAAAAGGGAATTGGGCAAAATAATGTGTAATATCCCTGTGACTGAGTTACTGAAAGTGCCATCAGTAAGAAGCCAAGTAAAAGAATTTTTCGAATGTATCAACCAAGAGAAGACTCCTGAGATTGTTGTAGAATCTTGTCATATACAGAGTCTTAGTGGAACAGAGATCATAAAAGTTGAGAAAGATCCACCCATTAATATCCATTCGGCTATTTATGAGAGAAAGAATGGTGGTCACTCTCCTTTTTACCTTACCTTGCACATTCAGAATATGCTCCTGCACAATTGCATGTTAGATTCTGGAGCCGTCATGAATGTCATGCCCTTGCATGTTATGAAGGAAATGGATTTGGAGGTGACTAGACCTTATGGAAATGTTTGTGGCATTGATTCAAGACGTGTACAGTCTTACGGTTTGATCAAAAACCTGAGGGATGATCTTTTTGCATGCTCAGACATTTCAACCATGATGGATGTTGTTGTCATAGACTTGCCCCCAGCTTATGGAATGCTCTTATCTAGGAAGTGGGCAGCTAGTTTAGGTGGATATCTCATGATGGACTTATCATATATTTGTGTTCCCAACTCAGATGGTGCCTTAATCAGGATTAATAGAGAACCATGCATTGATAAACATTTGGAGACTTTTGAGGAAGGGATAAAATACACTTATGGGGATGAATTGTTGAATAATGCCAAAGCTAATATGATTAAGAATGAGGATGAAATTTGGGAGTTAGAACAAACATAAAATATTTTCATGGTAATGGGAGACACTGATTCTTCGCAAGAAGAAGACATAGTTGAGCTTGCTAGGAGAATAAATTTGGAAATGCCTAGGAGGGAGTTTTTGGAAGAGTTAGATGAATTAAGAAGAAATGAAAACCAACTTCAGGGTCAAGAGCTTAATAATGAAATAAATGAAGAACAAGTTAGTGAAAATCATACACTTGAAGTTGATGAGTTTGATGATATTAGACGTGGTGAAAGAATCCCAAGAACTGTTAATGAATGGCTTGCTTTAGTTGATCACAATAGAGAAAGAGAAAGTCAAGGACTTGAGCATGTTATCCCTTGGGCAAACCATCCTGAACGAACACATCCCTCTCCTGTATTGGAAAGTGATGATGAAATCAATGAATCCAATTATTCCGATGTGCCTGAGTCTTTATCTCATTTATCTTTAGAAGATGGTGTTTTAAATCAAGTCCATGATAATTCCTGAAGTTGGGAAGAGGATGCCTTAATCAATGATGCCCCCGAAGGAGATTTTGCTTTAAACAATCTTGCTATTTTTCAACAATCTCCTTCACATAATCAAAATAATGCTTTATCTGCATATCCTCTTATCCCTAATTTTCTTTTACCACCTGAGTCATCTAGTCATCAAAATCATGA
Source organism: Larix kaempferi (assembly GCA_027924585.1). NCBI lineage: Eukaryota > Viridiplantae > Streptophyta > Pinopsida > Pinales > Pinaceae > Larix > Larix kaempferi. The sequence continues at coordinate 8,780,103 of BSBM01000305.1, forward strand.
TCCTTCTCACATTCCTAGTTCTTCAGATTCTCATTCACAAGAGTTGTCCACTGGTTTAGAAAATATGAACATTCCAATCCCTACAGGGGAAGGCTCTAGTCATTCTTATGATATATCACACACGCCTCATCCTTTGAAGGAACATAGAGATTTGAGGACTGTCGGAGAGACGGTAAAGCATGTAGTGTCTCCCCAAGAGGAAGAGCCCAATGTAAGTGTTCAGGAGACGAGAAGAGAGATTAGAGAAGTCCAAGTTGGTAGCGTAGCCATTCCCATTGATGGTGGTCCACCCATATTTGATGCAGTTCCTTCTAGAAGGAGCTCAAGAATTGTCACCCCGCAACCGCGAAACCTTGCTGAGATCCATCCAATTCCTATATGTAACATTGAAGTTGTTCCTAAATCTGTAAATAGGAATAGATTTCCTACTGGAAGTCAAGTCATCATCCCGAATCATTTATTGTATATCAGATCTGGACAAGCTGATGACGTTTGGGTTGGACCTTTCACGATAGAGAAATGCTTTGGAGACATGTGTTTTCTAACGACTGGTAATGGACGATGAATTTTGCTTCCTATCAATCAGAGGGAGTTAAGGGATTACATCCCTGACCTCACTTAGCCTTGGATTTCCTGCTTGCCTAGTAGATTAGAGTAGGTAGGGTCTGAATACGCTCGCTTGAGCAGTAGTTTAGTTTTTCAGCCATTGAGTCTGGCACCTTTGTCTTCTCCTAAGCTCGCCTTTGAAGCTCGTAGGTAGACTTGAGTACTTGCCATTTTCTTTTCCTGCATAATAATAAAACTTGAAGTGATGTTAGTAGATTAGTCTTTACTTTTTAGTACTGTTTTATTTTGAGATTTATGTATCTACATGCATTGTTTTGACGACCGGTCTGTGAGTTTGGTATAGCTCTGGACATTTTGCAGATAAAAGGTACATTTTGTAGCTGATCCAGAGCTAGAGTGCATTGATCGAGGATACAAGTAGCAGAGTGATGAGGATCAAAGATTCTGAGGTTTTCAAGCGCTTTATTCAACAGAGCACTTGTCCCAGCTGGAGCCAGATGTTATCACATTTATAGTAGTTGGGGCTACCATATATTTATTCTAGATTCCAGCATATTTTTCAGCCAGTCCTTTACACTGAGATGCTTGAGATGAGCAACTATTTTTTATCACTCCTATGATTATGAGCAACAACATAGTCCTTTGCCATGACTGAGTCTCAGGAAACTCAAATTTGATGACCGATGTAGCCATTTTGCCATACAGAGCAGTATGCCTTGCCTAGAGTTGTAGCAACAAGTTCCCAGTTGACAGATGATAGTTCAAATGGTTTGCATAGGTATATGGTCCAGCAGGTATTATCTTGTGTATTGGTTTATATTGCTTTCTTGGTCATTCTAGTAGCATGTTGTAGCATTTAGTGTCATGATATGGCGATCATATATATATTGGACTTGGTCTTTATTATGTATTTATCTAGTGTCTTGCTCAGATGATAGAGGTTCTTGTCTATACTCATTGGTTTCACCCTCCTAGGAGAATGGAGGTGATCATTCTCACCATTGTTTGGCTTGCTAGTGTTGGCATCATTTTCACTATCTCCATCCATCCGTTACCTTCCAGTTATTGTTTTACCTTGACTGACTACTTGATTTGTGACATGGAGGACTTTCCCACTCTAGCCTCTTTGTTGGATGAGCTTCCCTGTTGTATTGTGTCTCAGCTCTAAGTTCCCTAAGTTGTGTTGGCTAGACCTGAAACAGATAGTACTACCATCATTACATGTATCTGGAAACTTTATTGTATATCTTAAATGAATGTAAAATCCAAGAATGTGTTTTTCAACACACACGGATCAAAAAGCCTAATAAATGTAAATCCAAGAATGTGTTTTTCAACACACACGGATCAAGGCTATGAAAATGAATGAAAGGCCCAAAAAGCAGTGGTTAAATGTATGCTATATCTAATGAGCTGCTGGCCTATACTGTAATGATTATTCCTCATTAGCCTGTGGGTTGTGATATGAGATGGAGCTTGGGACAACTAATTCTAAGTGTCCCCTAAAGTCTTGAGTTATGGTTGCCTGGCACCTGGTCATGGCGGTTCTAGAAAAGATCCTCACGGAGCTGTATCAGCTTGGATGTGAGTTGGAGACATCTGTCAAGGTTGAATAAGCACTTCTGAAACAACTTATCCATTTGTGAGACACTGCCATCCCCTGTGTTATTGCTTGTCCAGCATATGCTTTAGTGTGTATCCCCTTTCCCACTTCCAAAGTGTCACAATGTTGAGTTAGTACAGTCATCCCTTAGCCTAGCCTTGCATTTATCCACCCTCACCCATCATTAGCAAATTGATCACAACCATAAAGTGAGCATAGTCTTGAGGTTCTAGTCTGAGCTATTATTTTTATTGAAAATCTTGAATATCTTGTTTTAGATCGCTAGTGAAATGATTACTTTATGTTTATATTCCTATTGGAATGATTAATGAAGCATTCTTTAAGCAAATGCACTTGCAACACCTTGATGTTTATGGTTTGGATCATATTATGGGTCAGTTTGACTTGGTCAAACCTAGTTTTACCAAAGTCAACCATAGGACATGAGATGGGCTAGACCCTGGATGATAGCTATTGATGATATGTGATCCTTATTTGGTCACCATATGGTTCCGTGCAGCAGTTACAGGTTCAGATAGTGATCTGCAGTACTTTCAATGATTTTGATCATTTGCAGATTATTATTATTTTTATATTGTCCATGCATGGTGTTGATATTATATGATTATGCAGTCATCCATATGGTGTATGAGTATGCACCTTTAGTTCATTTGGTCTCTCTGAGTCCATTGGGACAGTCCTTTTTCAGTTCCGGGCAGTTTTAGTTGGGATTTCTCTCAGTTTATCACTTCAGTGCAGATTTGCCATTAAAAATGGCCTGTCAAAGCAGTGTCATGATTTGATTGGTTCACCTATGGCGCTATAGAGGGGATATGGAGTGTAGCCACTTGTTTTTACTACATTACTATATTCCCAGACATGTTGGTGCAGTCAGATTTGGCCCCAGGTGACCAAGCATTGAGTTACAGGCATTTTTATATTTTTTAGGTGATTTACAGAGGCATAAAAAATGGTAAAATTGGCTACAAAGGAAATCGATTTGGGCTATTGAGGCAAGGAAATGGCATAGGAATGTTTTTGATGATGTGTATGATGTCTCCCACACCCTCCAGAGCAGTTGGAACAGTCAGTGGGGCCCACACATCTTTCTCCGACACATTTTGTGGTAAGCTGTTCATGATCACGCAGTGAGAGATAATAAAATGGAGAGGAGAACTGCGTTAGGGAAATTATTTCTCGACGTTTCGAGCCGCAAAGTAGGGCTGATCATCAAGAGAGAGTGTCTCATGGTTTAAATTAGGTATGGAAGATAGTAATTAATAAGTGTGAGGTTCAATTAAAATTTTTAGGGTTTTGCCGACATCCTAGTTTTTGTTATTTTAATTTTTTATTAATTTTTAATTTTTAATATTTTTTTAACAAGCTCTAACAATTCTAACTAATTAGATTTTTTGATTAAGAGTAAAGTCTTAAAAGTATATGTTTGGTTAATTAGTTAATTCAAAATTTAATTAATTAAAATTTTTAAAAATTTAAATTTTTTTATTATTTTTAATTTGTTCCCTAATTTTAATTGTTGAAATTATTATTTTTAATAAATTTAATGTATGGTCTTTTTAAAAATATATAATGAAAAAGTTTTCTATTATTATTAATAAAATTTTTAATAAAGTTTTATTATTATTAATAATTTTTTTAATAAAGTTTTATTATTATTAATAAATTTTTTTGATTAACTTAAAAGAAATCTTGTAATCTTAAGTTTAAACTCAAAGTCCTTTTTTATTGTTAATTGGATTAATAATTAATATTGACAGAGTTCTTAATTTTATCTAACTAAAGTTGGAGAGATATAAATTAGTAATTTATTAAATTATTAATAAATTTCTAAACTAAAGATTTTAAGATTTAAAAACTTTATTGATGAGGATTAAAAGTTTAGGGTTTGTAAATTTTTAATTAAAGTTATTAAAATTATCAATTCATTAGTTGATTTTAGAGTTATTGTTTTTCTGTATGTGGATTATTGTCTTTGAGATGGCGAATTATGGGGCGCCAACATTCACTAAGCTTAAGGCCATCATCCCTATTTAAATTTGATGGGACCTTCTCTATCTCAATGGCCTCCCTGATCTTCCTCCTTCTATAATGTTCCTCCTAGTGATGAGTTTTGTTTCTTCAATGCGTATGTGGTGGCACGAGTGGTGGGCATGTTCAGCTAGTGCTGATTTCTGATGACGATCGTGTCTAATGTCTGCGCAGTGTTCTTTGAGTCTTACTTGGATGGAGCGTCCAGTTTCCGCTATATATGGTATATCACAGGAGCAGGGGACACTGTAGACACCCTTCTGTTTTAATGGTTCTATTGGGTCTTTGGAAGAATCTAACATTCTACCTACCGAGTTTGGGGGAGAAAAGGTAACCCTCATGTCTTTTTTCCGAAGGATCCTGGCGATAACATCCGTTGTTCCTTTAATATAAGGAAGGGTGATCTTAGTTCCATCAATGTTCTTATTTTGTTTCCGAGACTTTTTACGAGCTTTTTGGATCACTGGATCACCCTCGTGATTTGATTTTTGTTATAACCATTCATTTTGTCGTTTCATGGAGCCTTTGGAGGCTCACGACTTTCCTTGTTGGGCATGATTTTATACTTAGATGATATATTTGATGATTATTGTGCCATGGGATACACTAGGGAGGTTATATGTCACCCCCAGACCCAACATGAGCATTATGTTATGTTCTCCTAGTCACTTGGAGTGGGACGTCCCCCTAGGGCGATTTTGTCCATGACATTGTTATATTTTTGAGTTGATCCATGTACTTTATGTTGAGATCATCTCAATCGTAGATTATAACTTTTGTATCTTTTAATCTTTGCCATCCATTCAAAAGGTGGTTAGGGTTTTGGTCTCTCCTCTTCCTATTTAAAGGAGAGAGCCTCTCATTGTAAAGGGACTTTTGGCTCTTGGCTTCTGGAATAAAAATACTTCTTTGCAAACTCTTGTCTTGTGGTTGTGGATGCTATTGGTGTTGATTGAAACTGTTCTTCCTCTGCACTGAGGATCTTGGTGGTTATTTTGCACATCTTCTCTCTACTTTTTATCTACAGACGAAGAAGTCGAATTAGTGAGGAAGGCGCATTGGTTGGGGAGACTCTCCCTGCTCTCTTCTCTTCTCTTCGTCGGTTTTAGGGAGTATTATTTTCTTTGTACCTCTTAGTTCTTGTTATGATGTTCTTTCTCTATATTTCTTCCCTTCTTGCTTGAGCTGATTGATCTTTTGTTGTCCTTGGTTCAACAGGAAGAGGAGGGCGCACGTGTGGAGCTGGGCAAATCGTGGGGGCAAGATACACCACCAAATTCTCATTTGATCTTTGCGGGAACAATCCTCAGCATCATAGCAAACATTTCCATGATTCAGGTATGCTTGTGAGGTAAGCAATTCATTCTTCTAACCTACCCATCTGTCATTTCATTTTAAAACCTTAAGTAAAATTAATTGGAAAATTCTCTGGCTCAAAAGACTTGGTTTACTTGCAAACCATTTTGGGTTTTTTGGTCTTTTGCAAATCCCTAGGTAGGTTCTCCAAGGCGTCATACCTGGAGGACTCCATTGTCCCAAATCTCGAGGCACTAGTCTCTTGAACCCTTGCGCATTTCCTGAGAGAGTCAGTTTACCTGTCTTTTGATCCTTCTTGCTGAGCTTGCGTTGTCACATCCATTTACCAAGCTGTGCTAGAGGGCCCTAATTCTCAGATCCACTCTTTGGGACATTTTCCCTGTTTTAAGGGTCACGTTTCCCAAGGCAGTTGAATTTGATCATTTACACTAGCACTTGAATCCTGGAATCACTTCTAATTATTGAATCACTGTGTCTAATTACTATTCATCTCATCATATCTTTCCCAAGCCTCCACAATGGTTCCATTTCCTTAATTCTAGGGTTCCATACCTGTCACCTTACGTACCCTATAGTTATAGCTTGATCTGGTTAGATCTCTCCTGTCGGGATTAGATCAGGGTCTTCCCCTTTGTTGTCTTGGCTTTGATAACATAAAGTGAAGGGTGCCTCTATTGGTGTGACAACCAATCCTTTAGAGATCGAGGCTCTCGAGGTTCACCACTTTGGTTGCCTATCCCCTCTACCATCCTTCTGGATCCATCTTTAGGGGCAACTACAAGTTTGGTGATAATAGGTCCTAACCCAACCCCTAACCTAACCCTAACAGACTAACACAAAACATGATTCATGACCCCTCTTTTCTATCCGCTTGGAAAGTTGGACGTTAGCCTGAGCCCACTGAGTACGTGACTGTTAGCCCGAGTCGCCACTGGAGAGGCCGGAGTCGTTGAGTCGTTGTTGGAGAGCCCACAACTTGACTATGCAGCATTGACTCTTGAGTCGTTGCAGCTTGGAATGAGGAACCCGTAGACCTGATACCTTTGGGCCTGGCTCCTGTGGGTGGCCTGGGGTGGCTGCCTTTCACTCCAGACTCGTCCAGAGACAGAGGTATGTTGAGACTTGACATTAGTGGCTGCTCATTCTGGCTGTGGCAGTGTGCCACTGCTTTTTTTTCTCTAAAATTTACCATAATCCATGGTGATTTTGAATGTTGATCGATGAATGATGATATGGTTATTATGATCATTGATTGTTACTGTATGATGTAAAAAATTACACTGCAACTGTTTTTTGTTAATAAAATTTACACTACAAAATTTACAATTTTACAGAACTGTAATTTACAATACAAAATTTAGTATTTTATTTCAATGTAATTCATATTTATAGTTGACACTTTAATAAATTAATAGCCTGTAATTGTTTTTCCTAACTTTTTTTTCATTTTCTTTGCATGTTGAACAGTTGACGTGTGAAAATAGTGAAGTGTGTGTTAGATTATGGTAACTTTGGGATGTCCTCCATGGTTCAGATGCCTTACATGGAGGTACATTAGTTGCATAGGCATCCGGATGGAGTATAGGGTGAGATGCACTCTACTTAGTGGCATGAGTCTAGTGGGGACTGCATGCGGAGCTTCCGGGGAGATTGACCTTTGCATGCATGAGTTTTGCATGGCCTGTCAGCGATCAATGATTGCATGTGAAAGTGACCTTTTGCATGCACCGAGAATTAGGGTTTTGGCAAACCTAATTCATCGGTGAGATTATTTATAGAGGTAGGGGTCCCCAGATGAGGTTACTCAGTTGCATTGTCAGAGAGAGATACTGCTAGAGTGAGGAGGGCGTAACTGTACATGTGGGGCGACTTTCTGAGAGAGAGAGGAGCTAGGAAGGTCAGATCTGAGCTAGATCAGTGACCTTTAGTTCCAGAGTTGCTAGACACCCATTACTGTGAGCTGAGATAGCTCATCTGTGTGATTCCTGATTAGATTGGAGGAGGCCGAGTTCTCTTGGAGGAGGGCGCATTTCCCAAGGAGGGAGAAGCTCGTTTGGAGCTGGATTGACCGATTCGGAGTCTGAGACTTCTAGGATAGCCTTGCATTAGCATTGGAGGAAGGTTAGGGATGATCGGAGCTTAGATTTGCCGAGATCCAGTCCGGTACGAGCATTTGACATCTGGAGGGAGGGCGCACTTGTACATGCAGAGTAGGCCGAGTTCACTAGAGGTCTTCTTCAGTTTCAGAGCAGATCAGAGCAGTGAGATAGAGAGAGGGCAGATCGGTCAGAGGCATCTTCAGATTACTCAGATCCAGTTTGACAGTTGGGACTTACTCATCTAGTGCATGCATCAGTTGAATGCATGCAAAGTAGAGTCTGTCCAGTTTTGGACCGGTTGAGTTACCTGCAGAGGTAATCTTGTATTGTATTGTCTCATTTATATCTATATGCTCTGGGCTCGAGAGAGAAGATAGCCCCACAGTTAGCTGGTTTTTCCCGAAAGGGTTCTAGGGTATATCTGTAGTTTATGTGTGTGATTGCATTTATATTTCAGTTGGTAAATGCAGATCTAGTTGTTTGAGTCTATTTTTTTTATGAGCATATATTGATATCGAGACTCATACCGCTTGAGATCTTAGGGCGATCCAGAGGGAGTAGTGATCTCTGGATCAAATATGTACATGGTATCAGAGCCTTGTTGAGGGTCAGAGTGGGCAGTCACACATAGATCTGCAGTGTTGGTGACTAGATCTGAGATAGATCTAGTACATTTGTGGAGATAGAGACCAGATCTGAACAACATAGTTCAAATATGAGGTTGTAGAGGTCAAATCTATAAGATCAGTTGGTTTTGTGGTTAGATCTGTGATAGATCTACCAGATCTGTGATCGGGAGAGACTCTTGTTCACTGTGGGTTACGATTTCTTCAGTTGGGTGAGTATGACTACCAGTTTGAGGGTGGAGGACCGGTTGGATGGTGCCTCCAACTATAGTGCATGGAGGGCACGTATTACTCTCTTGGTGAAAGAGAGTGAGCTATGGGATGTTGTGAACAACACGACGACAAATCCCGTTACAGTTCCGTCTGATGCCACTGCCAAAGCAGTGTATGACAAGAAAAATGTGAAGGCTCAGAGGATCCGTCTTGATGCAATCAAGGATCACCTCATTCCACATGTCTCTACCAAGGACAATGTGTTTGAGATGTGGGATGCGTTGACTAGTCTGTACCAGAGCTCCAATGAAAATAGGAAGATGGTTCTCAGGGAGAAGCTGCGAAGCATCAAGATGGGGAAGGATGAGAACATGATTTCCTATCTCACCAAGATAACTCAAGTGAGAGATGAGTTGGGTGTAGTTGGTGAGAAGATAGAGGATTGTGAGCTAGTTCGACAGGCCTTGAATGGCGTGACTGTGCCATGGTCAGTGTTTGTTCAGTCTATCATTGCTCGAGAGAACCTTCCCAAGTGGGATTGCCTGTGGGATGATTTCACACAGGAGGATATCCAGAGAGGGTACATTCAGGGTTCAGTTTCTACTACTCCAGAGGAGGATGTGGCTCTCGCAGCAGGCGGGAAACAGAGAGGCAGACAGGAGAAGGATCTGAGCAAGATCAAATGCTTCGCCTGCAACGATTATGGACATTATGCGGGATAGTGTCCGCATAAGAAGAAGGGGAAGCAGGCGAAGGACGAGCAGGTGGCAGCAGCAGAGGAGGTTGATGAGTTCTCTTCTCGGTTTGAGAAGGAGTTCTCACTGGCCTCAGTTCAGTCAGGACATGATAGTAGCCTACCAGAGGCTCAAGTTGATCAGAGGTGGAGAGTGGACAACACTCTTAGCAGTCATATGACAGGAGTGCGAGATGCATTCCTGATCCTAGAGCATACTTCAGTGTAGTTGACTCGGGATGTTCAGGGGGTTGACCATTTGGTTACTGGAGTGGGCAGAGTGAGATTTCTGCTTGACCGTGGGGAGTTCCTGGAGGTTTCAGGAGTCCTCTTTGTTCCAGGATTGAGAGGGAGTGTCCTCTCAGTGGCAACCTTGGCAGCAGTAGGCTACCCTGTAGTGTTTCACAGGGATTAGTTCTTCACCTATCCTAGAGGAGTAGACCCAGTTTTATTTGGTCACAGGATCGATGGTGATTATTTGGTTCATGGACAACCTACCTCGGGCACATCAGGATGACTGAGTGCATCCTTTTCAGATGTAGAGGAGGATGATGAGCGGGATGCTCATAATAGTGATGAGGCCAGGAGGAGTGAGCCTGTTCAGCAGATGGGTGGGCGAGATGCTCACCATGATGAGGATTAGGGCAGTGATTTTGGAGTTTCGATGGATGAGCGAGACGCTCTTGACAGTGATGAGTCTCAGGAGATTGAGCCCTTGGGTTCATGTCAGATGGATGAGCATGCTGCTCATGCCAACACCAGTCAAAGAGTGAGCTAGTATGACATGGTTGAGATGGACTTGGCTCAGGAGAGAGCTAAGTCAGTTCAGAGACAGAGGGAGTTGACTTACAGAGTTGAGTCAACTCAAGGTCATAGGCAGATGATCTACAGAGCAGTAGATCCACTTGACAGAGGTCTTTAGGACTGGTTACATCAGCAGAGACTCAGAGGGAGTCTGAGTCAGAGTGTAGTGGCAGAGTCAGTAGTGGTTGATCGGAGGGCTTCTTCTGAAGCCTCATTTATGGATATTGATCAGAGTTCTTCAGGACAGAGAGCAGTGACAGGCAGATTAGTTAGATCAGTGTCAGCAGCAGTGGACTTGATGGATCCATGCATCAGTGTCAGGACTTCCCTCGTTAAGAGGGAGTGTTAGATTATGGTAACTTCGGGATGTCCTCCATGGTTAAGATGCCTTACATGGAGGTACATAAGCTGCATAGGCATCAGGATGGAGTAGAGGGTGAGATGCACTCTACTCAGTGGTATGAGTCCAGTGGGGACTGCATGTGGAGCTTCCAGGGAGATTGACCTTTGCATGCATGAGTTTTGCATGACCTGTCTATGATCAGTGATTGCATGTGAAAGTGACCTTTTGCATGCACCGAGAATTAGGGTTTTGGCAAACCTAATTCATCGGTGAGATTATTTATAGAGGCAGGGGGTCCCCAGATGAGGTTACTTAGTTGCATTGTCAGAGGAGATACTGTTAGAGTGAGGAGGGCGTAGCTGTACATGTGGGGCGACTTTCTGAGAGAGAGGGGAGCTGCTGCAGGAGCTAGGAAGGTTAGATCTGAGCTAGATTAGTGACCTTCAGTTCCAGAGTTGCTAGACACCCATTACTGTGAGCTGAGATAGCTCATCAGTGTGATTCCTGATTAGATTGGAGGAGGCTGAGTTCTCTTGGAGGAGGGCGCATTTCCCAAGGAGGGAGAAGCTCGTTTGGAGCTGGATTGACCGATTCGGAGTCTGAGACTTCCAGGATAGCCTTGCCTCAGCATTAGAGGAAGGTTAGGGATGATCAGAGCTTAGATCTGCTGAGATCCGGTCCAGTACGAGCATTTGACATCTGGAGGGAGGGTGCACTTGTGCATGCAGAGTAGGCCGAGTTCACCAGAGGTCTTCTTCAGTTTCAGAGCAGATCAGAGCAGTGAGATAGAGAGAGGGCAGATCATTCAGAGGCATCTTCAGATTACTTAGATCCAGTTTGATAGTTGGGACTTACTCATCTAGTGCATGCATGAGCTGGATGCATGCAAAGTAGAGTCTATCCAGTTTTGGACCGGTTGAGTAACCTGCTGAGGTAATCCTGTATTGTATTGTCTCATTTATATCTATATGCTCTGGGCTCGAGAGAGAAGATAGCCCCACAGTTAACTGGTTTTTCCCGAAAGGGTTCCAGGGTATATCTGTTGTTTATGTGTGTGATTGCATTTATATTTCAGTTGGTAAATGCAGATCTAGTTGTTTGAGTCTATTTTTTTATGAGCATATATTGATATCGAAACTCATACTGCTTGAGATTTCAGGGCGATCCAGAGGGAGTAGTGATCTCTGGATCAAATATTTACAGTGTGAAGTGTGAACCTAAACTCAAAATCCAATCAGCTGTAGCCTGTGACCTGTCTTAAAGCATTTACATTTTAAAATGGCCCCGAAATCGAAAGATACAGCATGGATCCATGCTTATGTGGTCGATGGGAAGATGTATTGGAAATATTGCAAAAAATGGATTAAAGGAGGGGGCATTCATAGGGTTAAACAACACTTGGCTGCCATTAGAGGAAATGTTGCCCCGTGTGAAGCTGATTCAGAGGTGATTGGAGAGATAAGGCTAGAGTTGCAACAACAATTTGATCAATATCAAGTGGATAAGACTAACCAAAAAGAGAGAGAGCCATAAATAGGGAAGAAGAGGCATCTTTCAAAAATGATTAGATCTACACCTCATGTTGAATATGAAGGCTCCTCATCCATGCCTTCTACCAATTTTGGGGATCCCTTTCACTATGATCCTCACCCCCAAACAAATTTGCCCAAAAAGGGGAGTTATATTCAAAATTATTTTAAACCTCAAAACACCTCTAATAGTGCTGCTGCTTCTCGACCAATTCGGCCCACCATAGATTCCCATTGGAAAAAAGAATACAAAGAAATTGCTCATGAGTACATAGCTAGATGATGGTATGATGTAGATATCCCTTCAATGCTACTTGTTCACGTTATTTTCAGCCTATGTGGGATTCTGTTATTGCTGCTGGTAAGGGCTTCAAAGGCCCTCGTATGCATGACTTGAGGGGATCTCTTTTGTAGAAAGAGAAAATCCTTGGATGGATACTTTAAGGAGTTCAAAGTATCATGGGTCGTAACAGGATGTACTATCATGTCAGATGGATGGATTGATGCAAGGAAGCAGACCATCATAAACTTTGTTATCTCTTTCCCACAGGGAATCGTGTTTTTCAAATCATATGATGCATCCGATAAGGTGAAAGATGCAAATCTGTTATTTCAGCTTTTAGTTGAGGTTGTTGAGCTGGTGGGGGTAGCTGATGTTGTGCAGGTCATCACAGATAATGCCTCTAACTATGTTCTTGCTAGTAAGATGTTAGAGGAAAAATACACAACAATATTTTGGACCCCATGTGCGGCATATTGCATAGACCTCATGCTTGAGGACATATGCAAATAGGATTGGATCATGCACACTGTAGAGCATGCCAAAAGCATCACAAGATACATCTACAACCACTCATGGGTATTGAGCTTGATGAGGAAACACACAGAGGGCAGGGAACTTGTTAGGTCTGCCATTACTAGATTTGCAACTCACTTCTTCATGTTGCAATCTCTCATTGCTCAAAGACAAAACTTGGAACAAAATACAAATGGATTCAAGTGATGAATGAAATTCAAGTAAATGGGCCTGCAAAACAAATGGAAAAGACACCAAGAAGAAAATCTAGGAAAGGTCATTTTGGAGAAAAGTAGTAGAGGTTTTGAAAATTACTGAGCCACTTGTTAAAGTGTTGTGGTTGGTGGATGGGGAAAGATTGGCCATGGGCTACATTTATGAGAACATGGATTAGGCAAAGGAGCAAATAAGGGCAACATACAAGGATAGAGTGGCCAAGTATGGCCTATTTGGGATATGATCGATAGGAGATGGAACAATCAACTCCATCGTCCTATACATGCAACTGGGTATTTTTTGAACCCAAGGTATCATTATAGAGCTCAATTTGGAGAAGATCAGACCGAGGAGGTTAAAGATGGATTGTATGAGTGCCTTGGGCGCATGGTCCCAAATGAGATGGCACAATTGGAGATACACCAACAGATTACAACTTTCACTAGAGCCACGGGTACCTTTGGCAAACCTGTGGCTAAGATTGCAAGAGATGCAGACCAACCAAGTAAACAATTCCATTGTTTTATTAATTCAGTTGTTTAATTTTTAAAATTTAAAAACTTCAATATTTAGTCAAATGCACAATCTAATTCGTTGATTTTACTGTCTTTGCAGTTGCAACAAGATGGTGGGAGGCATTTGGTGGCCAAGGCCTTCAATTGCAAAAGTTTGCAATTCGAATCCTTAGTCAACCATGTAGTTCTTCCTGGTGTGAGCGCAATTAGTCTATCTTTGAGCGGATTCACACGAAGAAGAGAAACCGTTTAGAGCAAAACCGATTAAATGATCTAGTCTTCATGCTGTACAACCTCCATTTAAGGCGCAACCAATTAATGAACAAAAGACCTGATACAGATTGCATTGTGTTGGATGATATTGATCCAACCTCAGATTGTTTAGTGGAGACTGAAGAGCCTGAGTTTGATCCTGATTTTGTTATTGAGGTGGATGTGGCCGGTAATATTATTCTGGAGGCAGATCCACTATTACCAGTACCATCATCAGATCATGCAGGTGTAGAATCTAGATCCATAATATATTTTTCTATCATTGAATAATGCATGAGTGTTTCAATATTACTATACTAATATTTTGATATAACTATTTATATAACATTATTTCATTCCAAACATGGTAGGCACTAATTGAGAGGGACAGATGCGTGCACTTGCAGGCCCTGATCCACGTCCACCTCGTGCTTTTACACATTCAACTAGTACTCCAGCTAGTGTTGCTCCTAGTGCAGCAGTTGTAGATGACCTTGAGGGGTTTGAGCCTGAGCCAGATGCCATTGCCTATATTATTGCTAGTCCGAATGCTAGTTTTGGGCATAGCAATGGTGATGAGTTTGATGATTGATCATGTTGATCAATGATGTACTGGCATACTTAATACTGGCATCATAGCATTTTGTTTTTTGGACTCTATCACTTCACATGCCATTTAGGCCTCTTTGATTATGTATTTTCACTTTGTTCGAGTCTTCCAGATATGTATTATGTATTGCACACTGGGCCGACATAGTACACTTCATGCCATTTTGATATGTTCATCCTTATATGGTATATAGATGATAGACTTTGGATATTTTGTCTCTAATGCTTTGGAATGATGGATTATAATCTTTAAAATATCTTGTTTCTTTAAAATTTAAATATTTTATGTGTTTTTTAGTAAACGAGTCATCAAAATCAAAACGACCGAGTCATTGCCGATTCCGAGTCTGAGTCCGAGTTGACCCTCGACCGATTTCGAGTCCGAGTCCGAGTTTTAAAACATTGGTCCGAACTACAAAATCTAACATATGTCATCTTTTTTATAAATATTATAACCTTTGACCTATTTCTAACGGCTACATAGCTGGTTTGCCATCTTTGGAGATAACTCCTTTTGGATTTAGGATATAGTCTCACGTCTTGCTTTATATAGGAGCCACCTTAGTGCTCCCACTTTGTATTGACATCATGGTAACACATAGCCCCATTGACATACTTTTGTGGTTAGCTATTGGACATTAATACAATTATATTATCTTATCTTTATATTTATCGATGCTCTCTTTTCTTATTGATCCCTTGATGATGGGTGGAGTGTCCACTGGAAACATTGGGATGTTTCTAAAGCTCGTACAGAGTGTAATTTCTAGAATTTGATCATAATTGTTTAATGTGATTTAGTATTTGAATTTTTGTGCATAGATCTCTGGATTTTCATATTCAGTAGATCTTTTACTTAGGGAAACCTGAAGCCAATAAATGCCCAGGTTATGCATGTCAAGTGTCAAGGTCAGATTTTATATTTAGATTTAGAATGTTGGAAATGGTAGCAATGGTACCGGAAATCTTATCGTCGTTATGTCCCTTGGAGCCAATTTCTTAAGATTCTTCATGATCGCTTTGAACATGACACTCACTACTTGGATAGGTTGACAAAATTATGCCAGAGCAATTGACATAGTTATGGACTATTTTACAGTGTTTGAGCAATTGGCAATCCACACAGATGGCCTCTCTGATTTCTTTTTTTCCAGGAATACTTCATTAGTGGCCCCAAGGGGGTAATTTGAGCACATATCATTATGTAGTGGCCCTCACCTTGGTTAGAATCTTGCGATTGAGATTGAGAAGCAAAAATGGTGATCAACACCCAGCCCAAAAGACCTTCCTTTCCGACTCACCCTTACAACACTTCCATGGCTCCTACTTCCAACACTTCCAACACACCACCATTAAGAATCCAAAAGTTATCTCCTGATGCGATGGCTGAATGTCAATGCTTTGAACTTTGCTCTAACTGTGATGAAAAATATTTTCGAGGGCATAAATGCAAAGAACACAAAATTTTTCAAATAGATGTGTCCCCACGTGAACACCTTGAAGACATAACCATGAATGGCACTTTAGAAATAGAAGCCGCCCATGGCAGAAGACCACACCTTGCAAACTTCTTGAGAGGAACCCTAGATTTTGCTCCATGACTTATCCGGTTTCTCAACACCGAAAACATTGAAGTTGATAGGATACATCAAGCATCGCAAAGTAATTCTATTAATTGATAGTTGCAGCACCCACAACTTTATTCATCTGAGAGTGGTAGATGAAACCCATTGCTATATTAGGCCTATAACAAATTTCCAAATTATGATAGCAAATGGTGGTATGATGAAAAGTGGGGGTCGATGTGAAAATTTGAAGCTACAAATGGGTGACTACCATCTCAAAACCCACATGTTCACTATTGAAATGGGTGTTTGTGATGTAGTATTGGGGGCAAAATGGCTAAGGACTTTGGGACCGATCACCATGGATTTCAAGGACCTATATATAAGCTTCACCAAGGAAGGGCACACGCATCATCTCAATAGCCTTACTTTAATTTCTCTAGAAATTATCACCTCCCACTGTATGGAGAAGTTTTTAAAGAAAGGCCACCTCGATATCATTGCTCAATTCAATGCCATCTATGTCATGGACACACCCCCAAAGGATATTCACCCTGACTTGTAGCTGGTTCTCTCTAGACATCAATAGGTTTTGACACACACAAGAGTTTACCACTAGCCCGAGGGGAGCACGACCATGGTATTCCCTTAATTACAAGCAATCAACCCCCTAATGTACGCCCTTATCGATACCCTTTTCCCCAAAAGAATGAAATAGAAAAGATCATCAAGGAGTTGTTGGAGGCTGGCATGATTCGTTCCAACACAAGCCCTTATCCATCACTAGTGGTTATGGTATTAAAAAGGGAAGGCACTTGGTGCATGTGTGCAAATTTTCGAGCTCTCAATAAGTTAACTATCAAGGATAAATTTCCTATTCCGGTCATTGATGATCTCTTGGATGAGCTTCATGAAGCCCAGTTCTTCACTAAACTAGCCTTCGGTCTGGCTACCACCAAATCTAAATGAAGGAAGCTGACATCCCAAGACAACTTTCCACACCCATGAGGTCATTATGAGTTCTTAGTCATGCCCTTGACCTTTGAAATGCTCCATCCACCTTTTCGAGCCTCATGAACAAGATCTTCTAACCCTTCCTTTGCCATTTTGTGTTGGTTTTCTTTGACGATAACTTGGTGTACACCAGCACATGGAAAGGCCACCTAGAGCATGTTGGTCGTGCCTTGCAGTTATTAAGGGATCACCAATTATTTGTGAAGCATTCCGAATGTACTTTTACAGTTACTGAGGTTGAATATTTGGGCCATATTGCGAGTCGGGCTAGAATACCTGTGGACCCCAAGAAAGTGGCAGATATGCAAGACTGGCCATGCCCCAAGACCCTCAAGAGGTTATCTGGGTTCCTAGGACTTACCGACTAATACAGAGACTTTGTCAAAATATATGGTAAAATTGCAGCTCCTGTAACATCCTTGCTAAAAAAGAATGCCGCTCACTAGAGCAACGAAGCTGAGTAGGCCTTCTCCACCTTGAAGGATGCCATGTGGACTACAATATTAGCAATGCCTGATTTCACTAAGGTTTTTGTCTTCGAATGTGATGCCTCGAGACGAGGCCTTGGAGCAATATTGACGCAAGGCAAACACCCTTTAGCATTCACCAGTAAGCAGCCATGTGATCGGATTTGGGAAAATCTAGATATTGATGATGCCCATCCTTCATGTTATTGAGACATGGTGCCCATATTTAAAAGGGATGCGTTTCCAGATCAGGACTGACTGCCATAGTTTAAAATATTTCTTGGAACAAATGTTGTCCTCAGCAGAGCAACATAAGTGGGTTACTAAGACACTGGGCTATGGCTATGATACCATATATAAAAAGGGTAGTGAAAATGTGTGGCTAATGCATTGTCTAGGCAATTTGAGGAGGAGGGGGGCTCCCTTTTTGCATTATCCTAACTAGTTCTAGGATGGCTCGAGGAAGTGCACCAAGAATGGATGATGAATGCAACCATCAAGACCCTCATCGGATGGCTTTAGGACGACTTGAACCCTCCACTTGGGTATACATGGCGCGAGGATACATTGAGGTATACAGAGCACATTTTTCTGGCACCCAATTTGTGGCCTTAAAGAACTGCATTTTAGAGGAGTTACATTCATCACCCATAGTAGGTCACTCAGATTTTCATAAAACCTTTGAAAGAATTAAGCACTCCTTTTGGGAAGGCATGAAAATAGACATCCAAAACTTTATTGTGGCATGTGACACTTGTCAACAACACAAGGGAGAGACTGTGAAGTCACTAGGAGCCTTGGACCAATATCTCTATGGATTTTATAGTGGGGCTTCCTAGAGCTGGTAATAAATTAGTCATCATGGTGGTAGTAGATCCCCTTTCCAAATCGACTCACTTTTGTATATTAGCACACCTTTTTATACCAACCATCATGGCGCAAGTCTTCATGGATCAAATTTTTAAGTTACATGGTATGCCCACTTCCATTGTTTCTAATCATGACCCTACATTCACGAGCAACTTTTGGTAGGAGCTATTTAAACTTTACGGTAGCTAGTTGAAACTCAACACAACCTATCATCCCCAAACGAATGGTCAAACATAAGCAGTCAATAAGTACTTGGAAACGTGTTTGAGATGCTTCACCTTAGAAAGGTTAGACCAATGGGCACAATGGCTTCCTCTTGCCGAATGGTACAATATTATACATAATAGTATAATACTACTTATCATGGAGCTACCAAAATGACCCCATATGAAGCGGTGTATGGAGTCATGGACAAAAACCCTTGTTCGTGGTTTCCTATTTAGCAGGCACCCCCAAGTTCCATGTAGTAGATAGCACACTTTGCACCAGAGAAACGATTCTACGCACACTTAGGACAATTTGGCCATGGCTCATAATAGAATGAAACAACAAGTGCATCAACACCACTCAAAGCGTTCGTTTGTAGAAGGGGATCAGGGGTTTCTTCGCCTTCAACCTTATAAATATACATCACTCAAAAATCACCTCCTAGAAATTGGCCTTGAAGTTCTATGGACCTTACAAGTTCATTCAATGCATTGGATAGGCGGCCTACAAGCTAGCTCTGCTAAATCAATCCAAGATTCACCTGTCTTTCATGTATTTTGCCTCACAAAAGTGGCGGGTTCCAATTGTAAAGTACAGACCGAGTTACTAGAAAATAAAAGGAATTTTTTAAAGGGATTTTGGATTATGGGTTTGGGAAACGACCATTGCCTTCAACTTTAGGCTAATGAGGTCATGAGGACAAATCTCAATGGGTTGTTATATATGGTTTTCTAATGCTCAATTAACTGAAAAATCATTACAGCTTGAGCCTGTTAACACCAAACTTGTAGTTGCCCCTATAGGTGGATTCACAAGGATGGTAGAGGGGATGGGCAATTAAAGAGGTGAACCAAGATAGCCTTGACTCCCAAATGGATGGTTGTCACGCCGAACGAGGCAATCTTCACTTGATGTTGTCTTAGCCAAAGACAACAATGGGGGAGACCCAGATCTACTCCCGATAGGAGAGATCAAACCAAGACACCAGATCAAATCAAACACAGTGAAGTACGTAGGGTGTTAGGTATAGTAAACCCTAGATCTATGGATGAAGCCACAAGGTGAGTTATGGGTTGGATCAAGAGGCTTATGAGATATGAAATTGATCCAATGTGATTATACAAGTGACTTATAGGCTTAATTAAGAGATCCAGGATCAAGGTACCAACAAATGATGAAAATATCCACTGCCTTGGGAACCGTGTCCAATGCGGGGAAGTTAGGAACAGGATGGGGCTATCTAGTACCTCTTGATAGACTTGTTTGACAGGTATGACAGTATCAAAGCACACAAGTTCCAAATAGGCATCAACTACAGGCAAAACAACCTCCCTCAGAGAATGCGCATGGGTTAAGGAGATCAGTGCCTAGGGATTTGGGCCACTTGGAGTCCCCCAAGGATGACGCCTTAGAGAACCCACCTAGGGTTTGGCTTGAAATAGAAAACCCAGAAATGTTTTGCCACTTTGCCAAGTAATTAATGCCAGGGAATTTTCCGATTATTTTAAGTTAGGGTTTTAACAGTAAAATGGAGATGCCAATGGATTGGGACCAAGAAATAAGAACAAACCTGTAGATCTTACCTGGAAAACCTTGTAGATACCTTGATGATGATGATATATGCCTTCCTGATCAATTTGAGAGGATTTGAGTGAGTGTTCTATGCAAATAGATTTTCCCAAGGAAGCCAATGCGTCCTCTCCTGCACAACAAACGTCGACCATATCAGATTTGATGCATCAAAAGAAATAGACAAATGCATCAAGAGAAATAACAAGATGAAATCATAGGTCACAATGATACTAATGAAAACCCCCTGATACAAGCGATGCCAAAAGAACGAGTTGAGGAAGCCCTGCAAAAACGCCCAAGTGAAGTCACCCTCCTATAGACAAGACAAAGTATTCCACGAAAAATATAGATATCACCACAAACTCTGAAATGCTAGGATGCAATAGACTTTCCAATCACCATCTAAGAATATCGATGCAAAGGAGATCCAAGAAGTGTCTGCAAATAGTTTTTATTACCAAGATTCCAAGAGCCAAAGACCCTTTACAATGAGAAGCTCTCTCCTTTAAATAGGATGGAGAGATACCAAAACCCTAACCACCTTTTGAATGGATGGCTAAGATTAAAAGATCAAAATGTTCTAATCAATGGTTGAGATGAGCTCAACAATAAAGTGCATGGATCAACTCAAAAATATAACATACATGGACAAAATCGCCCTAGGAGAGGGGGTCCCACTCAATGTGACAAAATAACATAAGATAAAGCTCATGGTAGGTCTAGGGGGCAATATCTAGCCTCCCTCGTCAATCCCCATGGCACAACAACATCAAAAGACCAAGCTAAGCACCAAATCGTGCTCAGGGAAAGTCGTGAGCCTCCAAAGGCTCCAGAAAATCATGAAAAGTGCCAGAGAGATGGGTGTGGGCCCCACTGAATGTTGAAACTGCTGTGGAAGGGGTGGAAGACATCACACTCATCATCAAAACTCATCCCATGCCATTTCCTTGCCTCAGTAGCCCAAATCGAATCCTTCAGTAGCCAATTTAACCATTTTTTATCCTCTGTAAATCCTCTGGAAAGAATCAAAATGCCTGTAACTCTCTGCCTGGTCACCTGGGGCCAAAACTAATTGCACCAATGTGTCCGGGAACAAAACAATATAGTAAAAACAAGTGGCTACACTGCATGTCCCCTTTGTAGCGCCATAGGAAAACCAATCATACCATCACTCTGCTCTGAAAGGCCATTTATCATGGCAAATATGCACCAGAATGATAAACTGAGGAAAATACTCACTGTAACTGCCTAGAACTGAAAACCAACTGTCTCATTGGATTCAGAGAGCCCAAATCCACTAGAGGTGTGTACTCATACACCCTATGGATCTCTGCATGATCATATAAAATATCCAATATATCCAGACAGATAAAATAATAATAATTTGTAAATGATCAAATATGCTGAAAACCACAAATCATCATCATAAACCTGTAACCAATGCGTGGAACCATCTGGTGACCTGTAATAGACCATATATCATCCATCTGCATCATCCGAGGTCTATCCACCTCATGTCCTGTGGTTGACTTTGGTCAAACTAGGTTTGACCAAGTCAACATGACCAATAATATGACCCAAACTGAGAATAAGCTGCTACAAGTGTTAGAGGCTAAGACAAGCTTTTAAATCATTCAAGTAGCAATTATAACAAATAGTAGTTATTCTCTGGCGATCTAAAACCAAATATAAAGTGTTTTCAATATTAATCATGACTCAGACTAGACTTTCAAGACCATACTCACTTCATAGTTGTGACCAATTTGCTAGTGAAAGGTGAAGGTTAAAACTCAATAGCCTAGGCTAAGGATGACTACTGACTTGACATTGTGACACTTTGGAAATGGAAAGGGAATACACACTCTAGCATATGTTGGACAAGCAGTAACATAGGGATGGCAGTGTCTCACAAATGGGTAAGTTGTTTCAGAAGTGCTTATTCAACCTTGTCAGATGCCTACAACTCGCATCCAAGTTGATACAACTCCGTGAGGATCTTTTCTAGAGCCGCCATGACTGGGTGCCTGACAAACCGTAACTTGAGACTCTAGGGGACATAACTCGAGTCGTCCCTCACTCCATCTCACATGATAACTCGCAAGCTAGTGAGGAATAAATCAATACAAGTGAGGCCAGCAATCATTTAGATATAACATTTATGAACCATTGTTTTTTGGGCCTTTGAGTTTCCATAGCCTTGATCCATGTGTGTTCAGAAACACGATTCCATGGATCTACATTTATTAGGCTTTATGATCTATGTGTGTTCAGAAACACGATTCCATAGATTTACATTTCACATTTCACAACCAATTTCATTAGGCGTGTCTTTCATTCATGTGTGTTCAGAAACACGATTCCATGAACGGGCTTTCACATAAGATACATACACTTGTGCATATCAATGTGAACCATCATCTGTCCACTGGAACCTGCTGCTGCAACTCTGGGCAATACCAACTGCTCTGTAAATGGCTAAATGGCCACATCAGTCATCAAATCTGAGTTTCCTGAGACTCAGTCATGGCATAGGAATATACTGCTGTCCATAATCAAATAGTGATCCAATGTAGATGCTCATATCGGCATCTCAAATGTAAGGGAACTGGCTGAAAAATGTATTGGAATCTGGAATAAAACATATGGTAGCCTAGCTACTATATATGTGATAACAGAGCCTTTGGTTTCAAATTCAAAAGTTCTCCAAGAAATAGTACCTGCAATCACTCTCAAGAAAACAAACTACAAGCGTTCCATTATTTACCAATACATATAAGGAAACAAAGATATTTTCATTCACTTCCATTCAAGCACTAAATTTTACTCATTCATGAACTAGATCTTTTAACCTTACAATAAAAAATTCTTGAGCATTACCTCCAAGCTTGAATCTACCATAGCATATGCCTCATATCATAAGATAGGTCTCCAACACTCACCAATAGCTTAGGACAAAAGGAAATTTGATTTCTTCAATCAACAACTTACAAATGAGAGGGGAGCCTCTTATATAGAGTTTTAGTTCAATTATCCCTCAAATAAAATAATGATAAATCTCTAGATCTATCCTAGGGAGGAGTAAACAACAATGTTCTCCTCTAGACATGGTCAAGCCTCCAAATATAAGGAAATAACATGAGATAATCAACAATCATACCTTTCTAATGCTCAAGGACTTATTTAATTTTTATCCAATTCAACATTAGGCTTACCATGGTGTGACCAACATTAATTCCTATTACATGTATTACCCTTTAGTCAAGGTGAATTCTTTAGGTTCCTAAGTCCAGTGAGGGTGATGGAATGAAGGTGGTAAGGGAATGGACTTTGATAACCATGAGATTTAGGGGATGGGCTTTTGGCAAGGGGGCATAGCTTGTGTACTTTTACATTTTAATTTAGCAGCATCAACCTTAGAATACTTGACTCTTTCAGCGTTGATTTAGGCATTCATATATGTGAATAGTTATGAGACCTTGAAGAATTACATATGATAGATCGCTTACAAAGGGGAAAGCTGATGGAAATGGATGATAAGGCTAGTGAAATGAAAACCTGCTAGGTGAAATGGTGTGAAATGTGTGTAGCACCTACTTAGTTCGCTAGGGATACAACTTAAGTCAAGGTGAATTCCCTAGGTTCATAGGTCCAGTGAGGGTGATGGAATGAAGGTGGTAAGGGAATGGACTTTGATAACCATGAGATTTAGGGGATGGGCTTTTGGCAAGGGGGCATAGCTTGTGTACTTTTACAAAGGGGAAAGCTGATGGAAATGGATGATAAGGCTAGTGAAATGAAAACTAGCTAGGTGAAATGGTGTGAAATGTGTGTAGCACCTACTTAGTTCAGGACACCACACTTATCTGAGGGAAAATTATGATTACACCCTAGTACATCTTAGTAATGGACAAAAATTTTAAGTGTTATGAGCCACTATAGAGCATAAAAGTGACCTCCCTTGGTCATATCAACATAAAGAAAAACATTCCATGTGTCAATTAGAGAGAAATATCAAATACATCATGGCACAGGCACATCTAGCGGTAACAGGTTCAAAAGCCGCCGAGTGTGTAAATGAGGTGAGATGCAAGTCCTAGGTAATTTTTATCACATAGAAATGCCCCTTGTAGAACAGCAGTTTGGCAGCTATTAATTATTATAAGCGGCATTTCCAAAAGAAAATGGCAGAGTAAATTTAGACAGATGGTAAACTAGAAATGAAGTTTCTCCTATTTTATGGTCTACAGTGATTACTTGATAAATATTTGAAGAACTGAGAGCATAAATAGACAAATGATGACTAATATGACCATCTGAAAGTCTGCTACAGAGGATGCTCCAGGAAAGTCTCCAAAAAAAACAAAACACAAATGAAGCTCTGGGCATATTTCTGCCCTTAAGTAAATTTGTGATTGCGTTGACTTGTCGATTCTGAGCGAGTCTGCTTGGCAGACTCGACTGGATCTGTCCAGGTGCTGTCAGACATGACTCTCTTTTGGATCCAGGTTGAGTCAAACCACTGGTTTCGGTCGGACCTGGCCAGGTCTGGTAACTATGGTAAGTAGCACAACTTGGTAGGTAGCAAATTTATCTTTGTATTTTCAGGTTTTGGCCACCCTTTTTGAAAAATCTCGTTCTTTATTTTTGACAAACCTTGCGATGCGAAGTGATACTACTCAAATAATAGACTCTTTGACACACAAGTCTAGAAAACGTTTGACAATGTCAGGTATTTTGAATGATTAAAAAGTATCTAACTCTCCCTGTTTTATAAATAGAATTGCTTCACATTTTAAGGTGTTTGCAACATGATAAAAATGTCTCGCATTCTTTGTTTCATGAATAAATTGCTCAGGTATTGGTTTGCCGACTATTGGTCCCAACATACTGTTCCCAACTTCCCAGCATTACTAAATGCTTTTGATATTTAATCTGAAACATGAAGTAAAATCTCATAGAAAATCACTGCATTGTGCCCACTTTATGTAGTTATAATTTTTCTTCTCCTTTGTTATTTATCAACAGGAATGATGGTCTTCAAGCTTTCATTGAGAATTTTGTCAAAGATCATTTCCTTCCAGCAATGTTTGTGGATTACCGGAAGTGTGTGCAGCAAGCAATAGCAAGTAAGCAAGTTGACACTATCGAGTGCAAATGATATCAGTTTGAATGGCGCATGGTTGATGTGGGCCATATTAGCTAGAGTCTTTTATATTCAAAGGATTTGGAGAATCTGTTTCTTTTATTGGTTATTGATACTATCGGGGGAAAATTTACGTCTTAGATATCTTTATGTTTATTGAAATATGGCAGGCTTTATGCCCCACATTATTGAATTCAATTGTGTTATCAGGCCCTTTTAAATTGAGTTCTGCACCCATTATGATCTGCATTTACACCCACTCCTAGGATCATAGTTAGGATGCAATTTAAAATGGTATCCTAAGAGGGAGATAGATGTTGGACAAAATCCCATGATATATACAGTATGTATGTGATCTATGATCAATCCCATTCTAGGAATTCAAAAGATATACAAAAGGACAAATTGAAAAAACATTGAAGGTCAGTTTTCCAAATGATGCTTTTGTAATGCTATTTAATTTTATTATAATAATGTATGAATCCTTTTAATTCAATTATGTTTGATATGTACATAGATTTTAGAAAATTATTATTTGACATATTGTCAGATCCTAATGGTTTGAGAATTTTCTGTATGCAGATCCAATTTGTAATTGAACCCTTCTTTCATCCACACTTCTGATAATTTTGGATTCAAAAACCCTTGATATAAAATTATCTTAGTGCAAGATGCTTTAGCCTAGAATCCAGAAGTTTGAAGTGACTCAATTGAAATGTCTTAAATTAATGTGCTGGTGGCTGCCATGCCTTTGGGACTCAAATTTGCACATATAATGGTATTGCTGCTAATGACCTAGCCATAAATTTAATCGCTAAAAGGAGTCATCGAGAGGCATAAATGTTAGTATGAGAAGCCATAAACAAATAATCAGTGGCCGGTTCATTCTGTGGAACCATTATACTACTCTACCAAATGGATTGGATGCCTACCCCGTCTACATCTTCTTCTATTATATCCTCAGCCTCTATTCCGGTCAACCTCATGTCTTTGCTTAAGATAACACTCTTCTTCATTATGATTATTCTTACTACAATAATTGGAATGCTTAGAACTTTGAGAATTATTTGTTTGATGTGGAGAATTTTTCCTCCAATTGGGATGGCAACTGTACCATCCTCGTCTATGACCTCTGTCACAGCCTCTTCCTCTGTGTCTTTCTGTAGGCCTATCTGTTTCTACAAGCTCATTTTTCTTGAGTCGTTGCTCTTCTTGGAGAAGTAGCTCTACAAGTTTTTCAAATGTAGGAACTTCATTTTAAGAAGGCACACAAAATGGCATTACAAAATTTTGATACAAATTAGGTAGGTTATTAAGCAGAATGGTGATGAACTTTTATCTTTAATGTCTATCGCTGATAATTCATTCTGTAGTTCCTGCAACTTTTGGACAATGATCTATAACTGATCTGATGCTCCCATCTTCAAACTGGTTAATTTATTTCACAACAATAGAAGTTCATTGGATGTTTCATATAAATTCTTTAACTTCTTCAAAACATCAATAGTATTACTAAGACCATGAATGTGGGGGAGAATATCATCTTCCAAAGCAAATGTAAGAAGAAGTAATGCATTTTTGTTTTTCTGCATATAGTCTTTAGTCATGAGATCATGTTTTGTATCAGCCCTAGTAACTAGTTCCCAAAGATCATGATAAGATAAAATTTGTTCCATCTTTTGTTTCTAGGTGGGATAATTTTTGCCATTTAATTTATGAGATTCAGGCATCATGAAATTATTAATATTGGCCATTTTTCTTAAAACTCTTTAAAAGTTCTGCTTATAACTCCAAAAAATCATAAATCCTTATAACTCTGGATTAAGAAAAAAACTACTCCTAAAAATTCAGATTTGTATAAGACCCAAAAATTAAATTATGCAATAATTGTACCTTTGCTGTCAGAATTAATTTGTAATTTGTACGTCCTGTGCTGTATTTGATGTGACGTCCGTTAGTGTCCGTATGATTATGCCGTCTGTAGTAGCAAATCTGCAAGTGCTGTACACTGAATTATTCTGGCGAACAATAACCGGCCTGTGGTAGCCTAATAAATGCTGTATAGGCTGGGATATATACCGTTGGATCTGAAATGTTTCACAGATACATCAGTATATTTCCCAGCCTATACAGTATTTATTAGGCTGCTGCAGGCTGGTTATTGTTCGCCAATTATTCTCATCCATATAGTAATTATTCTCAGCTGTTGTTTTATGATAGGGTCAACGGCCGTACAAAATTGGATTTTCCATACAGTTCAATCAATCAGTCATATGGAATCGCCAGCCATACAAAAAATTAATTCACCCGCTGTACAAAAATTTAATTCGCCGTATTGTGTACTAATTTGCCTAGTCACCGTACATAATTTTGATTTGGCATTGAAAATTTTACTGGCTGGCCATACAATCCATCGTACAATTCACCTTCAATGTGTATGGGCCTAGTCACATGTGCAGAGAACATGGTCACTCTGGTTGCTGGTCTTCAATCACTTGTCTTCTTCAGATTGTCTCTAATTTGAACTTGTCTCTCTCCAGGTGTGCCAAACCTTGCCTTGACATCGTTTTTGAGATTGTCCCATGCCACACTCAGTGTGGCTTTGATACCATGTTAAACTATGCTATGGAGAAATATGCAAGAGACAAGAGAGAATAAATGAGAGATGTATTATCAATAATGTTCTCCTAGTTACATACAGTAGTGTTGTATATATATATAGTAAGTTCTGTTATTCTTGGCTTACCTAATTCACCTAACTTCATATACATTAAACACAAGTGTCATTTATTATGTATGGCTTATTTCCACTTTATAACATTATTACTTTAGTACATAAATTAAATATCCTTGGATAAAGTAAGCATTACATAAATATTACAATATCTAACAAGAAGATGCTTTGAAGACTGACTCAATGATCAGACTGTAGTTGATTTGCTATAGCCTGTTAGTAGAATTGTCTTCTATTATTGAGAGACAAGCCTTTCAGATATACACCTTAATTCTAAAACAAGATTAGCAGTGGAGAATGTTGTTAATTGATTATCACTACTTAATTGGTTATAGGCTATAGCTTATTTTTTGGGATGGACAATAGATGGGTGGATAATAATTTATTTTCTGTCGTTATGGATGTTTATATCTGAAGAAGCATTGCTAATATAATGAGATTGACCATTTGACAGGTCCCGCTGCTTTTAGACCACGAGCTCATGCGGGTGCAGTATATGATCCATCAGTTGAGAAGGGTCGTCCGGTGCTTCAGGGTCTACTGGCCATTGATCAACTAGCAAAGGAGGTATGCCTTTTTTTTGGCAGCCCTGGCATGGGAAGTAATTTATCATTGAAGCTTGACGGATTGTAGAGAATACTTAATTCCACTTCTAAAAGTGCACTACAGCCTGTAATCTATTACAGCATGGGAGCTTCTAGAATGTTTGATCTTTCAAGTGCCAGTGTTCGATCTTTCAAGTGCTTATTATTCGGTCAGATATACAGTTTTTTGTTAGAAAATAGCTAAGTTCATTTGCTTGTCATCTCATTAGGTATTAGGATGGGCCCATGCCATGCCCAAGTATGCAGGGGATCTTGTGGAGTATGTGCAGACTTTTCTTGAACGCACATATGAACGATGCCGGACCTCTTATATGGAGGCAAGTCTTGTATAAAACTCAATTGTTTTTCTTGTACCTAATTTCGGAATCTTATGGCAAGAGGAAATGGTTGCAATTATCTTTTGTAAACTAATATATAATTCTTCAAAACAGAGAGAGGTTTATGACTAGAGAGGTATTCGGTGTTGAATAGGCACAACTAGCAGACTGGTTTTAATTGTGAAACTTTTTCTTTTTCTTTTGAAGAGGATGATAAGAGATGACAATTTGCTTCTTTCTTGAGTTCTGAGATTACATCCTGCTGCCTGTAAATCAATTGAATCGAGACTGTGTCTGTAGTCTTCATCTTCTTTGTAACATTTTTCCATGCAATAACATGAAAATCTGTATCGAAAATTCTTTATGCACTCTTTAGGTTTACATGGCCAACAATATTGGCCACAAAGGCATCCAATGTCTATATTGCCTTCTGTTCAGCTCTTACCCGAACTAAATTGCATTGGTAAAGGAGGTGTAATGAACCAGTATTGATGTCTGCTGGCTATAGTTTGGAAGTATCCTCCTGTGCATAACTACCTCTCAAATACAGAAAACTGCATGTTACTGACACTTGTATTTGAGGAAACAACAAGTGAACCACCAAAAGATTCCTCCTGTGGATAGCCATCTCCCTGAAATATAAAGTTTTGAGGGAACTAGAAGTGAACCGCCAGAAGATTCCTTCCATGCGTAGCCATCTCCCTGAAAATAAAGGTGTATAACACTGATCCTCGTATATCAAGAAGCTAGAGAGTGAACCAATGGATTTTCTAAATAGGCAATAATATTACCAGAAGCTAGAGAGTGAATCAGTGGATTTTCTAAATAGGCAATAATGCTACCAGAAGTGCGCGTCCATGTGCTGGTGTGGATCAGGAGCAAGTGTGGTAACTTCTCAAATGATTTTGAATTTGAATATTAAATTAGGTTTTCCAGAAAGCTACAGCTTTACAAAACATAAGTCGTTTAAAATAACTAAGCACTACAGTGATGAAATTAAAAATTGAAAAAATAGATCAGTAGATTGAACTCAATGAAATGCCCTTCCAGAAGTATCTGGTAGGCTTTTTTAGATTTAAAGCCTAATTCTAATGTTCTGCTTTTCCTTTTTAATTTTCTCACAATGGGATTTCTCAGCTCAGATGTCGGTGATAGTATCCATCATGAGGTTCATAATACATATTCCATCCTTCCTTTGTTTCATGGCTGTTGTGTTTTATCAAATACCATCATTATTCATCTTTTCATTTGATTTGTTGTCAATGGCCCCATGTCGCTTTACATTTTAAAAGAGTCCAGGGCGGTCTTAAACTTCATCTACGTACTGGGTTAATCCGCCCTCTCCTTGTTGATCTAGTCAAAATTTAAACCCATTTTATAATAAAATATATTGATAGTTATTATGAGTAAAAGAAAAAGATTAAAAACCACCTATACTGTTTGGTCAAATTTTGCGTTATAATATTAGTATTATACTAAGTTGCCAGGAAACTTGGGTTTGGGGACGGGGATGCCACTATGAAACATGGGACTTGGGTACGCCGGGGATATTGTACACACACACACAAATTTTTATAAGTAGAAATTATAATACATATGAAATTCAAATAATTTTCACTGTACATATATATTCATGTGCATCCATATGAATCCGAACCATTATACACAAATATGCAAAATTTCTCATATATATAGCAAGGGTGAATACAACTAAAAAAACATCGAGAGGTGGCGCACTCCCCTAAGATTGGCTTCCAATCAAATGCCAATCACATTTTTGGAAGTCCAAGTTAACTCCCCCATCGATCCATGCATCAACGCCATTCAAGCTTGACGTGAACTCTCCCTTAGATGGTGCACACTCCGTGATTGATGCGCCCCCCTCATGCATGAGTTCTCTATATAAGAGAGCTTTTCTCCATTGTTACAGATCGGAAGGTGAAACCTATGCTGGCAGAGTATTGTAATATTTTTCGTTGAGTTAATAAAAGGCTTTGGAGGCTTACCCTATTGTTGTCCTTGGTTGGATGTGGTGTGTTTTGATAACATGAAGTAATCTGTATCTCTTCTATTTCATGCTTGCAATTGTTGGTATCGTATGTCTTTTGAAGGGAAGTTAACTTTCTTAAAGAATAGTGAGTAATGCTTTATAGGTTGCTTACTTTTGTCAATGATATTAGAATGCTAGTAGTATGATATCTTCTTTGAATCTATTATTTCTCAAGTTTTCTGCTGTTCATTTACACATGCTTTTAATCCTCTTTGCTAGTTGTGTTGTGATTCTACATGTTGCTTAAGCTGGAGGTGGTAGAGAGCATGTTAGCTCAATACTCCATTCAGTAGATCCGATCAAGGCACTCAATTCCACCGGTGCATTAGGAAAGAGACTCCACTGCCCATCTTTAGCGCTCAGCCCCCATCTTTAGCCTTCTTTTCTCCGTTCTAGTGAAGATATGTAACTGGGTGCCTATTAATCTAGCCAACACAAATCTTTTCCCTTTCTCGTCACTCAAGTTCGGTTTAACCGGTGAGGGGAGAGTGTTACGATGGTACTAGCACCAGCGTGCCTGTAGAGGTACCCCAGGGAGAGGGTGTCTTTTTTTTGACCAGGAGGGGTGTTTAGCCAGCTTATTCTGAGGTGGGGTTATGGCTAGACCCTCTGGTTTCTCTTCTGGAAGTACTATGGCTTAATGGCATCGCTGACTGCCTCATGAAAGGGTTTGAAACCCTGAGGTTGGTGTCCGGGGCTTCCAGGGTTGGGTCACTGGGTCACATGACCCCGACCTTGTTTTATCACTCCAACGACAGTTGCTTCAGCACTGAGACATGCTCTTATCTTCCAGAGCACCTCCAACACCCTCCTGGCCTCTCCAGTACAACAACTCCCTCTCTCTGGGGCCTCCTTCAGAGGATGACATTATCCTCCTTGGCAGACTGTTGGCTTGCTAAATGGGGGGGGGGTGTTGAGGGTTTTCATCACTGTTGGGGTTAGTTGAGGCATGACGACCCCCCCTGTACAGTCTGGCCTTTCGTTTCATCAAATTTGGCCTTGTTTAGCATATTTTAACACCTAGGGGGTAAAATACCCTAGGTAGCCTACAATAGGCCATCTTTAGATTATTTTTGTTATATTTTTAAGTTGACATTTTTAAATATTAAATTGACCTTATTTTGTGTAAAGTGAGTGTGAGATCATATAAATAAGATCTCCTCACTTCATTTTTAGATAATCAACTTTTGGGATAAGATCATTATGTCTGCTATTTGCCCTAACTAGGGTTCTTTGAAGGAAGGCTCTCTTTGATGAAGGATATTTTGCAAGTTTGAAGCATTTCTTGGAAGTTTTTCTTTTGTTCATGCCATTGCTAAGGTGAAGCTAGAGTTGTTTGCTTGACACATGCACTTAGAGGTATCTATACTTTTTGTTTGATGTCTCTATGTCAATTGTATGAAAGTGATGCTTGTTATGGTTGGATGGAAGCCATTGTTGTTTCATCTTTTTCTTAATTTGCATGTCATTTTCGTCATTGGGCACCATTGCAATCAAGCTTGAGCTTTAGGTCTTCAAGCTTTGCTCGAGCTAGGCTTCCTCCACGAATCCTATAGATTGTAGAGGTGAGCCCTAGTTGGCCAAGCTTGCCAAGTATCATCTCAAGGAGGATTTTCCTCATTGATGCCCTAGGTTTGGTGATTAGTAGTATCTTTTGAAACCCCAGTTGCTCAATTTCTTCAATTAAACCTAATTTCTGAGTTATTTGGTTATGTTAGGTTAATATTTTTTGATTTTCCGAGTTAGCTAGTTTATTTTAATTATTAATGTTAGTTTAGGTTAATTATTTTTACTTCTGAGGTAAATAATTTAATGTTGTAAATATTATTTCTTAAATTTTTGGTTATGTTAATGTCCCTTTTTTAAAAATTCTGATGTTAATTGTCAAAATTATTAAAAAACAAAAAAATTAAACTTTAGTTCCTCGCTACCCTTCTCCGCAGCGACACGAACCCTTATCAGCTCGCAGCTGTGCCCCGCACACTCCTCTCCCATAGCCTTCACCATCCGCGACCACCTTTTGCTGCTGTAGCAGTTTCCTGTCCTTCCCGAGCTGCTAACCCGCAGCCTTTTCCTTGCGCCTTGCCCGCGATCCGTGAACCTTCTGCCAGCATCCTCCAACACCGTTGCTGCGTTTCCTTGCGCGGACACCTTCTTCCCCACGGGATTTCCCTAACCCGTGGCCTCCCTACCTTCGACGGCCTCTTTGCAGCCCCTCTCTGCGCCACCTTTCTCCATCGGTCTCTCCTTACCTCCCCGACTCCTCCACGCCGGCCTCCATTCCCTCGCTACCCTATCCACGGGCTCCTCTCTTCCTTCCGGTGTTGTCTCCTCCCTCTGCTAGCCCACCTCGTCGCCCTTCTTACCACAGCCCCTTTCCTTACCACTGCTGCAGCACCCCCGCGAAAACCCGACCTCGCCACCTCCACGCCTCTTTGTTCCACGCACCTTCCAGCCCGTGGCTCGTCCGCGGCCTCCCCGCGTTTTGCTGGTGCGTCCTCCTCCAATCCGCGGCCATTTCGGGCCTCTCCCTAACCCGTAGTCTCTCCATGCATGTCTTTCACGCAGGCCTGCCCTTTGGGCAACCCATGCGTCACCCCTTCTTCACCTAAAATCACCCACAGAAAATACAAAGGAAGGTTAAATTTAAATGCAAGGATTTGAGGGCAAACTGAGCTCGACAAATTGAAAGGGTTTTAAATACAAATTTAACCACTAAATTTCGGAAATATCTTACCTCTACAAATGATCTTAGCGATTATGTTTTAATAGTTGGTAGCAGTTAAACATTGATATCTATAATACAAGATCTTGAAAACTGATGATATACTGAGGGTTGATCCAGCCTGTTGCATATAAGCTCTTGGATATATACACGTTGATACGAACATTTTTATCCTGGAACCCTATATTTGTCTTATGGTATTAATGCTATATCTATTGACATATCTTTGACTTGGTGCCTATGATATTGTTAGTTGGTAAAAGATACTTGAATGCTGCTAGTTTACATTGCTAATACCTTATTTGCATTGGTGAGCAATCTGATTGTCTACTTTGACAAGTGAATTTCTTTCATTACATGGCTGTTCATTATTTCAATTACTTGCCTTTGATACATCTTTGCATGCCTAATTAATGTAGTTGGTTAGTGAATGAAGTTGTTACCTTATTGTCTGTCACTTTCAATGCTTTGACCTTATCAAACGAATAATTTCATCGGTTGATAATAACAACTTTTTTTAAGTGCTAAGATTTGTTTTATATCCAATTAAAGAATGATGTTGACATCAAGTACTTAAGATAAATGGTTGGGTTAGTAATTGGCAATATAGTCTTTTGGTCCAATATTGGTTAATGCCATACATGCTTACATATTTCATTGAATGATCTAAGTGAACCATCGATCTTGATCCTATATTTGCACTCGCTGGCGTTGATCATAATAGTATTGACTCCATTAGGCACTGGTCTAACCACTAGATTGCATAGAGAATACATTTTGTGGTTGTCTTAGTGTTCTACAGGATTCCACAAGGATACTTCTCCTTGGAGGTTTCAACTTCCGAAGAAGTTAGAACGGTGACCGAGATGACATTGGGTCACTCTTCTTATTAATGCTTACTGGGAATTAGCCCTGCTAATTTGCCCGGTAACAGGAGAGGATACGGGGCAAAAACGGGGCTTAAGTTAAATTTTATTTATTTTTAAGCAAAATTAAATTAAAACAATGTAAGCCAAGCGTGATATCACAGGAGTGGCAGAGCCACTCACGTATGAGGTGCAGGCGAAATGAAATTACTTGAAAATAAATTACAGAAGTAAAATGAAAGCCAAGCGCGATATCACTGGAGTGGCGGAACCACTTCACTAGTGAGGTGCGGGCAAAATGAAAATCCTTGAATAAAAAAATAACTAGTAAGCAAACTAATTAACAAAACCATGCAAGGCTGGGCAGAGCCTCTTCCTTTGGCATGCAACTAAGAGTAAGCTAATCTAGGAATTAAATGCTTGAAACAAAATACAATAAACTCAAGCCCAAGAGACTCTCTTGGGCTTGTTACAATGATGTAAATTTCAGCACTTATTATTATCAGGAAGATAGAGAAAAAATAGTGATTTTGACCGTTTTTTGTGAAGGGCTTGAAGTAGTGACTTGTGGAGGCCTTCTATGCTTGGAGATGGCTGATTTTGGGTAGCATATCCTTCTTGAAAGTGTGCAGACCTGCTAAAAACCAGCAAGCAAATAGTCACAGAAAAATGCCCAAAATCACTTTGGGACAATGTTAGTTTATCATACAAAAATGTACAAATTTACAAAAAATTTATGAGTAAATTTTGATGAGATAATAACATGTAAACAATGGTTCAAATCTGATTTATATATGCAAAAGATGTAGAGTATAATGCAGAAAATTTAAATGGGAAAGAAAGGAGAAGATAGTGCTCTTTTGCCCATCCAATGCTTTGAGGAGTGGGGTATCTGACCAAAGAATTCCACCATCAAAGCTTAGTGACCTGCAACTTGTAAGATACTGCTACACAACTGAAATGAAAGGTGATTACCTATATAGAAGCTAAGAGATCATAAACTTCAACCAACAAGAGTATGAAGATCTTAACTAGCTAAATAGGAAAACTCATAAAATAACTAGCAAAATTACTAGAAATCTCACCAAAGCAAAACAGTTTGCTTGTTTGGCCTCCCAATGGTTGAATAGCATGAACATCTGAAGCAAAGCACCAACAAGATCATCCACAACACCAAATCTCCTCCAAAGAATTTGTATTACCAAGCCAAATGGCTGAAAATTACAATGGCCCAACAATGGGGCAAGAAGAGAGAAAGAGAATAAGAGAAATGGAAAAATAGTAAGAGCATGAGAGATTGTAACCCAAATGAGGAGGAATGTCCTCCTTAAATAACTCAAGAGGAGAAGGAGAGCCCAATTGCATGCTTGCCAAGTGTCAAGAGGTGGAGAGGGGGGCCCAAGAAAGGGGGGCGAATTTGCTCAAGGAGGGCAAAACCAAAGTTTGAGATCTCAAATATGGGGGGAGAAACCCCCCTTTTAATGCTTTCAACCTTATTTCCATGTCAAATGGGGAGGAAACCACCATAGTGGGGCCCTTCCCATTGATTTTTACTCACCCAACCAATTGAAGAGAGAATGGTGCACCCCTTAGAGTGGGCACTTCACCACACTCAAAATACTTGCTTGGGGGGCCCCATTAAGCTTTAGTTTTCATGTTGGGTACATAACATAAGGTTTAGGACCTTTACTTGGCCACCCCAACTGACTATAGTCACTTTTACAAAATTTGGGTCTCTAATTAAATGCCCAATTTCCTGATTTCCTTGACTGACTTGGGAAAAAGTGACCATAACCATAGCAATACTTCTCCAAATGACCTCAAACCTGGCCCAAGGGTGTAGGGGGTCTCATGCCATTTTTCTTGAGTACCCAAACCCCCATACAACATCAAAAAGGACCAAGTAACCCACTTTTACATTACAACAAATTGTCCTGAGTGACAATTTTTAATGACCAAAAATTAAAAAAAACTATGCAAAACTTAATGAAATTCTACAAGATTCTGGATAATGTCTAGCATGGTAATATAGAACAATCCTAGGCCTTAATCACCCCATGAACTCGATCACTAGAACACCTTTCACCACTTTGGAGGCATTTTTGAGTGAAAAACTCAAATAATTAAAACCTCTAAAGAGAAATTTTAATTATCTGATGAAAGGACTTCCCTAATGATAAAGTCCTAGGTGACTAAGTTGCACAAAACTAGACCCTCATGCTGGCATATCCTTACAAAATCCCCCGCAGGGGTGCGGAAATTTCATGGAGTGAAGACAAGAAAAAGCGCTGCCTCACTTGATATAATCATTAAGTACTTCATTTTCATCTTCAAGGCACATTCAATATGTGCATGGTACAACGTTGTCCACCAAGTCGGTTTTGGTGGTCAACAGACAGTAATTTGCTATTGAAAACATGAATAATAATCAATATGCATTGTCAAGAAAAATGCTACTTAAATGCTCTTTGGTTATTTACGCCAATAAATTTTATGTGGTACAAGTAAAAAATGTAATTCTCATGTACTGTACCTAAATAGTTTGCATGTTTTTGTAACTTTTTTCTCTCTTTGTCTTATCTCTTGAGTGAGCTAACTATATTGTGGGTCATAAATTGCCAAATTAGTAAGTTTTCTTCACATTTTATGCTAAAAGTTCAATTATTGATGTTGCAGGCAGTTTTGGAAAAACAGAGCTATATCCTCATTGGTAGAACAGATGTTGAGAACTTGATGAAACATGAATCTGCAAGTGCATTCTTAGAAAGTTCAACTGGTGAGAAACTGTCTGTACATACACATAAAGATGCAGAAAGCCTAGAAATAGAGATGGAGATGGACAACTTGCTGCTAAGCCTGCGACCAATTAAACAGGTGAATAACTTCCTCTGTCTGTTCTTTTTTTATTTTTCTTGTTTTGAAGCCAAGAATAAAGGAACTATATGTGCTATAAAATGATACATAGAAAGTAGCATGCATCTTGGAAATATAATTCAGATATACAATGGGTGAACAGGATTCTAATTCTGCTATGCACCTCATCTTAAAATAAAGATTGATTATGTGACATTAATTTTTTCTTCAAACATCATTTCTATTGTTTATGATGTTGACTTTTAACTATTATGAGCAGGAGAATCTTATCAGAGATGATCAGAAGCTTGTTTTATTAGCAGCTCTCAGTGATTCGTTGGAATATGTTGCAGATTCTATAGAGAAGTGAGTGGAAATATGCTTTC
The DNA here is from genome assembly GCA_027924585.1 of Larix kaempferi. NCBI lineage: Eukaryota > Viridiplantae > Streptophyta > Pinopsida > Pinales > Pinaceae > Larix > Larix kaempferi. The sequence continues at coordinate 8,817,748 of BSBM01000305.1, forward strand.
CCTTGAAAGTTAATGCCATTGTTGTTATATATTTCACTTATATGTTTGCATTTTTAGTTAACAGATATGCACATACATAGGATAGAGTGTTTTCAGGTGGTACTGTCAAGAAGGTGGTATTGGTTTTGTGCTGTTTTTCACAATGGATACATTGCAAATTGATCAAATTTTATCATCTGCTTAAACTGAAATTTTCAATCTTGCTCTTTGTTATGGAGTGCAAACATCTGTTCATGTCTCATTAAAGAGATTGCTTCAATTTTGCTGTACTAGATTCCTAAATGACAGCTGTAGTATTTATAAGACTAGTCTCTCTAACATTTAAAGTGATTTTGGTGAAAAACAAGAAGTAAATCAGAACGTTGTTGGATCTGAAGTATATGAATCATTCACTGACCCCCCCAATGTGGAATCATTTAGACTTGGACAGATATCTCCAAGCTCACTGAATCGGAGAAGGAAGGATGGTACTCACCAAACACATCATCATAGGAGAACCGGCAGTGCACTTACTGCAAGCCTTGCATCTCTTTCTGATCAGTATAGGAATTTGGCATCTGAATGCCTACGCGTTTTAAGAATCGAGATACAATTGGAGGCATTGTTTCATTTGCAGGTTGTTTACTTTATTTTCAGGTTACGCTAAAATAGTTAACTTTTTTCCATTGCTTAATTGTGCTTAGCACATTTTTTCATTTTCCATGGCAATCCAAACACTCTCTGCAAGGAATATTTTCATTTGGGGACAGTATAGTTTGGTTTCATGAGCATGGTTATAACTTAAAATTAGTATATTTTAGTAACTCTCTGCAACGTTCAATGCAGGATATGGCTAGCAGGGAGTACATAGAGGATCAGGATGCAGAAGAGCCTGAGGATTTCATTATTTCCCTCACATCACAGGTTGGTTTATCTGCTTTATCCTTGCTGACTGTTGTATTAACTCACCAGATATATGTCTCTATACCTTTATCATTAGCTCTCTTCACTGATTAGAGTACATGCTATTTTGTTTTGGTAATAATTTCACTCTGTATTCTTAGTTTACTTGGGAGTTGCTTTGTGCACTAACCTAATGCTATTATTGCTTCTAGAGTCCCCATGATCTTGTTTGGTCATTTGTGGACATGATAATATAATTTCGATTTCAATTTCTGCCTCCAGACAATATTTATCTGATTTCACTGCATAATTATAGTACATGTGATGAGTATAGTCTTGGTTTTTTAATTTTCCTTTTCTCCGTAAGAATGCGCCTAACCTACAATTTTTTAATATGCTGTCTTCTTTCAAAGTGCCTTGTACATTACTTTTACTTATGGTCCACTGTAATTGTATAGCCTCATAAATCTCTTTAATTTTATGTGGGCAGAATGGTGAATCTCATTTCCTTTTCCTCAGGGAGGTTCAGATATGCCAGGAGAGCCTTTTTGTGTGTTCTCTCATGATTTCAGGATACTCTTTTCCTTTTGAAACCAGTTGTTATTCATTTCCTAATCATTATACATCTCGTGTCCTACAGGAATTTATCCACACTAAAAGGAATGACTAAAAAATTGCAAATTATCTATATCGTAATCAGTGTTTTTGTTTTCTTTCAACTAATTGAAACTTAAGATTTAGATTATTTGGTTTTGGTTCTATGTTGCAAATATCAGTTATTTATTGCAAATAGCGTGATAGATATGATATATTTAAGGCACATGATATAATGCTGGGAAAAATCAACATACTTTCTAAAATTTCATGCCTGTATAGGAATTTATCACTGGGTCAAAAAACACCACCTATAAGAGGCCAAAATCGGACTTTCTTTGTGTTTTTGTGCGCTTCTATTATGGGATTTTGAGAGGACAAGCTTTGTGAGAGTCTTTCAATGTTTCTTGGATGGGCAAACTAGGATTTGCATCACCATAAATGAATATTTTTGTGTCACGTGATCAATTTCAGTCCGCTGTTTACATGTTAAATGGCCAACGTGTAATTAGTTTTTTTCAAGATTTATGCACAGGTTGGCAGTGTGCATGGTGTTTTCCTCATGTTGCCGATTTTTCCTTAGAGATTGAATGATTATCTAGGTCTGATTTTTTTACAAGCATTCATTAGTGTTGATTTGTTTTTAATTTTTTGCCATTGGTTTGATTAATCATCCTACCAGCGTGCTGAATGCCTTAAATCCTTTTTCACAATTTGGCAGAAGTCACAAGGGGCCAAATCACCAAAGGCTGAATTATAAGCTATGTGGAAAGGAGATGAAGGGAGGGCTTATCTGTTAGAATTACCACCTTGCAAGAATCTGAGTCCACGAGGTTGAAGTCTGTAGCAAATGAAGCGAAGAGCTCATCGAGCGATTAATGATATAAATAAGGAGGAAGACAAATAGGTTATGTGGCTCGAACTTGCAGCTGGAGGAGTGGTGAGAACAAGAAGCATCTTGGGGATGGGGTGAAGTGAGAGGGATTCCATAGGGTAGCCTTCCACAAGTACATCATCACCTTTGTTTGTTCCCAGAATTGCAGCTAGGGCACAACCTTCCATGAAATCATTTGTTAAATAGGAGAAGGAAAAAGAATGGGTTGTGGATAGGTGTTTTATATGGAGACACATACCATTTAGTATTTCCTAGAACAATCATTTCTACTAGGTAATGTGGGATGTTGTTGTTGTTGGCCCAGGATATAATGGCCCTACTTCTGACTAGTTAAGGGGCCCACTCCTTCAAAAGGAAAAGGCCAATATTATTACCAGATTAGAGGAGCTTAAATAATCGTGCACAACCACTAGATTATTAAATTTGTTGATGCATATGCACATATTAAAGATGTGACATTGTTATGTGAATCGTTGGATGGCTTCATCCAATAGATAGGTGTGCAGTATGTTGTGCAATTCATAATAGATAATGCTGTTGATTATGTGGTAGTGCATAGGATAGTAATGGAGATGCACTCCACATTGTTTTGAATCCATATGGTGTTCATTGCATCAATTTGATTCTTGAGAATATGGCCAAAATTTAATATATCAAGGATGTGATTGAGTCGGTTAGGAGCATCACGAAATTTGTATAATCATGCATCGGTTCTTTTTCTAATAAGGAAATTCACAGGAAACAGGGAGTTAGGGCATCCTGCCATCATATGTGAACTACCAGCTTCATTTCACGTCAATCTCTCATGGGTTGTATGTTGGAGGTGAATATGGTCTTTACTTCAGACGAGTGATATGCTAGTAGGTTTACCAATAAACAGGAAAGCCATTATATTTTGCTAAATCACTGTACCAAGATTCCTTTAGGAAGAAATAGAGGAAGTTTGTAAAGTTAGTGAACCTTTGGTAAGGTTCTTTGCCTGATTGATGGAGATAAGCTGGCAACGGGCTACTTGTATGAGGCAATGGATAGGGCTAAAGAAGCCATCCATTCTTCTTATGAGGACAAGGGTGGGTTGGGATTTGATTGTTCAACATTGGAACAATATGCTCCATGATCCCATTAATTTAGCTGGGTTTTCCCTCAACCTTGCGTTTTCTTACTCGTGATTTTAATTTCAATGGCAAGGTTATGAAATCCTTAACTCTGTTTAGAGGATGGTGCCTAATCTGTATAAAAATATACTGAATAATGAATTATTGAATGATTGAATAAATGACTACAGTGTTCTCGTGATGGTATACCTTTATAGGAATTAACTGGCCACGAGAGTGAACAGGTGTGTCCTTTGACTCTTCATTAAATGCTAACCTTATTTATTAATTATTAATTCTTACTATTTATTATTATATATTATTATGTTTGTAACACTCAACCATAACAAGAGAGTCAAGGGTAGGAAAACTACAATGGAAGGTATGCTATATAAATTTTAATTACAAGTTTTGATGCTTTATTTTCTTTTCTCTTTCCTATTTGTTATAGATGAAAATGTAAATTAAGTATGTTCTTTTTTTCTTATTTGTTGTATATGTTTGGTCGAGAAATTATGGTGGAAAAGCATTGCATTTGTAGAGATTTTCCATTTGGGTTCTTAGCCATATTTGTAGCACTTTGGATTGCAAGCACAATTCGAGTGTTTTTGCAAAAGTATACACAAAGAAGTGCAGCAGGCTATAATACTGATGCCTTGATGATATGGTCTACGTCTACAGCAATCTTTGGTTGTGGATGAAGGACATTGCGAAAACAATGTGGATGCTGTTTGCTTGAATAACATTGAAATTATGCCTAAGTGGTTAGTGGAGGTAGGGGAGGATGCCCTAAATAAATTTGAGGAGGAGACAGAGGAGAGGTAGGTGGCAACCTCTTTGCCTACATAGAATGAAGCACCGATCAATAGACATTTGATTCTATCCATAGGACCTTCCTCTGCTAGAGGATGAACCATTGCCTTGGCCCATAAAGGAATTGCTAGTAGATTGATCATTGTAGATGAATCATGAGATACATTTATTATAATTTTGAAGTACTTTTGTATTGCCTATTCAGTTCTGAGTCTGGATTGGACAACTGTTGGCAGTTAATGTCATGTATCAGACTATCAGTTGACATCTAATACATCTTAGATATCAGTCTTCTTTTCAAATTTATGTGGCAAAGTGATTATTTGATGTTCTTGTTAGTTTATATTAAAAAAATGAAAATGAATATATTTTGTATTTTTTAATGCTTGCTGATATTTTGCTGACTTTTTTGACATCCCGTTATGAAGCCCACTGAAAAATTTCCAATCATGATATTTGCAACACTGTTATGCCCTATAGTGTGTTAAATTTATATCTTTTAGTCATAAGAATGCTTGTAAAGATTGACAATAATTTTTGGATAATTGCGTGGGATTTTTGTTTTTAAGAGAAACAACATTAATTCACCCTTTTACAAATTTCAAACATTCTTTTTAGGTCACTGAATTATTTTGAAATTTGAATTCCCGAAAGGCAAACATCATATGGATTTTAAATACATTTCTTTGCTTGAGAAAATTTATCATCTTGAATTCGTTGTGAGAATTCAAACTCTCTTGTGACATCACATGGGCATTTATTAAGTGCCCTTGGTTGATTACTTTGGATATTTTATGAAGTGTCTGTTGTTGATTACTTTGTGTTGTTACTTAGTAGGGATTTCAACCTTAAGTGATGCTATTGTTTCTCAAGCTGCCATATTTGAATTGTTTGGCATCGGATCATACTAAAAATTGCACGCTTTCTCCCAAACAGATAACACGGAGAGACGAAGAGATGGCTCCGTATATTCCAGAAACAAAGCGAAACTATATTTTTAGTGGCATCTGTAGTATTTCAGCAACGGCCACCATTAAGGTTCTTTCTCTCTCACATTGCATTTTTGCGTAGATGCACTCACATATTGGTGCATGCACGCATGGAACATTCAATTTTTCTTCTTCTTATAGGTTATTATGTTACTTTTAAGTTTTAACATGCTCTATTAATTCTGGCCTGTGATGTTGTTTATAAAATGGAAAGAACATATTTGTCTCAAAATGTGTCTTTTACTGCAAGAAGTAACATCTATGCATCATATGCAGGTATTGAATGACATGAAGTCTATAAGTTTGTTTGGTATTCGCCAAATATGTCGGAACTGTATTGCACTGGAGCAGGTATTAAAACTTCATTCAGTTTTTAAATATTGTACTGTTGTCAATTTTCTTCAGTTAATTGGACATGCAAAATGGATGGGCTCTTTAATACTTGAATAAGCCTGCTCCAAAGTCAGCTTTGGGTCAGTTTATCATTTATAAAACAAGGAACAAGGATTTTCATGCTTCATCTGTGCAATAATATCTCAAATTCAGAAATGGGTGATTTGCTTTGTTTGTTGATAATGTTGGTTGAAGTTGACTGCTGTTGAATAGAACATCTACTATTTTTTACTAAATAGAAGAAAATATAATTTTTGGAATCTTCTTGAGTTTATGTTACACTATCATCGTTAAGTGGTGGATTTAGTGTTGCAAGCTTTATTTCATGTACTCAAATTTATGTTAAGGACAAAGTTATGTCTACAAAATTAATAGTGAGATTCTTGGGTTGGAAGAGAGGCTTTTCAGTGATGGAAGCTCTTAAGCATGCCTACTATATTGTGAACATGGGTAAACATTGTAGGAATTAGATGATATGAGCACACAAACGGAAGGTGGATAGTCAGAGAAAAAGCTGTTAAAAAGTTAACCAGGGAAGTTATTCACAGGAGGGCATGAAAAGTTTTGCATGCTCAGATGCATGCAAAAGTGAGTTTTGCATGCACCTACTTTTAGGTTTTGGTAAACCTAATTCAGCAGAGAGTTGATATAAGGAGACGGAAGGTGTCTGTTAGGATTACCGAGCCAACTGATCTGAGATAGACCCAGTTGAGAGGTGGGCGACTTTCCTTGGGAAGGAGGGCGCATTCTTTGAGGAGAGAGAAGCTCGTACCGCATCCGGTTAAGCGATTGAGCGTCTGAGACTTTCAGAGTAGCCTTGCCTCAGTGTTTGAGGAAGGTCTGTGACGATTAGAGTTCATATCTATTGAGATCTGATCCAGTACGAGCATTTGTTATCTTGAGGGAGGGTGCAGTTATCCATGCAGAGGAGGACGCAATCAGCAGTTGGCCTTCTTCTGTTGCAGAGCAGATGATTGAGAGAGGTAGCACAGTCAGGGCTACCTGCAAAGAGACTTAGATCCAGATTGACAGTGAGGGCACTTTTCCCCAGTGCATGCATCAGCTGATGCATGCAGATCTAGGATTTGACCTGTTCAGGATTGAGTGTTACATCTGAGGTAACATTGTTGTATTTGTCATATTCATATATTGCTCGGGGCTCAAGATAGAAGAAAGCCCCACAGGATTGCTGGTTTTCCCCATTTGGGATTTCCAGGGTATATGCAGTGTCATATGTGTGATTGATTGTTTAAAAGTTGTAAAGAGATCTATAGTTGTTGAGTTTTATTCCTTTAGAGCATTATTGATTTACGAGACTCAAACCGCTTGAGATCTCAGGGCTATCCAGAGGGAGTAGTAATCTCTGGATTAAAATTTACATGGTATCAGAGCCCTAGTAAGAGCCAGGGAGAGCAATCACACTCAGATCTGCGAGCTGTATACTAGATCTGTGCGGTGATGTCAGTTGGGCCTAAGATCTGTAGTTGCAGGAGTCAAATCTGTGCCTTCATATCACCATGATCACAAGCATGAGGGATGATCAAGTTGTTTGCACTTCTTGCTCCTCTATGGACATAGATGAGTATTCTACTAACGAGATTGACAGATAGATGGCTCTTAACACTTGTCAACCATTGACTGCTTCCACGTCTAGTATATGGTAAATAGACATCGGAGCTTCTAGCCATATGACAGGTGTTCATGGGTACTTTACAGAGCTTACCGAGGATGGGCTAGATCTTGAGATTGTACTGGGAGACAATTCTACTGTCAAAGCAGTAGGATGAGGAACCGTGTCCTTTCAGAAAGAATCAGGAGAATATATGAGAGTTCGTGATGTTCTATATGTCCCTGGTCTCAAAAAGAACTTGATCTCTGTGTCTACTATTGAAGATCGGGGATTATGGGTGATGTTCAGAGATGGAAATGTTCTAGTTCATCCCAAGGGATCCAGTGATACCTCAACTGTGAGGATTGGAGTCCGCAGCGGAAAACTGTACAGGCTCAACTTTCAGCCTCATCATGCCCTGAGTCAGAGTAGCCGAGATGATGATTGTGACATCAGAGTAGCCGAGATGATGATTGTGACACCTGTGAGCTTTGGCACAGGAGGATGGCTCATTTACACCATCCTTCCCTAAAGATTCTGAGGGAGATTGTGACAGGAGTACTTGAGTTTAGCACAGAGCACAATGTGTGCAAAGGGTGTGCTCTCGGGAAGTACGTCAATATTGTTTTTCCTAAGAGTGATAGAAGAGCTACATGAGCTCTTGATTTGATTCATTTTGACCTCTGTGGTCCGATGTCCACTACATCCTTGAAAGGCTACAAGTACTATGTGTCTTTCATTGATGACTACTCTAGGAAGACTTGGATCTATTTCTTAAAGAGTAAGGAATCAAAAGAAGTTTTGCAGAAGTTTCAAGAGTTCAAGGCTCTTGTGGAAAATCAAACAGAAAGGAAGATCAAGATCTTCAGATTTGATAATGGAGGTGAGTATACCTCCAAAGAGTTCAATGAGTTTTGCATCCAGGAGGGCATCGAGAGGCAGTTGATTGTGCCCTATACACCTCAACAAAATGGGGTTACTGAGAGGAAAAATAGGGCTATTGTTGGGGCTGCTAGATCTATGTTGCATGACCAGGGTTTGCCATTTTTCCTTTGGGCTGAGGCATGTAACACTGCAGCTTATATACAGAGCAGGAGTCCGCCTAAAATCTTGGGGGACAAAACTCCAGAAGAAGCCTTCTCTGGAAAGAAACTCGAAGTTGGGCATTTCAGGATTTTTGGATGCCTTACCTACTCACATGTTCCTTTAGAGAAAAGGACAAAGTTGGAACCTACAGCCGAGAGGGGAATTCTTGTTGGATATGATGAGACTTCGAAAGCCTATCGCATTTACATTCCTGCTCTCAAGAAGACTGTTGTGAGGTGGGATGTTAAATCCGAGGAGGATCGGGCTTTCCGAAAGTCATGTGAGTCAGAGAAGGGAAAGCAACAGATTGCTACATCCTTGCATGACATAGGTCAGAGTACTATCCCACAGCCAGCAGGGTCCGAAGTGTCTGGAGTGACAGATTCCTAGGTTACGGGTTCCACAGGCACATGAGCAAGAACTCACACAGGATCTCAGGTTGGTGATCAACCTGGATCGGGATCCCAGATTACAGGTTCTCGAGCTATAGGATCGACGATTGCTGGAACCTCTACTGGAGGTACTCATTCTCATACAGGTTATTGGGACGAGGATGAGGAATTCTCCTCACAGGATGTCACTTCAAGGAAGAGGAAGCTCAAGTGGCTTCAAGATACCTTGAAGGAAGCTCAGGCAGTGGGAACTCCTAAGAAGGATGTAAGAGAAAGGAAGGCTCCACAAATATTTTGCAGTTACTTAGCTTTAGTAAGCAGAATCAGTGAGTCAGAGCCATCCTCATATGAGCAAGCTGCAGGTGAGCAAGCCTGGAGAGATGCCATGTTGGAAGAGTATGCTTCCATCATGAAGAATGATGTCTGGGAAGTTGTACCCAGACCAGAGCGAAAGTCAGTAGTCACCTCCAAATGGCTCTATAAGATTAAATATGCTGCAGATTGCAGCATTGAGAAATACAAAGCCAGATTTGTGGCTAGAGGGTTCTCACAGATAGAGGGAGTTGACTATGATGAGACATTCGCTCCGGTGGCTAGATATTCTTCCATTAGGACTGTGATCTCTGTAGTAGCAGAGTTAGGATGGAAGATTCACCAGATGGATGTCAAGACAACTTTTCTCAATGGACTCATATAGGAGGAGGTGTACATTGAGTAGCCAGAGGGCTTCAAGGTACTTGAGAGAGAGTCTCATGTATGTAGACTAAAGAAAGCTCTATACGGCTTGAAGCAAGCACCTAGAGCTTGGTATTCGAGGATAGATACCTACTTACAACAATTAAGTTTTCAGAAGAGCGAAGCTGATCCAAATCTCTACTTCATCGTAGTGAAAGGGGATCCGCTTATTCTTGTGTTATATGTTGATGACCTATTCATTACAGGGGCAGACAAACTCATCAGTGATTGCAAGAAGGACCTTGCTTCGGAGTTTGAAATGAATGATATAGGATTTATGCACTACTTCCTAGGCATGGAGGTATGGCAAAAGGATGGGCATATCTTCCTTAGTCAGGGCAAGTATGCAATGGACATACTGAAGAGATTTCAGATGCAAGATTGCAAGCCCATGACTACTCCTATGACAACCAACTGAAAGAAGCAAGTGGATTTTGAGAGTAAGTTGGTTGATCCCACCAGGTACCCACAGCTCATCGATTCCTTGATGTACCTGGTCAACACTAGACCCGATTTGAGCTTTGCGGTCAACACCTTGATTCCGTACATGGTAGAACCTAGAGATGTACACTGGGTGGCCACAAAGCATGTTCTGAGGTACATCAATGGAACAACAGAATATGGGTTGAATTATGTGAGGCAGGGTGGAGTTTAGCTTGTTGGCTTTACAGATTCAGATTGGGCAGGCAGTGTAGGTGACAGGAAAAGCACCTTCGGGTGTTGTTTCAGCTTGGGTTCGGCAGTCGTGTCGTGGTTCAGCAGGAAGCAAAAGTCTATAGCATTGAGTTCTGCAGAGGCAGAATATATGGCGGTTAGTTTAGCCAGTTGTGAGGCCATTTGGCTTCGCAAAATGTTGGTAAGTCTATTTGATCAACAGTTGGAGCCTACAGTGATTCACTGTGATAATCAGAGTTGCATCAAACTCTTTGAGAATCCAGTTTTTCATGATCGGTCCAAACACATTGAGATCAGGTATCACTTCATTCGAGATCATGTTCAGAGAGGAGCAGTTGAGCTCCAGTACATATCCACGGACGAGCAGGTTGCAGACATTCTCACCAAGTCGTTGATGAGAAATAAGTTTGAGTACTTCCGGGAGAAGATGGGAGTGGTTCAGAATCCTTTCCTGGTTAAGAGGGAGTGTTAAAAAGTTAACCAGGGAAGTTATTCACAGGAGGGCATGAAGAGTTTTGCATGCTCAGATGCATGCAAAAGTGAGTTTTGCATGCACCTACTTTTAGGTTTTGGTAAACCTAATTCAGTAGAGAGTTGATATAAGGAGACAGAAGGTGTCTGTCAAGATTACCGAGCCAACTGATCTGAGATAGATCCAATTGAGAGGTGGGCGACTTTCCTTGGGAAGGAGGGCGCATTCTTTGAGGAGAGAGAAGCTCGTACCGCATCCGGTTGAGCGATTGAGCGTCTGATACTTTCAGAGTAGCCTTTCCTCATTGTTTAAGGAATGTCTGTGACGATTAGAGCTCAGATTTGTTGAGATCTGATCCAGTATGGGCATTTGTTATCTTGAGGGAGGGCGCACTTATCCATGTAGAGGAGGACACAATCAACAGTTGGCCTTCTTCCGTTGCAGAGCAGATCATAGCAGAGGATTGAGAGAGGCAACACAGTTAGGGCTACCTGCAGAGAGACTCAGATCCAGATTGATAGTTAGGACACTTTTCCCCAGTGCATGCATCAACTGATGCATGCAGATCTAGGATTTGACCTGTTCAGGATTGAGTGTTACATTTGAGGTAACATGTTGTATTTGTCCTTTTCATATATTGCTCTGGGCTCGAGATAGAAGAAGGCCCCATAGGATTGCTGGTTTTCCCCGTTTATCCTATGGTACATCAATGGAACATCAATATGGGTTGAATTATGGGTGGCCGCAAAGCATGTTCTGAGGTACATCAATGGAACAACAGAATATGGATTGAATTATGTGAGGCAGGGTGGAGTTCAGCTTGTTGGCTTTACAGATTCAGATTGGGCAGGCAGTGTAGGTGACAGGAAAAGCACCTTCGGGTGTTGTTTCAGCTTTTGGGTTCGGCAGTCGTGTCGTGGTTCAGCAGGAAGCAAAAGTCTATAGCATTGAGTTCTGCAGAGGTAGAATATATGGCGGTTAGTTTAGCCAGTTGTGAGGCCATTTGGCTTTGCAAAATGTTGGTAAGTCTATTTGATCAACAGTTGGAGCCTATGGTGATTCACTGTGATAATCAGAGTTGCATCAAACTCTTTGAGAATCCAATTTTTCATGATCGTCCAAACACATTGAGATCAGGTATCACTTCATTCGAGATCATGTTCAGAGAGGAGCAGTTGAGCTCTAGTACATATCTACGGATGAGTAGGTTGCAGACATTCTCAGAGCATGCAAAAGTGAGTTTTGCATGCACCTACTTTTAGGTTTTGGTAAACCTAATTCAGCAGAGAGTTGATATAAGGAGACAAAAGGTGTCTGTCAAGATTACCGAGCCAAATGATCTGAGATAGATCCAGTTGAGAGGTGGGCGACTTTCCTTGGGAAGGAGGGCGCATTCTTTGAGGAGAGAGAAGCTCGTACCGCATCCGGTTGAGCGATTGAGCGTCTGATACTTTCAGAGTAGCCTTGCCTCATTGTTTAAGGAATGTCTGTGACGATTAGAGCTGAGATCTGATCCAGTATGGGCATTTGTTATCTTGAGGGAGGGCGCACTTATGCATGCAGAGGAGGACACAATCAATAGTTGGCCTTCTTCCGTTGCAGAGCAGATCATAGCAGAGGATTGAGAGAGGCAACACAGTTAGGGCTACCTACAGAGAGACTCAGATCCAGATTGATAGTTAGGACACTTTTCCCTAGTGCATGCATCAGCTGATGCATGCAGATCTAGGATTTGACTCGTTCAGGATTGAGTGTTACATTTGAGGTAACATGTTGTATTTGTCCTTTTCATATATTGCTCTGGGCTCGAGATAGAAGAAAGCCCCATAGGATTGCTGGTTTTCCCCGTTTGGGATTTCCAGGGTATATGCAGTGTCATATGTGTGATTTATTGTTTAAAAGTTGCTAAAGATCTATAGTTGTTGAGGTTTATTTCTTTAGAGCATTATTGATTTACGAGACTCAAACCGCTTGAGATCTCAGGGCTATCCAGAGGGAGTAGTGATCTCTGGATTGAAATTTACAAAAGCAAGAGAAGTTAGAACACAAAGTTTTTAGAGAAGCACACAAATACATATGTGGATAACACAAAGTAGAATAAGAGAGAGAAATGTACTTGTTTGATTTCATTCAATGGTGTAACGTCATAATGCATAGGTGAGAGAGATGGTCATACATTATGCAAGTTGCCCTAATTTATGACAATTTAATTAATGCCCTAACTTTATCTAAGGCCATATTATTAATTTATTACATAAAGTGCTGATATGACGATTTACATCAAGTAAATTAATAATGACCATTATAAATGTTTACTTCAGCACCCTCCCTTAATGATCATATTGGGATACACACCAAGTTTATGTCTAAATTTTGTAAACTTATCTGGACCAAGAGGCTTGGTGAGAATATTTGCAATCTACTTCTGTGTTGTACAACATTGCAGTTCAATTCCTCCATCTTCTATGATTTCTCAAATATAATGACAATGTACTTTCAAATGCTTTGTGTACTCATAGAAGACATTATTCTTTGACAGATTCAACACACTCTAGTTGTCAGTAAAGTATAGTTTGTTAGATTTTTTTAATTATAACAGTATAATTTTTATCTCTTTCAACTTATAAACAATATAAGATCACTGAAAGAATAACTATCACAAAAACAATAGAGACACGATAGTTTATCCTGGGAAAACCCCAACTCGGGAAAAACCAAACAAGCCTTTCTTACTCAGAGATTCAGTACAACAAAGATAAAAGTGATAAAAAATCACAAGAAGAATAGATGCCAAGAAAAACAACTCCAAAATGTCTTCTACAACCCAAAGGTCAAACTTCCTTTGCTTGAGCGAATTTGCTTGAGGTGAGTGACAAATGAGGAGGGTGACTCCTCTATTTATACATTACTTTTGAGTGATTTTTCTCAACTGGGTTGACATGTCTCTTTACTTGGCCGACTTGTCTTCTGGAATAATAAAATTACATTTTATTTGTTTATTTTATTTGTAGTTCGGCTTGGCTAGTGAGGATACCTCACGTAGCTACAACAACACTCCCTCTTAGCTAGAGAGGTATCATCACGCTGGAACACATCTGAGCATCATCTGATCGTCACGGCTGGTCTCGTACATCTCGTCATCATAAGAAAGGTCAACACAGTCCATACAGGACAACATCCCACATAGGGATACAAGTATACTCTACACAAGAGTCCTCTCCACATAGGAGAATGTTCCACATAGGAACAAAACTCATCTCGGTCTACATAGGACTGCTTGTCCTCACTGGACTAAGCTCATTTCGGTCTACATAGTATCGCCTATCCTCACTGGAATGAGCTCTTCTTGGTCTACACAGGACCACCTGTCCTCATTGGACTGAGCTCTTCTCGGTCTACACAGGACCGCCTGTCCTAACTAGATTGAGCTCTTCTCAGTCTACGCAGGACCTCCTGTCCTAATTGGACTGAGCTCTTCTTGGTCTACGCAAGGCAGCCTGTCCTAACTGGACTAAGCTCTTCTCGGTCTACACAGGACCGCCAGTCCTAACTGGACTAAGAGCACTCCCTCTCTCTGAGGGGAGCATTCTCCAATACTCCAAGTCTTTCACAGAAGTATACAAACTTCACTTTGGAAAGAGGCTTGGTGAGAATGTCGACAATCTGATCATCAGTTGGAATATATAGGAGCTGAATTGCTCCTCTGTATACCATGTCTCTACTATAGTGGTGCTTGATCTCCACATGCTTCGATTTGTCATGAGATACAGGATTCAATGAAAGCTTCACACAACTTTGATTATCACAGTGAATCACGGTATGCTCAAGTGTCTGTCCAGACAATCCTGCAAAGAGCTTGCGAAGCCATACTACTCATGTTGCAACACTCACTGCAATATACTCTGCCTCGGATGTGCTCAATGCTACTGAGGACTGCTTCCGGCTACACCAGGAAATCACTGCAGAACCCAAACTAAAGCAACACTCGGAGGTGCTCTTCCTGTCCACAACATTTCCTGCCCAATTAGAATCTGAGTATCCATGCAATCTCATATCACTACTAGAAGCATGTCTCAGTTCATATCCCACAGTGCTACGTAAGTATCTCAACACGTGCTTTGCAGCAACTCAATGTACCTGTCTCGGTTCACACATAAACTGACTGAGTGCACTCACTACAAAACATATGTCTGGTCTAGTGTTAACTAGATACATCAATGAACCGATTAGCTGTATGTACATGGTGGGATATATCAAGTCTGACTCAGGAGTTGAGTCACTCAACTTCTTCAGGTTTTCCTCCATAGTTGTGGTCACGGACTTGTAGTCCATCATACCAAATCTCCTCAAGATATCAATGGTATACTTTCCTTGGCTCAGGAAGATCTCATCCTATCTCTGCCACACCTCTAAACCCAAGAAGTAGTGCGTCAGACCAAGGTCATTGATCTCGAACTCAAAGGCTAGCATCTTCTTGCACCACACAATAAGTTTTTCGTCTCCAGTGAGAAACAAGTCATCAACATACAGTACTAGTATCAATGGTCTACTATCCTCAACCTTGTAGTAAAGGTTGGAATCTACCTCACTCTTGGTGAATCCCAAGCTCACGATTCACCATGTATCCATCAATCCTGGCATACCATGCTCGTGGTGCTTGCTTGAGTCCATTCAGGGCCTTATTCAGTCTGCACACATGGGATTCCTTCCCATGAATCTTGAAACCCTTTGGTTGCTCAATGTAGACTTCTTCCTCAATCACACCGTTAAGTAAGGCAGTTTTAACATCCATCTGATGTAATTTCCATCCCATAGTTGAAGCTAGAGCTATGATCGATCTGATGGTCATATATTGTGCAACTAGAGCAAACGTCTCGTCATAATCGACTCCCTCTTTCTGAGAGAATCCTCTAGCCACAAATCTTTCTTTGTGCTTCTCAATGCTCTCATCTGTTGCATGCTTAATCTTGTAGATCCACTTGGAAGTCACCACTGACTTCCCTTTAGGTCTCGATACAACTTCCCACACATCATTCTTCATGATGGATTGATATTCTTCCATCATGGCATCTTTCCAAACCTGCTGGCTAGTAGCCTCCTCATAGCTGGAAGGCTCAGAATCAATGATGTGGGACATCAGTGCTACATATCCTGAATATCTTCGAAGTCTTTTGCTCTCCCTGAAGGTTCCTAGGGGAGTTGCATGCTTCTCTGCATCTTCTAGAGTCCGTCGAGCCCAGATAGGCTTCTTTCGGCCAACAACAATATCTCTAGGAATGTCTATTGGCTCTACTGGCCAAAATGTTGCCGCCTGGATGAATGGTTTGGGTTGGAGGAACCCCGATGGCTTGATGCTTAGATGTGTTGATGAACCAGATTCCAAGAAGCTTCTGGTTGAATTTCGTTAGAGGAAATTTGAGGTCTAAAATGGGCCTCCTAAGGAAAACAATAAAATAATAGTTAAAATAATAAAATAATAGTTTTTAATTTTGGAGGAAGAAAGAAAAAGCTACTTTTTTTGTTTGTATTTTCAACATATCTCCCCGTGCTTTTACTCAAATTTCGAGCGAGAGCACTCGTTGGATGCGGAATTAAATTCCGCATCCAACGAGTACCCACATTGCATACTTTTGACGGACCCCGCTGCCCCAAAAACAAGAAATGCCTGAAAAACATGATGATGTCATCTTGTTGCAAATTTGAGAAAAATCGGACTCAAGTCTGCCAAGCTCGCGGAATCGCTCAGGGAGCGTTTTCGGGAGTGATTTTTTTTGTCTGAGATCGTTGAGGGAGCGATGAGGGATCGCTCTGGGAGCGTCAATCCCTCCTCGCTCCCTCAGTGATTCCGGACGGACCAGGGATCTTTTTTTCCTTGAGGAATCACGAATTATGAAAACGATCCCCGGAGGAAGCAAAGAGGATTCACAATCCCGGGATCGATTCCTCATCGCTTCCTCCGGGATCGCGATTTGGGAGCGAAGTGAGGAAGTGCCCTCAAACCCTTGAACAATTTAGTGATGTTGATCACTTGCTGCGGCAAACACTACCAACCGGCTTCTCAACAACTCTCCGTATTTAGAGTCCTAACACAGAGGCAAATCAACCTGATTATTATGCCTTAAATCAGAGATACCCTTAAGTCAGAGTGCTGACCTGGTGTTTAAAATGCTTTGGGTATTGGAATGAAAACCCTCCTTATTAATACTGACTATCACAACAAGCATACAACATCATATGTTGGCCCAGAATTGATTTTGGTCAACCCGACCCTTAAAATTTTGTGAATTTTTTCAGACAGGTCAGCCCAACCTTTAATAATTGTGAATCCTTTCTCACAGGTTGGCCTAGCCTCAATATCTTGTTACCTTCCGATGACTATGGCTATGACATAAGAATTCCAATGCATGCTAGAACTCAAACCACCATACAAAGTGCTGATTTGAAGATTCATTTTAGCACTACAAGGTAAGCGCTCATACCCTTTGCAACCCCTTTAACCAACTCTTCAAATAAATTGTATTGATGCATTGGAACCGGTTAGATTTCATGGTAACTTCGGGATGTCCTCCATGATTCAGATGCCTTGCATGGAGGTACATTAGCTGTATAGGCATCAGTATGGAGTAGAGGGTGAGATGCACTCTACTCAGTGGCATGAGTCCATTGGTGGCTGCATGCGGACCTTCCAGGGTGTTTTTCCCTTTGCATGCATGGGATTTGCATGACCCCTGTCAGTGATTAAAAGTTGCATGCAAAATTGACTTTTGTATGCACTGAGAATTAGGGTTTTGGTAAACCTAATTCATCGGTGAGATGTATATAGAGGCAGGGGGTCCCCGGATGAGGTTGCTCAGTTTCTTTATCAGAGAGTGATAGATCAGGAGTGAGGAGGGTGCATTTGTGCATGTAGAGCAACTTTCTGAGAGAGAGAGGAGCTGCCGCAGGAGGGAGAGTGGTCAGATCTGAGTTGGATCAGTGACCACTAGCTCCAGAGGCACTAGGCGCCCAGTTCTGTGAGCTGAGATAGCTCATCAATGTGGTTTCTGCTCAGTTTAGAGGAGGACGTGTTTCGGCAGAGGAGGGGCGCATTTCCTGAGGAGAGAGTAGCTCATTTGGAGCTCGATCGACCGATTCAGAGTCTGAGACGTTCAGGATAGGCTTGTCTCAGTGTTTGAGGAAGGTTCATGACGTTTAGAGCTCAGATCTGTTGAGATATGGTCCGGTACGAGCATCAGACATCTAGAGGGGAGGGCGCATTTCTCCATGCAGAGGAGGGCGCATTTTTGAGAGAGAGCAGTTGGTTGTCTTCAGAGCAGAGAAGATCAGAGCAGTGTGATAGAGAGAGGCAGTATAGTCAGGGGCACCTGCAGAGATTCTCAAATCCAGTTTGGCAGTTAGGGCACATTCTTCCAGTGCATGCATCAGCTGATGCATGCAAATCTAGAGTTTGTCCTGTTCAGGGATTGAGTTACTGCTGAGGTAACACTATATTGTATTTGCTTATTTATATATATGCTATGGGCTCGAGAGAGAAGATAGCCCCACAGATTGTTGGTTTTCCCTGTTTGGGGTTTCCAGGGTATATGCAGTTTTTATGTGTGATTGCATGTGTTTAAATGTTGTAAAGAGATCTAGTTGTTGAGTTTATATCTTTATAAGTATGCATTGATATACGAGACTCAAACTGCTTGAGATCTCAGGGTGATTTAGAGGGAGTAGTGATCTCTGGATCTAATATTTACAGAACCAGTGAATGGGATTGTTGAAATTTCCCTACATAGGACAATTAATGCAACTTCTGAAATTTTATCTCAACCTTGAGGTTTCCCAGATCTATTTCTTGTGAACTTTGAGCCATAGGGATGAATCTAAAATATGAATTTACAGCAGCAATATTTTAGTTCTCTTCAACCCATTTCACAAGGCAGCCCATAAAAATAAATACCATTCAAGTGTATGTCAATACCACAAAGCTACAGCCATTAGGGCACACCTTTCCAAGAATATAACAGATCTGAAATGTCTTATTACATCATAGTATGACAGCAGTGAATCTGCTCCTTTATCTTCTAGGTATGTGTTAAATCACTTAGCCAATTCATCTCTATGTTATGTCAAATTCAATCTGTGCTAGAATCTACCCAATCAAGAAGATAACATAAGCTGAAATTCAAATTTGCAGGTACACAATATTTGGACTGTTGAAACACTTCATATATATATATATAAGAGATGAAATACATATAAATACCAACAACTTATCCCAAGATGGTACAAGTCAAGCTCTCCAAACCCTAGCTAGGAAAGCCACAAGAAAATCCTAGCCACCAACTCTTCCTAACTAGGAACCACTCGTAGATAAGGCTGATTACTCTACCAAAGATTCTCAACAAACTAGTGTCAAACACCGGCAAGTCCTTGGCATCTACACTTGAATTCGACGAGTGTACAAAAGCATCTCCTTTTTTCTCTGCAACAAGCACACCAAGTAGCACTAGGGTTTTCCAAATGCCATAAAACACTAGTCTTCTCTCATAAGAGCTACTAGATAAAATGCTTCCTTTGCTCCTCTAGGGTTTATTCCAAACTGTAGTCTTCTATATTTCCTTAGGGCATAACCTTAACCCTAGTTTTCCTTTGGAAATCCTGCAAGAACCCCAGCTCTCAAGACAAAGAGAGGAAATACACATCAAGAAGAGTACAAGAAGACAAGTTTGCCATAGTCTCACATCTCTAATTCAAGCATGTGAGTTTATGAGTGAACAAGTACAAGTGACGAAAACACTCTCTCCTGCCTTTATTTATATGAAAGGTGAGGGATTCCAACAATAACAAGTGGACCTAGTCCACAACAAGAAACCTAACTAAACAATAGATTGGTCCACATGTGAAGTGCTCCAATTCCAAGTGACAATGTAAAGATCCAAGGTGTTTACATCCAACAAGCAAGGGTCCAAGGTAGAGCGCTCCATGAGATGTGTCCAATGCTCCTCTAAAGGTCTCCAATGCACCAATGCTCCATCCTAAGCCATGTGTACGTTTAGGTGCACACTATCTACATGTCATTCAATTCGAGCAATCAAGTCAACTACAAGCCATCATCCAAGCAACCAAATGTCCCCATGCCACCTATGTAAATTTTCCTTTACCCTAGGTGAATCCCGTCCTTATGTTTTCAAATAAATAAACTGATATTTAATATGCAGAAATTAAATTCTTCACATAACAACATTCATACACAGTAGGAAATGAACAACGAAAGCTATGCTGTTGGGAGCGGGGAGAGGGAGCAAAAAACGAAATTTTCAAAAGCTTCCGTTTTGGGAGCGTTTTTTATATAATACATATTTTAATATATTTTGATACATATATATATAAAAACATGCAGGATGCCAAATTAGTTGTAGAAAACATGAAAACACAGATTTAACTATTGGATTAGTGATGATTATTACATCATCAACCATTCAGTACACATATACCATCAATAATCTAGCAGCTATAACTTATAACATTGTCATGATTTGCCATCAACAAACTCTAACAAATAACATCAACCACAATGAAATAGAGCATTATATTCATTACCAGAGAATTGTAATATCTAATCAACAATTCAAACTTCAATGGTAGGTTCAAACTTCAAACTGACCATCAAGAACAAACCTAACTTGTGCCCAAAACTAACCATCAAGAATAGTGTCCTCCACCTCTTGAAATTCATGTCCAACAAATGTGATGCAACGGTGTCTTTCAAACCCTGCCATGAATCACTTGAGACCATACTAGCCAATGACTCATTTACTTCAAAAGGCGCCTGAAGGTGAGGTAGTAGCTAGCAAATATGGTCTTTGCAATCTTAAGTAGCTTCAACCTAGAGTGATTGCAAAAAAAGTGGTGGGCCATGCTATGATTGGTAATAAATTTTATCATTTTCTTTCCTCTTTTACAATGCACCATTCTATTTATAACTAGGGTCCTCATTTTAATAATAATACGCATCAAAAGGTTTAGTGTGTGAACCGAACACCCTAATGAAAATATGTTAGGGCACATATCCTCAATGATTGCTCTTGCTACCTTACAATTAGTAGCGTTATCAGCGATGACTTGAATGACATTGTTCAACCCAATCTCTTGAATGGTTTTAATTAAAGGTTCTACAATATTAATACTAGTCTTGTAACATAGTAGTCATGGGCTAAAAGGAAGACCGCACCACTAGCAAACACATCAAGAATATTTATCAATGGCCTGCCACTACATTTGTCCAAGCACCAAATACAATGTGAATGGATCCTAGACCATTATGGATTTTTGGCTCTTTCCATGTTAAGCCCATGGTTTTAGCTTTGTCATACTCTAGGCTCTTGTATCCTTTAGGGGAACTATTGATGGCTTGTACCATTTCATGCCAATAGGGTGAATGAAGAGCATTAAATGGTACACCACATTCATAGAGAAACCTGAAATTTTTTGCATCCACTTCATCCTTGCAACTATCGTTAAGGGAATCAAATATTGTTTTAAGCATAGGTGAGAATCCACTACCATGGGGGGATGGGGATTGATCACCATACATTCTATGTGAGCTTGAAGTCTTAGATTCAACCCTTGATTTTTTGGATTTGTTTTGCACAACCTCCTCTTCTTGTATTTGTTTCTTCTTTCATTGGCACAGGGTCATATGTTTTGAATCCCTATAGTCTTACCTTCATCCTATGGCGTAATGCCATATAGATGCTTTCTCACATGGGTATATGAACCTGTGTAAGTTTCATTACAATGGGGGCATATAAACTTTGTGTGTGCTTCCACCCTATTTCCCTCATCCAAGCCTTGTCACATACTTCCACAAGGGTGTTAAAATCTCTTTGTGTTTTTGCCCATCATCATTGTTAGCCTCATTATCAACATCCCCTTCTATTTGTTCCTTCTCTCAACGGTATGTGCCACTGCTTACTTCTTCCTCCTCAACACTGGTATTTCAGCTTCCCAACACCACAATCATAATAAAAAATGGAACCAAAAGAAAAAACCACATAGCCATCATGCTTCTTGACCCAAGATGAGAATAACTTGCTATCTCCAATAGAATAATGGAGAAGGAGAAATGGGAAAGGTTAGAAGAGAAAACTCAAGATTCAACATAGTGGAATTTAAAACAAACAAACAAACAAAGAGTGGGTTTTAGAGCCTATCTCTTTAGCTCTCCAACAGTGATTGAATGTAACTATGGAAGCCTTCAATCTCCCTTCCAAGATCTCACAAACAACAACCTTCAATCTACCTTCCAAGCTCTCACGAATTTTCTCATTAACACTAGCTAACTTCCCACTCAAAACCCTAGAAAAGAGGAATAGCATGAGTGAAATGATAAATAGAATGAGAGAAAATGAAGTGGGTGAGTGTTTTAATCAACTGAAGGGACCCTAGTCATGCATAGACCAATGATTGAATCCTTGTCTTGGTTCACACAAGCACGAGAGAAAAAAGGAGTGCCTCTAACTGGCGGGAGCTAAGTGGGAGCACTGAGGGAGCATTTTTTTGTTTCTTGGGAGTGCTGAGGGAGCGACCTGGGAGCGTTGAGGTAGCGATCCGGGAGCGATTCAGGAGCATTGAGGGAGCGATTAGGGAGCGAAGCTCCCTGTTTTGGCAGGGAGCGTTTTTCTTAGGGAAGCGCGATTCCAAAAATTGCTCCCAAGAGGAATTGATGAGGAATCGCGCTTCCGAGGCCGATTCCTCATCGATTCCTCTGGGAGTGCGAATTAGGAGCGAAATGGGGAAGGGGGGGGGGTGATTCCCCACAGCCATAGTTACCGGATTCGGCCCTAGGCCTAATCGCACCCGAATCGGATTCTTCATCGGATTATTCCACCTCGTTTTGACTAATCTAAAGTTGTTTACGTAGGATAAATGTAGGATAATTAGGGTTAATTAGGGTTAGGGTTCCGGATCCCTGATTCCTAATTTTAGGATGAGTGCTGCACCCGTATCAGATTCTGCAGCCGATTCCGATCGCACCCACGGTTTGTGTAACCTTGCTCCCAGCCTATAACGAAAGCATAAAACAAATAACACATGCATGTACTCCTTGTCCTCAATCTTCTCCCCAATTGTTGCAAGTTGGTCATGGATCTATGTGACTTTCACCAAGTAAATGATGATGGTGTCTGATCTAGTCATTTCAACAAATTTGAGCTTGCTGTGCAAAATCATCTTCTAGTTAATGTTCTCGCTCCGGTAAAGGCTAACTAGAGCATCAAACATATCTTTTGCCGTCTTCTTTTCAGATACATGGGGGATCAGATGATCCTTTATTGCATCCATGATCATCCGCTTGGCTCTCACTTCTTCGTGTGAGCTGCCAAAAGCTGCAGATATGTTGGCGGAGCTACCACATCCTTGATGATATCCCATAGGTCATTCTTTCTAATATAAGAGTTACCTTGACTTTCCATGTTAGGAAATTCGGGGCACCATCCAATTTGTCCTCGAACCTAAGGTTGGTTGATGCCATCTCTGAGATCTAAAGCACAAACTCCCAAATCTGAAAATAAAAAATAAAGCCCTCATTGCTCGCAATTGATTTACCCAAAGATAAATCTTTGAGAGTCTCAATCAAAGATTTGCTCTGCTACCATGTAAAATTTTCTTTACCCTAGGTGAATCGCGTCCTTATGTTTTTAAATAAATGAACTTATATTTAATTTGCGGAAATTAAATTTGTTGATTTTTGTACCTAGGAAAGTGTTCCCCTAGGTGACTTTTGCCTTAGTCACTTAAAAGGGGAAATAAAGTGACCCTTGCATTAAATGACTTGAGATGAGCATTTAATTAGACTTTAGAGAGTAAAGTCACTTTTTGGAAAAATTTAAGTTAGGTGAGTGAAATTATTTTTAAATGAGATTTAATGAGCATTTAATCTCATCCACTCATCTAAGCCAATCTCAACCATTGGATTAGAAGACCATTCACTTACCCTAGGGTTTTCACCAAAAAGGCAAGGAAAGACAAAGATGAACTCACTTTTGAGAAGAGAGTGAAGGAGAGCTGAGAGAGAGAAGAGGCACGAATTTCGAGGGAACTGAGATTTTTCCAGCAGCACGAATTTCAAGGTGAACAGATTTTGGTACAGCACATTTCCCAAGCAACCGTACAGCAGCAGCAGTGGCACGGTTTTCGAGGCACCGTACAACAACAGCAGTGGCACGGTTTTCGAGGCACAGTACAGCAGCAGTTAATGCTGTACCGTACTGCACAGATTTCGAGGCAGAAGTTCTGGGCGTGATTCCCGAGGTAGTGGCACACTTTTCTATGTCCGTACAGCAGCATTAAATTGCTGCTAATCCGTACTGTTGACTGGGCGTGATTCCCAAGGCAGATTGGCACAGAAATCGAGGGCTGAGTTTGACTGATTTTTTGGCATGAATTTCGAGAAGATGAAATGCACAGAAATTGAGGCAGCTTGGCACTGAAATCGAGGCAGCTTTCTGGGTGATTTTGGTTGGTTGAGATAAGTACATTTTGACTGTAAAATTCTGTACTGAAGATTTACTGAAGAAATAATAAATTCTCTCTCTGACTGGTTTTCCCCTTGTGGGTTTTTCCAGGGCTATTGGCCAAAAATTTCTGAGTCTGAAATTATTTATGGCGTGCATGGATATTTAATTTTCTGCCTATAAATTTGAGTTTTAACTGTGTTTTTTAAAGTCTGAAAATAACATGTCATTTCCAGCCATCAAGAAAAACTGGGTTGGGCATTAAACAATGGCAAGTTGACTTGAAAACCGGGTTGGGTTAAAATATCAGAAAACTTTCAAAATTCTTCACATAGCAGCATTAACACACATAGTAGGAAAATGAACAGTGAAACCATAAAACAAATAACACATACATGTACTCCTTGTCCTCTATCTTCTCCCCAACTGCTGCAAGCTGGTCACGGATCTGTGTGACCTTCATCAGGTAACTGGTGATGCTGTCTAATCTAGTCAGCTTAACAGATCTGAGCTTGTTGTGCAAAATCATCTTCCGGTTAATGTTCTTGCTATGACACCATGTTAATTTTTTGTACCCTAGGTGACTGCTGTCCTATGCTTTACTCAACAAATCTGATCTTGGATTTATTAAATAACAGAAATAAAGAATTTCTGAGCATGCAACATTCACACAGATGGCTGGAAAAAATATAGACAGCAGAAATAATAATTTCAGAAGTACACAGGAATCTGTCCTTCAAATCAGCTTATCATTAATATTCAAAACTTACAAGGACACCTCAAAAACTGAGGTTTTAAACCTGCTGATAAGGAAAAACGACAACTGCGTCTGAGAAAGACTGCCCAGATCTGCCTGTACAACAGCACGGCCTGTACAACAGCTGATTTGAAGGACAGATTCCTGTGTACTTCTGAAATTATTATTTCTGTTGTTTATATTTTTTCTAGCCATCTGTGTGAATGCTGCATGGTCAAAAATTCCTTATTTCTGTTATTTAATAAATTCAAGATCAGATTTGTTGAGTAAAGAAGCATAGGACAGCAGTCACCTAGGGTACGGAAAATTAACAACCTAGGGCTCAATGCCCTTCTCCTTAATGTCCAACAATCCTCCAAATTGGTTGTTCTCCCAAGCAACCAACAAAACTCCATGTGCATCCCTCGTGAAGAATGTCACCAAGTTACAAAGGTCTCCAATGGCCTAAGGAGGGATGCCACATAATCATCTTGTCAAGGCATAGCAATCCATGTGTAAGCTATCTTTGATATCAATATGTATGCCCATCATACACATCAAAGAAATAGGGCTGCATACTTATGGTTGTACAAATATTTGCATGTGTATCCTCTTTGTAGGTTGCTCTCCCAAATCAACGAAATAGGGCTGCATGCTTATGGTTGTACAAATCTTTTTATCCCTATTTTCTTCAATAACTTCACATGGTTCATAAGAAATACAAGGATAAGAAAGATTTTATCATTACTGTTTTCATCTTTGGTATTTGATCATATCACCATTCAGACCTTGAACAATACTGTGATCTTTGATGGGAACTGAAAGACTTTGAAGTTTGGACAGAGTCAAATCCCATGTTTGCATCATCTTCCTCAAAGACTTGAGCCTCCCATTGAAAAATGCAACATCCATCTTCTAAATCGGAATCCTTGCATGCTCTGCACTAGCATGAGTTCTTCAACCCCGCAGCACCGGAAGATTTACATGGGAAAGTCTGTCATTGTTGGTCAAGATCTATTACTTCCTCATCACATGCTAAATCATAGTTATCTTGATCAGCCTTTTTTTTTTAACATGTGATGAAATTTGTCCAGGTTTTTAGCAAGAATGTACCTTGTTTTTAATCTGTGTTGCAGTTCTCTCAAGCAAGAGCCAAACCCTGGATCAAGAGCAAGAGCATTGATAAGATCGTTACATGAACAGCCTCATAAGGTCTGAATGATAGATAAACCCCCAGATATGCCTTGATAAATATGACATGAAATTCCCAAAGAATTTCATCTCTCTTTCTCAGAATGTGCGCAAACTCACACAACTTGAATTTGTTCCATTGTATCCACCATTCCATTTAA
Source organism: Larix kaempferi (assembly GCA_027924585.1). Lineage (NCBI taxonomy): Eukaryota > Viridiplantae > Streptophyta > Pinopsida > Pinales > Pinaceae > Larix > Larix kaempferi. Next base: position 8,843,967 of record BSBM01000305.1, read on the forward strand.
GAATCCATGAGCTATATGAAGATGTCATTGCATGTAAACTGTCCCAGCCTATCTATTGTGGAGTTGCTGGGTGAGATCTTCTTTGTTTTTAACACAACCACTTTCTCTCACCACCCATACAAGCAACAAGGCTTTAACCCAAAAGCAAGAGGACTTATTTCCTTAATGGAGTTGCTAGATGAGATGAAAGATCTCCAACAGAGATATCTCATCAAAGTTGTTGTAGCTGATCTATTGATTCCAAGGACTCAACTTAGTCTCCGGCAGCGATGCCAAAAAACAGTTTACACCCAGAATGAGCCTTGGGTGAAACCGTTAGGAGCGAAGGACCTATCACTTCTTGAGCTCCTCTCGCTTTTGGTTGGTTCAGCCAACACCAGGGGGTTATCCCTAACACAAAGTACAGCCTATGGATTGAGTCAATGAAAGCACACTGGATCAATGGGTGTTAGTTTTTCACTTGTTTAGCATAATAACATTAAACAATCTAATCACTGAAAGAAAGATAAGCACAACATACACAATGAACACAATATTTCTCTCGGGGAAACCACAAGGGAGAAAACCCCGGCAAAACTTCCTCAATATAGAATTCACAAGTACAAGATAAAACCCCAAGACAAAATCAGCTCCTCTCCTTCTCTTGTGCGAACTTCTCTCTCTCCTATGTGAACTTGAGTGAGTGAGATGAGTGTTACAAATGAGCAACTCAATCCCCTATTTATACTTTACAATTGATTTGACTTTTTACTAATTAGGCCGGCTCTAATTCACCTAACTGGGCCGACCTGTACTCTTTACAATAAAATATTATTTCTAGATCTTTCGAGGCCGACCTAATCAGTTAGGGTTTACATTGACTCTTTCAATGACTCTTACATTATCAATTACATCAATGACATCTCCCAAAGGAGGAATACAATAATACAATAGACAAATACATTTTGAATATCTTCCGCTGTTACATTTCTTCAACAATGGGCAGGTAAAAGACACAAAAGGAAAACAATAGCAACTTTAGGTAAAGATCCAGAAACTATTGCCTGCCATTGGGTCATGGAGTTGAATAGGAACTAAAGCAAGTGTGTAGGGGAAGTTGGAGAATTCCAATGAGGCATCTGTATTGTATGAATCTCACCAAACATTGTGTCTTGATAGATCACTATCCTTCAATAGCATATCGAAACAGAGGTTATTCTATTATCTACCCATTCAATTCTAATCCAATCCTGTCTTTGATTAAACACTATCTTGGTGGCCTACATACTGGAAATGTTCCAATTGGATTCTATTTTTTAGCATTGTTTGTCCTTTCAACAAGCATACATTGTCTCTATAATTGTCTTATCTGAAATATAATCCACTTGAAAATTTCCTTTCAGGCTTTGGCTGCAATTCCAGCCATCGATAGTGAAGCAGTGCAGCAGAGATTAGACCGTGTTCTTACATATTATGAACTTTTGAATATGCCATTTGAGGTACCATAGTTTCTTTCTCCCTGAAATTTGGTCCTTCCAATCAGCTATTTTTTTAATGTTCAGCATTATGTTATCAATGGAAGTTACTATTTTATAAAGAAAATATTCTGTTTTTTTGCAGGCTTTGTTTGCATTTGTCGCCGAACATGACACTCTATTCACATTCTCTGAGTACCCATTTTAACTTGTCCTTGTTTTTTTTTATGCTGAATCAACTCTTTAATTTTCGTGTTTTTTCTTACCTCATATTTATCTATAGCTCGTTTATATTACAATGACCTTGGTTTGAATTTTGATTTCAATAAATATAATATCAGATTCCTTAACATTATTCCTAAAGAGGTTACCATAGCTTCTAGCTTCTAATCGGAAGATCATTTATTTTCGTATAGGTATTTGAGCCTCTTAAAGGTCAACATACCAGGGAGAGAAATACCTTCCGATGCAGTTCAGAGGATTGGCCAGATCTTAGCACCGTGATGGCTGTGTACAATATATGTTCCAAATATGTTTCGTGTGTTGTTAAGTTAGGTAAATATCCCCTTCTTGATTATAGTGTACATTAGATATTATTTTGTCGCTGAATGCAGCGTCTCATGAAGACTATCCTCTCTGCTATTTGAAAGGCAAGTGGATTTTTCATAGTCCTCAAGTTCAGTGACACTACCAGTTCTTGGGCATATAATTGTGAAAGCCCAACTGTACGAAACTATTCACAATAATCATAAACAGTGTCCGCTTGCCTTGTTTATTGAATATTCATGATATGTTGTAATATATTCTCATTCATTTCTATCATTTGAATTACACTTTGGCTCATCAAGGATGAATTTGTAATTGTTTTGATACATGCTTTTGACACCACAAAGGAAAAGACAAAGAGTCCCCATATATACCCAAACATTTCCTTACAATTTAAGCTAGGTATATTCCCCTCCTTGGCCCTGTACAATAGATATATTTAGTTAGCAATGAACAAACATGGAGGATTCCTAAGAATATCCTCTCTGGAATGTGAAAGGTAAATGGATTGTTCCATGTCCTCAAGTCAAGTGACAGAAATCAGTTCTTGGGCTTGTAACTGTGAAAGACATGATGTATTCAGATCGAGCATGGATAAATTCCTTTATCATGTTTGGGGCATGCACAAAATCCTCTGAATCTGAAAGTTAAATGGATTGTTCCAAGTCCTCGAGTCAAGTGACACAAATCAGTTCTTGGGCATGTAATTGTGAAAGACTTGATGTATTCAGATCGAGCATGGATAAATTCCTTTATCATGTTTGGGGCATGCGCAAAATCTCAGACGGCTTTCCTTTCTGTGTATTCATGATATACTATAACAGATTATCATGCATTTATATTGTTTTATGGCATATGCAGTTGGGCTCATTGAGGATGGCTGTGCAACCAGTAACAATGCGTGTTTTCCTTGTGGAATGTAAAAGACAAAACACTAAATTTGGTGTACGATATAGATTTTGTTAGTAACTTGTTGCAACAAAATGAAACAGATCTTTATAATCCAAGATATCTAGTATTACTCTGCAGCAACATTATGGAATTATTTCTTTAGGAAGTTGCTATTCCTGTGTGAGGCAGAACGAGGGAACATATATTAGCACTTTCAATATTAAAACAATATTCTAAAATATGCTGACTATTCTATTTGAATTTTCTAACGATAAGTTCTATAATTTTTTGTTATGTAAAACTTCCCAATTTCACGTGTAACACCAACAAAACATTTGAAGAATTACATAATGGTAAAACTGACGTTGCCAAAATGCATGACATATTATTCACTGTTAAGCTTCTTCATGATATCAGAGAAACAAATGATGTCTAATGCATGTTGCTGGTGAAGTAAAATATCAAATACTAATTATCACACTAACTATAACAATTGACATGCATCATCTTGCAAATAGATTGTTATCATTTGACATGCATTATTTTGCAAATAGATTCTCATCAATGAAAATGCATTAGGCAATAGTATCTTAATAAGTAATTTTCATATCAAAGAGGGAGTTTTAAAACTTTTATATATTTAAACAAATAAATCAAGGAATAATATAAAATAACAAGTACACATTCTATATTTGGCCTCACAAATACCCATATGGTTACATACATGCACACAATTTTTATCCCATAATATAAAGTACATAAAATAATGGATGATTGTAAATGCAAAGAAAGTTTAATATTCTCTAAATGCAATAAAAGTTCAACATTCTATGTTCCCAAGTCTTACCGTCATCTCTAATGTAGCATTTTTTCCTTTTAATCCATTTTTAAACACTTTGTTGGAAACTTAATCCATAAGGATTGGTTCCATGTAAAATATTGTAAATATTTTTTTTTAGTTATGGAAGAATAAGACGAAGAGTCAATGAGAAGCCTAAAAGACCTCTTGGAAGATGAAATCCAAAGGTCACTTCTCATGTATTAATATGGCATTCACATCAATAAAAAAGCAGTCCTGGAGTTATTCCACGTCAAGTGGTATTAGAATTGGGTTCTTCCATAACTCCTGTCCCATCAATTTTGGGATTTGCCCTTTGTACTTTGCTTCGTTTGGCATATTCCCTTAGTCTAGCACCGTGTCTTCGTCAGTTTGGCATTGCTTTCCACAGTCCAGGTATTAGTCAAAGCGTTTTTGTGTGAAGCTCTAATTTTCTCTATAGTCCTCACGCTATTCTGATTACCACATCCATCTCCTCCATCTATTAGACATACTTGATACCTTTCCTTTGTATGGCTCCATGTGTTGCCATCTTCTTATGTTAGCTGCGAAATGCCCAACAATGCATTTGTCTCTTCTCGAAACAATAATGGTACTATTCCCCTGAACTGTGAGAGCTACAGCTAACTCCAACTGCATGGTAACCAACTCCAACCAACTGGAGTTTCTTCACAAAGACTTTTGATACTTTGACCACCATGTTGTCACTAAGAGTGTGAAAGAGTCCATTCCCTTTGAGAAATTTGTGCGTGCGTCCTGCATGAGTGGAGACACTCCTAGCCCTTCTCAGTCTGTGTGTGCGTCCTACTTACGTGGAGACATTCCCGTTCTCGATCTATGTGTGTGTCCTGTGTGAGTAGAGGCACTCCCAACCCTTCACAATACTTGTGTGCTAAATTTCCACCTCAAACCTCTCATGATACCTGCGTGTGGCTAGAGTATACTTGTGTGTGATTGAAGGGAACTTCTTTGTATACTTGTGTATTGATATACCTCCATGAAAGGGTGTGGAGTGAAGGGTCTTCGGTGTTAGGATATTTCAATACTCCATCATTGTCCTACCTAGCATTATTTATTTTTCCTAGTTGTTGATGATGTCATTTGCCACCTTGTGGTGTGCAAATGTCATCCAGGATCCATTACCACATTCTGAGCTCTGCATGCATCATTTTAGGATCACTTTAATCAATTCCCTATTTTTTAGGAACCTACTGAGTGTTCCAGTGCAGTCCACCTGAGTTATCTGACTCTTGTGGGGGGTTAGAGCTCCGGATGCCACTGGTTGTGGCCTCATGCGCCCTTTTCTGATTGGCATGCATGACAGACTCACTATTGCGCCTTCATTAGTTAGTTAACTGATTGTGACTTCAGTTAGCTGAGTTTAGGTTCAATTCAATTGACTTTGAGTCTTCCGGAGCACTCCCAGTGGTGATAATCCCTATGCTAGACCAAATGAGGTTCGAATTCTCCTGCATGATTCGAATTCTCTCCATTGTAACATCATTGTTTATTATACTGATAATTGGAACATGTGATATTATTCTGCTCCTATCTGAGTTCTGCTGCATTGTTATTCTTTTGTTCTTTTTTGCTTCAGTTTTCACTCTTATTCAAATTTTATGCTCATTCTTTCTTTGTGAGGTATTCTTAGCTCTTTAGATCTGTTGTGACATAGAATTTCACATGGTATCAGAGCCGTTGAGCGAATAGGTTGAACAACTTCTTTCGGTAGTGCACCAGAAGCCTCTTGATTTTCATAGCAAATCTTGGTGCCATTGCATTGAATTCATTGGAGAAATCCAATGAGGTCTAGCCATGTGTGAAGGATCCAGATAAAAGAGCCTACTGTCCTAAATCAGGGCTCAGTAGTAGTCTACCTCCATTATTGAGAGTTTTTTGCAGGTTATTCAAGTTTTTGAGTGCAGCAACAGTTGCAGCAGTTTTCTGTAGTTGCAGCAGTTTTTTGCAGTTTTCTTTAGTTGCAACAATTTTATGCAGTTGTAGCAGTTTTTTCTGTAGTAGCAGCGGTTTCACCTTGTATTCACTCCAGTAGATGTAATGGACAATTCGAACTCTCCTCTCTCTCCCAGGATCCTGACACCCTTCAATTATCTTGATTGGAGGGCTGATATGCAGATGGTATTGTGCAACAAATCACTGTACAGGCTGACAATGGGAAAGGATCTCGAACCACATTCAGCTATGGAGAAAACCAAGTATCTGAATAGATTGGATGAAGCATTTGGCTTCATGTGTATTCATATTTCCAGAGATCTACTCTTCCACATCGAAGGATTGAAGACTCCAAGAGAGTTATGGTTGAAGTTAGAGACCCTCTTTCGCAAACAATATGAGCTAAGAGGCCATATTCTGGAAAATGAGTTGATTGCTCTACAACCGAGCAGTTTCGAGACCATTCAACAATTCTTTTCAAAATTCAAATGTCTGGTTATGCAATGCAAGTAGTGTGGCATTGAGAAGAAGGATGAGCAACTGGTGCTATCCATTCTAAGCAATCTAGGTCCTGAGTTCTCCATCTTTGTCTCTACCTTCCATTCTGGGCGAATGCCAATCCCTGGTTGGAAGATGCCCTCCTTAGATGTTTTCACTGAATCTCTCATCCAAGAACAAGATAATTTGATTTAGATGGGCACCTTGAAGGCCTCCAAAGATCAAGCTCTTATGGCTGGAGAAACAAAAAGTGCGAATGGGAAGGGGAAGCACAAGGGCAAGGATAAGAGGCCATCTGAACCCAAGTTGAATGCCAAGTCAAATCCATCAAAAGGAGCCTCCATCTCTAAGAAGGAAAAACATAAGGGATTTGAGAAATCCAAGTGTTCCTATTGCAAGAAAGGAAACCACCCAGAGAGATCTTGCATGTAGAAGAAGATAGATAAGACGACCAAGCTTCTTGAACAACACAACATTTCCCTCCCAAAAGGTGCAAGAGAGACTGATTCTGGACGTGAGTCTAATGGTCATGAGAGTTTCCATTCACTGAAGGCTGGATTTTCAAAATCACAAGCCCTTCTCATAGATTCAGGAGTCTCCAACCACATGGTTGCATCCAGATAATCATTTTCTCTAGATCTCAAAGATGGTCTAATTATTCATATGGGAGACAACTCTCAGATCTCTGCTGAAAGGAAGGGCACAGTACATATGGAGCATGGCAAGTTCAAAAATGTTCTATTTGTGTCTTCTTTGTCGGCAAATTTGTTGTCTGTATATTAGATGACTCACACAGGTTCACCGAAGAAAGTGGTCTTTGGTCTTGACACAGTTGAGATTGCAGAGATCTCCACTGGGAAGATTATAGCGAAATGGTTTGCAAACTATGTCTCCAAGGCATATGAATTCTCACATTTTTTGCCATACTCTCTGCCTACCCCATCAGAATCTTATGAATATCAGAGTGATACCTCTTCTAATGAAGATGAAGATGAAGACCGTGATGTTGAGAATAAAGTTCAAGGGGATTTAGATTCATATCCATATCCAACACATGCTCCCAATCCATGGCCAAGGCCAATATGGGCTCACAAAGTCCTTGTAGCTGCTGGGAACATAGTTGGGGATCGATCTGACCATAGAACCACTAGATCTCAGTATCATGCAAAACATGCACTATGTCATGTAGATCCACTTCTCTCAAAGAGGTGTTGCATGATGGTGCGGTTTGATCCATAATCTCTTGGAGAGACTTGTCATGGGGGATCTACAACCAGGCAACAATCTCGGTTGTCTGACAAAAGGTGCTCAAAGGTTCATGATTTGGACCACAATGAGCCATTTGCTCCAGTAGCAAGAAGGGTTCCTGAAAGACTTGTTTTGGCAAATACAACTTCTACACAGTGGGAGACACATCAGAGGAGCATATCGAGATCTAGCACCTGCATTGCTATCCTACAGAGGAGAAGCTTGCCAATATTTTTGCAAAGGCTTTCACTGAGGAAAGTTTTTCCTTCTATGCTTAGCATGAAGGTTCTTTGAGTTCCCTACTGCTGTTCTTTTTGAGGGGGGGTATTTTTCCCATGAGGTTTTTACCCATTTCCTTGGTTCATGGACAGTTCTTTATTTTTTATCATTTATTTGATTGTATGGGTGACCTTTGGTCTTAGTAACCAGGGCCCAAGATGTAAAGTATGGATTAAGGGGGGGTGTTAGGATATTTCAATACTCCATCCTTGTCCTACCTAGCATTTTTTTTTTCCCCTAGTTGTTGATGATATCATTTGCTCCCTAGTGGTATGCAGATGTCATCCAAGATCCATCTACCACCTTTTGAGCCTTGCATGCATAATTTTAGGACCACTTCAGTTAGTTCCCTATTTTATAAGAACCTACTGAGTCTTCCAGTGCAGTCCACCTGAGTTATCTGACTGTTGTGGGGGGTTAGAGCTCCGGATGCCACTAATTGTGGCCTCATGCGCCCTTTTCTGATTGGCATGCATGACAAACTCACTATTGCGCCCTCCTTAGTTAGTTAATTGATTGTGACTTCAGTTAGCTGAGTTTAGGTTCAGTTCAGTTGACTTTGAGTCTTCTGGAGCACTCCAGTGGTGATAATCCCTATGCTAGACCAACTGAGGTTCGAATTCTCTTGCATGATTCAAATTCTCTCCATTGCAACATCATTGTTTATTATACTGATAATTGGAACATGTGATATTATTCTGCTCCTATCTGAGTTCTGCTGCATTATTATTCTTTTGCTCTTTTTTACTGCAGTTTTCACTCATTCAAATTTTCTGCTCATTCTTTCTTTGTGAGGTATCCTCATCTCTTTAGATCTGTTGTGATATAGAATTTCACATTTGGTGCCAATGCTATGGAGAAACCCTAATTGATTTGACTGCACTTGGAGCTTGCTTCTTCCAGCTCGACCAGACTTGGGAGGTTGCTTCTTCTAGCTAGATCAGTGTGAGTCCATCTCTCACCTCTGCGTATTGATTTACCACCTATGACTCAAGTTACAACTGGTGCATATGCGACCTGAGTTATAATTGGGAATCCAACTTGCAATGGGAAGACTACTGTTTGATAATTCAATGCACACAAAAAATCCAACTCGCAATGGGAAGCATAGTGTTTGATAATTGAATCAAAACCCCATGACCACAAGGTCTTCTCTACATGGTGATCAATGATTTGAGGACAAGGTGAGCCAAATCATTGCTTGTAAATTGGAGGGAAGGCACATTCTTCTAGGAAGTTGTCTTTTATTTCTCGCTTTCTAATCATCACTTTGAATTGCAGCTTTGGATGATTTATGTTATGTGTTGTATGCTTTCAATGGATTTGAAAGGTAAAGGTTTATCTATACTTCCTTGCTTATCCGAAATGCAAATGCTACTAGTGATTATGACTTGATTCCAATATGAAGAGTCATGAAATATTTTTGCTAAAGTTGTAATTTTATTGGCTAGTATTATTGCTATCACCCTTGAAGACTTAAAACTTGGCCTTTAGCTTGATTGCACATAAAGAGTATTGAAAATTGTAATTTAGCAGAGAATCTATTGTAACTTGTATTGCTTTTTATAGCATAGATTGAGTTGAGAGTAATTTGAAGTCTTTTTGTTGCATAAATTACCACTACTGAGAAAGTGCTATATTGTAAACTAGTTGCAGAGACTTAGACCCGCACTTTGTATGACAGATTGTAATTGTCGATTCGATTATCATTATCATAATTCTCTATAGTATACTGCAGTACTTGTTCATTGCAAATTGTAAATCTTTTGAAGATGCATTCTCAGAGACAATGTGGAAGAAAGAAGTTTAGAGGGAGGGGGTAGGCAAAATCACAATGATCTTCATTGTGTCCATTGTGACAGAGATGGACATGAGGCAAAGACATGCATAATTCCTTGGGAGAAGGTCAAAGAGAATCATGATCGAAAAAAAACAAGTAAAATTTCCTGATGTGGGTAAGCCTCTTGAATCCACTCATTTCATTGTTGCACAATGCAATATTGGTATAAATGAAGTTTCTTTCAATACATCATTTGCATCTTGGAGAGATACTTGGTTGCTCGAAACTGGTGCAACCTTCCACATGACCTATAGAAAATATATTTTTGAAGAACTGAAGGACAATGTAGATGGGGTAGTGTATTTTGTAGATAATTCCAGCCTCAAGCCCAAGGGAATTATCTCCATTGGGGTGGAACTGCTTGGATTCCATCGGGCTCAAACGGTTATGTCAGCTGCTAGAAGTCCTTTTTTTTCTTTCTATGGTTAGAAGCTATGTGAATTGTCTTTTCACCATCATCTCACATCCATTAAAGTCAACACTCATTCTCTCATGGAGGCTTCTACACTACATAGAGCTTCCTATTGTTGTTCATGACCATTACCAGATTGTGTTTTAACCCAAAAATTTGAATTTAGAAACAAAGATGCAGATTTGAAGGGAAGATAGATGGATGTAGGTGAGCATAGAGGATGGGAAAGCTAGGAACCTTTACCCATTGACTTCTGTTACTTTTGGATGCTTGAGGAGCCATGAATTAATGTTGCGAGATGTTCTCCAATAACATACAACAAGTTGGACTCTTATTGCACACATTGGTAAGCATTGTAAGGGTTGGATTTCTTGAGGGAATTGTGGATCAGTGAAGGGAAATGCCTTCCTTGTGTTGTGTGGGGCATTTGGAAGGAGTGCCATGGTTGTGATGGCTTAGTGAGATCTTTGTAGAGATCTAGATGAGCTTTTGGCTAAGCATAGAGAGTGGAACAGGTTGTGGGCTGAGAGAGAAGCTCGTAGGTGTTTCCTTCGCCCTGGTGGCCTCATAGCCTAGCTTGGGGGTGGCCTCTTAGCAAAAATAGTATATGTGGTAGTGCCTACGGTTGGGTGGAAAATCACTTTTACACAACCAGTTGCTTGAATCTTATTTTTTTAAAGATGAGTATTATTTTGTATATGAATGTGCAATGATTTTATTTGTATGCATGTATAATTAAACTTGTAATTCTATGCTATGTATGTGTGTAATTTCCTCTGTGTGTTTTTCTTTACATATATGCACATGTATTTTAGACATTGAATTCGTATTATGGCTATGAGGAAAAATTTAGAAGCCCGAATTTAGTTATTGTCCCCTCCCATTGGTTGGATTGAGTGAAGGGGACGTTACATGCTTGCCTTGGCTGGAGAAAGGACTAATGTCTGGGCCAAATTGAATTGTATGCAACTACATGTAGCTGAAGGTTGAAATTGAAGGGTCGCAACCCATGGTAGAAGTTGAGCTTGTGTAGGCCGATATGGATGTAGCGTATGCTTAGGAGCAGAAGCTCATCTTTCCTTCCGCATACACTTGGTGCAAGAAAATTTTAGAGAACCCATTTTTTAATGGGCTGTGTGAGGAAAAAGATCCAAAAGTTCATGGGACTCTACGCTTGTGAAAAAGATGTAGCCACTACTGCCTAGAACAAGAACCCTTGTTGGTGTAAAAAGGGGGAATCAACCATTGTAGTGAATGCATGCATGGTGGGGAGTCATGTTGGTGCATCATAAACCCTGTGCACGTTAAATAAGTTTTCTAGAAAAATGAAGTGGTGGCAATGGATGAGATAGTATTGTTAATTTATCCATAGATCACTACTCCCTTTGGATGCCTTGAGCACTCAAGCGGCTTGAGTCTCTATAAATAAAAAATGCAATAATGGCTTAAGATACAAACACAACAGTGCTCTTAACACTTCTAGAATAAACCACAACAATCACACAACTTAGGATGTACCTTGGAAGCCCCAAATGGGGAAAACCAACTATCTGTGGGATTTATTCTATCTCGAGCCCAGAGCAAAGTAAGCAGAACACAAATAAATACAAGATACCTCAGAAGGAACAACCGAACCTGACAGGGTCAAAGCCCTAGATCTGCATGCAACAGACTGATGCATGCACTAAGGAAATGTGCCCTAACTATCAACTGGATCTGGATCTGTCTGCAAGTAACTCTATGTCGGTACTCTCTCTCTCACCACTGCTTTGATATGCTCTACCAAAGAAGAAGGGAAACTGTCTAGATTTGGAGAATGCGTCCCTCTCTCTGCATGGAAAAGTGCGCCCTCCTCCAACTGTCGGAAACTCGTACGGAATCAGATCTGAGCTCTGATCATCATAGTCCTTCCTCAAACATAGACGAAGAGATACTCTGAAAGTCTCAGCTCAATTGGTCAACCAAATGCAGAACGAGTCTCTCTCCTTAGGAAGTGCATCCCTCCTCCTCTGAAATTCGCCCTCCAATCTCTGAAGAAATAACACTGATGAAATCTCTCTGTGATCCAGGAGGATCTTTCTAAAGTCGATCAGGTTTAAAGTCTTCAAATAGCAGTGCAAAGGTTACCGTGGCAAAGGGCTCGTCGACAACTTTCTGTCAGCGTTCGTTTCGCGTGAAACGACCTCTAGATGAAGAAGTTGTCAGTGGTTGAAGTTTTGTCAATGTTGGGTAAAAGTGGTTAAAAGATATAATTCGGGCTATTGGAATCGAACCCAAGACCTCATGGTAAGGCCACCATGACCCCATTAACATGGTTCAAAGGGTCACATTAACAAATGGTGCATGGTAAGGCAACCATGACCCCATTAACATGGTTCAAAGGGTCACATTAACAAATGGTGCAAAATGTTAAAAAGATTGAAATATTATGTTATAACCATAATATTAAAACCATAGGAATGGACCCTATCTATTATATAACATTACGGTGGAACTTTATGTTAAGACCATAACCATATTATATTAAACATGGTTAAAGTTGCCAAAGTTTAAGATAAAGTTTCCAAAGTTTAAAGTTGCATATATTAAGCATGTTATAACATGGAGTTTCCAAAGTTTAAAACCATAGTGTTATACCATAGTTCTAATGCAAGTGGTGGAATGCTAACGTGGAGGTACATATATATTGTAACCACCATACATATACGTGGACTATGGAAATGCGCCACCAAACCATAATATAACCATGCCAACAATGTAATATGCCACTTTTCAAAATGAACGAGCCAAGAGTGTTATACCATAGTTCTAATGCAAGCGGTGGAATGGTAACGTGGAGGTACATATATATTGTAACCACCATACCATATATGTGGACTATGGAAATGCGACACCAAACCATAATATAACCATGCCAACAATGTAATATGCCACTTTTCAAAACGAACGAGCCAAGAGTGTTATACCATAGTTCTAATGCAAGCGGGGGAATGGTAACGTGGAGGTACATATATATTGTAACCACCATACCATATACGTGAACTATGGAAATGCGCCACCAAACCATAATATAACCATGCCAACAATGTAATATGCCACTTTTCAAAACGAACGAGCCAAGAGTGTTATACCATAGTTCTAATGCAAGCAGTGGAATGGTAACGTGGCGGTACATATATATTGTAACCACCATACCATATACGTGGACTATGGAAATGCACCACCAAACCATAATATAACCATGCCAACAATGTAATATGCCACTTTTCAAAACGAACGAGCCAAGAGTGTTATACCATAGTTCTAATGCAAGCGGTGGAATGGTAACGTGGAGGTACATATATATTGTAACCACCATACCATATACGTGGACTATGGAAATGCGCCAACAAACCATAATATAACCATGCCAACAATGTAATATGCCACTTTTCAAAACGAACGAGCCAAGAAGAGAGGCCTGCGGGTTTGACCCCGGGACCTCTCCCTGTGTTGCACCGCCTTTTTCCATTGGGCCACAGAGCCACCTTTGAGTGGTAAGCGACATTAATTTCTTAAAAGGTTACAAGCGCCCAAGTTATAAAAAGAGCCACGAAGTCGGAGTTCGGGACAGGTTCAGAATTCGGAGTTTAGGGTTGAAAACAGAGCACTGCACAGATTCTGAGGTGGATTACGAGCACAGTTCCCGAGACAAAGTACAAAGCATTTAGTATTTTTGTCTTTTGTGTAGATTGGTTGTCTTGAATTGCGTGCCAGAGGAGGCCTCGGGAAAACAAGGTCAAATTTATACTCATTTTACTTAGAATTTCGAGACGGACGCGGTGGTGCAGTCTGTTTCTGCATTTGACAGATAGAAAACAGAGTTGTTTTCCATAACGCCCAATTTGTAATCCTTGAAGACTGAATAAGATTGTCCCTTCCCATTGGAAGCAGCCCGGAGACATAGCCCAGGAGGGGGTGAACTCCATTATCAGCTATTGTGTTCTTTTTCTGGTTTGCATCTCTCTTTATGTGTTTATGTGTTGATTTGAAGCATTTTAAAATCATCTCTTAAGTCAATTTTATGAATGTTTTCATGCAAATTTCACATGCAAGTTTATTGGTTAAAAATATCTTGAGATTTTCAGATCACTCTATCCACAGTAACTGGAAACTAAGTGCCTCTGATCAAGTGAGGTTTGATCTGGCTTAGATCCCCTCACTTTCCCTCCTATAGAAGCTCCTCTCTCTCTCTCTCTCTCTCTCTCTCTCAGAAAGTCGCCCTATGCATGCAAAATGCACCCTCCTCAATCTGAATGATCTCTCTCTGATAAGCCTTGAAAATTTTGCATTCCCAACCCGGTTTCAAGTTTGGTTTTTCATATGAAGTTTAATGTCCAAACCCCATCAATATAAAATTACATTACATACATGAAAAATAGATATTTCTTGAAACATATGGAAATTTTTTCTTTCTTTTCAAACTCAAAAAATTATTATAGCCAAACCATAAATTTAACTCAGAAAATTTTAGCCAAATTGGCTCAGGAAAAACCCCAAAGGGAAAACCTGACTAGGAGAGAGAAATTTTATTCTTTCAGAGAAATTACAAAAACTACAGTAGTACATATCTCAACAAAATTCTTCTCGAAATTTGTGCCAAACTGTCCCAGTACGACCTGCTGAAATTTGTGTACCTTTACCTCGATTTATGTGTCCATAATTATGCTGTACAACCTCACACGTGCGGCCTCGAAAATTGTCTAAAAATGACAGCTATATGCTGCCTCGAAATTCGTGCAACCTGTATGGTCTGTTGACCGTACTTTACCTATAAATATGTGCATGTATGGAGGGCATAATTACTGTACTTACTGCCTCGAATGTTGTGCCTATATGGACTATAATAAATGCAGCACGATTGTCTCAATTTTTGTGCCTTTGCTCCTCGAAATTTGTGCTTAACTTCTGCTATACGGTCTTCTAGAAATCTATGCCCTTCATCTTGGAAATGGTGCTCATATCAAACTCCTCGGTTTTTGTGCAAGGGTTTCTTCTTTATCTCAAGAGTTTGACCTCTTCTCTTTCTCTTCTTCTCCTCCTCCTCTTGCTCTCCAAAATCTCTCAGATAACAATGGATTAGGTTTTGTGCATTTTCCCTAGTTTTATATGAGGTAACCAATACCCACCAAATCCATGGGTAGGATTTAATCTTAACTTGATGAGATATCGGGCCCACATTAATTGCTCATTAATGTCTTATTAAATAAATGAAAACACTTTTTCCATTCACTTACGTAAGTGACCCATTTTAATTAAAAGTTCACTTAACTTTCATAAAGTCAAATTAAAATTATAATCTCAAACTCACTTTATAAAGTGACTTTATAAAAATAAAGTACATCTCACTTTATAAAGTACTAGGGACCTCATTTAATGTTTTTATGTCCACCCCAAGGCACCACAAGGTGAACAACATCTGCTAGGTAACTTTTCAACACTCCCTCTTACCAAGGAAGGTGTTCTTCACCACTCCCAACTTGTCTTTGAAGTAAACATGCTTCCCTCTACCCAAAGACTTCGTTAGGATATCTGCAACCTGATCCTCAGTGGAAATGTCCTGTAACTCAATAAATTCTCTCTGAACATAGTCTTTGATGAAGTGATATCTGATCTCAATATGCTTTGACCTGTCATGAAATACTGGATTTTCAGAGAGCTTGATGCAACTCTGATTATCACAATAAAAAACGGTAGGTCTCAGCTCCTGGTCAAATAAACCAACCAATAACTTGCGAAGCCACAATGCCTTGCAACTAGCATGACTGGTTGCTGTATACTCAGCCTCTACAAAAATCAATGCAACTGAGTTTTGCTTCCGACTGAACCATGACACTATGGCCAAGCCCAAACTGAAGCAACAACCGAAAGTGCTCTTCTGGTCCGCTACACTGCCTGCCCAATCTGAATTTGTGAAGCCAATCAAACCAACTCCATCTAACCTCTTGTAGTCCTTACCATAGTCCATTGTCCCAGCAAGGTACCACAATACATGTTTTTACGGCCATCCAGTGCACTCTCCTAGGATCCATCATGAACTCACCGAGAGTGTCCACCGCAAAACACAAATTTGGTCGAGTGTTGACCATATACATCAACGAACCTATGAGTTGATGGTATAAGGTAGGATCCACCAACTCTCCCTCAGAAGCATGAAGCTTCTTCTAGTTGGCGATCATAGGTGTGGACATATGTCTGCATCCCTCCATCTGAAATCTCCTTAGAACATCAACTGCATATTTTCCTTGCCCCAAGAAAACATGTCCATCCTCCTGCCAAATATCCATCCCCAAATAATAGTGCATCATCCCAAGATTAGTCATCTCAAACTATGAAGCAAGATCCTTCTTGCAAGCTGCAATCAGATGCTCCTCTCCCGTGATAAACAAGTCATCAACATATAGAAGAAGAATGAACAGGTCACCTCCAACCATAATGAAATATAGGTTGGGATTAGCCTCACTCTTCTGAAATCCAATCGACAGCAAGTAAGAATCAATCCTCGAATACCAAGCTCGAGGAGCTTGCTTCAGTCCATACAAGGCCTTTTTCATCCTACACACATGCGAATCTCTCCCATGAATCTCAAATCCCCGTGGCTTCTCTAAGTAAACCTCCTCCTATAGAAGACCATTGTGAAATGTGGTCTTCACATCCATCTGGTGGATCTTCCAACCCAACTCTGCTACTATAGAGATCACTGCTCTGATCGAGGAATATCGACCAACCGACACAAAGGTGTCGTCATAATCTACTCCCTCTACTTGTGAGAATCGTCGTTCCACAAAACGAGCCTTGTAATTCTCAATGCTTCCGTCTGCAACATGTTTGATTTTGTAGAGCCACTTGGAAGTCACAAGTGACTTCCCCTCCGGTGTCAGAACTAACTCCCACAAATAATTATTCATATGGAATTGTACTCTTCCATCATGCCACCTCTCCAAATCTTATGTGAGGTAGCCTCCTCAGATGTAGTAGGATCTGACTCACGCAAGATGGTCACCATCACCATATAGCTGGAAAACCTCTCTGGTGCTCTACTCTCTTTGACCTCCCTCCTGGGTGGCTCCACAAACTCTTCAACTTCCTTCACAAACTTCTTAATCCAACTTGTCTTTCTTTTCCTGGAAGTATCTTCCTATGGTAGACCCTCTTCATGAACATCCTCATTTGGAAACTGTATACCTTAAGAAGTACATGTGCCATGATATCTTGTGCCCGGTGAACCAAAACTACGTGAAGATCGAATCACGTGATGGTGAAACCTATGAACCTGTGACCCGAGAACCTGTCCCTGTACCAGAAGTCTCTGTAGACCAAGTCCCTGAACCTGTAGATCCTGAAACTTGTGGACCAATCACCCTTGAAACCTATGGCCCTGCACTCTGACTAGATGAACTCTGAGATGCTGTCACCTGTGGAGTAATAACTTGCTGCTCCACCAAATCTGTGTCGCAAGACTTCCTAAAGGCTCGCTCCTCAAATATCACCTCCCTCCTCACAACAACTTTCCTCTGTGTAAGAAGGTATAAGTGGAAGGCCTTGGAAGTCTCATCATAACCAACAAAGATTCCTTTCTCTGCAGTGGGCTCTAACTTTGTCCCCTTCTCAAAAGGGACATGAGAATATGTAAGGAATCCAAATATGCAGAAGTGGCCTATCTTAGGCCTCTTCCTGGTGAACATCTCCTCAAGATTTTTACACCCCAAGGAACAGTGTGGACTTCTATTCTGCACATAAAGAATAGTACAACATGATTCAACCCATAGAAAGAAAGGAAGACTCTAATCATGCATCATGGCTCGAGCTTCTCCCACTATAGCTCTGTTCTTCCTTTCGGCAACTCCATTCTGCTGTGGAGTATATGAAACGGTCAACTGCCTCTTGATGCCCTCCTATCTACAAAAATCATCAAACTCCTTGGAGGTATACTCACCCCCATTGTCTGACCCGAGTGCCCGAATCTTCCTCCCTATTTGGTTCTCCACAAGAGCTTTGGACTCTTGGAACCTCTTCAAGACTTCCTCAGACTTCTTGTTTTTCAGGAAGTAGATCCAAGCCTTCCTGTAGTAATCATCAATGAAACTGATATATTACTCAAAACCTGTCAATGAGGCAGAAGACATGGGTCCACATAAATCAGAATGTATCAAATCTAGTACTCCTCCTAATCTGCTATCATTGCTCGGAAAAATAGTCTTGGTGTACTTTCCCAAAGCACACCCTTTGCACACACCACTCTTCTATGTGTTGAACTGCGGTAAACCTGTAGACATCTCCCTCAACAATCTCAAAGCTGAATGATGAGGTGGGCCATCCTCCTGTTCCACAACTCACATAAATTGCTGCTACTGCTAGTGTGGGCCAATGCACGATGAGGATAGAAGAGAAGCTTGTACAATTTCCCACATTTAACTCCAATGGAATATGAAGTAGATGGTCCCATTGCTCTGGGAAAAACATACACTTTACCATCTAGGACATACACTCCAAATCCCTTGTACTCAATAGTGGAAACTGAAACAAGGTTCTTCTTCAACTCAGGGACTTACACGACATGCCTCAATGTCATGGGATGCATGGAATCTCTCTGAAAGATGATAGTCCCTTTCCCAACTGCTCTCACAACAATGTCATCACCCAACACTACCTCTAGAATCAAGCCGGTCTCAGTCATCTCGGTGAACATATCTCGAACACTTGTCATATGGCTCAAATCCCCACTATCAATGTACCAAGTGGAAGAAGTAGTGGAAGCACTCAATGAAGGACCAACCAATATAGAATACTGTATCTGATCCTTCACATCATGGCTGGTGATAGATGCTCTCTCTGTACAACCAGCATAGAGAGAAAACTCTCCCTCAAATCGTGTAGCAAAATCATCAATATCTGTTGATGCTGCCCTCTACTGTCCCTTCTTCTTCTTGTTCAGACACTGTCGAGCATAGTGTCCAAACTTATGGAAAGCAAAGCACTTGACTTTTCTCATGTCTGTCTTTTGCTTGCTACTCTGCTGCTTGGCCCTACCCTTAGGGCCCTTCTTGAACTTCTTCTTCTTTCCCTTTGCTTCCAACGCTACATTGTCTTCATCCTCCCTATTATGAGACGAACTACCCTATACATATCCTCTCAGAGTCTCCTCCTGAATGAAGTCGTCCCAGAGACGATCCCATACAGGCATATACTCACGAGCAACCACGGTCTGCAGGAATATACCATAAGATATTACCACCCCCAAAATGTATCCTAAATAAGAAATGGATTAAAAATTAATTAAAAGTTGATTAACATCACTAATCAAGTATTTAGTCAAACCCCTATTTCCCCTTGAATTTTTTTTTGGTTGCACAAGAAACAATGTGGAGTTTGGCACACTATACGATGTGGGGTTAATTCAAAAATTTTGAAACCAGGTATCAATGGAAAAATCACTCCAATTTCATATTTTTCGATTTTCCCCAAAATATTCGGATTACCCTGACCCAAATATGTTTTGAAACCAAATCCACGTCTATATTGAATCTATCTTGCTTAAACAAAATCTATGTGCCTGTCAACACACTCTGTCTATGATCAAACCAAACCGGATCGTGTTGAAATCCTCTGAAGAAAATTGATGCTATCATGATCGATTGGTAACAATATGTTTTTTTTTCCAGTTTTATGTTCCCTAGGTTGTATATTTTTGAAGATGTTTTTTTTTTTTCCAGAGCTGATTGTAAGTAAAGATGAACATTCTATTGCTTACAAAATATGCATTGCAGACGAACCCTCTATTGCTTACAAAATTTGCATATTTTGTTTGATATCTTACCCTGAACAAAATATTAGAACTCGTGTCTTGTTTTAGATCTAACCTTGTTCGAACCGTCAACGCACTAGCTCTTTGATCAAACCAAATAGTACCGCGTTGATATCCTTTGAGAAAAATCGATGGTGTAATGATACGACTGGTAAGTATTTTTTATCAGTTTTTTTGTACTTAATTTTTTTTACATTCGTACCCTTCTTGAACAAAATATACAAACCCATCAACAGGTCTGTGATCAAACCAAAATTGATCGCATTGAAATCTGATGAAAAAATTGATGGTTTAGTGACCGACTGACAATATTGTTTTTTACTTTTTATGTTGATTGAGTGGTGTAGTGATGGAATGCTTATCGGCCAATTGATTCAACCCATCGGCTCTTTGATAAAACAAAATCGGACCGTGTTGAAATACCCTGAGCAAAATCGATGGTGTAGTGATATGACTGGTAAGAATTTATTTATTTATTTTTTTCCAGTTTTTTGAGCTTAAAAAATTTACATTTTTACCTTGGAATTTTTGTATTTAAGCAGTCTATAAAATGATTTATCAGATATTGTATATATAGAGTAATTAAATTTACCCTTTATTATTTGATGCATATATTAGTTTGGACCATCTGGATGCAAATCTAAAATCTTGGTTGGAAGGAGAAAAGAAATCGAAGGTTTTTACCAATGGTTAGAATTTATGTAGTATTAATATTATGCCTTTATAAAAACTCTGTTTTGTCACTCTTGCTTTCCATTTAAGAGATAATGTGTAACCTATGTAGGCCATTTTGGCTTCCTATCGTGATTGCAAAATTTGACTTCTTATAAATTTGATCATGTTCAATACAAACCCTGATCTGTTGCCACATAATGAACGAAAGTAATTTCCTCCAGAGGTTGTGGAAGAAGCTTTTCGAATACTTGCTGAAGAGGATGTTGAACGAGAAAAGAGACGAAAAATGAAGCAACAATTTTCTATACAGCGACAAAAGTCACGGAAATTGTATAGACTTGCAAAAACTGATTGTTGGAGTGACAATGATGTATCCAGCAGTAATGATGTTGAGAACCAACCTAATGATAGGGATATACCTTTTCAACTCTGATGTCGTTCAACTTTGCAGTATGTTAAGGGCAAGGCTCCAAACTTTGATACAGTTGTTGTTCTTAAAGGAGAAAATGGTTTAGAAGAAATCATTATCTGCAAAGTTATAGATGAGTCACATACAAGAAATGTAGGGTTGACAATGTTGGATCCTTGTGGTGATGATCCAATTCTTTACATTGTTAGTACTAATGAAACATGGACACGTAATATGGATGAGGTTCTTCCTGTTCAAATGGTGTATGCAGATGAAAGTGGCAAGCTTACGTTGCAGCATCCTCCAATTTCTGAAATAAAATCACAATTATCTTCAAGTGGGCCATATGAAAATCATAAAAAACATTCCATTGCAGTCATCAAGCGAGGGTTTTATATGGGATATTGTTTAGATGTGACTCCCCTATTGACTCAAAATGGTCATTTTGTGAAGATTGGTAGAAATAATTCATTCAAATGGATGGGCTATTGGTGCACAACACAAATCCATTTGATTTTACCATAAAGACAGGTATGTATGTCTGTATTTATTATGAAAAATTGCTTGGAATGTCTGAAGATGAGTCATTGAAAATTCCATATCTTGTAGAAGTGTTGGATTGTTTAGTAGATGTTTCAACTGGTGGAACATTTTGTTGGGTAAGAATATTTAAAAATCATGTAGATGTTTTTTGTAGAGGCCACTATATTCCTGAAGGTGTGAATTTGCATCCACATGAGGTGTTTTACACAAAACAAGATTTGTTGATACCAATTGAAATAATTGATGGTGAGTATACATGTGTACCTTTTAATATATATTCTTCAACTCATATATGAAAAATTTATTTATAGTATCTAATGTTATATTATGTTGTGTTGTAGGCATTGTTGATATTTTCTTTACTGTGAGCTCTATTAAAAGGTGGGGCATTAGCAGTCGAAAAGGAGAATATTTTTTGTTGTTGTTTTATTGCTACGAATGATGATAAGAACACCAGTTTTCAACTTCTTGCAACAAAATGTGACAATGAAGTTGTGACTGCTAGATTAGATGCCTCTATAGAATATGGAACACACAATGCATTGCCATCATATATCGGAGTATTGCAGCTCAATCAAGTGGATCGTCACAATATTCATCTTCTTTCCTACACAGTTTTCAATCACATAAGGTCTCGAAACATTATATGTAGTGAATCTTATGTGGAAATTCCTTGTTCAAATGAAAGTTTCATGGTTACTTTTGAACTAATTGCAATGCATTTTGTACCTCCCATGATTGTAAAGAAGAATAATTCATTAGAGTTCAGCATAGAAGGCTATGAGAATGTTAAGGAGGCAGTTTTCTATACATGGTCAACCTTATCTGATAGATATCATCCAACTTCAGGCTCAAGTGATCAGACTCAGCCTCTTGGTAAATGGAGAGTGGGACCAAAATTTAGATTTCGCTATTTGTATAATAGCCTACAACCTCGTGTACAAGTACACTTTTCATGGGATTCACACCAATGGGACCCTGTCCATCAGTGTTATGGATTAGGGATGAGGACCGGTGTACCCCATTTGGATTTGTACACAATTTTCCTTTCATTAATAAATTTTTATACTGTTTGGTGTAATATGTATGGTGAATTATATTATTTAGTATATATGAATTATTTATTTCTTGCATTAAATTGTTTTTGGTATTTTACTGTTATGTTATAAATGGTTTTTCTTTTCCATGAAATTTTTCTTTATATATGAAATTTGAATGTTTGAATAGATAATATACATTTTGTAGCCTGTGGGCTATTTAGAAGATTGTTTTGTACTGTATTTTTTCTGTCCTAAAAGCTACCTATTTCAGTCTCATATAATCATCAAAACATGCCCTGTGAGGATCTGCACTTACAGAAAACATAGAGTAGAACTTTCCGAAAACAAAAACCTTACAAAAGTGGAATTTTATTCATCTTTGTGGGGAAAACCATCTAAAATTAACTCTGGACCGGTCTAAATAGTTTTTCTCCCTTCTTATTAGTTAGTTATGTAGATAATATTTATTTATGATAGTTACATGAAGTGCAATTTATATGTACATGCACTCTAGTTCTATAGTAGCTGCTCCAGGATTAAATGTGTTGATCATTTTGAACTTTCGGTTTGTTGAAGAAGCTTGGGGTATTTTGATAGACCAATTTACAGATTGTTGAAGAATGTATTACATTTCGGCTTGAAATATAATAGGCTTCTTTCTGAGGAAAAAATGAGTGGTTTTTTACCTTTTTTTATCCAAGGACTAAATTCAGATGATTTAATCTAGCACATAAATACAAAAATTCTTCACGTGCTAGTAAGAACGTTACATAGTCAAATTGAATGATACGAGTTGAACATGATGTGTATTAACAATCACCACTACACTATTCAATATTTTCAATTTTATCCTAAAAATTGCTATTGTGTAAAAATACTGAAAATCAGCCTTGGTTCGCCAAAATTCACACATAGGGTTCAATTTTTGGCCTGTTTGAGTGATTCAAATTGGAAAATGTGAGTTTTATTATTCTCTTTTTTTTTACATTTTCATATTTTCATTTCATAGTTGCAAATACTAGGAAATTTGGCTGAGTTATTGTCATTGACAACAATGGCCAAGTACTGAAAATATGGCTCAAGTGGCTATGGGAAAATGACCGCCATTTTCTCACAAAGAGAGAGAAAATTATTCCGAGGGAACCATCCTATAGGTGGATGACTAATGCACTTGAATATAGTCTTAGTCTTGGAAAAAAGTCTATGGAAAATAATATATTGGCCTGCCAAAACATCCACTCAACCGTTTTTGCACTTAAAAATGGCCTAAATGGCCTTAGGAAAATGCCCACCAGTTCTCACCAGTGAGGGATTAAATTATTCTGACAACATAAGCTTTCAGGTGGAGGATTTACACACTTGACCATTGACTCATTCTCGATAAAAGGTCTATGGACAAGAAGATAATGGCCTTCCAAAACAACCAATCAACCTCTTTTGCACCATTCCAGAAAATGCTCGCCATTGGCAAAAATGGTTAAGTACTGAAAACATGGCTCAAGTGGCTATGGGAAAATGACCACCATTTTCTCACACAGAGAGAGAAAATTATTATGAGGGCACCATCCTGTAGGTGGATGACTAATGCACTTGAATATAGTCTCAGTCTTGGAAAAAAAAATCTGGTCAAGAATATATTGGCTTGCCAAAACAGCCACTGAGCCTTTTTTGCACCTAAAACTTGCCTAAATGGATTTAGGAAAATGCACACCATTTCTCACTAGTGAGGGATTAAAATATTTTGACAACATAAGATTTCAAGTGGAGGATTTACACACTTGACCATTAAATCATTCTTGATAAAAAGTCTATGGCAAAGAAGATAATGGCCTGCCAAAAAATCCAATCAACCTGTTTTGCACCCTGCTAGAAAATGCTCCCCTTTGGCAAAAATGGCTAAGTACTGAAACTATGGCTCAAGTGGCTATGGTAAAATGACCACCATTTCCTCACTGAGAGAGAGAGAAAATCATTCTAAAGGCACCATCCTGTAGGTCGATGACCAATATACATGAATATAGTCTCAGTATTGGAAAAAAGTCTTTGGTCAAGAATATATTGGCCTTTCAGAACAACCACTCAACCTTTTTTGCACCTAAAGCTAGCCTAAATGGCCTTAGGAAAATGCCCACCAGTTCTCACCAATGAGGGATTAAATTATTCTGACAACATAAGCTTTCAGGTGGATGATTTATGCACTTTACCATTGACTCATTCTTGATAAAAAGTCTATGGAAAAGAAGATAATGGTCCGCCAAAACATCCAATCAACCTGTTTTGCACCCTACCATATTATTCTCCCCTTTGGAAAAAATGACTAAGTACTGAAAATATGGTTCAAGTGGCTTTGTGAAAATGACTGCCATTTCCTAAATGAGAGAGATAAAATTATTCTGAAGGCACCATCCTGTATTTGGATGACCAATGCACCTGAATATAGTCTTAGTCTTGGAAAATAGGCTATGTTCAAGAATATATTGGCCTGCCAAAACAACCACTCAACCCGTTTTGCACCTAAAATTGGACTAAATGGCCTAAAAAAAGTCCCACCATTTCTCACCTTTGAGGGATAAAATTTTTCTAATAACATAAGCTTTCAGGTGGATGATTTATGCACTTGAACATTGACTCATTCGTGATAAAAATTCAATGGAAAAGAAGATAATGTCCTTCCAAAATTCCAATCAACCTCTTTTGCACCATGCCAGAAAATGCCCCCCTTTGGCAAAAATGGTTAAGTACTGAAAAGATGGCTCTAGTGGCTAGGTAAAATGACCGCCATTTCCGCACTGAGAGAGAGAAAATTATTCTGAAGGCACCATCCTGTAGGTGGATGACTAATGCACCTGAATATAGTCTCATTCTTGGAAAAAAGGCTCTGGTCATATTTTAAAAATGATTAAAAGATCAATATTGGACAATAAAATAAAAAAAATAAAACTTGAGGCTGGGTAGATCCAGGTTTAAGATCGATCGATGCATTTTTAAAAAAAGTGATAGCTTATGTCTATGTAATTTTTAATGTCAAAGTAAAACCCATTTATAAAAAGTGATAGCTTATGTTTATGCACTTTTTTATGTCAAAGTACAACCAATTTATAAAATTCCCTCCAAAGCCAAGGCCTGAAAAAAATCTTAAAAGTGAGATGTCAGCATAGGGAAAAGTGCATGCCCAAGTCATGAATTATGACCTGGAAATACACTCAAGCCCTATATTTTGTTGTTTAAATACTCTATGCGTGCATAATTTGTGAGTCTAAATTACAATCTGCGTTCATCACTTATGTTTTGAACCTAGACAACGATGGCCAAACTTGAAACAGGGGTGTCCTCTACCACGGGCGCAGTTGAAATGGGGGAATCCTCTTCTGCAACCGCAGTTGAAACACAGGCGTCCATAGATGATATATTCACAGTCAAAAAATTCTAGGAGCATTCTGATGCATGGAGAGATGAAAAGATTTGGCCATTAGGTATGGAAACTATCTTGAGGAAAGCATAAGTTTTTGACTTTTTGTTTGGCATGTTCAATTATGTTGATGAGGAGATAGATGATGCAATTTTGAAATATGATGCTGGGAATATGGAATTCATAATTTTTGGGAAGCGGGTAAACCTCAACCCTGATTTGGTTTCCCGAGCTACAAATATTCCATGCAAAGGGGGGGCGATTTTAAGCTCTTGGAAATCCCCCAAACAGGAGAAGAACCAGATGGCCAATAAAATTAGTGGGAGAGAAATATCTATTTCGAGGAATGGTTTAAGAATGCAAGATGTCCCTCCCAGAATATACAAAACGTTGATTCAGATTGTCCTTAGGACGATTTTGAATCATCACAGGCAGGATATTTCGGGTGAATGTATGAGGGCAGTGATACATTGGGTTGGAGATATACCTGTAGATATTCCTTATCTATTGGATAAGAAAATCCACTTTTCCCTGCAAGAGATCCAATTAAGGAAGGTTAAATTTAGTTTCCCGGGCACACTTCAAACAATTATTGATTTATGTTAACCCCATGCTACTGAAACAAAGATTGGTGATATCAACCAACATGAAAATATATATTTTCCAAAACCACCTGTTAATAAAACATATGTTAGGAAATATAATAGTAGGGAAAATAATGAGGAATTTCCAGTACAGTCTCCTCAGTAGAATGAGGAATTAGTACAATCTCTTGAGCATCATGGGAAATTACTAGTACAACCTCCTGGACAGAATGAGGAATTTCCAGTACAAACTCCTGAGCACCATGACGAATTACGAGTACAGTCTCCTGATTTTGTCACGATTGATGTAGTTCATGCTGCCACAACTTTGAAAGAGCTACATGGACATGTAGATGTAAGTTATTGGGAGGAGGTGACGGACAATGAAATGGAACAAACTACTGCTGAATTTTCCATTCCTCAAGAGGTTCTTGATAGAATTCCTCCTAAACAATTGGCAATTGAGTATGATTGTTTTTTCAAATTTAATTCAAGGGCTTCCACTATGCATTTAGACATTCCATCATATAAGTTTGATAGTAGATATGTGTTCATCCTATATGATAAAATGGAGCATTTCAAGGAACAAGCTTCCTATATATGCAATTGGGCGGAAGAGGGAGTGATAAAAGATAATAATATTATAGAATGCCTCAAACAGATAGCAGTGTTGCAAAAGACAGTTGTGGAAAATCAATTCAAAATAAACAGAATTATAAAAGGCAAAGAAGAAATGGTTGAACTATGATCCAAATAAGTAGAAAAAATCACTGATGAAGATGAAAATGAAATTGAGTCAGTGAGGGTTGTGTATAAAGAGGCTTTGGAAAAAGCTAAAGTTGAAGTGAGTGAACTTAAAGAAGAGTTGAAAAAAAGACCACCGGTTTTTAATATATCACCAATAAGGAAAGAAATGGGTCCTTTATAGGTATTGGAGAAGAAAATTAAAGAAAATGAGCACTTAATACAATAATATCAGTTGAAGATGAAAGAGTGAGAGGGAAGCCATGAACAAAAATTTGGACAGTTAGAATCATTAATTTCTAGTTTGATAAAATTTTTTTCTAAGCAAGCTGAGAAGCTGAGAGCCAAAAGGTTCGAAAGGATCTTTGAAATATTGGAACATAAAAACAAAAGGAGAGGAAACAAATTGTCAGTGAAGAAGGTGGTGAGGGTGAAGGTAAGGGTACCAAATGAGATGAGGGTAAGGGTAAAAATATACAAACACAAATAGTTACAATGTCCTTAGAAGAGCGAGAGAAGTCCTTAGCAAATCGAGAGAAGATGCTACAAGAATGCTTCTCAACGAGCACTGCACTAGGTGATGTGTTTGGTTCATCACCATTATACAAATAAATGAAAGAGAAGATGGTTGAAAAATATGCAAAAATAAGAGAGCTAGAATCAAAACTCTTGGATGGACGAAAATTTCAGCATTTGGGATGTGATATGGAAATTCAAACACTTAAATCCACAATTGTTGATTTGTAGAAGGAATTACAGGGTCCAGCTGCTGCGATGATGGCAATTCCTGTCGTTCCCAACGAGACAGAGTTGAGGGAAAAAGAGCACGAGGAAAAAATACAAAATCTAACAGCTCAATTGACTGAGGTTACCAATCAGTTGAAAAATACGAGACAACAATTGGAAGTTAAGGAAAAACAAGAATCAATGAAGTTTAAGAAAAATGTGGAAATGTTGAACAAATTGATGGAAGAAAAAAGTGTCTTGCTTGGAAATTTAAAAAAAGCTACACAGAAAGTTAAAGAGCTTGAAAACAAATTACAAAATGTGCCTCCTACAACTCCAGAAGAATTATAGTCTCTACGAAAGGAAAGCGAGACCATACATATTTGTCTTCTGCTCAACAGGAGGGATTGCAACCATCTCAGAAACATGCTAGACATGTATAAATCATTGTATATATGTATTTATCGACAGATAACTGAAAACCCATTTTTGTATGATGGTGTTTTGTATTTATCGACAAATGAAAAATGCATTTTTGTATGATGGAGTCTTGTATTTTTCGACATATAATGAAAAATTCATTTTTGTATGATGGAGTGTTGTATTTATTGGCAGATAATGAAAAATGATTTCTAGTTGTCTTACTTTTTCCGTCGTTGTACATTATTGGGTGATAGAAAATATATTCGATTTCTTATACACTCAAGGAATTTTTTAGAGCATTTGCAACTGTCCAAATATTTTTAATATCCTTTTTCATATATTGGCTATGATGACTTGGTGAATTTTGGCAGTAACAATGGATAGTTGTGTTCGATTTCATTTCTATTAAATAACAATTATACTGTTCTTTTCTTGGGTAAAAAAAACTATAACTACACATGTAACAGAATGCAGCCACAATAGAATGAATTTATGACAAAATCTCAGCAAATGGTTATTTTTTTCCTCGAAAAACTCTAAGTTTTTATTTCGAGAGAGAAATGGAAATACAATGCTTATAGGTGCATACAATATTAGACCTTTTCAGAACTATATCCAGCAATCTTCAAGATATCTCTAACCTCCAAAATATCATCAAAATAGGTCTCTAAATACATTAAGACCATATGAATTCCATTTCATTACGAATGTTATGTTCTTCACCACTTTGCATACAATGTTGCTTTATGATCATAGGTCTCTAAACACCCCCGGCGCACCTTGCATGAAGAGACAAAGCATCACTGAGGGTTGGTGCACCTTGCATGAAGGGAAAGAGCACCGATGGCGCACCTTGTCGGTGTGCAAAGTGTGATAGCGCACCTTGCCTGAAGGGAAAGAGCGCCAATGTACTTAGAGAAGGAAAAAACCTCAAACTCAATGCAATTTAGCTAAGGGAACTTCAGGGATTAGGCACAAAGTTGACACATGGCTCATGGTGGCGATATTTTGGCGTAACACTCCTCACACTATAAACTGAAAATCGAATGTGATAACATATAAAATTAGGACAAACTTACTGTTGGTGGTGCAATCAACGATTTCTTAGACTGTTTTTCCCATGAGTTAAATAGTTGTTCCACTTGTTGACAAGTGACATCAGGGAAACACGATTCCAATTGTGTTGTGGTTTCCTTCTTCGACTGATTTATTGACTTATCATATTCAACACGAAGTTGACTTCTAATATTTGAAGGCAAGAATCTTCTTTTTCTAAAATTTTGGAAAGTACCTTCTGATCTCATAACAATATTGGAAAATTGTGTTCTCATCTCATTTACAAGACACATTCTATCATGTTCAAATGTGCTTCTATTGTCCTTATGGACTCCTCTTCCTTCTCATTGGTTACGATTCAAAATTTTCATTTCTCTATGCTTACGCTCCATTACTTCATTCCTTAAACATCCCAACATATAAGGATCAATAGAATGTGTCATCTTCAGAGCATGGGCCCTTGGCATGCATGTAAGGAACCATCTCATCTCCCAAACAGCAAGAGCACAACCACAACAACTCACTTGCAAGGAATCCAATCCTGCAATGACAGTGGCTCAAACTCTTTGTCATGAATGAAATGATACCACCATTCAAACTAGATAATATGATGAAACCAATGTACCTTTTCTCATATGCATATACATCATCCCCCCTACACCCTTGCAGTTGCAACATGTGGAATTCTTTACAACACTTGCACATCCTCACCAACTTTTTATTCTTCTCTTCATCTGGTAGGCCTTCAATAACCTAGAAACAATACATAAGTTTCAATGCATATGAATAAATACTAAGTTTTATTTTCAAAGTAAATAACATTGAGAGCCATTCAACAATAGTCAAAACATAATAACGACATCATTTATTATTAGTCAAGGACCACATAAAAAATAATTGATATGTTAACATAATTATTAAACCTTTAAAATTCCCTCATGTCGAATGGGGATCTTGTCTGATGTTGATCCATTTGATTGCCCATAGTTAAGATCATTGTATTGTTGGATTTTATGATGGTATGGTTCTCTTAGCTTACATGGAACACCAATTTTCTCCATCTCCTCCCAAATTTGAACAAATTTTGTTTTCTCCACGCCTCTAGTTGGATGAACCTTGTCATAATCTTGTGCAATTCTTTGAATTTCATGAAACATATTCAAAAAATTTCTAATCCCAGCATGGCGAGAACAATATACAAGCTTGGACATTGATCCAGGAGTCAACTGTAATTGGCACCAACAGTTTTTGAAGGTAGGAATTAGTGAAATACTAAGAAGCTTAATTTCTAGTTAATAACTAATCATGAAAGTGTGTACCTTTTCATAATTTATTCTATCAATGGGATAATTCTTCATAATAGTCATATTTCTACCAGATAAGGTTGGTTGAATGCTTATAATATTCTCATCTAACTTTTCTTCCCATCATTTGATTGGTTCCAAAGCGAGATTCAACTCCTATAGTAAAGTTCAAGAACATAGTTAGATTATAAATGTTTTGGCAAGATATAAACATAAATTTCAAAACTTGTAATAAATTTTCATAGCTTACAAGGAGAAATTCTGTTGAATCATAGCATTCAGAAACACTACGAATAGTATCTCCTTCTTCAATGTTTATTTCATTTGTAACCATGTGCATCTCTTTTTTATGCCATGTGCACCAAGGAAAAAAATTATTTCCCATTGGAGAAACACTATTATTGCATACTAAACTACATGTGGCCACTAAATCATGACACTCAAACAAATTAATTTTCACAACCCTTCCATCTACCATAGTGATGCCATCTTTTGAAAGTGCTGCTGCTGCAACCTAATCCCCATAAATTTCTGGATGTTATACGGCTCCTCCTTTTATTCTTAGAAATTTTTGTGGTCTCTTGAAAAGTTGATCTTTGTAACCCTTTAAGTTGTCCCTTTTTCTTTTCTCACAAGCCTAGTCGCAGCTTTTATGCCTTTTTTTCCGACCGTTGCGCAGGTTTTAGTGTTAAATCCGCCGACCGTTGTGCACCTTTTTATCTTACCTTTCGCAGACCGAGTGCACACCTTTGTGACTTATCGCCCACCGATCGGTTGCAGCTTTTAACGCCATCGTCGTTGACCATTGCGTAATCCTTTAGCTCATTTCTCGCCGACCGAGCGCAGCTTTTGAGCCTTTTTCCTCCGATCGTTGCGCACCTTTTAGGCTTGTCTTCGCCGATCCCTGTCGCAGCACCTGGTCACATTTTTATCCACAAACCCTCTGACCGTTGCATAGGTCTTGGACTTAAAAGGGCCGCCAGTCACTGCACCACCCGTCTCGTCGCAGCCTTTAAGCCCAAGTCGCCGATCGTTGCGCAGGAGTTAAGGTTAAGTTGCCGATCGTTGCGCATGATGTAAGTATAACTTCGCTGACCGTCGGTACGATTTTTTTTGGAAATCCCAAAGGTTAGTAGGTGGGAACTTTAATTTTTTCTCTCGTGCGAAGTTATTTTTTGTTTCATCGAGCCTCATGCGCATTTAGTACCCCAACTTTCAAACCCGCGGGACTTTATTGATCATGCTTATATATATACGAACGAGATTTGTTTCTTTCCCATTGTTTGCAAGTAGTGAAGCACTGTTTTGCGCCGAAGGAAGCACCAGGTTGACGACCAATCAACACTCACGCATTCTTCACAGCGAGCCTCTCCAGGTCTGACAGGTAGGACTGTAAACCCTTCCCGTTTGTTTTTTACCGTTTGGAACGTCGTTTTACCTCTCAGTTTTCCTTTAAAACCTTTTCATTGGTTGCATTTTTAAGCTAGACCCTCGTCCTTGTCAGATTGAGTCGCATGGTTGAGTGTGGCCCGTCGTTGCCTGTACTCCGGATTTTGGGTCAAAATTTTTACCCTGTACCCACTAGGGAACTCCTTGTCCTTAGTGCAGTCGGCATGCTGTCGATGGACCTCTCCCAAACCTTGAGTCCCGACGACCACGCCGTTTTTCATCCCTATAGAGTCGTTTTGGACTGAGAAGAAGTTGCGTCAGTTGTTTTCACACAGCCATCTTTGTTCCACGTGCACACACATGCTTACCACTATCAATCTCTCACGGTTTCATTCTTCAGTAGTCGTGTGCGTAGTTGTTTGTTTCATAAACTGACCACGCTGAGGCTTCGCCCGTCATTTTAATGTTTGCTTAAAAGATGTTTTTGCACGAGCGTTAAATTCACTAGCTTGATTGAAATCTTGTTCTTCCTGGCGTGATTATTTCACACTTTAACTTTCTAAAATAGTGTCGTTAGAAATTGCTTGCTTATTGATAATAATGATAAGCTAGTGTTACCGATCACCATAAACATTCATTTTGTTTAAACCGCACTCTTTGAACTGCCGCATCAATAATTTTTGCATAAATGTTGGTCTTCGTTGTTTTCAACTCTAATAGGGAGCTAGCATGCATGTCAATTCAAGTTCCATTTTAATATCATGAATATAGACATTGTACCACTCGTAAGTAATTGATATCCCTCGTTTGTCTCCTCGTTGTCAACACAGGTCTGATGTGCACAGGAGATCTGCCAGAAAGAAAGCCAAGTTAGCCGAGTCATATTTAGACGTGGAAATCCTCTTGGACACCTCGCTTGAGACGATGTTCGGCGACGCAAAGGCTATCACAGGAGCTGCCCCAGAGTAGCAATGGGGCGAGCTATACAGAGCTATAGAAGACCAAGACTTCCCTGAAGCTTCCTTGGAAGAACTAATGGTCTACAAGAGAATAAATAAGTCCGGTCTCCACAAAGTAACAGCCCGCCCCGAGTTGTTCCCATGCTCCGAGGTCATTGGTTGGATCCTACCCCAGGTGAATACCAACTCCCATTTCATCACAGATATCACAGGGATGAGTATTGCATCCTTTGCGCCAGAACATATCATGGCAGCATACAAACTGCTACACCCTAAGTTTTTCCTAAATGACGAATGGTTATCCGGGCTTAAAATGGACCCTTTGGAATGTGCTAGAAAGATGACAATTGTCGAAAGGCAAATAAGGCAAAGAAACAATGGAGAGTATGAGAGCAATATTCTAAGGACTCCGTACAGACTCATCTCCCTGATGTTGAGTCGGGTGTTCGGCATGCCGAATGGGAACGTATACAAACTAGGCTGGGAGCTTGCATTAGGGGAATTTTGAGGTTTAAAATGGGCCTCATAAGAGATATAATAAAATAATATGAGTTTGTCATTTTGTGGGGAAGGTATATATACAACTCACCTCTTGCACCACAATCTATATAACTATGGTTGAGTTAAATTGAAAAGATGTCTATAAATAAAAATAATAATAAAACCTCATGATGTGACTAAAAATAAAGTACTTTTAGTACCTAAATGTACTAAAATAAAGTACTAATAAATAAAATAAAGTAAAATACTTTAGTTTTTAATTATAAACTTAAGTTAAACTTATATGAATAAGTTCACATTAATAATTATATATATATATAATTTCAATTTATATTCATTAAACTCAATATAAATATATTTTCTAAATAATTTTTAAACTTATTTCTCTAAATTAAAATTTAATCAAATAAATATTAAATCAATTAGATATCACGAATATTAGTTTAACTTAATTTAATTAAAAGTTAAATCTATATACTTTAAAAATTTAAAATTATATTTTTTAAATTTTTATAACGATTTTGTTGATTATAATAAAATTATCCTCTCACATTATATTCTAACATATTTATTCCTTATAACAATACCATATCTTATAATATTATAATAAATTTAATATACTATAATTTTATATCTTATAGTTTTAAAACAATATATAAATACGTTAATATAATCTTACAACAAAGTAATAAATCAGATATATATTAAAAAATTTAATATAATCTTATAACAAATTTAATATAATATAAACAATAAATAAATAAATAAATAAATAAATAAATATATATATATATATATATATAAATAAAGAATTTAATATAATAAAATGGATAAGTTAGGATAACACGTATACCGGTTTAATATAACATATAAAAGAGTTTAATATATATAAGAGGTTTGTTATAATATATTATAATAAAAGTTTAATGTAATACGTAGTGGTACCTACCCATAGTTGTTCTAAGTAGTACTTGAATTCGAAACACATGAATATGATAGTACCTAATATTTTGAATTTTGAATTTGAGTTATGTTTTTGTTTATAAAAATATATTTTATAGAAAAGTATTTGAAGTACCTTATTTTATAAGTATTAGATGTATTAAGAATATAAATATTATATTAAAGTTACTTTGTGACTGTTTTTTTCATTATGATTATGGTTAATTATGGGTTTGCATCTACCATTTAGAATTTAACAAATAAGTATCTTTAACTCAAGTAATGCCACCTCAATTGTAATAGATGATGTCACTCTCTAGAATGTGATTGGTTCTTGTAAAGTTGATGTTGATAGTACTTTTTTTGTTTTGAGGCCCATTTTAGACCTCAAAATTCCCCTAATGTGATGTTCCACATGGCCGCGCAAGGTGCAATTTTCAATTGGGCAGACATCATATCAGATTACATGGCCTCACTTATAACCGCTGCCCACGGAGGAATGACTCAAAACAAGGCTGATTTCTTCATGTCCTCTTATCTGGTGGATTGCTTACTCGTCAAGCACCCTTTTCCTAATCTGGGATGCATCTGGAAGAGCAAGGAATCCCCCTCCATGTATCTTATCCGATAACGTGGGCACACAAGTATGAAAGCTACTATACTCAAATCTGTGAAAGGTTCATCATGCCCCTATATCGGCTGATTTTTAAAGAAGAACCTAACTTCCTATCAAAAAATTCCATGCCCATCATAGAAACATACAGAGATTACTATTTCTCTATGGAGGGGACATACTTCAAAATGTATGGAGGTAGCCGTGCCCCGTCCCTATTACCCCGATATGCCACAGATTACGTCGTACATAAAGAGGCTGTAAGGAAACTCTTTATAGACGGAGTCAATAAAATACTCAGTGATAAGAAGAAGGCTGCATACCTACCAATGCCATTTATCATTGGAGCATACCAGCTCCCCAAGGCAAAAGATGGTGTGGATTTCGCTAATGATTTAGAGGCCTTCCATTTTGGGACAAAAATATTTAAGAGGCATGACCCCGAAGGCAAAGATGCTACTCACTGCAACATCCTTAGGGTCACTTTTGAGTATGCACACCATTTCGACAAGGACGAAGAGTTCTTTCGAAGTGCCAAAAATATGACCGAGTTGGGAAAGCACTACCGCCCTAAAAGTGGAGCCAGTTCCAGTTCCAAACTTGTGGGGTTAATGAAAAATGAGCGGTAGGAGAAGCAGTGCCAAGAGGAAATGGTAGCGCAACTAGAGGAAGTTGAAAGAAAGAAGAAAGAGGAGGCAGATAGGCTTGAAGAAGAAGAAAATCAAAGGCTCCAAAGGGAGCAAGTAGAAAAGAAGAAAGAGGAAGCAGAAAAGCTTCAAAAGGAAGAAGAATAAAAACAACATCAAGATGCAGAAGCTGCTAAAATTCAGCAAGAACAGGATGAGAGATTTCAAAGAGAAGAAGCCGAAAGGATAAAGAGAGAAATGGCTGAAAAGATGCAAGAAATAAGGGAGAAAGCAGAAGCGGAGGCAACAGAATTACAGAGGCTGAAAGAAGAAGAAGAGAAGTCCAAAGAAGACGTGGATCAAGGGGGCTCAGGCACACAAGATATGGACTTAGGTGCATTAACAACAACCTCTGAAGGACTTGTCTTGTCTCAAGAACTCCATCTCACCCCATACACCCCCTCGAAGCAGCGCCTAGTGTCAAAGTTGGATTCCATCTTTTTTTATTCTAGAAGGAAGGCTATCATAAGTAGGTCGGAGAAGACGATGAAAACTGGAAAAAACTGAGAGGAAGTCAGGCTAACTCAAGTTCCAATCTTTCAAGGGACTAATAGAGATCCCGAGTTCACGATAGCATGCAGTGTAGCTTTGACTCAGGCAAGTGCCGATAATGTAGGTATACTGGTGGAGGAAGTAAAGAAATACAAAGACAAATGCTTCAAAGTTAAATATATCTCATGAAAGAAGTGCACCTAGGTAAAGAGCTGAAAAGGAAGTACGACGAACTTCAGGAAGAGAAGGTAGAGATAGCGGTTAAGAAGCAGAAGCTCGAAAAGGAGAAGGATGCACTAAATGCGCAGCTAGTAATAGCAGAAGGCAAAAAGAAAGAGCTAAAAGCACACATACAAGAATTAGAGCAGCATGGAGCCAACAATATGCGACAGATTGAGTTCTACAAGCCTCGGCTCGAAAGGCCGACAAAAGAAAAGGACCAACTGTCGGAGCAGCTAAAAGAGGCAAAAGAGAAGAAGCAGGATCTAACTTCGTTCCATGAGCAAGCATGCGATATGCTAAAGAGAGTTTATCGATCGCTAGAACTGATCTTGGAGGAGATTTGTAGGATAGAAGGAATGATTTCAAGAATGAAAGCGATTGATATTGAGGCACTAAGACTGAAGAGAAGGTATGTGCGACACTTAGAAGAAATCAATGGACAGTTTGAATGGAGGAAAGGGAAATCAGGATTCCCGGGAAACCTACATGTCTTGTTCGCAGAAGAGTTAGACTTGGATTTGGGAGTCCTTGAGTTCTGTAGAGACTGTGGTACGAAGATAAGCATTGCAATCCATAAAAACATCAAGAAATGTACTGACGTCTACTTAAAAATCCGGGAGACCCATGGGAAAAGCCACATGGTCTTACCTGAAACCATAGATGATTTTCCCGAAAAAGATCAGTGCTTGTCAGACCTACGGGGCGAACAAAATGCAGAAATAGAGTACAGTAAGCAAGATTAATGTCCCGACTCTAGAAGACCTCCACCGGTTGATTGGGAAAACTTCTATCCATGCCTATTTTATAGAGGACGTTGCCCATGCGACAGTAGCAAGAGAAGCAAACGTTAAATCGGATCTGCGTAAGCATGAAATAGCACTGAAAATGATGATTTATGCGTGGGGAAATACTATTTTACGAGAAATCATCCAGTGGGCTGGCTACATTGCAGATGTGGATAGACCTGCTGAAGTAAGCCAACCTGCAGAAGTGGACGGGGCAGCGAAAATAAAAGGACCAGCTGAAGCAGCAGGACCATCTGGAAATTAAATATATTTTAGAAAAGACAGTTGGGACTGTTTTTATTGTATAAAGGTTTTAGAAAAAAGATGGAAAAAACTATTGTCTCTTTAGGCACTAGAAGACAAAATTTTATGTTTCCCTAGGTTTAGGGTATGAGAAGAGA
Organism: Larix kaempferi; assembly: GCA_027924585.1. Lineage (NCBI taxonomy): Eukaryota > Viridiplantae > Streptophyta > Pinopsida > Pinales > Pinaceae > Larix > Larix kaempferi. The sequence goes on from BSBM01000305.1 coordinate 8,881,673, forward strand.
CAAATTTTGTAAAAGTTATAAATAGAAGGATAGAATAGAAGAAGAGGGACTTTTGGCAGGTGAAAGGACGGATTGGTGCTGTACGTGAATTATTTTGCTGCATCAATAAAGAAGGACCTATTTTTACCTGGAAAAGCTAGCACTACGTTTTGCTTGAATAATGTTGAATCTCTGCTGGATTATTTCTGCAATTTTCATGCATATACTGTGAGATCGTTCTTGACTATTCTGGATTATTTCTAAGTTGTGAATGCTTTCATTTCCTATGCAAATATGCTGTGTTAAATGAGTAATGGAATGCTTTAAATTCTGTCAAAGCTATCTTTTATATCTTTTAATTTCTGCTGTGAATGCATCTGTGTTATTAAACAACTATCTGTGAGATTCTTGGGTGTATTTCAGTTTATTACTCATATTTCAGTTTTGCTCCCTGCAGGGACAGATTAATTAGCTTAGATATTTTAGATCAGACTTGTTTCAACTGCATGCATTTAGATAGAGCACTTGCATATCATCTTTAAGCATAAAATACATAAACGGTGGATCAGGCCGTAACTGGTGAAAGAAAACAAACCTTTAAATCTTATACGGTATTCAAGCCATTAACCGGATGGATTCCCCACACCAAACGGTGAGCGATCTAATTGGGCTTGCTTACCGGGGATAATCCCTTACTGATTGGTGCTATGAATTTCAAGGCATCAACAGTTTTTGGCGCTAGAAGGAGGTCCACCAGTGCATGGTTGGCAGAGGAGATCCGTTCGTTAGAAGAAATTCCCCTGAAGGCTCACTTGAAATAGCTATACCAAACAATTTCGATCTGGAATCACAAGGTCAAGAAAATCCCAATCCTAAGGTTGAACATCAAGAATCACTGTACGCTGTCCCTTTTGCAAAAGTAGCAAACTTCAGAAGGCATACTCGTTCTTATGTTAGGGAAATAGGTGGTTTGAACGTGATTCCCTTATTACGCAGAAGAAGGGCTCTGAGGAGAGAAACCCAGTACACAAGAGACTCAGTTCTTGTTGAAAATCTCGAAGAATTATTGGATCTGTCGTTACAGGAAATCACAGAACCTTTTAGTGAAATCAGATTTGAGACTCCTCCAAATCAATAAATACCTCAAACGCCACCACGTTCTCCGCGTAATTCTCCACCACACTTACCACCACATTCTCCACCGAGAGTTATGGCTGTACCTGCGTGGAGAGCCAGAGGAGCGCTGAATTTAGTTGGGCCATTCCATGATCTGCCCAAGAATCCAGAAAATGTATTACCTAAGTATGATCCTGGGAAAGGTATCTCTGCTGAAGATCACCTTAAAAGCTTCTATTTAGCTTTGAATCTTCTCAATGTACAACACGAGGATGTAGTCTGCAGACCTTTTCCTTATACTTTTGAACCCAAGGTATCTTCCTGGTACTTTAGTTTGCAAGCTAGTTTAATATCGAATTGGGAAGAATTCGAGAAATGTTTCTTAGGTAAATATGGAAATCAGAAAACAGTTGCTATACTCATGAAAGAACTGTTATCCATGAGGATGGAAAATAAAGAGAAAGTTCAAGAATTCAACCAAAGGTTTACTACTTTGTTGAATAATTTCAGTGATGCAACAAGACTCGCTGAAGAATATTTAGTTGAATATTATACTACAACGCTTGATCCTCCCATAGCAATGTTTGTCAAAATAACAAAGAAAACTACCCTGATAGAAAACTTCGAAGAAGCCAAGAAGGTAGAGGAATAAGCAGACAATATTGCTAAGCATTCCCTTGATCTGGAAACAAAACCAACAACTACTAAGAAAACTCTGTTTTTAACCAGACCTAAGGAAGAATCGTCAGCTGATTTAGAAAATGTGGTCAAAATGATGCAGAAGCTATCTAATAAAATCGTAGATCTTGAAAAGGATAGGGCAACCAACACATATAGAAAGCCATTCAAACCTTTCTATAAGAAAATGGATGAAAGTGGCTAGCCTCTTCCACCGGTAAACAACTATACTGTTTTAAATTTGAATGAAGTAGGAATGGATCATTTCTGCACTTTTCACCAAGAGCAACATTCTGAAAAGAGCTTTCCGCAGTGGATAAATTCGATGAGCTTGGTCATGAACCAATTGCTGGATGCACAAGTTACGGACCAAGAATATCCTCAAGAAGAGCAGACACTCGAGCAACAAGAACCCGCTCCAGACACCACAATGGTGTTATGGGATTGGGTTCCCTTAACAAAATTAATTGAAGAGGGCACGGAAGAAAGTCAAGTTTCAGCTGTAATTGTTACTACTAGGAGTAAGGGCCCAGTTGCAGATACAACCCTAGATGTTCCTAAGCCTAAGGTTTCAAAAGAAATACCAAAGAGGCATATAACTGTCATCCCACCGTAGCCTAAAGTAATACCCATGATGACAAAAGAGTCAAGCCCATAAATAAATAAACATCCAAAGGTTACAACAAGCAAAATAGAAAGTCATGGAAAAAGTTCAAAAGATTATGACATGGGATATGACATCATCGAAGATATCAAGAAAACAAAAGAAAACATCTCTATCTTTGAAATGTGTAGTCTTACCCAACAAAGGAATAAATTGTTAGAAGCTTTCGAACCCCAATCTATCACTTTAGTAGAAAACACTGAGGAAGATCCTGAGATAAATGAAGCTAACATTGGTGGGAAATCCAGATCTCAAACTTTGCCTTTTCTGTTGACCTTTGAAATTTTTAATCATAATGTACACAACTATTTGGTAGACTCTGGGGCTTCTTCAAATGTCATGCCACTATCAATATGCAAGAAGATTAATGGACAACCAATACCATCCCCATCGCAGACCATATAGTTGGATAGGACTGCTGTTAAAGTAATCAGAGAAATGAAATATGTGCTTATTAGATTATTAGCAGATCCTAGAGTATGTCAATTTATTGATATTATGGTGGTGGATATACCGGAGGATTATGGTTTAATTTTGAGTAGGGTCTGGTCTAAGAAACTGAATGGTTACTTTGCAACAGACTGGTCTCACTTGTGGCTACTGTACCAAAATAGAGAAAATCAGATCAAAATACTGAGAGAACCTCACATGAAACAAAATGTAACTCAGTTGGAAGAAAAGAATGAAGCTGTAGCTTTTTCATCTTCAGTATTGGGAAATTATTTTTTAGAAATTAAACCTGGAAATTATCAAGCAACCGAAGTTAGCCATGAATCAGACGAGCAGTCCGATCTCCTTCATTTTTCTCGGACTGATGACATTGATTGTAACATAGTAGGATTAGTCACTGACTTAGATGCTAGTAAGACTAACTTAATTAAAACAGAAAACACATTTTGGATTCTGTATTTTGATGGTTCCAAAACTCAAGAAGGATCCGAATCCGGTTGTGTTTTGATCGACCTTGAATTAAATAAACATTTTTTTTTATCTTGTAGACTAGAGTTTGAATGCACAAATAACACAACAGAGTATGGAGCTCTAGTACAGGGATTGAAGAAAGCTATTAGTTTGAATGTTAAATACTTAAAGGTCTTTGGTGACTCGGAGATAGTTGTCAGGAAGGTAAGAGATACAATTCACTGTCTTTCACCGCATTTGAAAGGTTATCAATCTGAAGTTTGGAATTTGATTTCACACTTTGATGCATTCAATATCAATTCCATTCCTAGATTACAGAATGCTGCAGCTGATTTGTTAGCTACTTCTGGTTCCAGATTAGTGCCCACTAATAACAAATGCTCTATTGAACTAATTTTCAGGCCATCTGAACTAGATAATATTACAAATCTCAGAGTATTTGATGATGATGATCAGATTATCAGTTTCCTAACAAATGAAGAGGCTTTTCAAGAAGCCATAATCGATGAAGAGAAACACGATTCGGATTTGCAAAATAAAGATGTAGTCAAAGGAAACTTCATGCCAAAAGGAGTAAGGACTTTGGAAGGATTGTTTGATCTGCAAAACAAGTTGAGGCCAGCGAATGTCAAAACCGACAGCTCATCCATGCAACATGAATTGGTAAATGTGGGAACAGAAGCTGAGCCAAAATTTGTCAATCTTGGTAAATGTTGCTCGCTAGGCGAAAGAGATAAGTTCATCAAAATGTTTCAGCAATATAAAGATATTTTTGCATGGACTTATGAAGATCTGAAAACATATGATACTCGCATTATACAACACATAATACCAATGAAGCCAGGCGTGAAACCATTTCAGCAGCAACTGTGAAGAATGCATCCGATGCTTGAGCCATTGATAAACAAAGAGTTGAAGAAGTTGTTGGATGATAAGATCATTTTTAAGGTCCAAAATTCAGAATGGGTTGCTAATTTAGTCTTCGTGAGAAAGAAGTCAGGGGAAATAAGACTGTGAGTGGATTTTTGGAACTTGAACAAAGCTTCCGGTAAAGACAACTACCCTGTGCCGCCAATGGATCAAATTTTATGGATGGTTTCGGGTTTAGAACTGTTCTCCCCGTTAGATGGTTTCACCAGATATAATCAAGTATTAGTAGCAGAGGAGGACTGACTTAAGACCACTTTTCGTACAAAGTGGGGAAATTTTTCACACCGAAGAATGCCATTCGGTTTGATAAACATAGGAGCTACCTTTTAAAGAGCTATGGACATTGCTTTTCGAGGATTTATTGGAAACTATGTAGTAATTTATTTAGATGATGTGACAGTCTTTTCAAAGGAAAGAGAAGACCATGTTTTCCATTTGAAACAGATTTTTTATCGTTGCAGAAAATATGGTATATCTCTAAATCCTAAGAAGAGTATTTTTTGCTATCCTTGAAGGTAAAATCCTAGGTCATATCATCTCAAAAAGGGGGATCTCGATAGATCAAGAGAGAATGTAGGCTATAAGCAAGATTCCCATGCCCCATAACAAGAAGGCTATGCAATCTTTCATGGGCACAATAAACTTTGTTCGAAGGTTTGTACCAGATTTAACTCAAATTGTGAAACCTTTGCAGCAAATGGTAAAACAAAGTGTGCAGTTCAAGTGGACTGACATAGAGAAGACTACATTTAAAGACATTAAAGCTGCCATAGATAATGCACCTTCCTTAAGAAGTCCATATTTCGAAAAAGATGTCATCATGTACACTTTTGCTTGAGATAACTCTCTCGTAGTTGTGCTCACTCAGAAGGGAGAATCAGGAGATGAGTATCCAATATCTTTTATGAGCACTGGTTTGCAAGGTGTTGAACTGAATTATCCCGTCGTAGACAAGCAAGCATATGTAGTATTCAAAGCGGTAAATCAGTTCAGGCCATATATCCTAAAGAACAGAACTAAAGTCATAGTACCTCACCCCACTGTTAGATCTTTGTTTGTACAAAAGGAATTGGGTGAAAGGAGAGGAAACTGGGTCACCGCTCTTCAAGAATATGATTTGGAATTCAAACCAGCCACCATTATAAAAGGCCAAGGGTTATGCAAATTACTCACTGAAAATATAGTTAATGAAGAATTAGACTGGGAGAATGAATCCGAACTGAATATGGCTGAGGTATGTCCCATTTTCACCGCTCCAGATTTGTGGTATAGGGACCTAGTGTATTATTTGTAGCAGGGATACTTACCAGATCACTGGAGTTCTAAGCAAAGAAGGGCACTCCGTCTGAAATCAACATCCTATCAAATAATTGATGGAGTACTTTTTAGAAAGAATTATGATGGGATATTTCTCAGATGTCTTGAGAAAGAGGACGTTGATAAAGTAGTCAAGGAATTGCATGATGGCCCTACTGGAGGACACTATTCCGGAAATACCATGACTCATAAACTACTCAGAGCTGGTTACTATTGGCCCACTCTATTCAAGGATGCTCATGCTTATGCCCAGAATTGTGATATATGTCAAAGAAGTGCCGGCAGATTGTCGAAAGCAGCATGACCATTGCAACCAGTGATCATCTCTGAACAATTCGAACAATGGGGGATAGATGTTATTGGAGAGATAAATCCAAACTCTTTGCTACAGCACCGGTATATTCTTATGGCTACAGATTATTTCACCCGGTGGACAGAAGCGGTCCCGCTGCACAAAGTAAATGAAGATGCAGCTATCAAGTTCCTGGAAGAAAACATTATAACCAGGTTTGGGGTTCCAATTTCCCTGTCTTTGATAATGCAACCTAATTTTCATCTATAAAAATAAATGAATTTTTTTATGAGAAAGGAATTAAATTGCATTATTCAACCAATTACTATCCCCAAGGGAATGTATTAGTTGAATCCATAAACAAAAAACTCATCCAAATTCTTAATAAAACCGTCATTGAAAATCAGAGAAGTTGGCATACAGCCCTCCCAAATGCTTTATGGGTAGACATAGTTACCCCGAAGAATGCCTTAGGACTCTGCTCGTATACTCTACTCTATGGTAAGGAAGCCATACTCCCTCCGAACATACTTCTCACGTCCTTGCAATTATCCCAAGCTTCTCGAGGTTCCAGCAGTCAAGTCCTCCAATCAAGAATTGATACTCTGCTGAAGCTTGAGGAGTCACGGCAGAAAGCCAAAGATAGGTTCCGCCAACACCAAGATATTGTCAAAAGGTGGTTTGATAAGCGGAAATCCGACAAGAGGAGTTTCGAGATAGGTGACTTAGTTATGAAGTGGGATTACACACATGATGGTAATGGAAAGCATACAAAATTTCAACATTTATGGCTTGGCCCTTACCAAATTTTCAAAAATCTTGGCCCATTGACGTACAAATTGAAAGACTTACAGGGGGAGGAAGAAAACCTCTCTGTCAACGACCTTGTTTTAAAGCAGTACTTCACATGGTCCTAGCAGGACTTTTTGTACATAAATAAATGTTGTTTTGTTTTTTCTAAGTTTACATCTTTCTTTTGTGTGATTTGAGTTGTTGCTCTCTTTCACTTAGGAGTCTGTAGTCCGTTTTCATTTGATTGTTTCCATTTTGACCTTTTTTCACCCTATTTTTGTTTGGTATCTTTATTCTTTAATAAACCCCAGCCCAACTTCTTGGTGCAGTTGAGAGGTAGGACTTTGAACAAATCTCAAAATTTGAAAGGCCAGAATCTACTTGTAAAGAAAGTGTCTCTATGTGACTTTGATTTTGCTAACTAGTTTCCAGAGTGAAGAGATCCTTTCTGTTCATACTTGTGTCACATTAACCCCTGTTAAATAACTGAGATTTATTATTTCCTTGTTACTATCTTGGGGCTCCATTCACTCTCACATTAATGATTGTCTCAAGAAGTGAGCTGCAATGGACCCACAGAGGAAGCATATGTCACATATGTATGGTATTTAAAATGATACCATGCTACAAATCAAAAGCCAAAAGATCTTATACAAATGAGTTTGTTTTCCAGAAATTCTCGCCTCCATTAAAGCATGGTTGAGAAAAGCAAAGACATCCAATCAAGGAAGTTGTTCTAAAAGTCAGCCCAGCAAGGTTCTTCTTTATCCGTGAGCATGATAATCAAATAAATCTCTTGCTCACACAATAGGACACTATGGATTGAAGAACCCAAGTTAATGTTGAAGATTGAATAAAGTTATCATGGAAGGTTCAAACAACAAAAGTCGTAAATAAAGAAAGTATCCAAAAGGATACTGACAACATGGGAATGAGGAACAAACGAATATGTCTGTGGGATGTTGTTACAATCCTTTGGAGTCCGATGTTAGTCGACATTTGAAAGACAATTTTTAAAATGAACCCCATACTTTGTCCCTAAGAGAGTTAAAGAGAAGTCTGATTCAAGGTTTCCTTTTGTCCCAATGACCATTATGATAAAAGTGATCACTCCCTTTGCAGAAGCTGGACTGGGTAAGCAATTTTGTTATATATGGGACCATCAACTCATAATTTTTATGACCTTGAGAAGAGATTAATTCAGAGATCTGTGTTCACCAGCGAATCGCCAATTGTTGCTGCTACAACCTAATCCCCATAAATTTCTGGATTTTATAGGGCCCCTCCTTTTATTCTTAGAAAGTTTTGTTGTCTCTTGAAAAGTTGATCTTTATAACCCTTTAAGTTGTTCCTTTTAAGTTGTCCCTTTTTCTTTTATCCAAAAGAAGTTGTTTTTGTGGCTAAGGAAAAAGCTTAACATTTTTCTCACAAGCCTAGTCGCAGCTTTTATGCCTTTTTCACCGATCGTTGCACAGGTTTTAGTGTTAAATCCGCCGACTGTTGTGCACCTTTTTATCTTACCTTTCGCTGACCAAGTGCGCACCTTTGTGACTTATCGCCCGTCGATCGGTCATAGCTTTTAATGCCATCATCAACGACCATTGCGCAATCCTTTAGCTCATTTCTCGCCGACCGTGCACAATTTTTGAGACTTTTTCCTCCGACCCTTGCGCACCTTTTAGGCTTGTCTTCGCCGATCCCCGTCGCAGCGCCTGGTCACATTTTTATCCACAAACCCTTCGACTGTTGTGCAGGTCTCGGTCTTAAAAGGGCCACCAGTCACTGCACCACTTGTCTCGTCGCAGCCTTTAAGCCCAAGTCATCGATTGTTGCACATGAGTTGAGGTTAAGTGCCGATCGTTGCGCAAGATGTAAGTAAAACTTCGTCGACTATTGGTACAGTTTTTTTTGGAAATCCCGAAGGTTAGTAGGTGGGAACTTTAATTTTTTCTCCCATGTGAAGTTATTGTTTGTTTCATAGAGCCCCGTGCGCATTTAGTACCCCAACTGTCAACCCCGCGGGACTTTATTGCTCCTGTTTATATATATACGAATGAGATTTGTTTCTTTCCCACCGTTTGCAAGTAGTGAAGCATTATTTTGTGCCGAAGGAAGCACCAGGTTGACGACCAATCAACACTCACGCATTCTTCACAGCGAGCCTTGCCAGGTCTGACAAGTAGGCCTGCAAACCCTTCCCATTTGTTTTTGACTATTTGGAACCTCGTTTTACCTCTCAGTTTTCCTTTAAAACCTTTTCATTGGTTGCTTATTTAAGCTAGACCCTTGTCCCTGTCACATTGAGTCGCATGGTTGAGCGTGGCCCATTGCTGCCTGTACTCTGGCTTTTGGGTCAAAATTTTTACCTTGTACCCACTAGGGAACTCCTTGTCCTTAGCGCAGTCGGCATGCTGTCGATGGACCTCGCCTGAACCTTGAGTCCCAATGGCCACACCGTTTGTCATCCCTATAGAGTCATTTTGGACTAAGAAGAAGCTGCGTCGGTTGTTTTCACAAAGTCATCTTTGTTCCACGCGCACACACATGCTTACCACTATCAGTCGCTCACGGTTTCATTCTTCAGTGGTTGTGTGCGTAGCTATTTGTTTCATAACTGATCACTCTGAGGTTTCGCCCGTCATTTTAATGTTTGCTTAAAAGATGTTTTTTCTCGAACGTTAAATGCACTAGCTTGCTTGAAATCTTGTTCTTCCCGGCGTGATTATTTCGCACTTTAACTTTCTAAAATAGTGTCGTTAGCAGTTGCTTGCTCATTGATAATAATGATAGGCTAGTGTTATCGATCGCCAGAAGCATTCGTTTTGTTTAAACCGCACTCTTTGAACTGCCGCATCAATAATTTTTTCATAAATATTGGACTTCGTTGTTTTCAACTCTAATAGGCAGCTAGCATGCATGTTAATTCAAGTTCCATTTTAATATCATGAATATGGACATTGTACCACTCGTAAGTAATTGATATCCCTTGTTTGTCTGCTCGTTGTCAACACAGGTCTGATGTGCACAGGAGATCTGCCAGAAATAAAGCCAAGTTAGCCGAGTCAGATTCAGACGTGGAAATCCTCTTGGACACCTCGCTTGAGACGATGATCGGCGACACGAAGGCTATCACAGGAGCTTCCCCAGAGTATCAATGGGGCGAGATATACAGAGCTATAGAAGACCAATACTTCCCTGAAGCTTCCTTAGAAGAACTAATGGCCTACAAGAACATAAAGAAGTCCGGTCTCCACAAAGCAACAAACTGCCCCGAGTTGTTCCCATGCTCCGAGGTCATTGGTTGGATCCTACCCAGGTGAATACCGACTCCCGTTTCATCACATATATTACAGGGATGAGTCTTGCATCCTTTGCGCTATAACATATCATGGCAGCATACAAACTGCCACACCCTAATTTTTTCCTAAATGATGAATGGTTATCCAGGCTAAAGATGGACCCTTTGGAATGTGCTAGAAAGATGACAATTGCCGAAAGGAAAATAAGGCAAAGAAATAGTGGAGAGTATGAGAGCAATCTTCTAAGGACTCCGTACAGACTCATCGCCTTGATGTTGAGTCGGGTGTTCGGCATGCCGAATGGGAACGTATACAAACTAGGCTGGGTGCTTTTGATGTTCCACGTGGCTACGCAAGGTGCAATTTTCAATTGGGAAGAAATCATATTAGATTACATGGCCTCGCTTATAACCGCTGCCCAAGGAGGAATGACTCAAAACAAGTATGATTTCTTCATGTCCTCTTATCTGGTGGATTGCTTACTCGTCAAGCACCCTTTTCCTTATCTGGGATGGATTTGGAAGAGCAAGGAATCCCCCCTCCATGTATCTTATTAGATAACGTGGGCACACAAGTATGCAAGCTACTATACTCAAATATGTGAAAGGTTCATCATGCCCCTATATCAGCTGATTTTTAAAGAAGAACCTAACTGCCTATCAGAAAATTCCATGCCCATCATAGAAACATACAGATATTACTACTTCTCTATGGCGGGGACATACTTCAGAATGTATGGAGGTAGTCGCGCCTTGTCCCTATTACCCCGGTATGCCACAGATTACGCCGTACATAAAGAGATTGCAAGGAAACTCTTTATAGATGGAGTCAGTAAAATACTCAGTGATACGAAGAAGGATGCATACCCGCCAATGCCATTTATCATTGGATCATACCAGCTCCCCAAGGAAAAATATGGTGTGGATTTCACTAATGATTTAGAGGCCTTCAATTTTGGGACAAAAAGCTTTAAGAGGCATGTCCCCGAAGGAAAAGCTGCTACTCACTGCAACAAGCTCAGGGTCACTTTTGAGTACGCACACCATTTCGACAAGGACGAAGAGTTCTTTCGAAGTGCCAAAAATATGACTGAGTTAGTAAAGCGCTACCGCCCTAAAAGTTGAGCCAGTTCTAGTTCCAAACCTGTGGGGTTAATGCAAAAGGAGCGGGAGGAGAAGCAGCGCCAAGAGGAAATGGAAACGCAACTAGAGGAAGCTGAAAGAAAGAAGAAAGAGGAGGAAGATAAGGTTGAAGAAGAAGAAAATGAAAGGCTCCAAAGGGAGCAAGCAGAAAAGCAGAAAGAGGAAGCAGAAAAGCTTCAAAAGGAAGAAGAAGAAAAACAACGTCAAGATGCAGAAGCTGCTAAAATTCAGCAAGAACAAGCTGAGAGATTGCAAAGAGAAAAAGCTGAAAGGATAAAGAGAGAGATGGCTGAAAAGATGCAAGAAATAAGGGAGAAAGCAGAAGCGGAGGCGACAGAATTATAGAGATTGGAAGAAGAAGAAGAGAAGTCCAAAGAATATGTGGACCAAGGGGGATCGGGCACACAAGATATGGACTTAGGTGCACTAACGAAAACCTTTGAAGGAATTGTCTCGGGTCAAGAACTCCCACTCACCCCATACACCCCCTCGAAGCAGCGCCTAGTGTCAAAGTTGGATTCTTTCTTTTTTGATTCTAGAAGGAAGGCTATCATAAGTAGGTCGGAGAAGAGGATGACAACTAGAGAAAACCGAGAGGAATTTAGGGTAACTCAAGTTCCAATATTTCAAGGGACTAATAGTGACCCTGAGTTCACGACAGCATGCAGTGTAGCTTCGGCTCAGGCAAGTGTCGATAATGTAGGTATACTGGTGGAGGAAGTAAAGAAATACAAAGACAAATGCTTCAAAGTTAAAGATAATCTCATGAAAGAAGTGCACCTAGGTAAAGAGCTGAAAAGGAAGTACGATGAACTTCAGGAAGAGAAGGTAGAGATAGCGGTTAAGAAGCAGAAGCTCGAAAAGGAGAAGGATGCACTAAATGCGCAACTAGTAATAGCAGAAGGCGAAAAGAAAGAGCTAAAAGCACGCATACAAGAATTAAAGCAGCATGGAGCCAACAATATGCGGCAGATTGAGTTCTACAAGCCCCAACTCGAAAGGCTAACAAAAGAAAAGGACCAGGTGTCGGAGCAGCTAAAAGAGGTAAAAGAGAAGAAGCAGGATCTAATTGCATTCCATGAGCAAGCATGCGATATGCTAAAGAGAGTTTATCAATCGCTAGAACTGATCTCGGAGGAGATTTGTAGGATAAAAGGAATGATTTCAAGGATGAAAGCGATTGATATTGAGGCACTAAGACTTAAGAGAAGGTATGTGCGACACTTAGAAGAAATCAATGGACAGTTTGAATGGAGGGAAGGGAAATCAAGATTGCCGGGAAACCTATGTGTCTTGTCCGCAGAAGATTTTAGACTTGGATTTGGGAGTCCTTGAGTTCTGTAGAGACTATGGTACGAAGATAAGCATTGCAATCCAGAAAACCATCAAGAAATGTACTGACCTCTACTTAAAAATCCAGGAGACCCATGGGAAATTGCACATGGTCTTACCTGAAACCATAGATGATTTTTTGGAAAAAGATCAGCGCTTGTCAGACCTACGGGGTGAACATAATGCCGAAATAGAGTACCTAAGCAAGATAGATGTCCCGAATCCAGAAGACCTCCACCGGTTGATTGGGAAAACTTCTATCCATGCCTATTTTCTAGAGGACGTCGCCTAGGCGACAGTAGCAGGAGAAACAAACGTTAAATCGGATCTACGTAAGCATGAAATAGCACTGAAAATAATGATTTCTGTGTGGGAAAATACTATTTTACGAGAAATCAGCCAGTGGGCTAGCTACATTGCAGACATGGATAGACCTGCTAAAGTAAGCCAACCTACAGAAGTGGACGGGGCAACGGAAATAAAAGGACCAGACGAAGCAGCAGGACCATCTGGAAATTAAATCTATTTGATTGTATATTTTAGAAAAAACTGCTGGGAATTGTTTTATTGTATAAAGGTTTTAGAAAAAAGCTGGAAAATACTTTTGTCTCTTTAGGCACTAGAAGACAAACTTTTCTGTTTCCCTAGGTTTAGGGTATGAGAAGAAACAAATTTCGTAAAAGTTATAAATAGAAGGATATAATAGAAGAAGAGGGACTTTTGGCAGGTGAAAGAACGAATTGGTGTTGTACGCGAATTATTTTGCTGCATCAATAAAGAGGGACCTATTTTTACCTGGAAAATCTAGCACTACGTTTTGCTTGGGATATGTTGAATCTCTGCTAGATTATTTCTGCAATTTTCATGCATATACTGTGAGATCGTTCTTGACTATTTTGGATTATTTCTAAGTTGTGAATGCTTTCATTTCCTATGCAAATATGCTGTGTTAAATGAGTAATGGAATGCTTTAAATTATGTCAAAGTTATCTTTGATATCTTTTAATTTTTGCTGTGAATGCATTTGTGTTATTAAACAACTATTTGTGAGATTCTTGGGTGTATTTAAGTTTATTACTCATATTTCAGTTTTGCTCCCTGCAGGGATAGATTAATTAGCTTAGATAATTTTAGATTAGACTTGTTTTAACTGCATGCATTTAGATAGAGCAATTGCATATCATCTTTAAGCATAAAATACATAAACGGTGGATCGGGCCGTAACCGATGAAAGAAAACAAACCTTTAAATCTTATACAGTAGCCGGGACGTTAACCAGACGGATTCCCCACACCAAACGTTGAGTGATATAATTGGGATTGCTTACCGCGGAGAATCCCTTGCTGATTGGTGCTACGAATTTCGAGGCATCAACATAAAGCTTATTTATATGTTTCATTAAGTTCTCCTCATTTTCATGATCAACATCATGTGCTTTAACTTTTCTATATTCTTTTTTTCCATCCCATTTTCCAAGGCTTACACAAGACATCAAGCTATTGTCTTCTAGTAACTCAAATAATATCTCACATACCTGCCCACCTAGATAAAAATGTACGCGAGAATCAACACTAAGTTTGAAATAAACTTCATTGACTATAGTTCCAGACCTCTTTTCAAACGATTCAACCATAAAGGAAGCATATGAATTTACTTGCTTGATCCTAAATCCATATGTGAAACCATCATTTCTCTCCCAACCCATATCAATATCCTCAGCTTCTTTGCTCCACTTTTTCACTTCGCTACAAACTGATGTTGGATTAACCCCCTTTAAGACACCATGAGCATCAATTCTCTTGAGACATTGCAAAGGCTTATGAGTCATGCTTGATTCAATAAATATTGAAGCCATGTTCCTTGGGATAAAAACTTTACGAATATCTACCACAAAAATTAATCGAAGTTTATTAAGCAATCCATCTAGATGTTCAAGAACATCCTCAATTTTAGATTCTTCATTATAGTTTTTGCTCATGAAGTACCCAATTCCAGCAATAATGTAATTCTCATCTACATCTTCAAGTGATTTTCCAGAAAAGCATCTCCCAATTTATTTAAATTTTGTCTTCCCCTCATTTAGTCAGTGGTTATACCATCCCGATCACTTCTTAAGATGCAATAAGAATGTCCTTAAGTGGTTTCCTAGTGACCTTCTCTTAACATGCATAATTTCATTTTCTGAAATCCCTTCTGGCATTTTTGCTACAACTTGACCAATTGTAGAATTTTGATTTTCTGTAGTTGCATTTCTATCCATTCGTTCATGAAATGCAATTATTTCAATTATTTCATGTCTTCCAGTTGCATCCAAGTTCCTAAGAGGTTCATGTTCCAATTGCTTCCCATTGGGTTCTACACTTTGATTCCCTTCATCAGTAAATACAGTCAAAGGCTCCCTAGGTTGTTGAGCAACACAACCTGCACTTTGCTCAGAGTGATTTGTAACAACAGTAGCATCAATCAATGATCTTTGAGGGAAAAGTAGGGCGTCATTCTGCAAAACTGGGTTAATTCTTTGGTACAGATTTTTATTTTGCAAATCAATGTTCAATGTAATGGAAACATGTAATGGGTCCCTCACATTCTCTGAAACAGATTTCATTCTTTCATAAATATTTCCACTTTGTGCATTAACATTCCCTTCAACTGCAATTGGAAACAAAGGTTTCCCTTGTTGTCCAACAACATTGTTGGTTGTCATCCGTTGCTTACATTGAGTACAATGAGTTTGAAGAATGGTTGGATGATTGCTTGTTGTTTGAGGGAAATTTCTTGACTCGTTTTGTGGATGGAGTTCTGATCTTCAAATCCTCGACATTTTCCATGAGCAATAGATTGCGTAGTCTTTTTACCTCTAGCACGAGTGAATTGAAGGACAATGTCACATGGTTCCAAAGTTGGAAGATTTGAGTAATCTACACCCTTATGTCGACCTCTTTTTCGAGGAATATTTTGTTGAGATGGCTCATTTGAATGATCCATTGATGAGATACTTTGCAAAATAAAAAAAATAAAAATCAATATTGGCATTAGATTTCAGGCATAATTTCTCTAATTAAAAAAATCTGAAATATATCATAAAAGTAATTTTACACTCAAATTTTACTTGTAATTTTACACTCTAAGTAACGTAATGTTGTGCAATAAAAATTCAAATTTATGTCATTTTGCACCCTACCAAATATTTTATTCACTTTACCATTGACTACTTTTTGAAACAAAGTCTCTGGTCAAGGAGATATTTTCCTTCCAAAACAACCATTCATCTTGTTTTGCACCCTCCCAGAAAAATGCTCGCCATTGGCAAAATTGGTTAAGTATTGAAAAAAATGGCTTAAGTAGGCTTGGGAAAATGCCCACCATTTCTCACCTGTGAGGGATAAATTTTTTAGAAAAGCATCAGTTTGAAGGTGGATAACTTATGAACATGATCACTTGCTCACTTTTGAAAAAAGGTCTATGGTCAAGAAAATATTGGCCTGCCAAAACAACCACTCAACTTGTTTTGCATCTAAAACTAGCCTAAATGGCCTTAGGAAAATGCCCGCCATTTTTCACCTTTGAGGGATAAAACATTTATGAGAGAATAATTTGGTAGGTGGATGATTTATTCCTTTGAAAATTGACTTCTTTTTGAAACAAAGTCTCTAGTAAATGAGATATTTTCCTACCAAAACAACCATTCATCTTGTTTTGCACCCTCAAAGAAAAATGTTCGCCATTGGCAAAATTGTTAAGTATTGAAAAAAAGGATTAAGTAGCATTGAGAAAATGACCACCATTTCTAATTTGTGAGGGAATTTTTTTTTAAGAAAGCATTAACTTGCAGGTGGATGATTTATGCACTTGACCACTGGCTTAGTTTTCAAAACAAGTCTATGGTCAAGAAAATATTGGCCTGCCAAAATAGCCACTCAGCCTGTTTTGAACCTAAAACTGGCCTAAATGGCCTTAGGAAAATGCCCGCCATTTCTCATATTTGAGGGATAAAAAATTTATGAGAGCATAAGTTTGTAGATGGATGATTTATTCACTTGAAAATTGACTCCTTTTTGAAACAAAGTCTTTGGTCAAGGAGATATGTTCCTTCCAAAACAACCATTCAACTTGTTTTGCACCCTCCTAGAAAAAGACTTGCCATTGGCAAAATTAGTTAAATATTGACAAAAGGGCTTAAGTAGGCTTGGAAAAATTCCAACCATTTCTCACCTGTGAGGGATAAATTTTTAAGGAAAGAATAGGCTTGCAGGTGGATGACTTATGAACATTACCATTGGCTCAGTTTTGAAAAAAGGTCTCTGGTCAAGAAAATATTGGCCTGCCAAAAACGCCACTCAGCCTGTTTTGCACCTAAAATTGGCCTAAATGGCCTTAGGAAAATGCCTGCCATTTCTCACCTTCAAGGGATAAATTTTTTATGAGAGCATAAGTTTGTAGGTAGATGATTTATTCACTTTACCATTGTTTTTTTTTTGAAACAAAGTCTTTGTTCAAGGAGATATTTTCCTGCCAAAACAACCATTCATCTTGTTTTGCACCCTCAAAGAAAAATGCTCGCCATTGTCAAAATTGGTTAAGTATTGAAAGAAAGGGCTTAAGTAGCATTGGAAAAATGCCCACCATTTCTCATCTGTGAGGGAATTTGTTTTTAGGAAAGCATCAACTTGCAGGTGGATGATTTATGCACTTGACCACTGGATCAGTTTTGAAAACAAGTCTATGGAAAGAAATAATTGGCCTGCCAAAACAACCACTCAGCATGTTTTGCACCTAAAAATGGCCTAAATGGCCTTAGGAAAATGCCCGCCATTTATTATATTTGAGGGATAAAAAAATTCTGAGAGCATAAGTCTGTAGGTGGATGATTTATTCACTTGAAAATTGGCTCCTTTTTGAAACAAAGTCTCTAGTCAAGGAGATATGTTCCTGCCAAAACAATCATTCATGTTGTTTTGCACCCTCCCACAAAAATGCTCTCCATTGGCAAAATTGGTTAAGTATTGAAAAAAGGGCTTAAGTAGCCTTGGGAAAATGCACACCATTTCTCACTTGTGAGGGATACTTTTTTTAGGAAAACATCAGCTTGCAGGTGGATGACTTATGAACATGACCATTGGCTCAGTTTTGAAAACAAGTCTCTGGTCAAGAAAATATTGGCTTTCCAAAACAACCACTCAGCCTATTTTGCACCTAAAACTGGCCTAAATGGCCTTAGGAAAATGCCTACAATTTCTCACCTTTGAGGGATACAAAATTTCTAAGAGAATAAGTTTGTAGGTGGATGAGTTATTCGCTTGACCATTGAATCATTTTTAAAAAAAAGACTTTGGCCATGGAGATATTTTCCTGCCAAAACAGTCATTCAGCCTATTTTGCACCCTCCCAGAAAAATGCTCGCCATTGGAAAAATTGGTTTAAGTGTTGAAAAAGGGGCTTAAGTAGCCTTGGGTAAATGCCCATCGTTTTTCACCTGTGAGGGATGATTTTTTTAGGAAAGCATCATATTGCAAGTGGATGATTTATACACTTGACCATTGGCTCAGTTTTTAAAACAAGTCTATGGTCAAGAATATATTGGCCTGCCAAAACAACCACTCAACCTGTTTTTCACTTAAAACTGGCCTAAATGGCCTCAGGAAAATGACCGCCATTTCTCACCTGTGTTGGATAAAAAATTTCTGAGAGAATAAGTTTGTAGGTGGAGGAGTTATTCACTTGACCATTGACTCATTTTTGAAAAAATCCTCTGGTCATGGAGATATTTTCCTGCCAAAACAACCATTCTGCTTGCTTTTCAACCTCCCAGAAAAATGCTCGCCATTGGAAAAATTGGGCTTAAGTAGCCTTGGGTAAATTCCCACCATTTCTCACCTGCGAGGGATAAATTTTTTAGGAAAGCATCATCTTGCAGGTGGATGATTTATGAAATTGACCATTGGATTAGGTTTTAAAACAAGTCTATGGTCAATAAAATATTGGCCTGCCAAAACAACCACTCAACCTGTTTTGCACTAAAACTGGCCTAAATGGCCTTAGGAAAATGCCTGTCATTTCTCATATTTGAGGGATAAAAATTTTGTGGAAGCATAAGTTTGTAGGTGGATGATTTATTCATTTGACCATTGACTCCTTTTGGAAAAAAATTCTCTGGTCATGGAGATAGTTTCCTGCCAAAACAACCATTCGGCCTGTTTTGCACCCTCCCAGAAAAATGCCCGCCATTGGAAAAATTGGTTAAGTGTTGAAAAACAGGGCTTAAGTAGCCTTGGGATAAAATTTTTTGTCCTGTGAGGGATAAATAATTTTTGAAAGCATCAGCTTGCAGGTGGATGATTTATGCACTTGACCATTGTCATTGCATTTCATAAAAAACATCATTTCTAGAAATTAAAACATCATTTCCATAAACTTAGAGACTCAACCAATCATCTTATATACTGTTAAATTCAGAATTTAGATATAACAAAAAAATTCATGAAAATTATTTATCATTCCTCAAATTTTTATTGCAGGGAAATAAAATCAATGAACAGTTGATAGCGTTTCCCAATTTTTCATGTCCAACACAAAAATGCACATCGTCCAATCCAAGTACACCCCATGTATGAAATCTGCTCCAAGGCATAATTACACATATATGAGCATACTTATAAATGAATCATCTCTGCCAAATTGGCTACATACACATATTTGAGCCTACTTATCCATGATTTGGCAGGAAATCCAATCTTTCACGATTAGCACAAAAATGCACACTTCCTCAACCAATCAACTAGTGATTTTTCTTACTATCATCACAATCATCTCATACTATCCTGTGAATGGGATACACATAGAAGAAATGATTTAAAAATTTCAATAAACATCAGTAAGTACATGCTTTTATTGCTTATATTTCTTGGTTTTTATTGATACATAGTAACAAACAAGTGCATTTTTGTTTCCTATTGAGATTATACTGACTTGATAGAATGGTCTATTTCTAACCTACACGACATACCTTCAACACAATGAAATTATCAAAAGAATTTTTTGCTTCGATGAATTTTCAGGAATTGTCTTTGTTATGAATCGTCTTGATGGCCAAAGGTAAGGGCGTATACCGTGGCATGTTTTTTTTCTTTCATCACCATGCCAAATATCATCGCCAAAAAAAGGATTTTCGAAAAAAATTCTCAGTATTATTTCTTCCATGATTTGTTTTTTAAGTTGCCCGCCAAATCGGTGATTCAAACACTTTGATTTTAAAAAATCATTATTAGTTTAATTTATTCCCTAATTTTTTTTTACGTTGCACGCCAAATGGGTGATCAGGTTTGGATGCTCAAACGATTTCAATTTAGGAAACGTTTCTCAGTTTATTACCCGTTAGATCATGATCAGGAATGGATGCTCCACCACTCTTATCACATAATTGCACCACCCTTTTCTTAAATACGTAAAAATTGAAAACTAATTTACTTTTAGTTTTCACTCCTGGAATACACTGGTTATTGAATGCGATTTAGAATTTCAAGACTCTTAAACACACATTCGTAGCTTCCTAACTCATGTTGAACCTGCATTACCTCTTCTTTTTGCCGAAAAATGTCCCAATTTTTTGGTAAAGTGTCCCATTAAATTTTTTTTGGCCACATACTTTTGCAGTTAGTTGACTCACTCACCGTCTTAACAATAAAAAATATTATTTCCTCAACCATGTGGAGAATTTAAACCAATAAAAAAAAGAATCTTTTGAAAAATAAAGAATCTTAAAAGCAACTTTTGGCATTATTACTAATGAAATAGGATACATGATAGTTATGGATAGAATGTTATGACCCCATGGAGGTGTCACGCCATTCAAAGCTGTCAGCACCAACTCACTTCCCTGTACAACCTCCCCAACAGCTGCAAGTTCATCTCTCACCTGTGTGATCTTAGTAAGGTAGGAAGCCATGCTTTCACCCTTACTCATGCGAATATTCTTCAACTTTTCTCTCAACACCATCTTCATCTTTTCATTTGAACTTTGGTGAAGATTTGTTAAAGCAGTCCACATCTAAAAAGCATGGGATTTTGCTAAAATATGTGGGAGCACATGATCCTTCATGGCATCAAGAATGATCCTTCTCGATTTTACATCCTTCTTAAGAAAAGCATCCCTATATGTAGCATCAGTAGGTACTGTGACTGGATTAGCTGTTGTACTATTAACGATTTTCCATAGTTCATTCTCCTCTCGTATCAACACTATTCTATCCTTCCATGGGATAAAATTTATAGCTCCATCCAATTTATCTTCAAGCCTAAGTCCGGTGGCCATAACCACAACCTGTTCAAGAACCTGTTTTTCTTCTAAAAAATACATGTTATCCCTTCTTTTCCAAATCTGAAATTTTTCTGAATAGCTTATTTTCAGCCCTTTACTTCATTTCTGATACCATAAAAATTTTGCATTCCCAACCCGGTTTCAAGTTTGTTTTTTCATATGAATTTTAGTGCCCAAACCCCATCAATGTAAAATTACATTACATACATGAAAAATAGATATTTCTTGAAACACATGGAAAATTTTTCTTTCTTTTCAAACTCATAAAATTATGACAGCCAAACCATAAATTTAACTCAGAAAATTTTAGCCAAATTGGCTCTGGAAAAACCCCAAAGGGAAAACCTGACTAGGATAGAGAAATTTTATTCTTTCAGAGAAATTACAAAAATTACAACAGTACTTATCTCAATCAAATTCTTCTCGAAATTTGTGCTAAACTATCCCAGTACGGCTTGCTAAAATTTATCTACCTTTACCTCGATTTCTATGCCCAGAATTATGTTGTACGACCTCACACGTGCGGCCTCAACAACTGTGTAAAAATGACAGCAGTCTGCTGCCTCAAAATTCATGCAACCTATACGGTCTGCTAACTATACTTTACCTAGAAATCTGTTCCTGTACGAACTGCATAATTACTCTACTTGGTGCCTCGAATTCTATGCCTGTAGGGATTGTAATAAATGCAGTATGGATGTCTCGATTTCTATGCCTTTTCTCCTCAAAATTCATGCTTAAATTTTGTTGTACGGTCTTCTAGAAATATATTCTCTTCATCTTGGAAATCGTGCCCATCTCAAGCTCCTCGATTTATGTGCAAGGGTTTCTTCTTTCTCTCAAGAGTTCAACCTCCTCTCTTATTCTTCTCCTCCTCCTCCCCTTTCTCTCCAAAATCTCTTAGGTAACAATGAATTAGGTTTTGTGCATTTTCCCTAGTTTTATATGAGGTAACCAACACCCACAAAATCCATGGCTAGGATTTAATCTTAACTTGATTAGATATAGGGCCCACATTAACTGCTCATTAATGTCTTATTAAATAAATGAAGACACTTTTTCCATTCTCTTATGTAAGTGACCCCTTTTAATAAAAAGTTCACTTAAGTCTCATAAAGTCAAATTAAAATTATAATCTCAAACTCACTTTATAAAAATAAAGTACATCTCACTTTATAAAGTACTAGGGACCTCATTTAATGTTTTTATTTCCACCACAAGGTGAGCAACATGTCCTAGGTGACTTTTCAACAATCCTACTGAGTAACCTTTACCGGTGATCTCCTGCCTCCTTATATCATCTCACTGATCAATTAGGTTTACCAAAAACCTAATATCAGTGCATGCAAAAAGTCACTTTTGCATGCAATTTTAATTAACAGCTGTACATGCAAAACTCATGCATGCATGAGGAAAAACACCCTGGAAGGTCCGCATGCATTCACTGCTAGATTCATGCCACTGAGTAGAGTGCATATCACCATCTACTCCATATTGATTCCTATACTGTTGATGTACCTACATGTATGGAATCTGAATCATGTAGGACATCCTGAGATACCACTATCTCTAACACTCCCTCTTATCGAGGGAAATCCATGCACTGATGCTTCGATCCAACAAGTCCCTTGTTGCTGACACTGGCCCAACTGTCCTTCCTGTCACTGTTTCCCTATGACCTGTAGTACCCTGATCAAAATCCATCAATGTGGCGCTGGAATAATCCCCACGATCAACCACTGACTCTATCACTGAAATCTGACTGATACTCCCTATGAATCTCTGTTGTAACCAATCACCCAATTTTCCATCAAGTCGATCTACTGCCCTGTAGGTGATCTCCCTCTCTCTCTGAGCTGACTCGGCTCTCTCCTGAGCTAATTCCATCTCATTCATATCATACCAACTCAGTCTCCAGCTGGTACTTGTATGAACATCATGCTCATCCATCTGATATGAATCCAAAGACTCACTCCCCTGTGTCTCATCAACACCACGAGCATCTCTCTCATCCATCGGATATAAGGAATCACTCCTCTGATCCTCATAATCATGGTGAGCATCTCGCTCACCCATCTGCTGAAGGGACCCAATCCTACGAGCACCATCCCTGCTGTGAGAATCTTGCTCTCTATCCCCCTATGACCTTGAAGAAGATACACTCAACCACACAGATGCGCCTGAAGTAGGTTGTCCCCGAACCAATTACTCATCATCGATTCTGTGACTCATCAAGACTGGATCAACTCCCTCTGGATAAGTGAATATCAGATCCCTCTGGAACACTACGGAGTAACCAAATGCACTCAAAGAAACCAGTGAGAGTACACTCCCTCTCAATCCTGGAATGAAAAATACTCCTGATACCTCCAGGAGTTCTCCAAAATATAGGAGAAATCGTATTCTACCCACTCATGTAACCAAGTGATTAGTCCCTTGCACATCTTGAATCATATGCATAGGTGTTTTCTCAAGAACGAGGAATGCATCTCGCATCCCAGTCGTGTGATTTCACTGCTTGTATTCAACGCTCCATCTCTCATCAGCCTAGATCTCTGGATGACTGCTATCATTCCCTGACAAAATTGAGGCAAGTGAGAACTCCCTCTCAAATCTAGAGGTAAACTCATCCACCTCCTCCTATGCTTCCACCTGCTCATCCTTTACCTACTTATTCTTCTTCCTAAGTGAGCATTGTCTCTCATAGTGTCCATACTCATTGCATGCAAAGCACTTGATCTTGCTTAGATCCTTCTTTTGTTTGAACCGTTGCTTCCCCTTTGCTGCAAGTGCCACATCCTCCTCCTGTGGAATGAAAGAAGCTGATCCTTGAATATAACCCCTCCGGATCTCTTCTTGGGTGAAATCATCCCACAGACGATCCCACTTGGGAAGGTTCTCTGGAAATAATGGATTGGACAAGTACTTCCCATGGCATGGTCATGCCATTCAGGGCTTGTCAAACCATATCACTGTCCTCAACCTTCTCACCCACTGCTCCCAACTCATCTCTTACCTGAGTGATCTTAGTAAGATATATGGACATGCTGCCATCCTTTTCCATATTTATGCTTCTCAGTTTACCTCTGAGTACCATCTTTCTGTTTGCGTTAGAAGTCTGGTACAAATTGGTTAAGGAATCCCACATCTCATATACATTGTCTTTGGCTGAGACATGTGGGATAACATGGTCCTTGATTGCATCAAGGAGGATCCTTTGGGATTTTATATTCTTTTTCTCGTAAGTCTCTTTGGCAGTTTCATCTGAAGAAACTATGATTGGATTTGTGGTTGTGCTCTCCATAACATCCCACAGTTCGCTCTCTTTCAACAAAATCACAATATGTGCCCTCCATGCATTGAAGTTAGAAGCCCCATCCTACCCGTCCTCTACTCTCAAACCAGTGGCCATATCCTCTGAACTGAAAAATACACAAAATTATACAATAACCTCTCTTGATCATAAATTTAGCATCCCCTTGCATAGATCTGATAGATCTATCTTAGATCTATCCACCTAGGTCACAAATCTAATAGATCTGACCTCTACAACAATAGATTTGAGCTCTACTCTTCAAATCTGACACCTACCGATTTCACCACACAGATATGGTGTAAAGATCACAGATCTAAGTATGATTTATCTCCCTGACCCTAACTAGGGCTCTGATACCATGTTAATTTATCCAGAGATCACTACTTCCTCTGGATTCCCTGAGAACTCAAGCGGTTTGAGTCTCTATAAATAAAAAATGCAATAATGACTTAAGATGCAAACACAATAGTTCTCTTAACACTTCTATAATAAACCACAACAATCACACAACTCAGGATGTACCCTAGACACCCAAACGGGGAAAACCAACTATCTGTGGGGCTTTCTTTTATCTCAATCCAAAATCAAAGTAAGCAGAAGACAAATACATACAAGATACCTCAGAAGGAACAACCAAACCTGATAGGGTCAAAGCCCTAGATCTCCATGCAACAGACTGAAGCATGCACATAAGAAATGTGCCCTAACTGTCAACTGGATCTATATTTATCTGTAATTAACTCTATGTCGGTATTGTCTCTCTCTCACCACTGCTCTAATCTGCTCTGCCAAAGAAGAAGGCCAAATGTCTAGATCTGGAGAATGCGTCCCTCCCTCTGCATGGAAAAGTGCACCCTCCTCCAACTGGCGAAAACTCGTACGGAATCTAATCTCAACAGATATGAGCTCTTATCATCAAAGTCCTTCCTCAAACACTAAGGAAGAGATACTCTGAAAGTATCATTTTCTCAATCGGTCAACCGGATGCAGAATGAGTCTCTCTCCTCAGGAAGTGCACCCCTCCTCCTCTGAAAGTCCTCCTCCTCCAATCTCTAAAGAAATCACACTGATGAACTCTCTGTCCACATTAACTGGGAACGAAGTGCCTATTATCAAGTGAGGTATGATCCAGCTTAGATCCCCTCACTCTCCCTACTACAGAAGCTCCTCTCTCTCTCTCTCAGAATTTTAACCAATAAAAAAAAGAATCTTTTGAAAAATAAAGAATCTTAAAAGCAACTTTTGGCATTATTCCTAATGAAATAGGATACATGATAGTTATGGATAGAATGTTATGACCCCATGGAGGTGTCACACCATTCAAAGTTGTCAACACCAACTCACTTCCCCATACAACCTCCCCAACAGCTGCAAGTTCATATCTCACCTGTGTGATCTTAGTAAGGTAGGAAGCCATGCTTTCACCCTTACTCATGCGAATATTCTTCAACTTTTCTCTCAACACCATCTTCATCTTTTCATTCGAACTTTGGTGAAGATTTGTTGAAGAAGTCCACATCTAAAATGCATGGGATTTTGCTAAAATATGTGGGAGCACATGATCCTTCATGGCATCAAGAATGATCCTTCTCGATTTTACATCCTTCTTAAGAAAAGCATCCCTATATGTAGCATCGGTAGGTACTATGACTGGATTAGCTGTTGTACTGTTAACGATTTTCCATAGTTCATTCTACTCCAGTATCAACACTATTCTATCCTTCCATGGGCTAAAATTTATAGCTCCATCCAATTTATCTTCAAGCCTAAGTCCGGTGGCCATAACCACAACCTGTTCAAGAACCTGTTTTTCTTCTAAAAAATACATGTTCTCCCTTCTTTTCCAAGTCTGAAATTTTTCTGAATAGCTTATTTTCAGCCCTTTAATTCAGTTCTGATACCATAAAAATTTTGCATTCCCAACCCGGTTTCAAGTTTGTTTTTTCATATGAATTTGAATGCCCAAACCCCATCAATGTAAAATTACATTACATACATGAAAAATAGATATTTCTTGAAACACATGGAAAATTTTTCTTTCTTTTCAAACTCATAAAATTATGACAGCCAAACCATAAATTTAACTCATAAAATTTTAGCCAAATTGGCTCTGGAAAAACCCCAAAGGGAAAACCTGACTAGGAGAGAGAAATTTTATTCTTTCAGAGAAATTACAAAAATTACAACAGTACTTATCTCAACCAAATTCTTCTCGAAATTTGTGCTAAACTATCCCAGTACGGCTTGCTGAAATTTATCTACCTTTACCTCGATTTCTATGCCCAGAATTATGTTGTATGACCTCACACGTGCGACCTCAACAACTGTGTAAAAATGACAACAGTCTGCTGCCTCAAAATTCATGCAACCTATACGGTCTGCTGACTATACTTTACCTAGAAATCTGTTCTTGTACGAACTGCATAATTACTCTACTTGGTGCCTCGAATTCTATGCCTGTAGGGACTGTTATAAATGCAGTATGGATGTCTCGATTTCTATGCCTTTTCTCCTCAAAATTCATGCTTAAATTTTGTTGTACGGTCTTCTAGAAATATATTCTCTTCATCTTGGAAATCGTGCCCATCTCAATCTCCTCGATTTATGTGCAAGGGTTTCTTCTTTCTCTCAAGAGTTCAACCTCCTCTCTTATTCTTCTTCTCCTCGTCCCCTTTCTCTCCAAAATCTCTTGGGTAACAATGAATTAGGTTTTGTGCATTTTCCCTAGTTTTATATGAGGTAACCAACACCCACAAAATCCATGGCTAGGATTCAATCTTAACTTGATGAGATCTAGGGCCCACATTAACTGCTCATTATTGTCTTATTAAATAAATGAAGACACTTTTTCCATTCTCTTATGTAAGTGACCCCTTTTAATAAAAAGTTCACTTAAGTCTCATAAAGTCAAATTAAAATTATAATCTCAAACTCACTTTATAAAAATAAAGTACATCTCACTTTATAAAGTACTAGGGACCTCATTTAATGTTTTTATTTCCACCACAAGGTGAGCAACATGTCCTAGGTGACTTTTCAACAATCCTACTGAGTAACCTTTACCGGTGATCTCCTACCTCCTTATATCATCTCATTGATCAATTAGGTTTACCAAAAACCTAATATCAGTGCATGCAAAAAGTCACTTTTGTATGCAATTTTAATTAACAGTTGTACATGCAAAACTCATGCCTGCATGAGGCAAAACACCCTGGAAGGTCTGCATGCATCCACTGCTAGATTCATGCCACTGATTAGAGTGCATATCACCATCTACTCCATATTGATGCCTATACTGTTGATGTACCTACATGTAAGGAATATGAATCATGTAGGACATCCTGAGATATCACTATCTCTAACACTCCCTCTTATCGAGGGAAATCCATGCACTGATGCCTGAATCCAACAAGTCCCTTGTTTGCTGACACTGGCCCAATTGTCCTTCCTGTCACTGTTTCCCTATGACCTGTAGTACCCTAATCAAAATCCATCAATGTGGCGCTGGAAGAATCCCCATGATCAACCACTGACTCTATCACTGAACTCTGACTCATAGTCCCTATGAATCTCTGTTGTAACCAATCACCCAATTTTCCATCAAGTCGATATATTTCCCTGTAGGTGATCTCCCTCTCTCTCTGAGCTGACTCAGCTATCTCCTGAGCTAATTCCATCTCAGTCATATCATACCAACTCAGTCTCTAGCTCGTACTTGTATGAGCATCATACTCATCCATCTGATATGAATCCAAAGACTCACTCCCCTGTGTCTCATCAACACCACGAGAATCTCTCTCATCCATCGGATATAAGGAATCACTCCTCTGATCCTCATCATCATGGTGAGCATCTCGCTCACCCATCTGCTGAAGGGACCCAATCCTTTGAGTACCATCTCTGCTGTGAGAATCTCTCTCTCTATCCCCCTCTGACCTTGAAGAAGATACACTCAACCACATAGATGCGCCTGAAGTAGGTTGTCCCCGAACCAATTACTCATCGTCGATTCTGTGACTCATCAAGAATGGATCAACTCCCTCTGGATAAGTGAATATCAGATCCCTCTGGAACACTACGGAGTAACCAAATGCACTCAAAGAAACCAGTGAGAGTACACTCCCTCTCAATCCTGGAATGAAAATAACTCCTGATACCTCCAGGAGTTCTCCGAAATATAGGAGAAATCGTATTCTACCCACTCATGTAACCAAGTGTTTAGTCCCTTGCACATCTTGAATCATATGCATAGCTGTTTTCTCAAGAACGAGGAATGCATCTCGCATCCCAGTCGTGTGATTGCACTGCTTGTATTCAACGCTCCATCTCTCATCAACCTAGATCTCTGGATGCCTGCTATCATTCCCTGACACAATTGAGGCAAGTGAGAACTCCCTCTCAAACCTAGAGGTAAACTCATCCACCTCCTCCTATGCTTCCACCTGCTCATCCTTTACCTACTTATTCTTCTTCCTAAGTGAGCATTGTCTCTCATAGTGTCCATACTCATTGCATGCAAAGCACTTGATCTTTCTTAGATCCTTCTTTTGATTGAACCGTTGCTTCCCCTTTGCTGCAAGTGCCACATCCTCCTCCTATGGAATGAAAGAAGCTGATCCTTGAATATAACCCCTCCGGATCTCTTCTTGGTTGAAATCATCCCACAGACGATCCCACTTGGGAAGGTTCTCTCTGGCAATAATGGATTGGACAAGTACTTCCCATGGCATGGTCACGCCATTCAGGGCTTGTCAAACCATATCACTGTCCTCAACCTTCTCACCCACTGCTCCCAACTCATCTCTTACCTGAGTGATCTTAGTAAGATATATGGACATGCTGCCATCCTTTGCCATATTTATGCTTCTCAGTTTATCTCTGAGTACCATCTTTCTGTTTGCGTTAGAACTCTGGTACAAATTGGTTAAGGCATCCCACATCTCATATACATTGTCTTTGGCTAAGACATGTGGGATAACATGGTCCTTGATTGCATCAAGGAGGATCCTTTGGGATTTTATATTCTTTTTCTCGTAAGTCTCTTTGGCAGTTTCATCTGATGGAACTATGACTGTATTTGTGGTTGTGCTCTCCATAACATCGCACAGTTCACTCTCTTTCAACAAAATCACAATCTATGCCCTCCATGCATTGAAGTTAGAAGCCCCATCCAACCCGTCCTCTACTCTCAAACCAGTGGCCATATCCTCTGAACTGAAAAATACACAAAATTATACAATAACCTCTCTTGATCATAAATTTAGCCTCCCCTTGCGTAGATCTGATAGATCTATCTTAGATCTATCCACCTAGGTCACAAATCTAATAGATCTGACCTCTACAACAATAGATTTGAGCTTTGCTCTTCAAATATGACACCTACCGATTTCACCACACAAATATGGTGTAAAGATCACAGATCTAAGTATGATTTATCTCCCTGACCCTAACTAGGGCTCTGATACCATGTTAATTTATCCAGAGATCACTACTTCCTCTGGATTCCCTGAGAACTCAAGCGGTTTGAGTCTCTATAAATAAAAAATGCAATAATGACTTAATATGCAAACACAATAGTTCTCTTAACACTTCTACAATAAACCACAACAATCACACAACTTAGGATGTACCCTAGACACCCAAACGGGGAAAACCAACTATCTGCGGGGCTTTCTTCTATCTCAATCCGAAATCAAAGTAAGCATAAGACAAATACATACAATATACCTCAGAAGGAACAACCGAACCTGACAGGGTCAAATCCCTAGATCTACATGCAACAGACTGATGCATGCACAGAAGAAATGTGCCCTAACTGTCAACTGGATCTAGATTTATCTGTAATTAACTCTATGTTGGTATTGTCTCTCTCTCACCACTGCTCTAATTTGCTCTGCCAAAGAAGAAGGCCAAATGTCTAGATCTGGAGAATGCGTCCCTCCCTCTGCATGGAAAAGTGCACCCTCCTCCAACTGCCGAAAACTCGTATGGAATCTAATCTCAACAGCTATAAGCTCTTATCATCACATTCCTTCCTCAAACACTAAGGAAAAGATACTCTGAAAGTATCATTTTCTCAATCGATCAACTGGATGCAGAATGAGTCTCTCTCCTCAGGAAGTGCACCCCTCCTCCTCCAATCTCTAAAGAAATCACATTGATGAACTCTCTGTCCACATTAATTGGGAACCAAGTGCCTATGATCAATTGAGGTATGATCCAGCTTAGATCCCCTCACTCTCCCTCCTATAGAAGCTCCTCTCTCTCTCTCTCCGAAAGTCTCCCCTGCATGCACAATGCACCCTCCTGACTTTGAATGATCTCCCTCTGATAAGCCTACTGAGTAACCTTTATCGGTGATCTCTTGCCTCCTTCTATCATCTCACTGGTCAATTAGGTTTACCAAAAACCTAATATCAGTGCATGCAAAAAGTCACTTTTGCATGCAATTTTAATTAACAATTGTACATGCAAAACTCATGCATGCTTGAGGCAAAACACCTCGGAAGGTCCGCATGTATCCACTGTTGGATTCATGCCATTGAGTAGAGTGCATATCACCCTCTACTCCATATTGATGCCTATACTGCTGATGTACCTCCATGCAAGGCATCTGAATCATGGAGGACATCCCGAGATTCCACTATCTCTAACAAGTATCCAAGGCCCGAACTTACCATGGCTAATGTTGGATGCAAGGTGGTTGACCCAAGATATCTAGGAAACACACAGGTATTGGAGTCCTCCCTCATGTGATTTGGTAAATAGTTTGGTTGGAACGAGACCCTGTAGCCTTTTTTGTTGTTTAAATACGGTTGAGGCATACACAAATTAAGCCCGTTTCTTAGAAAGAAAGGATGCACACGTGTACAATGAGTGCAAAAAACATGGGATTCATGACTCAACGTGTTGGGTGGTCATAAAAGAAAGTTTGGACAATATTTAGGTAAAAATTATTGAGAATGTAGTTTTCTTGCACGAGGAAAATTAGTACGCACAGGGTACTTGAGGAAAACATCAAAATTTTTCTTGAGCACAAGATCCCCTTTGTGCGTCGAAGAGAACCTGCATGAATAAAGAGAAAAAAGTTGCTACACTTGAGTTTCCAAAGTACTATGTTCTAACATGTTAAGTAGTTGTTCGCTCCCATGGTTTAATGGTTGAGCAAAGTGGAGGTCATGTGCTCCCATGGTTTAGTGGTCGAGTTGACTGTTTATCTTGTGTGCTTATGCCAAACTCCTCGTATTCGAGTTGAGTGGTCGTGGATGAAATTTGTGAAGGTCGTAGTTTGAAAACGAGTAGAATCTTAGAATTTTGTATCTATAGTTGTGTATGTGGAAGAGAACCAGGTAAATAGGGTAATGTTTTCAAATTTGTCCATGATAATTTTCTTGTAATTTGTTGTTGATGAATTATTGAACATGTTCTACTCATACTTGTAAAGAAAAGGGGATTTGTCTTGTATGTTTTAAGGGGGAGAAGAACCCATAACCAACAATAGTTGAAGATCTAAAATTTGAACCTATGATTGTAGTCTTTGATGCTTGTCACTTGTTTATAATTGACAGTTTGTAAGCTTGAAGGTTTCTTAATTTTTTTTTAAAGAATTTATGTGTATTTAAGTCTATTCCTTACAAAGAAGTAAGAAGTCCAGTTGAGGCCAGTTGAGGCCAGTTGTTGAAAGGGTTGGAGCCAAAAGGATGAGTGTAAATCTTAAGGTCATTGTCTTGAAGGATTGAGAATTAAACAAAGAAGAAGGAAGATATGTGTACTATTTTGATATGTGAATTTTAGGAAGAAGAATGCAGTGGTGATAATGCTGCATATGTTGAAAGAATTTATGTAGATGTTGCAGTACAATGTGAAAATGGAATTGAAATTGAACCATGATATGATGAATAACACCTATGTGAAGAAGAGGAGATTGTAGTTAAGATGGAAATGAAGCTAAAAAATAGTTTGTTGGATGACAGAGATAACCTACTTGAATATTAAAACCAAGTGGATGAGAATCCAATTGTTGTTGCAATTGATGAATAACATGATGATGTTCCTGCCATTTTAGAAGTTGGAGTAGATTTGAAGGAAGACATCCCAGAAGAGGATGAAGAAGAGTTTGAGAAAGAAATTATTATTTTTCTTAACAATTTAGTTGACTATGACTGTGCAGGTACTGAAGAGAGCCAAGAAGATGTTGAAGAAATATATGATTTTGATGAAATGTTTGAGGAATTGAAACAGATTAGCAATGAAATGAAGTTGATTGAATACTTAATGATTGAAGTTGAAATTCAGCCTATGCCAGTGAACAAGAAAGTTGAGAAGATGACAATAGTCCAAGTTGCATGTGCAGTTGTCCAAGCTGCAATGAAGACAAAAAAAACCAAGAGTCAAGTTGAAGCAGACAAGATGAAGAATTGATGAATATAAGGTCTTGAACCCGAAGAAGAAAAATAAACTAAATAGTTAAATTTTTTGAGTCGTCATGTAAGCCTAGTTGAGACTTAGAACAACATGCAATGGTTTAATTTTTTGTTTTTTGAAAGTTGTAGCAATTGTGTGGTTGAAAATTAAAGGGGGGTGTTGGAGTTAATTTCCAACCACCTTCTTAATCATCGAATATGTCTGACATTGATCTACATTTAAGCCGACCTTGATAATGTATTAATCCGCTACTTCTGTAGCATTGGTGATGGTGCTACATTTCTCTCTATTGTCCATAGTGCATCCTCCCATCATTTGTAGTTGATTGAGGTAATGTTGGATCCATTGGATCATGGACCCGTTGAGGGTTTATTAAATCTAGTTTATGAATGGGAAATGGATCGCAAATCACAGCAAGGATTTTCGGTGACGTGCCCATGCGTTGTGATTTTGGTGACCGGTAATATTTATTTATAAATATTTTACAATTTATAATATATATATGTTGGCGGGGTTATTTTTATTGTTGTGTTCCTGGGCATTTTGTCCACTATTTTCTATGTTGTGCCCTCTCCCACAGTATTGTACTTTTTTCTTTTCTAATAAAGTATTATTAGATTCATTATTACTTAATACAACTTAAATTTAAACCCATTACCCTATATAAACCAATCATATAACTCCATATCCTTAACAAATTTTTTTAGTATGATCTCAAATTGGAATTTTTCTATAACTTTAAGATAGTCTAGAGGTTGGAAAATAAATTCATATTCAGGAAATTCAATATTATTTTTAGTAGGATGGATATTTTTAAATGATCAACTTATATAGAGTGATCAAAGTGTTGATTTATATATATTTATTTTGTCACATAATTGACATGCGCTCTCTCCCATTTGAAATTTTCTCCACCCTTGGAGAAACTCTAACCTCTACACTTTTTTTAATCATTTTAAGATATACAATATATTTTAGAGTAGTTTGTAAAACCCACATCAATATTTTTAATAATTTCATTGTAACTCTTATAAATGTATCTAAATAACCCAAAAGGAAACCTATAGAAAATTTCAATGCAAACTAGGAATTATTATCCCCACAATTTCTTTGTTCTTGAAATATACACTTTTAAAATGGGATTCATCTATTTTTATGTTCGACACTTCTACTAATTTCATAAGAATATGATTACCTTAAATCCAACCATATAATACACACCTTATTTTATATATGTAATCAACCCACATGTTTCTCTTACAATCTAAAATTCATGTCACTAATGTTAATAACAAAACCCTCTAACTATCACATTTTGATAGAGTATCGCAATGTATTCGGATTCAATTTTTATTATATGTTATTTTACTTTATATTTTTACATTCTCATTTTATAAGTTGCATACTTTTCATATAATTTTCCATACGTAGTAGAGTAATATTTAATAACTTACCAAACTCTTCACAACTCTCTTAATGATCATTGTGTTAGAAAATAACAATAATGCACAGAAACAAGCACGTAAGAGGAACACGTGTTTTCATCGTCGAAACCCAAGTTACTGAAGCCTTTAAATAGGATTCATCACAGGATAAAACCATAGGAAAATACCATGGGTTACCTAAAACCATGGGCATTGAACATTTGTTATCTTCAAATATGTTTTCTTTATTTTTCTTATTGTAGATCATTTATCTCCCTTGATACTACAATGTTGGGGGTATTGGTATCCATATATTGACATAAATGGGGAGAGATTGAACACAAAGGTCCTAATGGATGATCAAAGGGGTGGGAAATTATGGGCCATAGAGAAGCATACCAAGAGGATGTTATGTTATCATGGTATTGAATGTTGTATTGATGGTACATGTTGCCGCCGGATTGCATACCTAGTTAACGCAGCAGAAATATTGCTACTACTCAGTGCGCCCTTGGGGGAAAGTTTCAAGTCTAGGCTGTCACCTGATCTTGACTCGTCCGTTTAGGAAAACTCCTAACCGAAGCCAAGGGGGGTAGTCCCTATGGAATGTTTCTAAGTTTATTATAATTCTCTTAGAAAGTTAATTATGGATTTTTTTAGGAGTTTAAATGGTATGTTTACACTGTCCAAGTTTGTTGCAAGAAATTAAGAGATGCTTTCAACAGCAGAAAACAAACAATCACCAGCATATAAAGATTAAACAACAATTTACTGAATTGATATTATGAAAAAGTAAAATACTTGTCGTTGTTGGAGATGAGTGACAATGGAGTCAATATAGAGAAGTTGTTGAAAGGGAAAGTTTTTGCAAGTGTATCTTGGTCAGTTTTAGATTATTAAAAATGGAACTTATTTACGGGAAAAGGGAAACTCCATATATACCATGAGGTACGAGGATAAATGTCTGGAAATTAAGTGAAGGTGGATCCTCACAAAGACGTGTGGGCTAGAGTGGAGTCTCTAGGGCGTGTTCAACACTACACCAACAAGGGTGTAGTCTAACGGTGCCCTGAGGTCGCTCTCTAGTTGTTCCCGCTTATTCTAAGGAATTTCCCAACGCAAAACTTAATGTTTTAAGTGCCGGATTTTCACTATGTTTGGGGTTGTTACTTTTATTTATAATGAGTTCTTAATTAAATCTTGAGAATTAATAAGTTGTTGTAACTCTTTCTGATTTCCCTAGGACCAGGAAAATGCCCGCAAAGGGAAAGAGCATACTTTGAGTGATAGCAAAACGTTTGTTCAAATCAATGCTTGAAGATGAAAAAGAAAAGCAAAAATATAGATCACCGGACAACAACTTAGTGGACAACAATACGTATAGGCATATTCATTGCTAGAGGGCATATGAAACAGGATCCCTTTTGATTCATTGGCATGCAATTTTTGTAAGTTGATTCCAAAATGTGATGAATTTAGGATGTGTTTATATTGAGAATCAAGGATACCCTATAAAAGACATGGACAAGATATAGGGAAAGGGAGAAGATTATATTTTTTGACTCAAAATGAGCTCAAAAATGTTGCAAGGGTTACAAATAATAGCTATATATCAACAATGAGAACTCTTTGGTGGGAGAGGACAAAGGTTCCTATGCTATATATTAGAATGAGGTCCCTGAAGGAAAAGTTCTTCAAATAGGTAGAACATAAAGATGTCTTTAGGTTTTTGCAAGGATGTGTGTGAGGCACATAAACAAGGAAAATTGCAAGGTAAAGATGTTGTTTGGGAATTTGTCCAGGATGACTTTCACAACCTGACACATCCAAAAGCATGGAGAAGCTGATATGGTTCATTGACTAAATCCATTTATGAGATGATTAAGTTATGGGGGGGGTCCAAGATTACATAGCTTAATTAGCTTGAATTTAGATGGTCCTTCAATGTCTACAACTTAAAGGAAAGTGAGAAAATCATTATCATATATCCAAGGGGAGCATGAGTAAATTTTTGAGGTAGTTGGAAAGGTCCATGCTTCTTATAAATCCAAACATGGTATATAGCACCTGATTCTTGTTATGCCTTGCTGAAGATGAGACCGTTGTGAAAAAATACATTAGGTGGGTAGCAAAAATGGATACATTTGTGGGTTTTAGAGGTAATAAAGAAAACCATCAATGCCAATCACATTTTGTAGTGACAGTGGGTGATGGAGTGTGAAATTCAGTTCACACCAAGATCTGATCAAGAAATTACATACTCTCACAAAGATCTCACACAACTAGTCAAGAACACAAAAAAATACTCACAATAGATACAAATTGTATTAACTCTCATGAATAAAATACATCAGCCAACCTTTGGAAAGTAATAGGATGTCAATATATAACATTTAAATGGAGATTCAAATGGATAAATATTCCATTTGTATCATCATAAAATCAGACTTACTAAAACTATGCAAATCCCCCCTAGGTGGCAAGTGTGTTCTCCAAGTCACTCCAAAGGCTCACGAATTTATGAATTAGTGACTTGACAGTGATGTGTAATGAAAAAAAATTCCAAATCCCAAAAATGGAAAGAATAAACATCATAGAGGATGTGTGGTCCCAAAATGAAGTTTCCCTAGTTGACTAGCTTTTCCCCTAAGGCAAAAAGCAGTAAAAATCAGTGGAGCACATTTTTCACCAGAATCTTATCCAGAATATTTAGGAATGCACCCAAGTGGCCTAAGAAGCTTGTGGTACATAATAGGAAGTATTTTGGTCCCCCCAAAGTTTCCTTGTGGTGCACACAATTGCTCAAATGGCAATTATCTAGTCTATTACATTGGAATTAATCATAAAATGATTAATTAATGCTACCAATGTATTAAATGACATATATAGGAGGATTTAAATATTCCAACACCCCCCCATAAATTTGACTTTATGTTCTAAATATCAGAAAATAGAAATGCTAAGGGCCTAGTAACAAGACTTGGTCACCCTGTACAATACTACCGGTCCACAAAACAAGGAAAGAAGGAAAACCTCATGGGAAAAACCTTCCCTAAAAAAATGGACATATAAAAATTGAAAGATAGCTGATCAATCCTTCACTCCACCACATGTTCAGCCATCCCAAGCAGTGATCTAAGATAGTTGAATGTCTTCACAGTAAAATCTTTGGTGAAGATGTCTGCAGTTTGCTCACTTGTTGGGCAATACTGCAAATCAATGATCTGGTCATGCACTAATCCTCTGATGTAGTGCATATGTATCTCAATATGATTGGTCCCCTGTCTCAAGACTGGATCACTTGAGACCCTTATAACACTCTGATTATCACAAAAGATGACAGTAGAAGTAATAAAGGTAATCTCAAACTCTGAAAGAATACCCTGCAACCACACACACTAAGTAGTAGCATTCACTGCTCCTCTATACTTGGCCTCTGTTGAAGGTAGTGCAATGGCACTCTGTTTCTTGCTAGACCAGAAAAATGGACCACCTCCAAGCATGAATACAAATCCAGATGTGGATTTCTGTTGGCACGGGATTAGCCTGTAGGAAGTGTGGAAGCCGACGGTTGTGAAAGGGATGATCCGCGGAAGAAAGGGTCATTCACGGAGAACGCAGAAGCGCGAAAGTAGATAGTTATTTAGATAAGGGTCATGTGTACCATTTTGTAACCACTTAGTTT
Organism: Larix kaempferi; assembly: GCA_027924585.1. Classification (NCBI taxonomy): domain Eukaryota; kingdom Viridiplantae; phylum Streptophyta; class Pinopsida; order Pinales; family Pinaceae; genus Larix; species Larix kaempferi. The sequence goes on from BSBM01000305.1 coordinate 8,919,298, forward strand.
TGTATAAATAGGAGTATGATTGTAATCCTAAGGGCATCCAGATAGGTGATGAATAGGGTAATCGGTCTGTCGAGTTTTGATCTAGTTGTTGATCTGTTTTGTATCCGCGATATGATGTATTGACTGTTTCTGTGAAGGTCATTCCGCAGGTTTTAATGAATGCATGAAGATGTTAGATTATGGTTCTATCCTTGTCTATGTTTCTATGAGATGATGAATGCGAATGTTTATGAGATGTTTAATTTCTCTATGGGATTTTGCTGGTTATGAGTAGTTAGATCATGTTGATGCGAATGTTTATTATGTGTTGATGTTGCGATTAATAAAGATGTGAATGATGAAATGTTAGTATAGTGCGAAGACATAATCTATGGTTTTTGCGAGTGCAATGTGTGTTTAATGCATGTCCTCAACTCCACTCCGAAAACTTGGTTCCTGTAGCCCCCTTGTGCATCTCGGGTGAGACCTCACTCGCTCCGCGAGTGTTGTTGGAAAGGGTAAAACCTTTCTGGGCCAGTGCGTAAGGGAGTTTTGTTGATGGTTTGTTGACAGCAGTGTGAAGTGAACCCCTGTCGATAGTCGTTGTGTTAACAAATGGTTTCGTTGCCGTGACCTTGAAGAGGAAAAGAAGAGGATATGTTGTGGCACCCGACGAAACCGGAGATTCAAGAGTGGTTTGACAGAAAGACATAAGAATTCACAAAAGGAGAAAAGAAGAACCCCAGACAGACAGTAAGTAGTTGGTTATAGAGTTACATCTATTCATATATACACGAAATATTTTTCTGCGAATTCCCAGTACTGCTACACGAGTGGTTAGTGCCGCTAACATTCCAGAAGCACCGTTTCCAAAAGACTGAGCCTGAACAGTGGACACCAAAACTGATTCGACAACTGAAACGTGTCGACAACAAAGTATCAAGGGTTGTTGATTTCTGGGTGGATAGTATCCTAGAGGGATATATTACTGAGTTCGCAGTAGATATGATCAAGCGGAAAGGAATTTCTTTAGGGGACCAAGGGGAAGGTTCTTGTTGTTGCTAAAACTGTGGATTAAGATGCTTGTCTGCGAAAGGGGAATTTTGAGGATGACTTCCGACGAGTAGAAAGATCAGTGTGCAGAGGTTGTAGGTGTCGCGTGAATGTAGATCTGATAGAAAGATGCGGGGTAGATGGACAGTAGTGACGACGAGTTTCTAAGGGAAGCTGACGAAGAGTGTGGTACCTTGAGGAGTGGGGTGATATTACGACGTCTTGAGAAGAAGAGGAGGACTGAGAGAGAGTCTCCTGAGAGGACCGGAACAGAAGACTGCGAAACAGGACCACAAGGGAGAAAGAAACCCTATTGCGACGAAGATGGTGACCAGGCTACGCCAGAAGCAGAATAGGGACGGATCGTAATTTACAACATACCTACAACCTCGCGCATTACCCAGAATTTTATAGGAAGAAACACAAGATATTCGCAAAGTTGAACTATGTGCAGCGGTAAAAGTAGTGCATCAGTAAATAATAACAGTAGGAATGTTAGAATGGAAGATGACACAAAAATTCCCACTTTCCATGGGAACAATACCGAGGATCCCAAGCAGTTTTGGTTTTTGTGCGAAGTAGTATGGACAGTGAAGCAGGTCCAGGATGAGGATATTAAAAAGGGACAACTAGTGACGACCCTTAGGGGCCGTGTGCTAGATTGGTTCATGAATTTTACAAGGGTTCCAGTGGGAACACTATCCAATTCGTTGGCACATATCAAAGCAGGAATGATTGATGAATTCAGGAAGCCAAAGTCGGAATTGCAGTATGTCACTGAGCTCAAAGAAATCAAGCAATACCCAAATGAGCTGGTATGGGAATTTGATCAACAATACAAAACATTGATAGCGAAGGTAAGTTTTGGGATAAATGATATGCAGCACAAGGAGTGGTTCATCGCAGGATTGGTACCACACATCCACGGACCACTAATGCAACAAAAGGTTGCTACCTAGGCTGAAGCATTGGAGATTGCAATGAAGCTGGAGGCTTCACCAATCGACGAGACAGGGTTGGGTATGGATCGAATACAAGCGCAGCTGGAAAACTTGACGATCCAATTGTAAGACATGAAGAAAGGGAAAGAAACCTGCGAAGAGGTCTGGTGTACCAGGTGTAGGACAGAGGGACACCACAAGGATCAGTGCCCAGACTTCCAAGAGTATTTTCAATCCGGCGCACCAAATCCCCTCAGTCAGGGAGGGCTACCTTGGTGTCGTATTTTCCAAACGAGAGGCCATCAACCAGAAGGGTGTGTTCATCTGTAGAAGATGGTGTCGAAACCAAAGAACTTGTATTGCAAGTTCTGTAAATCGGTTGGCCACGATGACAACAACTGTAGAGCTTATGTCCTACTCCAGGAGAGGATTGTAGCCGCATATTTCATGGCAGGAAAAGAAAAAGCATCGAGTCAGCAACAACAATAGTATAATCAACCGCCGACCAAGTATAATCACCAACCGCAGCAGTATGATCAGGGACAGTATGGGAAACCGCAGTATGGTCATCCACAGTATCCAGCACCGCAGTATCCAACACTGCAGTACCCACCATATGGACCACCGCAACAACTGCAGTATGGGAAGCCACAATACCCACCATATGGCCCACCGCGTGGAGGGGTTAGAGGAGGATTCTGTGGAGGTCGAGGTGCTGGAACAGGATGAGGAGGAGTTGCTGGACGAGGACGAGGACCGATTATATGCTGCAATTTTGGGAAGCAGGGGCACTATCAGAGGGACTTCCTGAATCCAGCACCACAGTGCACTTATTGCAATGTTGTGGATCATGGAATTGAAGTGGCAGACCAAGAATCCGCCACCACCTCCACAGAACCAGAATCAAAATCCACCGGTTGTACAGATGATATCAACGGAGGCTCGAAGACACCATGTGACTGTTGGAGTGGTGACACGAGGAGGACCCGTGATAGGAGCCAACGGGCCACGAGCTACCATCCGACCAAAAACACAAAAACATGTCACCTTTGATGCAGAGGTCGAAAGGGATATCTTCTTGAAAGCGTAGCAGGCGATGAGACAGAGGAGGCAGTTACCTCTTCAGGAAGAAGTTATCTACGATATGCCACCGACGTTCGATGAGACGAAGTCGCGGGGAAAGGCTAACACCTTAAAAGCCTTCTTGAAAAGTTGCATGGAGTTGGAAAAGGATCAAGACGCATTGGAGGAGATATCCAATCCGTTGACTCGACGGGAGGGTGTACGCCAGGAACAAAAGGTCAATTGCATACACAAGAGGAAGACCGGGAGAAAGATGCGAATGTCGGCACAGATCGGAGCATTTGATGTTGAGTCAATTATCTTGGATCTGGGGTCGGATGTCAACATTCTAACCAAACAGACATGGGAGACAATGGGGAAACCGCAGTTGGCCTAGTCACCAGTACAGTTGCGATTAGAAAATCAGAGTAAGGTTACTCCACTTGGTCGAGTGTACCAACTTCTGTAGCTTGGGTTTTCAACCAACCTTGTGCAAATGAGCACCTACTAAGTTCGTAGTAGCAATTTCAATAAAACAGTAAAAAGCTGATGTAAAAAGTAAACAATAATCTAACATGTGCATAATAAACTTATAGTAAATGGTGAAAAGCCAGATCTTCCATGTAAAACAAATTTTATTTATAAAAAATAGATTTACAAAAGACATATTACCTCAATGGTGAGGTTGGTTGAGCTTGAGCAGCTACAGGGATGAGTTGCTCCAATGCTCCAATGGCTCCTTCTCTTCTCCAAATGCAAATGGAGGATTTGGCCAAAAAAGGGTTCACTCCAAAGGTGGATCAAAGCACAAATGAAGGGCCTAAGATCTCAAGAATGAATTTGGCAGCATAAGGATATGCAAGAATATGGATGAATAATGGGGAGCCTCTATCACCTTTTTATAGCTTTTGGATGATGGAGAATACAACCATGGTTTAAGGTAACCAATGGTATTGTACAAATGGTTTTAGGGTTTCTTTTCTTCTTTTTCCCTCTTTTTCCTTTTTTGAATATATTTTTGAATTTTATTCCCTTTTAATTGATTTTTGGGAATTTTGGACCCCTTTGGAGGGTTTTTGGTATTTTTTGAGGAAATTTAATTATTTTGAGGAGAAAAAGATGGATTTTGGCCTCTTTGGTGGCTTTTTGAGAGTTTTTTGAGGTTTTAGAGGCTAAAATGGTAGGAAAAGTGGACAAATAGGTCATGTGACTAGGGAGATGAGCCAATGAGCATTTTTTGGGTGTTAATAGATTGCCCCCTGATGTGTGAGGGCAGGAGCTCATTGTATGGCCAATAGACATCATAGTTTTTTTGTCGTTTCCTTAGGGTTTTGGAGGAGAGAAGAGACCGATTGGAGACTGGAACAACGGTCCCATATGAACTGCAAAAACTGAAAATGCATGGCCTTAATAGTGAATGAGGAATAATCTTAATATATGGACAAGGCGGGCATACCCATGCTCGTATCAAGAAATATAAATAACAATGAGGCCCAAAAAGGGGACCTGAACAATACATGGAGAACTATTGTGTACATCATAATGGTCCATAGGTGACTCAAAGCTGGGATATACTCATGTTTAATATCATTGCTGATCTGAAGAATTGATACACTAGAAAAAGGAAACAACTGTTCTGAATGTGGTGTTAGAAGGGCTGATGAACTGTTGGATCTGAAGGTATCTAGCAACTGGATTGATTCAATAACTGTGAGTCAGAATCTCAAGGGTACACTGAACTGTATATGAATTGTGTACACGAAGAAGTATACAACTGGTGTACTTCGGAATACTGTTGCCACGCGTAGCCCGAATATCCATGGGAACATATAACTGGTTGTTCCTAAAGTAGATTCACCAATGTGCTAGAGTCAGGTGACATCCAAGGTCTTCGACTAATAACTGAAAGGACCGATACCCTGTAGGAATCTCAACGATGCGATCAAGGTGTTGACGTCGAGCATGTGAGAAACAATCATTTGGAGAGGCACTAATGAGTCCTTTCAAAATGATCCGCAGGCACTCACCACTGATGGTGATGAGTCCAAGGTACAGGGACCTCTCGGTCTATCCTTTGGAATAGATTGGCTGGCATCGACAGAGGGAGACCTGCAACTACCAAGGCAATGATGTTTCCTTGATAGGAGTGCGAGGTGTACAACCAAACTGTGATAGTACTGATAGTGGGACTGACATACTGTGGGGATGGGGAATAACTGGGGTCATAGAGTGGGGTGGGACTCCAACTTCCTTTGTTCAGAGCATGACGACATGGATGACCTGGAAGCTAACTTTAGGTACGGGGATCATAGCTTAAGGGATCAGGGGTAAGTACTACCATGGGAGAGACTCACGGGGACAAATTGATGTATGGTGTCAGGAAACTCTCAAGGTGACGTTTCACAGAGTACTCTAAACAAAGGCAATCAAATTGGGGAAGCTGCCATAATAATGTGATTATATATGCTTTGCTATTGCGCCGAGAGGTACCATTGGGGTCTTCTTCATGGTTTAAGGAGCTCAAAGAAGGGATAGAAGTGTTCTCAAGAAATGGTACTGTCGCGTGGATTGAACGAGCCCAGAACAGTTCATGCTCGAGGCTGCTTTCGAATTTAGAGAATCTGAAAGCAATAAGTAGACTCCAAGGGGGTTGTTTTTCATGTGTTAGTCTCCATGGCCCGAAAAAGTGTAAAATAATGCAATGTAGAACTCTTCTAGCTGATGTGACTAGAGTATTCCTTTTTCGTAATTAGTCTACAAGGTCAGGAAAAGGGGTAAACTTATACCAGGTAGACGCCCTTTCAAATACGTTTAACGAGCATAAAATGAAGCAAGATTGCTCGACGATCTTTTCATTGTTTTAGGAGTCATAAAAGAGCTTAACAGAAACTCCCTAAGTTCCTTTTTCGTAAAGGAATTGATTGGCCTGAAAAAGGGATAAAATTATACCGAACAAAAGTAATGGTGAGGCAAGGAGGAAGTGTTCGATCAAGGGACAAGTATGGGAACCAAGAATAGCGGTAGGGGGGAACATTGATGGGGCCTCCTTGCGGGTTGATGAATGATATCAAAACAATGCCATAATTGCAGTATGGATAGAGTGGAGGGCTCATGTATGGGGTGTGATGTATGAATTTATGAAATCCGACAGCGGCGAATGCGACACGCAAATCGAGGCGATAATGTATGTGGACACGATGTTAAATTTTTTTTGGTAAAAGCGAGAGAGACGATCTCAAGCATCGTCACGAGTGCGGAAAATTGAATCCGGCGATATAAAACTTGTCAAGAACGGACAAGGACCGATGTGGCACGTAAATCGAGGCGATGAGGGGCATGAAAAAAATGCCTGAAAAATATGGTGGTGAGAGTGAGAAATGATCTCAAGCATCATCACGAGCACGAAAAATTGAATCCGACGATATAAAACTTGTCAAAAATGGAGACCAACCGATGTGGCACGCAAACAGAGGTGACGATGGGCATGTGAAAAAATGCCCAAAAAAGGGGCCAGTGAAATCGAGAAACTGACTTGACCACCGCAAAGTTCTCGCTATGCTGAATCCAATGGTATCAATGGTTTGGAAAACAGACGTCGTATGACTCCGAAATGGTTGACTGAAAATGGGTCAAATGTCTATAAATAACAAGTGGACCCATAGTGACACGTGTCATTTGCACTGTTGAGTTTGACAAGAGATTTGAGTTAGCCAGAGCTATTTCGTCATTTGCGGGAGAACCGACTGATGGATTTTCATTCCGTGAGTTCCAGGTAATTCTATTGGCCCTAAGCTTTAACTTTATTCAATTTCGGGGGGGGGGGGGGGGATTGGGTCCTCGGGGGCGGTGCATTGGTCACGTTGGGTGACCAATGGGTTATATCGCGACTTTGAGGCTTTTCGCGCGATTTGGATCACAGCTATGGCTTCCACAGTCGCGATCTCAAATCGCGACTGTGGTCTCCATAGTCGCGATCTCAAATCGCGATTGTGGTCTCCACAGTCGCGATTTTGATCATGACTGTGGCCTCCACAATCACGATTTGGATTGCGACTGTGGCTTCCATAGTCGCGATCTCGGATCGCTACTATGGGCCCCACAACCGTGATTTGGATTGTTGTTGGGGGAAATTTTGTGGTATGTTTCTAATTAAAATTTTCTTGTGTGTTTGGCAGGATGCTCAGGTTGCCGAGGGCGTCGTGGAGGGAGAGGGAGATGCCGGATAATCTGATGCAGATCATCCATGAGGACCATCATGCATATGATGCTTTGGCATTTGGAGGACTACCAAAGTTCACCTAGGTGCCCCTTATGCATTCAGCACGGTTGTTGCTGAACAAGTTGATCAGGTTCTGGGACCCGACCATTTAGGCCTTTATGGTTCAAGGTGAGAGATTGGATCTCACCTTGACAGATGTTTAATTCCTGACCGGATTTCCCCGCTTAGGTATGATAGGGGACACTCATCCTAGGATATCAGGGGATGTTGAGATAGAGGAGCTGCTGGAGATATTTTTCCGTCTGGGGTCTCGTGTGCATGCGAATGCACTATTAGTTCGGGATTTGCAGGATCCGGCGACACGAGTAGTCGTGGCTTGCGTACTACGAGTACTTGGATCACAGGCGCCCCACTGAGTGTCGGGGGGGAAGATGTTGCTGGTTCATCGGGTTTTGACTGGGACGTACTATGCTTGGGGGTAGATGTTCCTTGCCTGTGTTCAGCGAGAGCTGACCAAGGTGAGGCAGATGGGGGTGGAGTTTAGCTATGCTTCGTTTCTATGTTGTTTCTTTTTTGAGTGGGTGCCTACGTTACGGCCCCGCGTGCTGGTCCAGGATGGTGGGATGAGTGAGCCGTGGATGGTGCAGTGGGGAGAGATGATGTGCCATAGTGGTGGCGGGGTAGTTGGACAGTTCTTCACTTCAGAGATGTATCGGCAGTAAGAGTAGATGCCGGTTCTGTTTGATGATTATCCGTACTGGGCTATGGATTATCGGGGGGATATTGAGATGCCGCGAGCTCCAGGATAGGCCTAGGGGCCAGATGGTACGTATTTGTTTTTGTTTTCTCTTTTAGCATATCATGTTTTTATTTTTTTCTTAATAGTTTACGATGATAGCTACAGGTGTTTTTAGGATGCTGACATCTTCAAGGGTTGGTTATTGCAGATGTGGGTCCAAGGCCTCCACCGGGGCATCAGGGCCGCAGGGGTCATGTGGTGGTGGCACCCCCACCTGCACGAGGAGCCGTATGCCAGAGGGGTGATGATGTGGCGGTAGAGGACTTATGGGCTACCATCGATCGACTATTGGATGGTGTGGCAGATGAGGGTTGGAGGGAGTTGAACCAGGAGGTGTTAGACCTATGTTACGATGCTCCATGTGAGTGGAGATTGATTTTGAGGCAGATTTCTATGTTGGCAGTAGAGAGGAGGGCTATGGATGTCGATTAAGAGGATGATCCATAGGAGGAGGATCCCGAGGAGGAGGCAAGCCGTGATGACGAGGACTAGACTGTTCATTACCTGCCCCCAAATGTTGATGAGCATATGGGGGTGTTTTTTGTGGATATGTATTATGTACGGCTGATGTATTTCTGTATATTCGGGTGCTAAGGGTACTCTTGACATTTTGACTATATGATATATATATTTATGCACATGGATGCATTTTTGATGATATAGTCATGTATGCACGTGGATGCACATACGTTGTTGTTTTTATGTTTTGTTGCACGTGGATGCACGTTTTATGGAAATGATATGCACGTGGATGCACGTTTTATGGAAATGATATGCACGTGGATGCAGTGTTATGATGGATTCTTTTTGTTGTTTCTATGGTTTTTTTATGCCTATATGATGTTATGATGATGGATGGTTGATGTCCTATATGGTTTGGTTGACGTGCCAATCTAGAATGTTGTTAGCCATTTGATCTGCCACACTATTTTGATCTCTTGGGACATGAGTGAATGAAATGGATTCAAATTGTCTAATCATTTGTTTAGTGCGCAGGAATTTTCTAAAGAGGCAAGGATCGCATACCTGGTAACAATTGTTGAGTTGGGAAACAAGAAGCTGGGAGTCTAGGAAGACATGAAGGTAACTTATACCCATATGGAGGGCAGCGGTTAGGAGACTAGTCATAGTGTCGTACTCAGCCTGGTTATTTGTAGCAGCACCTATACACACTCCGTCGAGGTGAATCAACTCATGTGAGGGGGAATAGAGTACCCAAGCTATGGAGGCGATATTTGGAGACCAGCGACTTGCACCATCGGCAAAGCCAACATAGTAAAGTGGAACAGGATCCATCTGTGGTCATGCAGGAAAACAAAATGCAAGGCTTTTGAAAGATGAGAGCGAAAAGAGAATCAAATTTGTACAATATGGACTATAGTGTCCAAAAGTGTTATGGGTAAAAGAGTTTGAGGTACAACCCATTATGGGGGTTACATAGGGGGTTACCTTCTGAGTCGGTTAGAATGTATGCGCTGTGTCCAAGGCAAGTGTGTATGATGTATGGGCCTTGCCACATGGATTCAAATTTTCCTTTGCCTGTTTTATGATGGGCTTGATCGTAAACGAGTACAAGATCCCCTTCATGGAAGGCTCTTGGGTGAACGTGTTTATCATAGCCTGCTTTGGAGCAGTTCTTTGCGGCTTCAATTGTTTGAAGGGCTGCGCGGCGATCATCATCAGCTTGCTCCAATAGAATCAAGCGTTGCTCGAGTGGTGAGGTGTCTGGGAGGAGTTCGATGGCGATATGCAATGTTGGGATCTGACACTCAATGGGTAGGATAGCTTCCACGTCGTGAACTAAATGAAAAGGGGTAAAACCAGTGGCGGTTTTAGTGGAGGTACGGTAAGCCCACAGTGTGGGAAAAAGCATATGATGCCAATTGGACTTATGTCGGTCGACAGTGCGTTGGAGGATTGTCTTCAAAATTTTGTTAATGGCTTCGACTTGGTCGTTCCCTTGGGGGTAGTAGGGGGAGGCGTATTGATGTTTGAATTTGAGGAGGGTTGACAATTCTCGCCAGATAGAGTCCTCGAAATGAGAACCATGGTCTGAGACAAGTTGCATAGGTACTCCAAAATGAGTAATAACATGGTTGAAGAAGAAGAGAGTTGTAGTGTTGGCTGTGCAGTTGAAAGTAGGCATGGCTTCTGCCCATTTGGTGAAGTAGTCGACGGCCACAACGATGTATTTATGGCCACCAGCTGATGCAGGATTACACTCCATGAAGTGATTGGCCCATTTTCAAAAAGGACCAACGGTGACGACTGGATGAAGGGGGGCGGGGGGTGTCCTTGCCTTGGGGGAAAAGAGATGGAAATTTTGGCAATGTTTGACTGCTGTGATGCAATCGGTAAATAGTAAGGGCCAAAAATACCCTGCATGGAGCACCTTTTGGGCAGTGGCCATTCCCGAAAATGGCCGCCGTAGGCACCGTTGTGACAATTGTTGAGAACTTGTTCTGCTTCCTCTCGTGAAATGAAACGTTGTAAGATGGTCTCGACACCGCGTCGATAGAGGACATCTCCTAGGAGGAGATAACGGGAAGCATGGTGATGGATGCGATGGCGTTTGTCACGGTCAACATTTGGTTGAAATTTTTGTGTGCGGAGGTAAACTAAGATGTCGTCGTATTGAGGGTCATCTGACAAAATGGTAAAGAAATGGTCGTCAGTTAGACAAGTAGTGACCGAAGGTGATGGCGATAGGGATGGTAAATCTGTCATGAGTTGAGAAAGTGCAAGTGCTTTGGTACTCTTAGGGGTTTTGAAAGTCAGGTCATACTCTTGTAGGATAATAACCCATTTAGCGACGCGGCCTTGCAGAAGGCGACAGTTCAAGAGATAGACCATGGGGATGGAATTTGCAACAACTGTAGTGTGGCTTATGAGGATGTAATGTTGCAATTTCTGAACTGAAAATACGACGGCGAGGGCCATTTTCTCTTCATACGGGTAACGTAGTGGTGGGCCTGATAATGTCTGGCTCACATAATAAATGATGTGCTCTTGACAAGCGGAATCTTCTTGAATAAGAACTCCAGAAACAGCATGATCGGATGCCGAAACGTAAAGGATGAAGTCTTTTGAGAAATCCAGAGGGGATATCAATGGGGCATGTGTAAGAGCTTTCTTCAAGTCTTCGAAAGATTCTTGTGCTTGGTCGTCCCACACAAAAGGGATTTGGGTAAGGAGCAAATGAAGGAAACCATAAACCGTCATGGCATAATTGGGGACAAAACAACGGAGGAAATTTTCCTTCCTTTGAAGGCTCTGTAACTATTAAAGCGTATGTGGTGATGGGAGGTCTAAGATGGCTTGGAAATTTAATGGATCGACTACGATACCTTCTTGTGAAATGATGAAACCCAACAACCGGCCTGCCGGAATGCAAAATACACACTTGAGTGGGTTCAAGCGGATTTGATATTTGTGACAACGTAGAAAGACTTGCCGGAGGTCGTTTAGATGATCGGACCGTTTTTTCGATCGGGTCGTGAGGTCATCAAGGTAGACCAAGATAATGTTAACCAAGTCATGAAAACAATAGGTCATGGACCGATGAAAGGTGGCTCCGGCGTTTTTAAGACCGAAAGACATAACACGGTAAGAAAAAGTGCCCCATGGGGTGGTGAAGTCAGTCTTGTACTGATTTTCTTTGCGAATGTGGATTTGGTTATACCCGAAGAAACCATCCATGAAAGATAGTATCTCATGCCCCGCACATGCATCGATAAGCTGGTCGATAAATGGCGTGGGGAAGTTGTCTTTGGGACAAGCTTGGTTTAGGTCGCAGAAGTCAGTACAGACACGGATAGTGCCTTGCTTTTTGTTAACTAGTACCGGGTTGGAAACCCAAGTGGTATAGGCAATGGGGTAAATGAACCCAGCTGTACGAAGATTCTCAATTTCAGCTTTGATGGCGGGAAGCTTAGATGGGTGGATGGGTCGTTGTTTTTGGCGAACGGGTGGTACGTTGGGACAAGTGTCAATGTGGTGTTCTACTATAGCAGGGTCAAGGCCTGGCATCTCGATGTAGGACCATGCAAAGACGTCGCAAAACTCTTGGAAGAGTTTCTTGTAAGCTTGGACCTCATCCTCAATGTATGATGTGCTCAAAGAAATAAGTTCGGGTGTTCTGGGCATGGTAGAGATGTCAACTTTAATGAAGGGTGAAATATTGGCCATATTTCCTACCTCAAAGGAATCAGGAGCTGGGATGGGATCTTTAAACCAATCAACCTTGGTGGGAAGGAAATATTTGGATTCAATGGAGAATTGATTTTCCGTGGAAGAGGTAGATGCCTCAAGGATGAAATATGATCGATGGTGCATATCGTCCTAGGGGTAGTCGGGTGCGGTAAGTGCTTCGAGTATTTCTTCGTCATTGCAGAAGCATTGTGTTGTCAAATCGGTTGACTGGGGTGCATTGGTGGACGATATCATGTAAATGGTATTAATTTCTTCCGAGGAGGAAGATGTTGGGGGATATATTTCCTCAATAAGGGGAGGGGATGTCTCTAGGTCGGCATTATTCAGTTCATATAGAGCTTCTCTGTAATCTGGGAGATCAGGGTAGTGATGTGAGTAATGGCCGTAAATATCGCATATTGCACAAGGGTGATTGGTACGCAGGGATTTATCGCGAGGATGATGGGTGATTTTAAGTTTAACAACTGGGATGTTAGCATCGTCATCTAACATTTGCATGTGTTCTTGAAGTGCTGGTAATTGTGGACATTGATGGGTAGCATGGCCCAGATTGTCACACAAAGAGCATTTGGGGGGAGCACGAAATGTCGTGGGGTTTTTTTCCTGCTTTGGGGTAGGTGGGGCGGTGTGGGTTGGAGGTGATGTAGTATAGGTTTGTGGGCCTCTGCCCCCAGTGTGACGTGGCGGAGGGGGTGTATTACTAGATTTTGATGCGGTTCTCACCCTTGGAGGTGGACGATTTGTCACAGTGATAGGTTGGACAGCTTGTAAAATGATAGTTGGTGTTGGGGGAGGATTTGGGGCGGGTAGGTGCCACACAGGTAGTCCTAAAGTTAACCTTGGAAGATTGAGCATAGCCATTACTGGGGTGCTGACTTCTCCTGAAGGAGGAAATAGAAACGGGATAGTGTGGATGGGTGTGGCTTCGACATGACTTGGCACTGAGGATGGTTGCGGCAGTATAGGGGGTTGTTGGTTTGGTGCCTATGTGTTGTGCGAGAGGGTGCACAAATCAGATATCTCGACTGTCTGCAGAGGGGGGGGGATGGATTGGAATGTGGAGTTCATGGGAGTATCTAAGTATATCCCGGGTCCGACTATGGAGACGAACGATGTGGGTGCGCTCTGAACGGGTTGTTCAATCATAGGTAGAACATTTTAAGGTGCAGCGGGGGCGTTAGGATCATAGTATGTCAGTTGATTAATTTTGACTACACGTCCATCATGGGGGAACATCATAGTGCGGAAGATGGATGAAGCAACAACTTTCATGGCATACATGTAACTTCGTCCTAGTAAGAGGTTGTAATCAAGCTGGGAATTGATGACCTCTATGTCTATAAGTATAGTTTTTCCACCTAATTAGACGGGCATGTTAGCCAAAAGGCCTTGTGGTTGAGCTGAACGGCCATTGTAAGCTCATAATGCGGTGGTGGATGGCTATAGTGTAGGAGATTCGAGCTTCTGCCAGACAAATGTCGACATCACGCAGGTGGAGGTACCTTCATCGATGGTGCATCGATGAATCACAAGGTTCCGAATGGATACAGAAACCTGAAATGCTAATGTGGAAGGAAAACGTGGTTCAGCTTGGTCCAAATCGAATGCCATCATTTGTGAGTCAGAAGGGTTTATCGCAACAATGGAGGATAACAATATTTTTCTCTGTGCAGGACAGTTTTTTAGGACTTCTAGGGCAGACATAGCAGTGGGGGATTGGGCTAATTCATCCACAATGTTATAATTTGAGGCAGCACGAGCATTAGGATTATTGTTGATCTGTCAAAGAGGGAAGCGAGGGGCTTTAGGACCCCCGTCCAACGGTATAGTAGGTATATGTAATGGTTGATAAGTTGGAAGGGTGGTAGTAGCTGGATCAATGGGAATGGCCTTTGGGGTGGAGCCATATTGGTTTCGACATGTTTGGAGGTGGACAGTAGCCGATGACATCATTAATAGATGGTGAGTACCTGAATCCGTGTGTTGGTAATCAGTTGCAGCATAAGTGATTTGCTGTTTTGGTGTCGCGGATCCTTGTGGGGGATCCATCGGACGAGTCTTCACTACTCCTTGTGTGGGTAAAGGATTCTGCAACACCATGGGTTGTGGTTGAGGAGGTGGCGCTGGCTGTGCTGCGTTTCCTTGGCGTTGGGCGTCATCAGTCCAAAGTTGATGCGCTCGCTCCAAATGGGGGCATGAGTGTGTATAATGGCCATATACCCCACATATGGAACACAGATGGTTTGTTCTTAAATTAGGGTTTTTACCCTGTTTCGGTGGACGATCAGGGTTTTGGTTGGCGAGAGCAGCGTTATTGTTGTTTGGAGGATTAGGTTGCTGACTGCCTTGGTTTTGAGGTTGATTGTTCCTGCGGTTGCATCCTCTTCTGCGGTTTTGTTGACCTCCTTGATTTCGTTGGGTATTATGGTTTTGGGGTTGGTTCTGTTGTGCATACACTTTCCCTTGGGAAGTAGGGGGATTTTGAGGTTCCGTAGGTGCTGGAGCAGGATGCAGTGGATAATAAGCTGCCAGGGCTGGAGGTGGTCGAGATGTTGATTGGGGTTATTGGTAATTCTGAGCGACTGGAGGTTGTGGTGCTGTCGGCGCTGCTTGTGGAGGGTAATAAGCCGATTGGGCTTGTGAGTGAACATGGACATGAGTGGCCTGTTGTTGATAGTACGTAGGAGGTGCATAAGCTGAAGGTGCATGACTGTAAGACTGTGGTGGACATGAGGGTCCATGAGTGTGGTTAGAGTGTGCCATGGGAGCATAGGAAGTTGTAGCTCCGGAGTGAGATGTGGCCTGTGAAAGGTCGGGGCCAGTATTATTAGTAATAATTGAAAAGGGTTGGTTGTGTGACACAACATGACCAATGATACCATTAGCAGCATGGGATGCCCTCGACGCGTCATTCCAGGATGGATCGTCGCGGGGGGTGTTAGGTAAGATGGTGTACAAATAGCCAGACTGGGCATAGATTAGATCAAACTATTGGGCTTTGAGAATGGCTTCTTCTTCCGACTGGGTTCGTTCAGACACCACATCTTTGGCTATGGTTGGAAGGAGATATTTTAGGAACCAATCCAGGAAAATACGGTCATCCAACTTGATCTTGCATAGACTTCGACATTTACGCCACTCATGAATGTGATCAGTGATGTGGGTAGTTGTGTTCTGTCTGCAAGACAATAGGATCTCTACTCCCGTGTCGTAGCGGATGGGTAGTTGAAAGAAATGTAGGAAGGTCGAGGCGAGAGATGTAAAACTGGGGTGGGTCCCATGAGGCTGCTTGATATACGACTTGGCTTCCGAGCCAGTGAAATTCCTTTGCAACAAACGTAGGCGAATGGAGTCATCTACTATGGATTTGGAGGAACACCATAGATGAAAAGACATAATGTGATTTTGGGGATCCTCACCAGCCTTCCCCTCAAACTTAGGGATGTCTGATGGGAGTTTATTAGGCATGTGAGGCCAAGTAAGGTCATGTCTGATGGGATCGTTCATTAATCTTTCCAGGTCCAGTAGGTTGAGACTAGCCATGAATAGCATACTGGCAGAAGAGTGTGACATGGTCACCAGAGCGTATGTGTTGGTGTTAGTATTGTTGATCAGGCCTTTGCCCCCAAAGGGAATATTAGCTTTGAGGGGGATATGAACCCCAAATAGAGGTGTTGGGTTGGCGTGAGAGGGGCCTATGCCTCCAAGTGTAATGTGGGTCACAGATGGGTTCGGATTGGGTCCAGTAGCTATTGGAATCAAAGTAGTGATGGGGATGGTAGGTGTGGGTCCCATTGAGGGCATACCTAGGGTAGTTTTTGTAGTGGTGGCTAATGTGGTGGTGGATGCTCCACCAACAGTTCCTACAAAGAAGGGGTTGGAATTAATTCCAGCCATGGGGCTAGTCGATGTTGTGTATGTAGGGTTTTCTGATTCTGCCTCATAGTCATATGTGAAATAAGGGGCGTCAGAGTCGGGTGACGAAGCTTTGTGCTGGTGACGAGTGGATTCAAGTGACAAGGATCTACGCCTGTGATGAGTGGTGTCAAGTGAACCGTACTGTGGGGGTTCACCCCAGAAATGCCGAGAATGTCTCAAGGACTCAATGGTGACAGACAAATAGTAAAACTAGTAGGTAGTGGCGAGTGAAAAGTTCAAAAACCCTAATGCAACCGGGTGTGCAGGAGGGGAGCGCAAAAAATATGGCACTCAGGCCAACAACAAACTCAAAACACTCACTGTAACAGCTGTGCTACGGTAAGCAGAGTGACCAAAAAAGGTGGTCAGAATACCAACAAGCAAACGACTCCTAGAATAAAAAATGGTGTACTTGCTAAACCAAGGGGAGGTAAGAGAGCATGCAAACGCCTAACTAAAAGGTGTGCTGGTTCAAACTAGACGTATCCTCTGTAAGGTGATGAAATCCAATTTAGACAATACGACAAGTAGAACCAAATGGATAAATGTCCCCCTATAACATCCCGATAATTTCATAAAAATTTACAATTTTTAAAAAGCATTACAATTGTGGAAATAATAAATGCTCAACAAGACAACATTGAATAAATTAAAAATTGAGTCTCATAATTACAAGCATTTTAATGATAAGAGACACATCACACATCTTTTAACATGTGTACGAAATTAGTTTTGCTTATGTTAATTGTAGATCGAATAACAAATGATCAGGTTTTCTGGACAAGGTACTGACAGTTTGTTTCTTTGATGATGATGAAAGGGGTCCTACGGAGTACCCTGAGGCTTACTTAGCTATGTTAGATAAAGCATTTGTACTTGTCCTTCTTGCGCAGATTCGTAGGTAAGAGTAGAACGACATAAACAAGTGTTACGAGTATTTATGTTTTTCAATTAGTCGTCAAGTTTGGTAAATAAAATTATAAGTATGTCCTTGCTTCAGGTATGGAATTCTGTCCAAAATCTAAATGTGTTAATTTGACAAAAAAAATACAAGTTGCAGAAGTCGATAATATCTATACCGATTCATTGGTGATTTGTCTAGGAGAAAATTCCTATGCTTGTGAATCTCAGAAATAAATACTAGGTTATGAAGTCTAAAATGCTAATATGATTCTGCCAATACTTTTCCATTTCGTAAAGAATGTTACTACTAGGTGTAATGATTGATGAACATTATTTCTAAACTATAGCAACATGATCCAATTAATATTTCAATACATGGATTTTATTAAAATAACTATAGTAGCTATAAATTCTCCATTTATAATTGGCATATATGATGATATAGCCTTGTCTATTATGATGTTATTATCATATTTCTATTATGAACATGCTACAATCTATTATTGAACCTTTTTAACTATAGGGTTGAACCCTTCTAAAGTAATATTGGTGTATTGTAATATAATAAGAAACTTTATGAGGTTTAATATAAATAACACTACACTGTACCAACAATACTTTCTAACCTAAGTTCTAAGCATCTAATTCTTATATGAATGCGACTCTTACCAATACAAAAAGAATTGATTTATGTAATCATACGTTGGAAAGGTTAAACTATAGCAATGAAACGATCCACAATATGCAACCCTAGCTTTTATTCTATGCCTTGACATTGTATGATATTACCCTATGCAAATAGATTCGTCGTTGGTAAGGAATTGACGGGTATTAAATTTGCTGCTGAAATGAACTGGCAGGTTGACAGTGTCCCATCCAAGTATTAATGGTTCTGACCAAACTCCACAGTGGAATGTGCTGCTGTCAATCCACGTAATCCACCCAAGTGAAACCTGGTTGATAATACAACTATGAATCCGAGTTGTGCATGGTTAACATATCGATTCTCCTCCGAGCTGTATACGGTGTTGTCCCTTGGTATGCGATGTTGGCATCGTCGTGGTTGTTAAAATTAGTGAGGTATAAATTTGATGGTTTCCCAACTCTCAACGTATCTGGTTGGCACCTTCTCGCTCGTTGATCTCACAAGATCTTGATCGTTGAAAGAGAAACCCTAAAATCTCGTCGTAAGTATTTATGGAGAGTCTCCCGGTCTTCATTTTCACGTTAGAGTTGGAGTTGTGAGGCCAACAAGCTGCTAACATGTAGGGTTTGAAAGAGTATTTTTTGGAATGTTTCGATCCTGAGACCTATGGGAAGAACCTGCTAGTTCAAGGTGTCATGAATACTGGAGAGCCAAGCCATCGGTGGTCCAGAGTGATTTTCAGGAACTGATTTTCCTTCCTTCGTACAGTTTTCACAAGGTGATACTATCGTCGAAAGTTACAGGTGTCTTTCTCTTGTAGTTATAATGCTGCTAATGTTTCCACACTATAGTCTTAATGTATTAATGTTTAAAGTCTTTCCTGAGATTTTTATCCTCGTTTAACCTCTTCAATACTGTGTGACAAGTATAAAAACGTCGATGAAGTTGCATGGTTTACGGGCCTAGAGGAGAAGGAGTTGCTCGGACACCGGGTAAGCCTCGGAGGTTCACTTCCTCGTAGGTACCCTGGGCACGATGTGGCCAAAGTTCTTTTGTTTAGAATGAGTCTGTTACTTTCAGAGTTTTGGCAAGGTTTCCTTGGCCGCAATGATGATTGTTTTTAAATGATAAGAGCTTTGCTCGACAGGGGTTGGATCTTTACCCTGTTAACCTTATGGCATTTTTGCTAAGGCGTTTACAAATGTATGAGGGTTGAAATTCTAATTTTTGGAAATAGTTGATAAAAGAATTCATAAGTTGTTTTAGTTTTCGAGTTTGTTTTTATCTAAAATGTAATCTTGTCTATAATGACACCATAAATATAAAAATGGCTGAAAGTTGAGGATTAAATTGCTTGGCTTGCAAAATTGTTGAAAGATGGTTCCTGAACTTCGTTATTGTTTTTAAATTAGTGATTTGGTAAAGTTTGGTCTTCGTCAGTTTTGAAATGGAAATGCCATATGGTTCGATCTCGTTTCAAAGAGTGAAACCCAACCCTATAGGTGTAGTTGGAAATCTTGCTTGTACTGAGCTTTTAAACCTGAAGCTGGCCCTTAACCTGTGTATGAAATGGTTTCGACACTGTGTATGTTTCTAGTTAGGGTTGTAAGATATTGTTAGACATTGATACGAAAATCGTGCCGTCTTCTAAATGATAATTAGTGTCTTGTTGGTAAACTCGACATGTATAAAAGATGGTATGTTATATATAATGTTGGTTAGGGTTTGGACAAACATGTTTATTATAACCTCAGAAATAAATGTCTAATGTTTGCCATGAATGGCTTGATGAGAAGTTTATGAACTGTGTACTAAGTAAACATTTAGAATCTAGGGTCTGTGATAACATAGGGTTTTGATGCTACTGTGCAGGTATTTGTAATTTAATAATTGAAATCAAATGTGATAGTTAGTGAAGAAAATAATATGTGTTTACTTATAACAATTCTGTACATAGAATAGTTTTACAGCTGCTATATTTATTAGAATATAAATGCTTGAAAACATGGAATTTATAATATTGAAATGCATATGATTACTATCTGAAATAGATGGAGTTAAATGGGAAAATAGAGATCTGTGCAGAAATAAAATGTGTTTTTCTTTTATTTAAGAAATAGATGAATGCTATGCATCTGTTTATACTTATACTGTACTATTTCCTGCATTTTAAAACATATTATTGAAATGACAGAATTTAACAAGAAAACTACTGTATTCATCCATTCATTCAAATGGCATTTTTCCTATCACTCATCTCTATTAAATTTGCTTTTCTGTACTAGAGTACTATACAGATAACAGTATGGGAAAAATACAGAAAAGAATTTAAGCATTCATTAAAATTACTTAATCATTCTTAAAACATATCATCTTTAAATAAGAAAATAGAATAGTTTCTTCTGTATAACTGTAATTAATAATTCTACCATGCAGAAAACATTTAACTGTAAACAAAAGTAAGAACAGTAGAACCTGGTTGACTATAGGAGAAACAAATAGCCCAAGGAACCTGTTCCACCCAACCTATTCCTGAAGAAAACCAAGTTACTTGCCTTAGGACCCCCGAGCCTGTTCATTGAACCACCAGGAGGAAGATCCTGTAGAATCCTTAGTACATCAACTTGCAGTAGAATATAGATTATCCAGTCATAAAGACTCAACAGTCAAAGAGACCTGCACCAGCACCTCTGGATTTCCTTCTCAGTATAACTAGCAGACTCACAATTTCACTCTCACATAGCCTCCCTATTCGAATCTCTCAGTGATCACCTAATGCACTTGAGGAATATTTCTGCAGAAAATATTGTAGGAGCTGCCTACTCAATTCCAATTGCCTTACCTAGGCTGCCTAGGCCTTTTAGTGGTTAACTGGTCATTAATGAGTTGACTTCTCTCTTCCACCCACCTGGGGGATAATGCCACAAATTTAGGGGTAGTTGTCCCATAACCAACATCTAGTGGTGGAGTGAAAATGCTGGAATATGTCCCATGCCTTCTAACAGCTTCCATTCCTCCTAGTGGGTCAGTGAACACTCATTTAACAGTTCCCTTGGGTGTTTGTCTCCTATTTTAATTTATTAAATAATAATAATCAGTAATTATAATCATCCTTGACCAAACTTGGTCATAATTACAAAACTTTGTAATTATAATTTAACATAAAGTATTTTGCAAATAAAATAATATTCTCAAAATTTGGGTAGGTGACATACACCCCCCCTTAAGTCTCAACATCGTCCTCGATGTTGTTTAAACACTCTCTGAGTGTTCTTGAAACAGAGTTGGGTATGCTGCCCACATACTACTCTCCAACTCCCAGGATGTCTCTTCTGGGCTAAGGTGCTTCCATTGAACCTTTACCTGCCCAATGGTGCGATTCCAGAGTAGAGTTTCCCTCCTTTCGAGGATACAGTCCGGTTCCACCTGAAAATCACCGTCTTGTCCCACCTGTACATCATTTCAATTTACAACATGAATAGAATCGTGTACATACTTCTTTAAAAATGATATATGAAAAACATTATGTATCTTTAAATTTGGTGGCAAAGCCAGTTGGTATGCCACAGGTCCAACTCTTGACAAAATTTAGAAAGGACCACAATACCTGGGTTCCAGCTTGGCACAGCTTCCCAATTTCAATGAACTCTTTTTTGGTCTTACCTTAAGAAAAACATGTTCACCAACCTGGAACTCTTTATGAGTCCTTCTAAGATCTGCTTGACTCTTTTTCCTATCTTGGGCAGCTTTAAGATTTCTTTGTACCTGTTTCACAATTAGTTCTAATTCATGTAACAATTCAGGTCCTAAATAAACTCTATTTACTGGGTCATTCCAAGAAACAGGTGTATCGCATTTCCTACCATAAAAAATTTCAAAAGGGCTAAGCCTGGCTGGTGCATGATAATGGTTATTATATGCAAATTCTGCTAAATGCAAGTAGTCCTCCCACTTACTAGGCTGATCCTTAACATACATCCTAAGCATGTCTTCCAATACCTAATTCACTCTTTCTGTCTGTCCATACATTTGTGGATGAAATGCTGTACTGAAGTTTAAGGTTGTATTCAACCCTTTAAACAAAGACCTCCAAAAATTTCCAGTAAACTTAGAATCACGGTCTGAAACTATGACTTTTGGTATACCATGTAATCGAAAAATCTGTTTCATGAAGATTTCTGCAATGTCTGGAGCCTTATGAGTAGTCTTTACAGGTAAAAAATGTGTTGCCTTGCTGAGTTTATCCACTACCACCATGATAGAGTCATTTTGTTTCTGATTTTTGGGTAGTTCAGTAATAAAGTCTATGCTTATAATCTCCCATTTCCAGCTAGGTATAGGCAATGGCTACAACAGTACAGCCAGATGTTGATGTTCAACCTTCACTTTTTGACAGTCCAAACACTTAGCTATGTATTCTGCTACTTCATCTTTCATTCTGGGCCAATAGTACTCTTTTCATAACATAGTGATGGTTTTCTGATAACCTGGATGACCAGAGTAATGGATTTTGTGCATCTCGTCTAAAATCAAAATTTTTACTTTTGGTATGTTGGGTACATACAATTTGTTTTTGTACAATATCAGTCCATTTTCCTTCAAACTGTAATCTGCCATAGAATTTTCAGAATTGCTATTTGCTTTCTTTTCTTGTAATTTTCTGTATTCTTCATCTGTTGCAATCCCTTCAAGGATCTGATTTTCTAAATCTGTTGAGTATGTACTGATGGCTGAAATAAAATTCAACTTTGCTTTATGAGTTAATGCATCAGCAACCTTGTTCTCTTTCCCTTTAATATGTTGAATTTCAAAATCATATTCACTTAGAAAAGTTAACCATCTAGCTTGTCTAGCGTTCAAATTTGTCTGATCTAATAAATACTTCAGACCCATGTTATCTGTCAACAAGATAAATTTTCTGCCAATAAGATGGTGACGCCACATTTTTAAAGCGTGAATTACTGCTAATAACTCTAGATCATAAGTAGAGTAGTTCTTCTCATGTATTTTTAGCTTTCTAGACTCGTATTCAACAGCATGTCCCTCTTGTGTTAGGACTCCACCGAGTCCGTCATTACATGCATCGGTGGATACTATAAAATCCTTATTAGGATCTGCTATCCTTAGAATAGGCGTTGTAGTTAGTAATTCCTTTAGCTTCTTAAAACTGTCTGAACATTTTTGATCCCACACAAATTTCTTCCCTTTCTTTTGTAAGGAGGTTATGGGGTTTGCAATCTTTGAAAAACCCTCTATAAATTTTCTATAATATCCAGTGATACCCATAAATGATCGTACATCCGACACATCCTTAGGAACCGGCCAATCATTAATGGCTTTTATCTTATCAGGGTCAACCGAGATTCCTTCCTTAGAAATTATGTGTCCTATATACTGAATCTTATCCTTGTGAAAGTCACATTTACTAAACTTAGCATATAACTGATAATCTCTCAGAACTTGTAAGATAATACGCAGATGTTCGTCATGTTCTTCTTTGCTTTTAGAATACACTAGAATTTCATCTATGAACACAATAGAAAACTTATCCAAGTATTTGTGCAAAATATTGTTCATTAAACACATAAATACAACCGGGGCATTAGTCAATCCAAATGGCATGACTATGAACTCATAATGTCCATATCGAGTTCTAAAGGTTGTTTTAAAAATATCCTCATCCTTAACATGAACTTGATGGTATCCTGATTTTAAATCAATCTTTGAAAATATCGTTGCTCCATGCAGCTGATCAAATAGATCGTCTATGCGGGGCAATGGGTATCGATTCTTGATTGTCATCTTATTCAGTTGGCGATAATCTATACAAAGCCTTAGGGTGCCATATTTCTTCTTAACAAATATAACACGTGCACCCCAAGGAGATACAGTGGGTCTTATATAGTTTTTATCAATCAGTTCCTTCAACTGTGATTTCAACTCATTTAATTCTAGTATATTCATCCTATATGTAGCTTTAGAATTTGGTACCGCTCCTGGTATTAAAAATACTAAATCAGGTAATCCTGGAATCTCTTCAGGAAAAACATCTTGGAAATATTTTAGGACAGGTATATATTCTAGTTTTAGTTTGTCCCCTTTAGTAATCAACTCATCATTCACTACATTTACTGAAAACAATTGACATCCTTTTCTAACTGCTCTTTTTACTTGCATAGCTGAAATCTGTCTAAGTGATGTCTTTCTTGGAATACCTTTTACTTCTATTGTTTCTCCTTCATCATTTAAACATGTAAAACTCTTCTCATAACAATTCAGAATGACATGATGGGCTTCTAACCAGTCCATTCCGATTAAGATATCATAGGATCCTAAAGGTAAAACATTCAACTTGGTTTGTGTCTTTAACTGATTCATGGATAAAGCACAACTTCCAACAAAATCAGATACTTTTCTTTTTGTTCCTGTTGCTAGTCTAACTAACCGGGAT
Source organism: Larix kaempferi (assembly GCA_027924585.1). Classification (NCBI taxonomy): domain Eukaryota; kingdom Viridiplantae; phylum Streptophyta; class Pinopsida; order Pinales; family Pinaceae; genus Larix; species Larix kaempferi. The sequence goes on from BSBM01000305.1 coordinate 8,943,481, forward strand.
TTACTGAATTTTTTTGTTTTCAAATTAAAACGTTCTACAATATATGGTGATATATAACTCAGGCTAGCACCTGGATCAATCAAAATAGTAATAGGATGGTTTTGTAGCATACATTCAATCTCTACCATAGATACTTGATGCTCTGCTTGCATGTTGTCTAGTGCTGCATTAATTCTGGGCATCTCCCTTGCCAAGTCTCCAACAGTAGGTTCAGTCTGTATGGAATGAATATTGTTAGTTGTCCGCTTCCTCTTGGGGCATTCTAATGCATAATGAGGATCTTGACACTCAAAACATTTGATAGGTTCCTTTTGGTCATTAGTTCTAGTAGCATTGGGAGTATTTCTAGGAGCTGTAAAATTCTGCTACTGATTATTTCTGGGATTGTTTCTTTGAAAATTCTGATTCTGAAATTTTTTCTTTTTTAGCTCAAAGTTGCTGGGTTTATGATTTTTCCAGTTAGATATCCCTTCTCTTTTCCGATTAGTGTCATAACAGAAAGTTTCTTTCCTCATGGCCTCTTCTAAGGTCTTTGGATTGTCATACTCTATTATGTCCTTGATGTTGAAAGGTAGACAACTCAGGTATCTTTGAATCTTCAGTTTTTCTTCCACAAGGTATGGCACATACCTCAACAAATTCAGAAATTTACTATTCATCTCTTTCATGTTCATAGTTCCTAGCTTTAAATCATAGAACTCCTTTGATTTTTCTTCATAGTATTGTTCAGATAAGAACTTTTTCTTGAAGTATCTTTTAAAAGTGCTCCAATTTACATCCTTGTCTTTGATGCCCTTCAATCTTTTGATGTCCTGCCACCAAATATCTACCTTCCCAATCAAGTTGTATATTGTCATATTTGCCTTCAATGATTCTGAATAATCATAAACTTGGAAGTACTTATTCATGCCTGACAGCCATGCTTCTGTTGTCTCTCCTTTTTCAGTTTCACCATTGAAGGTTGGGGGTTTGATTTTCTTGAACTCCCCAGAAATCTGTTCGTACTATTTGTGACTTTTTCTTTTGGGTTTGTAATCTCCCTCACTGCTATCACTTGAATAATTACGTTTCTTTTTGCGTTTTTCATGGGCATCTTTTGATGATGTTGAAATGTTGTTCGCATCATCAGTTTTCATTTTCTTACCCCTGTCTCGATGAGGTAAATCTTGAATCTTGGAGATATTTTCAATTTCTCTATCTTGATCATCAGTTGGGCACTATTCGAACAGTACTTGATTAAGTTCCTCTTGTGTCTTCAGAATTTTCTCATTGTCTTGTTTTACAGATCTGATTTCTGCTTTTAACTCTTGAAATGCATGTAACAATTCCGATGAATTGTCATTTAATTCGCGATGGACTTCTTCTTCATAATGTTGTCCTATGCTATGACTATTGGTTTGAAATCTGTCCTCTATATGTTCAGCTGATCCTTCCATACCTGTAGCTTAAAACAATTTCTGTACAACACAATAGTTTAAAATTTAATTAGTAAGATTTCTGCTGTAATAAAATTTTCTGTTGCGTGTTCTTTGGACCTTTTCAGGCCTAGAGTTCAAACGTGAGCTCTGATACCACATGTAACATCCCGATAATTTCATAAAAATTTAAAATTTTTAAACAACATTACAATTGCATAAATACTAAATGCTTAACAAGACAACATTGAATAAATTAAAAACTGAGTCTCATAATTACAAGCATTTTAATGATAAGCGACACATCACACTTCTTTTAACATGCTTACGACGTTAGTTTTGCTTGTGTTAATTGTAGATCGAATAACAAATGATCAGGTTTTCTGGACAAGGTACTGATAGTTTGTTTCTTTGATGATGATGAAAGGGGTCCTACGGAGTACCCTGAGGCTTACTTAGCTATGTTAGCTAAAGCATTTGTACCTGTCCTTCTTGCGCAGATTCGAAGGTAAGAGTAGTATGACAGAAACAAGTGTTACGAGTATTTATGTTTTTCAATTAGTCATCAAGTTTGGTAAATAAAATTATAAGTACCTTCTTGCTTCAGGTATGGAATTCTGTCCAAAATCTAAATGTGTTAATTTGACAAAAAAATACAAGTTCCAGAAGTCGATAATATCTATACCGATTCATTGGTGATTTGTCTAGGAGAAAAATGCCTATGCTTGTGAATCTCAGAAATAAATACTAGGTTACGAAGTCTAAAATGCTAATATGATTCTGCCAATACTTTTCCATGTCGTAACGAATGTTACTACCAGGTGTAATGATTGATGAACATTATTTCTAAACTATAGCAACATGATCCAATTAATATTTCAATACATGGATTTTATTAAAATAACTATAGTAGCTCTAAATTCTCCATTTATAATTGGCATATATGATGATATAGCCTTATCTATTATGATGTTATTATCATATTTCTATTATGAACATGCTACAATCTATGATTGAACCTTTTTAACTATAGGGTTGAACCCTTATAAAGTAATATTGGTGTACTGTAATATAATAAGAAACTTTATGAGGTTTAATATAAATAACACTACACTGTACCAATGGTACTTTCTAACCTAAGTTCTAAGCATCTAATTCTTATATGAATGCGACTCTTACCAATACAAAAATAATTGATTTATGTAATCATACGTTCGAAAGGTTAAACTATAGCAATGAAATGATCCACAATATGCAACCCTAGCTTTTATTCTATGCCTTGACATTATATGATATTACCCTATGCAAACAAATTCGTCGTTGGTAAGGAATTGACGGGTATTAAATTTGCTGCTGAAATGAACTGGCAGGTTGACAGTGTCCTGTCCAAGTATTAATGGTTTTGACCAAACTCCACAGTGGAATGTGTTCCTGTCATTCCATGTAATCCACCCAAGTGAAACCTGGTTGATAATACAACTATGAATCCGAGTTGTGCATGGTTAACCTTTCAATTCTCCTCCGAGCTGTATACGGTGTTGTCCCTTGGTATGCGATGTTGGCATCGTCGTGCTTGTTAAAATTAATTCGGTCTAAATGTGATGGTTTCCCGAATCTCAACGTATCTGGTTGGCACCTTCTCGCTCGTCGATCTCACAAGATCTTGATCGTTGAAAGAGAAACCCTAAAATCTTGTCGTAAGTATTGATGGAGAGTCTCCCGGTCTTCATTTTCACGTTAGAGTTGGAGTTGTGAGGCCGACAGGCTGCTAACATGTAGGGTTTGAAAGAGTATTTTTTGGAAGGTTTCGATCCTGAGACCTGTGGGAAGAACCTGCTAGTTCAAGGTGTAATGAATTCTGGAGAGCCGAGCCACCGGTGGTCCAGAGTGATTTTCAGGAACTGATTTTCCTTCCTTCGTATAGTTTTCACAAGGTGATATTATCGTCGAAAGTTACAAGCGTCGTTCTCTTGTAGTTATAATGATGGTAATGTTTCCACACTATAGTCTTAACGTATTAATGTTTAAAGGCTTTCCTGATATTTTTATCCTCGTTTAACCTCTTCAATACTGTGTGACAGGTATAAAAACGTCGATGAAGTTTCAAAGTTTGCGGGCCTAGAGGAGAAGGAGTTGCTCGGCCACCGGGTAAGCCTTGGAGGTTCACTTCCTCGTAGGTACCTTGGGCACGATGTGGCCGAAGTTATTTTGTTTAGAATGAGTCTGTTACTTTTAGAGTTTTGGCAAGGTTTCCTTGGCCGTGGTGATGATTGTTTTTAAATGATAAGAGCTTTGCTCGACAGGGGTGAGATCTTTACCCTGTTAACCCTATGGCGTTTTTGCTAAGGTGTTTACAAATGTATGAGGGTTGAAATTCTAATTTTTGGAAACAATTGATAAAAGAATTCATAAGTTGTTTTAGTTTTCGAGTTCGTTTTTATCTAAAATGTAATCTTGTCTATAATGACACCATAAATATAAAAATGGCTGAAAGTCGAGGATTAAATTGCTTGGTTTGCAAAACTGTTGAAAGATGGTTCTTGAACTTCGTTATTGTTTTTAAATTAGTGATTTGGTAAAGTTTGGTCTTCGTCAGTTTTGGAATGGAAATGCCATATGGTTTGATCTCGTTTCAAAGAGTGAAACCCAACCTTGTAGGTGTAGTTGGCAATCTTGCGTGTACTGAGCTTTTAAACCCGAAACTGAGCCTTAACCTGTGTATGAAATGGTTTCGACACTGTGTATGTTTCTAGTTATTGTTGTAAGCTATTGTTAGACATTGATACGAAAAATCGTATTGTCTTCTAAATGATAATTAGTGTCTTGTTGGTAAACTCGACATGTATAAAAGATGGTATGTTATATATAATGTTGGTTAGGGTTTGGATAAACATGTCTGTTATAACCTCAGAAATAAATGTCTAATGTTTTCCATGAATGGCTTGATGAGAAGTTTATGAACTGTGTACTAAATAAACATTTAGAATCTAGGGTCTGTGAGAACATAGGGTTTTGATGCTACTGTGCAGGTATTTGTATTTAATAATTGAAATCAAATGTGATAGTTAGTGAAGAAAAAATATGTGTTTACTTATAACATTCTGTACAGAGAATAGTTTTACAGCTGCTATATTTATTAGAATATAAATGCTTGAAAACATGGAATTTATAATATTGAAATGCATATGATTACTATCTGAAATAGATGGAGTTAAATGGGAAAATAGAGATTTGTGCATAAATAAAATGTGTTTTTATTTTATTTAAGAAATAGATGAATGCTATGCATTTGTTTATACTTATACTGTACTATTTCCTGCATCTTAAAACATATGATTGAAATGACAGAATTTAACAAGAACACTATTGTATTCATCCTTTCATTCAAATGGCATTCTGCCTATCACTCATCTCTATTAATTTTTCTTTTCTGTACTAGAGTACTATATAGATAACAGTATGGGAAAATACATAAAAGAATTCAATCATTCATTAAAATTACTTAATCATTCTTAAAACAAATCATCTTTAAATCAGAAAATAGAATAGTTTCTTTTGTATAACTGTAATTAATAATTCTACCATGCAGAAAACATTTAACTGTAAACAAAAGTAAGAACAGTAGAACCTGGTTGAATGTATGAGAAACAAACAACCCAAGGAACCTGTTCCACCCCACCTATTCCTAAAGACAGCCAAGTTACTTGCCTTAGGACCCCCGAGCCTGTTCACTGAACCATCAGGAGGAAGATTATGTAGAATCCTTAGTACATCAACTTGCAGTAGAATATAGATTATCCAGTCATAAAGACTCAACAATCAAAGAGACTTGCACCAACACCTCTGGATTTCCTTCTCAGTATAACTAGCAGACTCACAATTGCACTCTCACATAGCCTCCCTATTCGAATCTCTCAGTGATCACCTGATGCACTTGAGGAATATTTATGCAGAAAATATTGTAGGAGCTTCTTGCTCAATTCCAATTGCCTTATCTAGGCTGCCTAGGCCTTTTAGTGGTTAATTGGTCATTAATGAGCTGACTTCTCTCTTCCACCCACCTGGGGGATAATGCCACAAATTTAGGGGTAGTTGTCCCATAACCAACAACTAGTGGTGGAGTGCAAATGCTGGCATCTATCCCATGCCTTCTAACAGCTTCCATTCCTCCTAGTGGGTTAGTGAACACTCATTTAACAGTTCCCTTGGGTGTTTGTCTCCTATTTTAATTTATTAAATAATAATATTCAGTAATTACAATCATCCTTGACCAAACTTGGTCATAATTACAAAACTTTGTAATTATAATTTAACATAAATTATTTTGCAAATAAAATAATATTCTCAAAATTTGGGTAGGTGACACTCCCTACCGGGAGGGACAGTGAGTAAAGGATTCCTAGAAGACTGGCTACTAAGATACCCCGTTCATGACACGTCTAGAAAGGTAAATCCACAGCTCTTGTTCTATCGCCGTTGTACTCCCACAAGGGTGGTACAACGAGAACAACAAGTAGGTAGCCTTCGGTTACTGAATGGATTGCGGTATTCCACTCAGGCCTCCAGAACCAGTCTTGCTACTTCGACCCTCCTAAGGGAGAGGCCTTTCCGACAAATTGGTGTATAACCGTGTCAAAAAATACTAAGGGATTTTGGTACCCTAATGGACAACAACTATGTTTCCGAATTGAAAAGTGACCGAGGGGTTATATTTGGATACCTATCCACCCCGTCCTACCTAACTACAAGCTTCTTTTAATGTTCCCCAAGTGGGGTTAGAAGATGGGTTGAGTTAAGTAAAAATTTTATGGCTCTCTTGATTAATGGTGACAGAGTGTGTGTAAGTGTAATTATGTACCAAATAGAATGGATCGCTTGGGAAAATATTTATCAAATTAAAATGATGATTTTAACTTGTAATTATGAAAATTTAATTGTAAATGCTTAACAATTTTCTTTTTCAATAAAAATACTAAAAAATCTCGAAAATGGTACAATAAAGCAAATAACGGAAAAAGTAAATGAATATCTAGGTGTTAAATTTTGAGCATTAATTCACAATACTCATGGATCTTTACTGAGAGAATAACATATACAGTACATCAATGCATAACAATCACAATAAGCATGACAAGCATCACAAGAATCAAAAGCATCAGAGACAAGAGACACAGAGTTTCCGTGGGGAAAACCCTAAGGTGAAAACCCCACAACTTCCTCAGAGATAGAGAGAGCAATGGCTAAACCAAAGTACAACCAAAATACACTTGAGATAGTATCCTAGAACAGATGATCCTCCTCCTCACTAGTGCGCCACTTTCTAAGTGAGAGAAGTGTGAATTTCCGAATGATCCAAATAGAGATCTCCCGATCTCTATTTATACTTAACCTGTTTGCCCAGTTACACTATGGGGCCGACTTGTCTATCTAGATACATCCACAATATAATATATATTTTAGGGCCGACCCCACACATGGTGGTCTAATAACCCATCGGAAAGTACACACACTTGCGACACTTGTCAATCCACATGACGACACTTCCTTATAGAGGAATAACACATCTCTAATAAGGGTACAATAAATATATATGAAATACATAGATGAAATACATTCTGAAGTTACATATACATCAACACTAGGCCTACAAGTAAAACAGTAGGCTGTCAAGGTGCAGGGGAGATGGCAGAAAAATATGGGCCGAAATGGGTGAAGAAAACTCAAAAAACAGATCACAGGGTTTGGGTCAAAATTGCGACTGTCTGAGGCAAAACTCGCGAGCGGGATCGCGACTATCTGGGAAAATCTTGCGATTTGAGTCGTGGATGAGGGGCTGCAAGTTGCTATTCGAATCACGACTAAGGGTCGGAAAGAGGTGATCTGGCTTGCGGCTTAAGGCGAAAAGGATGCGATTTGGATCGCTGGGTTTCGGGTCAAAACTCGGGGTTTTGGAATCGCGGCTGAGGGTCGAAAAGCTGCGATCTGGCTCGCGACTAAAGGAAAAAAGGATGCGATTTGGATCGCTGGGTTTTGGGTCAAAAGTCTGGGTTATGGAATCGCGGCTTTCGGCTAAACAGCCGTGATCTCGATCGTGATTGTGGGTTAGAAAACCTGCGATTTACGGCACGAAAATGGTCACCGAAATGGAAAAATAGGGACTGTAAAGGTTGCAGAAACATAAAAGGGCTAGGGCAGCAAGCTATAGGCTTAATGGTAAATCATATCTACAATAATAAATCTAAATAAAGATTAAAATAAGAGCAAATCTAAATCTAACCAGAGATTCAAAGAAAAGTGGAGTCGCCAAAAACAGTAGCTTGGGTTTTCACCCAAGCTTGTGCAAATGAGCACCTACTAACTTCTTAGTAGCAGTTTCAATAAAACAGTAAAAAGCTGATGTAAAAAGTAAATAGTAATCTAACATGTGCATAATAAACTTACAACAAATGGTGAAAAGTCAGATCTTCCATGTAAAACAAATTTTATTTATAAAAAATAGATTTACAAAAGACAGATTACCTCAATGGTGAGGTTGGTTGAGCTTGAGCAGCTGCAGGGATGAGTTTCTCCAATGCTCCAATGGTTCCTTCTCTTCTCCAAATGCAAATGGAGGATTTGGCCAAAAAAGGGTTCACTCCAAAGGTGGATCAAAGCACAAATGAGGGGCCTAATATCTTAAGAATGAATTTGGCAGCATAAGGATAGGCAAGAATATGGATGAATAATGGGGAGCCTCTATCACCTTTTTATAGCTTTTGGGTGATGGAGAATACAACCATGGTTTAAGGTAACCAATGGTATTGTACAAATGGTTTTAGGGTTTCTTTTCCTCTTTTTCCCTCTTTTTCCTTTTTTGAATATATTTTTGAATTTTATTCGCTTTTAATTGATTTTTGGGAATTTTGGACCCCTTTAGAGGGTTTTTGGTATTTTTTGAGGAAATTTAATTATTTTGAGGAGAAAAAGATGGATTTTGGCCTCTTTGGTGGCCTTTTGAGATTTTTTTGAGGTTTTAGAGGCTAAAATGGTAGGAAAAGTGGACAAATAGGTCATGTGACTAGGGAGATGAGCTAGTGAGCATTTTTGGGTGTTAACAGCTTCCAGTCAAGATTGAGGGTCTCAAGACGTATGCAGATTTTGATGTAATTGAAATTGTGGACAATACCAGTCCTTACCTAGCGCTTCTAGGGATCGACTGGGAAATCGATAATCTAGCAGTTATCAACTTCAAGAAGCGAACTATTTCGTTCAAGAATCGCGAGATGAGAGTCATTGCACCTCTGGATCCTGCGGAAGGGAAACGATACGTTGAACCTGCGAAAGATGAATTTATGGAGGGATGGGATAGTATATACAATATTTCTGAGGATTACATTAATCCTACCGCAGACGGAGAATTGGGTTGGCGCAGTGTCAGTTCAACATCGTCAGATTCAGATGAAGTGCTAGAGAATTGGCAGAACCGGATGCATGAAGTGTCATTTCGAAGGTGTTCCCGGATCACACAGTCACTGTGATGGGTAGCCATAGAGGAGTGTGCTCTACCAACATATGAGAGATTTCTCAATTTGAGCACCTTTCACATCGATTTGGAGGAGAAAGTGGTGGAACCGCAACGTCTTTTGGCCTTGGAGGAAGCCTTGAAGGCTACTCCTGCATGCTGGTGGGCGGCGCACAAGTCTAATATCACAAACTGGCCACTATGCCGCCACCTACTGACGGTTAGGTTCGGAGCTGCGGAAGGATATAATGGAAGGAAGTTCAATGGAATAAGTGACCCAAAGGATCATTTGGCCGACTGCGAAACAAAATGGGGATTACGAGAAAAAGAAGAATTGGTCCATGCGTTTGTTCACACATTGGATGAAGTACCACGGAGTTGGTATGTCACAGCAAAACTGCGACGCAAAATGACTTCTTGGGAGCAGCTAACACTTGGCTTCAGCCAAATGTTTTGTTTCTCAGATGAGAACCCCTTCATCCATAGTGTGCTACAAGTGATCCGCGAGAAGATGTTTGAAGCAGTACCGATAGAGAAACCATTAGAACTTCGGTGGACTGCGACACCAGAAATGATGATGGAGTGCTATAACATAACAGGAGAGATGGATGATGAGGATGATCTGAGGGCTATGCATGTACCATATTTAGAGGGCAGTCGTAGTGTCGAAGCACCAGAAATACCTTCCGACATATTTTAACAATCCCTGAATATCAATAAAGTCAACATTGGGTCGGAGGAGAACCCAAAGTTTGCAAGCATTGGGGATTATTGGGATGACTCCACCATTGCGAATATGATTGATCTATTGCACGAGTTTCAGGATCTGTTCCCAACGAAATTCTCGAAGATGAAAGGAATTTCCAGGGACTTAGGTGAAATGAAGATCCCCCTGAAAGCCGATGCGAATCCATTCAAGCAACAGCCCTACCAATTGAATCCAAGGCACAAAGAGAGGGTACAGGACGAGACACTCAAGAGGAACAGAGACGAGGTCTCAACCGATATTTCTAAGAGTGAGGTAGTAGTTAGAAGGGTCGGGGTTTCCCCGACCACCAGAACACCAGGGGAGGAGGCCCGCTGGCTCCAACAGTGGACTGTCAAAGGTGCGAAACAGATGTGCCAGAGCAGCTGGCCTGTTTCACAATTTGGACATGACAACAAACTTGTGCCCAAGTCACCGCACGCTTGAAAATCCTGAGCAAGTGCAGCAGAGGTAGATGATCAAGGTTCTAAGAGACTGGAGGATGAGTTCGAGGTAGATGATCAAGGTTTCAGGCGAATGGAGGATGAGTTCGAGGTAGATGATCAAAGTTCCCAGAGACTGGAGGATGAGTTTGAGAAGTACATGATAGAGAGCTCCAGACATCAAGAATAGCTTCAGAAGTTTACCACAGTGACAGACGAGACCAAAACCAGCAGTGTCCAGCTGAGGTTTCTCAAGGGCGAGCCACAAGTTTGTGTTGGGGGCCTGTTGGCACAACATTAGTCCACAGGAAGTGTGGAAGCCGACTGTTGCGAAAGGGATGAACCGCGGAAGAAAGGGTCATTCGCGGAGAACATAGAAGCGTGGAAGTAGATAGTTAGTTAGATAAGGGTCATGTGGACCATTTTGTAACCACTTAGTTTTGTATAAATAGGAGTATGATTGTAGGCCTAAGGGCATCCAGATCGGTGATTAATAGGGTAATTGGTATTTCAATTTTTGATCCAGTTATTGATCTGTTTTGTATCCGCGATATGATGTATTGAATGTTTCTGTGAAGGTCATTCCGCAGGTTTTAATGAATGCATGAAGATGCTCGATTATGGTTCTATCCTTGTCTGTGTTTCTGTGAGATGATGAATGTGAATGTTTCTGAGATGTTTAATTTCTCTATGGGATTTTGCTGGTTATGAGTATTTAGATCATGTTGATGAGAATGTTTATTATGTGTTGATGCTGCGATTAATAGATGCGAATGATGAAATGTTAGTATAGTGCGAAGACATAATCTATGCAATGTGTGTTTAATGCATGTCCTCAACTCCATTGCGGAAACTTGGTTCCTGCAGCCCGCTTGTGCATCTCGGGTGAGACCTCACTCGTTTTGTGAGTGTTGCTAGAAAGGGTAAAACCTTTTTGGGCCGGTGCGTAAGGGAGTTTCGTTGATGGTTTGTTGACGACAGTGTGAATTCAACCCCTGTCGACAGTCGTTGTGTTAACAATTTCCTGTCAAGGCTATCACCAGCCCAGTCTGAATCAGTGAAACCAAGAAGATCTAGGCTAGAATCTGCAGCATATTGGATCCCATCAGTCTTGGTGCCTTGCACATAGTGCAAAATTCGTTTTTCAGCCCTCCAATGGAGCTCATGTGGTTTCTCCATGTATCTTGATGCCACACTCATAGCATAATCAAGATCAAGTCGAGTGTGAGTCAAGTATAGCAATCTTCCAACAAGGTGTTGTCAACCAAGGGTGTAGATTCTGCTTCTTCCATTATAACTCCTGAAAGGAATGGAGTCTTTGAAGGCTTGCAATCAGCCATATTGAAATTATTTAACAGATCATATGCATATTTGGACTGAGATACCTTTGTTCCATTCTCTATTTGAGAAATCTCAAGCACCAAAAACTGCTTAAGAATTCCCAAGTTACTCTTGGAAAAAGCTTGATGCAAAGCAATCTTCAATGAAGCTCATTTGATCAGTAGAGCTACCTGTGATTAGAAAATCATCAACACTATAATCATTATTGATCCATCAATCAGCTTCATATAAAAATTAGGATCAGATTTCCACCGAGCATAAGATTGTGACAAGAGAAAGTTGTCCATTTTGGCATACCAAGTGTTTGCCCGGTTTTGCAACCAGGCTTAGTGCTATGGGCACCTGCTAACTAGTAGCAGCAGTTTCAATATAATTAAACAAGAAACTAATCTAAACAAAACTAATCATGGATCTATGCAAGAATATAAACAAATAATGGAAATATTTTAAAAACAAGATCAAGAAAATATGAAAGAATAAATTTGTATTTAAAAATGGGGCAAGCTAATGCTTGCAATAGTAATACCTTCAATGGTGAAGGTTGATGTAGAGCAACTCCCAAGATAAGTAGCTCCAAGCTCCAAGAGGTCTCCTTCTCCAAGGTTGCTACAATGGCCAAATACTCAAGGGAGATTTTGGCAGCATGAGGATAGGAATATGGATGGATGTGAAATGAGGAGCCCCTACCACCTTTTTATAGGTTTTGGTGGTGGGGAATACCATTTGTGGTTTTGTGGAAACCAAATGGTATTGACCAACATGGTTTAGGTACTTTTCCCTCCTTTTTCCTTTTTTGAATAAAATTAATATTTTAATTCCCTTTTTTAATATTTTGGGAATTTAGACCCTTTTTGAGGGTTTTTTATGCTTTTCAGGAAAAATAATCTTTTTGAGTGGGAAAAAGGGGTGTACTAAGGTCTTTTGGTGACCTTTTGTTGGTTTCAGAGGCTCAGATGGTGGAAAAGTGGACAAATGGGTCATGTGAATAAGGGAATGAGCTAGTGAGCACTTTTTAGGTGTTAACAGATTGCCCCCTGATGTGTGAGGGCAGGAGCTCATCATATGGCCGATAGACATCATAGTTCTTTTGTCTTTTTTCTGGGGTTTAGGGAGAGAAGAGACCGGTTGGAGACTGGAGCCACGACCCTTGGAAGCTGCAAAAACAAAAAATATTACATGGCCTCAATATGAATGAGGTATAATCTCTGATAATGGACGAGGCGGGCATTCCCATGCTCGTATCAAGACATATACATAACAATTAGTCCCAAGAAGGGGGATCTAATACATAAAGAATCTACTGGTACATCATAATGGTCCAGGGGGGACATTATTTTGGGATATACTCCTGATCATAACTGATCTCAATAACTGATACACTGGAATAACTGATGAACTGTTGGAATTGAAGGTGTCCAACATCTGTAGGGACGTAATGAATGTGAGCCATCTCGGGGAAGTATCTGTAACTGTATACTCGAGGGAGTATAAAACTGGGGTACATCTGAATACTGTCGCCATACGCAACCCGGATATCTATAGGAACAGTGTAACTGGTTGTATCCATAGTTAGACTCTCAAATGTGGAGGAGTCAGAAGGTATCCAGGGTCTTCGACTAATAAGTGAACGAACCGATGCCCTGTGCAAGTCTCAACGATGCGATCAAGGTGTTGAAGTCGAGCATGTGAGAAACAACCATTTGGAGAAGCACTGAGGACTCTTCTCGAAATGATTCGTAGGCACTCATCATATATGGTGATGAGTCCAAGACACAGGGACCTCTAGGTGTATCCTCTGGAATAAATGTGGTTGTCGTCGACAGAGGGAGACCAGCAACTAACAAGGAAATGATGTTTCCTTGATAGGAGCGCGAGGTGTAGAACTGAAGTGTGGTAGTACTGACATACTTGTGGGGATGGGAAGTAACTGGGGTCAATGGGTAGACTCAAACTTCCTTTGTTCAGAGCATGATGACATGGTTGACCTAGCAGCGTAGGGAACTGACCTGTAGGTGTGGGAATCATTGCTTTTAAGGACTGAAGGGTAGGTATTGAATCTGGGGGGGAATCAAGCTGATGGGTGCTGTCGAGGGGTTCTCAGGGTGACATACTGCAGAATACTCTGAACAAAGGCGACCAAAATGGGGAAGCTTCCATATAAGTAGACGTGATCTGTTGTGGCACCGAGAAGCACCATTGGGTCCTTCTTCGTAGTTTTAATGAGCTCCAAGAAGGGATAAAAGTGTGCTCTGAAATGGTACTGTCCTGTGGATTTGTGAGCCCAGGACTGTTCGTGCTCATTGGTGCTTTCATTTTTAAGGAGTCTGAAAACGATAAGAAGACTCTGCAGTGGTTGTGACTACTATCCTGTTGGTTTTACGAGCCCAGGATGGTGATTGCTCGTGGTCGCTTTCATGTTTAGAGAGTCTGAAAGCGGTAAGGGGACTCCATTGGTGTTTCTTTTTCGTAAGTTTAGTCTCCAAGGCCCGAAAAAGCATAAAATGATGCAGATGGAGAACTCTTCTAGCCGATGTGACTAGAGTATACCTTTTTCGTAATTAGTCTACGAGGTCCGGAAAAGGGGTAAACTTATACCAGGTAGACGCCCTTTCAGATACGTTTAGCGAGCATGAAAGGAAGCAAGATTGCTCAGCGATCTTTTCATTATTTTTAGGAGTCAGAAAAGAGCTTAACAGAAACTCCCTAAGTGCCTTTTTTGTAAAAGGGATTGCTCGGCCCGAAAAAGGGATAAAATTATACCGAACAAAAATGGATAGATGGGAGCGAGAAAAGGTCTCAAGCGTCATCATGTGTGTGGGACACTGGATCTGGTGACATAAAGATTGTCACAAAGGGGGCTGCGACCGTTGTGGCATGCAAACCAAGGTAATGAGAGGGCATTTTTGAAAAAATGGTCGAAAAGTATGGGCGTGGGAGCGAGAAATGATCTCAAGCATCATCACGAGCGCGGAAAACTGAATCCGGCGATATAAGGCACGTCGAAAACGGAGAACGACCGATGTGGCACCCAAACCGAGGCGACGAGGGGGGCATGGGAAAAAATACCCGAAAAATCTAGGCGTGAGAGCGAGAAATGATCTCAAGCATCATCACGAGCGCGGAAAACTGAATCCGACGATATAAGACTCGTCAAAAATGGAGAACGACGGATGTGGCACGCAAACCGAGGCGATGAGGGGGGCCCAAAAAATGGTCAAAAAATGGAGCTGGTGAAAACTGGAAAAAGGGAAGAACCATTATGAAGTTCTAGAATGGACGATGGTGTCCATCCTGTTTACTATGGGTAAAATCGTTTGAGGTACAACCTGTTGCGCGGGTTACGGAGGGGGTTGCCTTCTGAATCGGTCATAATGTATGCCCCCTGTCCGAGGCAAGAGTGTATGATATATGGGCCTTGCCACATGGATACAAATTTTCCTTTCCCAGTTTTGTCATGAGCCTGATCGTAAGCGAGGACAAGGTCCCCTTTAGAAAAAGATCTTGGGTGGACATGTTTATCATAATTCAATTTGGATCGGTTCTTGGCTGCTTCCATGTTTTGAAGGGCTGTGCACCGATCTTCATCGGCCTGTTCCAGGAGTAGTAAGCGCTGTTCAATTGGGGAAGTATCTGGTAGGAGTTCAACGGCCATATGTAAGGTTGGAATCTGGCACTCAATGGGGAGGACAGATTCGACACCATGAACTAAGTGGAAAGGGGTAAAACCGGTGGCGGTTTTAGTCGATGTGCGGTATGCCCATAGTGCCGAGAAGAGCATGTGGTGCCAATTTGACTTGTGTTTGTCTACAGTGCGCTGGAGGATTGTTTTCAAAATTTTGTTTATCGCTTCGAATTGGCCATTTCCTTGGGGGTAGTAGGAAGAGGAGAAATGGTGTTCAAATTTCAGTACGGAGGATAGTTCTTTCCAGACGGCGTCTTCGAAGTGAGAGCCGTGGTCTGATACAAGTTGCTTTGGCACTCCAAAACGTGCGATAACATGGTTGAGAAAGAATCGTGCTGCGGTTTCGGCTGTGCAATTATAGGTTGGCATTGCCTCCGCCCACTTGGTAAAATAATCGACGGCCACAATAATATGTTTGTGACCGTTGGCTGACGTGGGATTGCAATCAAGGAAGTCAATGGCCCATTTGCAGAATGGTCCGGCAGTAACGACTGGATGAAGGGGGGCGGGTGGGGTTCTTGCTTTAGGGGCAAAAAGTTGACAATTTTGGCAATGTTTGACTGCGGTGATGCAATCAGTGAATAATGACGGCCAAAAGTAACCTGCACGAATGATCTTTTGGGCGGTGGCCATGCCGGGGAAATGGCCTCCACAGGCACCGCTATGACAATCATTGAGGACTTGTTCTGCCTCACTATGGGATAGGCAATGTCGTAGGATGGTATCAACGCCGCGTCGATAAAGCACATCCCCTAACAAGAGGTATCGTGGGGCGTGGTGACGTATCCGACGGCGTCCGTCACGATCGATGTGGGGTCGAAATTTCTGCGTACGGAGGTAAACTAGGATGTCACTGTACCATGGGTCGTCAGACGAAATAATGAAGATGTGATCGTCAATCAGATCTGTTTGGATAGCGGGTGATGACGAAGAGGATGGGAGGTCAGTGATCAGATGGGAAAGCGCGAGGGCTTTGGTGCTCTTGGGAGTTTTGAAAGTGAGGTCATATTCCTGGAGGATAATGACCCATTTAGCAACACGGCCTTGTAGGAGCCGCCGGTTTAGGAGATAGACCATAGGGTTGGAGTCGGCGACGACTGTGGTATGACCGAGCAGAATGTAGTGTCGTAATTTTTGGACGGAAAAGACTACAGCTAGGGCTAATCTTTCCTCGTATGGGTAACGTAGGGGTGGGCCAGACAGGGTCTGGCTGACATAATAAATGACATGTTCTTGGTGAGAAGCATCTTCTTGGACCAAGACTCCGGACACGGCATGTTCAGATGCCGAGACGTAAAGGGTGATGTCCTGAGAAAAATCTGGAGGGGAGATCAAGGGGGCTTGTGTGAGAGCTTTCTTGAGGGCTTCGAATGCCGTGTCTGCTTGCTCATCCCAAACGAAGGGTATGTGGGTGTGAAGTAGGCGTAAGAAACCGTGAACTTTGGTGGCATAATCCGGCACGAAGCGACGAAGGAAATTGGACCGCCCCTGCAAACTCTGGAGTTGCCGAAGCGTGTGTGGATAGGGAAGGTCTAAGATGGCTTTGACTTTCAGGGGATCAACAGCAATTCCATCCTGTGAAACAATGAAACCCAGTAAACGGCCTGCAGGAACGCAAAAGACACACTTGTGTGGGTTCAAGCGGATTTTATATTTGCGACAACGCAGGAAAACTTGCCGGAGGTCGTTAAGGTGGTCTGATCGTTTCCGGGAACGAGCTGTCAGGTCATCAAGATAGACCCGCAGGATATGGACCAAGTCGTGAAAAAAATAGGTCATGGCCCGCTGGAAGGTGGCGCCAACATTTTTGAGGCCGAAAGGCATGACACGATAGGCAAAGGTGCCCCATGGGGTAGTAAAGGTAGTCTTGTACTGATCCTCCTTACGGATCTGAATCTGGTTGTATCCGGAAAAGCCGTCCATGAAAGATAAGACTTCATGTCCCGCACACGCATCAATGAGCTGGTCAATGAATGGCGTGGGGAAATTGTCTTTGGGACAAGCGCGGTTTAAATCACGGAAGTTAGTGCATACTCTAAGGGTGCCTTGTTTTTTGTTGACGGGAACGGGATTTGAAACCCATGTGGTGTAAGGAATAGGATAAATGAATCCTGCTTCGCGAAGTTTCTCAACCTCGGCTTTAACCGCGGGGAGCTTGGAAGGATGAATGGGTCGCTGTTTCTGACGAACGGGGGGAACATCAGGCCATGTGTCAATGTGGTGCTCTATAATGGCGGGGTCAAGACCAGGCATTTCGGTATAGGACCAGGCAAAGACATCACGGAATTCTTGAAAAAGTTTTTTGTATGCCTGAGTTTCCGCTTGAGTGCAAGATGCACCTAGTGAGATGAGCTCAGGTTTCCCAGGTGTGGTGGAAATGTCAATTTGTATTGTGGGGGAAATGTTGGACATGTTCCCTTCTTCGAAGGCATCCGGTGCTGGGATGGGGTCCTTTAACCAATCGACCTTAGTGGGTATGAAATCTTTCGATTCGACGGATAGCTGGTCAGATGCCGTGGATGTAGACGCCTCTGGGAGGAAATAGGAGCGATGATGCATATCGTCCCAAGGGTAGTCAGGTGCAGTGAGTGTTTCCAAAATTTGCTCGTCAGTATTGAAGTAGTCAGACCACAAGTCAAGGGGTTCTGGTTTGAAAGTGGTAGTCGAAGAGATCATATAAACGGTGTTAATCTCTCCGGATGAGGATGATACAGGAGGGAAGATCTCCTCAATGGTGGCGGGTGCCGTCTCAAGGTCCAAATTGTTCATCTTGTAGAGGGATGCTCTATAATCTGGGATGTCAGGACAGTGATGGGAATAGTGGCCGTAAATACCGCATATCGCACATGGGTGGTTGGTACGCAGTGATTTATCACGAGGCATGGGGTTTGGTCGTCGTCCAGCATTTGCATGTGTTCCTGCAATGCAGGTAACTGTGGACACTGATGAGTTGGATGTCCTAACTCATCACACAACGAGCATTTGGGAGGAGCACAAAACACGGGGGGAGGTTTTATTGCCTTGGGTGGGGGTACCGTAGTGTATGGTTGCGGGTCTCTGCCCCCAGTGGGTCTGATGAGTGGAGGGGGATTCGTCGACGACGAAGGAGTCGTGATACCGGGAGGTGGTTGGGTAGAAGTAACAATGGGTTGCACCGGTTGCAAGATGACATTTGGTGTCGGCGGAGGAACGGGAGGTGTAATATACCACATGGGTAATCCCAATGTTAACTCGGGGAGACTAAGGGTAGCCATAACCAGGGTGCTTACTACGCCCGAAGGAGGAAATAGAAAGGGGATTGTGTGGATGGGTGTAACCCCAATGTGACTAGGGACCAATGGTGGTTTGGGTAATAAAGAGGGTTGATTACCAGGTGTTTGTGAAAGGGTGCAAAGGTTCGCGACGTGGGCCTCTGGTGACGGTGGTGGAATGGACTGGAATGTAGAGGTCATCGGTGCCTCAGAGTAAAGTCCGGGTCCTACTGAGGAAATGAATGAGGTAGTTGCACCACAAACAGGTTGTTCAACCATGGGGAGAACATTTTCAGGTGTGGCGGGGGCCTTGGGATCGTAATAGGTGAGCTGGTCGACCTTGACCACACATCCCTCATGGGGGAACTGCATGGTGCGAAATACGGATGAGGCAACAGCCCGCATGGCATACATGTAGCTGCGACCAAGTAAAACGTTATAGTCTAGTTGGGCATTGATGACCTCAATGTCAATGAGGACAGTTTTGCCCGCCAGCTGGACGGGGACATTGGCTAAGAGACCTTGGGGTTGTGCCGAACGACCGTCATAGGCTCGCAACGCAGTGGTGGACTGCTGGAGAGTAGGGGATCCCAACTTCTGCCAAACGAATGTAGACATGACGCATGTGGAGGCCCCTTCATCGATAATTCACCTATGGATAACAAGATTCCGAACAAAAACGGAAACTTGGAATGCTAAGAGGAAGGCAAGCGTGGTTCAGACTGGTCTGAATCGAATGCGATCAGCTGTGAATCATTGGGGTCAATGGCGCCAATGGCAGAGAGTAAAGTCTTGCGCTGCGAAGGACAGTTTTTCAAAACTTCTAAAGCAGACATGGCTGCAGGAGACTGGGCTAAGTCGTCTACGATGTTGTAATTCGACGCAACTCGAGCGTTGGGATTATTGTTGATACGACGAAGTGGGAAGCGAGGTGCTTTGGAAGCGCCATCAATTGGAGCCGGAGGTATACGTAACGTTTGATCTGTGGGATTAACGTTAGTGTTCTTGTCGGCGGGAGGGGATTCAAAAGTGGAGCCATATTGGTTCCGGCGGGTTTGGAGGTTGGCATCGGCAGTCGACATCATCAACAAATGGTGAGTTCCTGAATCAAACATGGGTTGATCAGGGGCTGCATAAGTAATCTGTTGTGGTGGCACGTTGCCCTGAGGGGGGGCTAACGGCTGAGTGTTCACTACACCCTGGTTTGGAAAGGGGTTTTGCAGCACCAAGGGTTGATGTTGAGGTGGTGGAGGGTTGGGTGGCGGCTGAGGAGCCGCTTGCCCTTGACGATGGGCCTCGTCGGTCCAGAGTTGCCGAGCTCGCTCCAAATGTGGGAAAGAATGCGTGTAATGACCATAGACCCCGCAGATAGAACAAGGGTGGTTTGTTCTGAGGTTATTATTTCTAGGCTGCTTAGGATTCCGATCCGGATTGCGGTTGGGAGGAGCAGCATTGTTATTCTGCGGAGGATTGGGAGGTGGAGGACCTTGCTGATGTTATTGGTTATTACCGCGGTTGCGACTTCTACCACGGTTCTGTTGCGCACCTTGGTTGCGCTGGTTGTTTTGGTTCTGGGGCTGGTTTTGCTGTGTATACACTTGCCCTTGAGCAGTGGGAGGATTTTGGTTCACCGCAGGTGCGGGAGCAGGTTGTGGTGGATAATAAGCTTGTGGGGCTGGAGGTGGTCCATTTGCCTGCTGGGGTTGTTGGTAACCCTGAGCTATTGGAGGTGTTGGGTTAGCTGCCGCAGCATGCTGTGGATAGTACACTGGTTGAGGTGCAGCTGGGGGGGGGTATGCAGGTGGTGCATGACCAAAACACTGAGGTGGACATGAAGGTCCATGGGTATGATGGTGATGTGCCATGGGAGCATATGAACTGGTTGCTCCAGACTGAGATGTAGCCCGCGAAAGGTCGGGACCATGGCTAGGATGTGTAATGGAAAAGGGTTGGGGATGCGAGGCCATACGACCAATGACGCCATCAGTGGCATGGGATGCCCCCGACGCATCATGTTGGGATGACTCGCCCTGAGGGGCGTCTGGAATAATGGTATACAGATAACCCGATTGGGCGTAAATGAGGTCAAACTGTTGGGATTTGAGGATGGCCTCTTCTTCAGACTGGGGTCTTTCGGATGCCACATCCTTCGCAATGAGAGGAAGAAGGGATTTTAGAAACCAATCTAGGAAGATACGGTCGTCTAACTTGATTTTGCAGAGGCTTCGGCGTCGACGCCACTCATGAATGTGGTCAGTGATGTGGGTGGCCGTGTTCTGTCTGCAAGACAGTAGGATCTCGACGCCCGCATCATAGCGGACAGGTAACTGAAAGAACTGCAGGAAGGTCGAGGCAAGGGAGGTAAAGGTGGCATGCGTCCCATGGGGCTGCTCGATATACCAATTGGCTACAGAGCCAGTGAAGGTGCGCTGTAATAGACGTAGGCGGACAGAGTCGTCCACTATGGAGTTGGAGGAACACCATAGATGGAAGGACATGATATGGTTCTGGGGGTCCTCACCTGCCTTACCCTCAAACTTAGGGATGTCGGAGGGGAGTTTGGTGGGCATGTGAGGCCACGCAGGATCGTGTCTGATAGGGTCATTGGTGAGCCTGGCTAAATCTGGCAAGTTCAGACTCGCCATATACGGTAAGCTAGCAGATGTAGTGACTGGGACTGGGACATGCCTAGTCATGGTGGTATGATGTAGGGGTCCAGTAGCGCCTAAAGGTATGCTAGGTATCGAAGGTATATGTCTTCCAATAGGTGGGGTCTGATAGGGGCCAGCGCTTCCAAGTGCAACATGGGTTACACTTGGGTTAGGAATAGTAGTGGCGATTCCTGGAATCTGGGTTGTGGGAATCAGAGGGGGTGTGACCCCTATGTTGGGCATACCCATAACAGGTGGTGGCCCTGTGTTGGGGATTCCTATAACAGGAGGTGGCCCTGTGTTGGGCATTCCTAAATGTGGAGTGTCCGCCATATTAGGCATACCTAGGGGGGTAGGTGCTGCAATGGATGGTACTGCAGTAGAAGGGTCTGTAGACGTCTCTCCTATGGTGCTGGTAAAGAGTGGATCAAATGGTGTTCCAGACATAATGTTGGTTGGGAATAACTCTGTGGGATTTTCGGATTCTGCCTCTAAATCAAATGTGAAGTGAGGCGTGTCAGAATCGGATGACTGTCTAGTTGACCGACGATGTGTCGAGTCAAGGGATAAGGCTCGGCGTCGGTGACGTGGCGAGCCAAGTAGACTGAACTCTGGGAGTTCGCCCTGTAGACGACGAGAGCATCTAAAATTCTCAATGGTGAGAAAATAAGTTTTTGTGAAAAAATCTGTATGTGTAAAATGGTAATATATGAAAAACTCAAAACGCTAATGCAACCAAGGGTGCAAGAAGGGGAGTAAAAATGAAGGCTCTCGGGCCAAAAAATCAACCTAAAAAAAAAGGCACTTATTCTAGCAGTTGTGCTACAATAAGTGGAGGGATGCAACAAATGGTCAGAGTACCAACATGCAAACAGCTTCTAGAAAAAATAGGTGCAACTAGACCAAAGGTGGGTTGAATCATGCAAACACCTAACTAAAAGTATTGTGAATCAACCAACTATATTCTCTGCAAGGTGATGAAATCCAAGTCAGACAATATTGAGTGTTAAGTCCACGGCTAGATATCCCCCTACCGGGAGGGACACCGGGTAATCAATCCTAAAGAATGGCTACTAGGATACTCCGTTCATGACGCGTCGAGAAAAGGTAAATCTGCCGTTTGGTCCTTGATCACAATATCCCAATACAGGGATATCCCGAGAACTGCGAATGGTAGCCCTTCGGTTACTGAATGGATTTCGGTATTCCACTCAGGCTTCCGGAACCATCCTCGCGACTTCAACCCTCCTAGGGGAGAGGCCTTCCCACAAACCGATTGTGACCGCGCCAATAAATACTAAGAGGTTTTAGCTCCCTAAAGGACAACAACTATGTCTCAGATGTAATAACTGAGGGGTGTTATTGGAACACCTATCCCCTCAATACTACCTAGCTACAAAGTTCTTTTAGTGTTCCCCAAGTGGGGTTAAAAGTGGGTTGAAATTAGGGTAAGTTTTAAGGCTCAGTTTAAAATTAGTGTTTGATTGGGTGCACGTGTGGTATTTTAAACTGAAAATTGAAAAAAGTAAATGCTAAGTATTCAAAAAACAAAAGGATCTTTTGAAAACAAAAACAATTTTATGACTTTTTCAATAAATGGAAATTAAATGCTTTTTCAAGGACTGTTCAAAAAACGAAGGATCTTTCAAACAGGAAAGCAAATAATAAACTTCTTTTCGAAATAAATGGATTTCGTTTTCAATAATTTCTATGGGCAAAATATTAAAGAAGCAAACAGCAAAAATTTTTAAATCTAGATAAAATGCAAAAATAGATCTTTCTTTCAATTGATGAAATTTTTTAAAAAGACTTCTTTCACATGTGCATTCTAACTAGTCAAAATTTCCTATGGCTGTAAAATATGCAGAATTTCTAATACTGGAAAATGTGCTATGTGGGCAGAAAGTACAGTAAGAAATTAATTTTTTAAATCGGAATGGCCGAATGAAAAAATTAGCATCGCGGGTTTTGACAGAAAAGCCGCGATGGACCGCGCGGGTTTCTGTCGCACAGTCGCGATGGACCGCGCGGGATTTCGGCGCACTGTCGCGATGTGCAGTGCGGAAAATGTCCGCGAAGCCGCGATGTGCAGCGCGCAAATAGGCCGCGAAGCCGTGGGGAACCGCGCGGAAAAGGGCCGCGCAGTCGCGATGTGCAGCGCGGCAAAACACCGCGAAGCCGCGATGTGCAGCGCGCAAACAGGTCGCGAAGCTGCGGGGAACCGCGCGGAAAAAATCCCAAAAGCCGTGATGGACCGCGCGACTGTCAGGCTAAAAACCGCGAGGCGAAAGCCGTGCACGGGAGCCGAAAAATGAACCCAAAAATTGAGAATTCCGGGCTGTTAATGGCAATAGATGGGGCCAAAACCTAGAGCAGCAATGGATCTGCTGTCTAGGATGGCAGATCTATGGATCTAAAGGCTAAAAACTAATAAAAAACTAAGATTGAAAGCAAAATTTGAGATCTATTGTTCAAAGCCAGCGGAGTCGCCAAAAACTGTTGGCCCGGTTTTGCAACCAGGCTTAGTGCTATGGGAACCTGCTAACTAGTAGCAGCAGTTTCAATATAATTAAACAAGAAACTAATCTAAACAAAACTAATCATGGATCTATGCAAGAATATAAACAAATAATGGAAATATTTTAAAAACAAGAACAAGAAAATATGAAAGAATAAATTTGTATTTAAAAATGGGGCAAGCTAATGCTTGCAATAGTAATACCTTCAATGGTGAAGGTTGATGTAGAGCAACTCCCAAGATAAGTAGCTCCAAGCTCCAAGAGGTCTCCTTCTCCAAGGTTGTTACAATGGCCAAATACTCAAGGGAGATTTTGGCAGCATGAGGATAGGAATATGGATGGATGTGAAATGAGGAGCCCCTACCACCTTTTTATAGGTTTTGGTGGTGGGGAATACCATTTGTGGTTTTGTGGAAACCAAATGGTATTGACCAACATGGTTTAGGTACTTTTCCCTCCTTTTTCCTTTTTAGAATAAAATTAATATTTTAATTCCCTTTTTTAATATTTTGGGAATTTAGACCCTTTTTGAGGGTTTTTTATGCTTTTCAGGAAAAATAATCTTTTTGAGTGGGAAAAAGGGGTGTACTAAGGTCTTTTGGTGACCTTTTGTTGGTTTCAGAGGCTCAGATGGTGGAAAAGTGGACAAATGGGTCATGTGAATAAGGGAATGAGCTAGTGAGCACTTTTTAGGTGTTAACACCAAGCCCTGGGGGCTTGCTTAAGCCCATATAAGGACTTTCTCAACCTGCACACATAGTTATCATCAGATGTATAAAATTCTGGCTACTGCATATAAATATCCTCCTCAAGATCCCCATGGAGGAATGCACTCTTGACATCCATATGGTGCACTTCCCAACGCTTGGATGCAGAAATTTCCAGAACTAGTCTTATCGAATCCTTATGTGCAACTGGTGAAAAAGTCTCATTGTAGTCAAGGAATTGGACTTGGGAGAAGCCCTTTTCTACCTACCTAGCCTTATATTTCACTTATGTACCATCAGTTGCACACTTTTTTTTGTATATCCACTTACACCTTACAAATTTTCTGCCTGCGGGGAGCTTGATTAGCTCCCATGTTTCATTCTTTTGCAATGACTGAAACTCCTCATCCATGGCAGCCTGCCATCTTGGGTCATGTGAGGCTTCCTCATATTTCTGAGGATTAGAATCCATCATCATATAACATCTCTCAGATAGGTAGGGGTCATTCACATTGAGAGCAGTCTCAAATTGTGATCTAGCCTCCTTGTGTCCTGAGGATTGCCCACTAGTTCACCTGCTGCTTGCAAAGTATTAGAAGCCCATTTAGGATTTGTTGGTGAATTAACATCCTACAATAAAATGGTCCTCATCATCAGAAATGTTAGAATCAAAAATTTCAATAGTAGCATCACTTACTTCTTCAGGTGGTGGTGAAGATGGTTCTCCAATTTTGGCATTCTGAGAGGGCTCTTCTTCGAACTGAACACTTCTTTCTATGAAGGATTTTTGAGTGCTCATGTTCGGAAACTTATACCCTTTGGATTCCTCTGAATATCCAACAAAAATACATGGTTGGCTTTGTGGCTGCATAGCCCTCCTCTTCTCAAGTGGAATCCTAGCCCGAGCCTTTGAGCCAAAAATCCTGAAATGAGAGATATCAGGTTTGTTCCCTGTCCAAGCCTCAAAAGGAGTGATACCTTTGAGATCCTTGTGTGGCACTCTATTATGAATATATGTGGCACAATTTTTTGCCTCATCCCATAGCTTGGGAGACAATGACTTTGCCTCAAGCATACATGTGGCCATCTCCTTAAGAGACCTGTTTTCCTCTCAGCAACCCCATTCTGCTGAGGTGTATATGGAACTGTGTGTTGAATCTGAATGCCTGAAGAGGCACAAAATTGCTGAAACTATGATTTCACATATTCACCACCATTATCAGATTTGATAATTTTTATATTCCTACCAAATTGTTTTTCAACTGAGGCTTTGAATAGCTTGAACAGACCAAAAAATTCAGATTTTAGCTTGATGAAATAAATCCAACAGTACCTGCTAAAGTCATCTATGAAAGTGAGGATGTATTTGGCATGGTTCAAAGACTCATGAGGGAATGGACCTGATATATCAGTGTGAAAAAGCTCCAATGGTGTAGAGGTTCTCTCAGTTTTGGATCTCCCATACTTATGCTCAGGGTGTTTTCCTAGGATGCAAGATTGACAGACACCTTTGGAAAATTTGTTATTGGGCAGCACTATGACCATTTCTTTCTCATGAAGTTGGAAAGGATATTTATAGTTCAGATGTATAAATATTTCATGCCATAATTTACTTGAATCATTGGCATGGGTTAAAAGAGCAGAAGGTGAGGGATATGGCACAAAGTGAGAAAACTTGTAGATTCTAGAGCTGTGATCAACAGTGCCTAATGCAACAATTCGGCCTGTTGATATTTCAGATATCTCAACATCATTTGGGGTGAAGGTTACCCTCTTGGGAATACCTGTGTGGGTCATCTGATAGACTAAAAATAGGTTTGCAGCAAGTCTAGGAACATACAAGACATTATTGAATGAACCAAACTCGAGATCTATGCTACCCTTTCCTTGGCTAGATGGTTCAGAATTGTCACCCAATACAATATTTGGACCACTGGAAGAGTCAAGTGAAGTAAAAAACTTACTTGTAGACACCATGTGTCTTGAAGCTCTGGAATTAATAATGAATGAGGTAGGCTTGGATGTGCTTTCCATCAGTGCATGTACTCTCTCCTTATCATCAGAATTTTGTCCTCCATCCTTCCTCCTTGCGTTCTCTGGAAGAGGAATGTTGGATGTCTCCAGGAATTGAGCCGTTTGGAGAATGGTTTTCTTCATGTAGGATCTTTCAGGATGAAATCCCTTGTTGCAATAATTTCACTTTTTCCTCTCATTCTTCTTATTTGGATTCCTCTTGAAATTCAAGGACTCTTCATGAACTTTCTGCTTGTCTTTTCTCTATTCAGTGGGCTTCTTGAAATTGCCCTTCTTCTTCCCTTTCGAACCCTTTGAATCTCCAACATTTAGACAATGGTCTTTGGATGGATTTTTAATGGCTCCCATCAAGACCAATTTGTCTTGTTCTTGTGTCAAAGACTCCATGAATTATGAAAGTGTTGGGCTCTTCCAATTTTTAACTGCCTTCCTTGTGGAATGGAAGTTCGAAACAAAGACTTAGTAGTCGAGGCCAAGTTTGGAGAGAATGGCCAAGACTAATTGCTCATCTTTTTTGTCAATACCACATTGCTTCAGCTGCAATACAAGTGATTTGAATTTGGAGAATAAATCATGTAGATTATCAAAATTATGTGGACTCAATGAAACTAGTTCATTATCCAGTTGGTGGCCTCTTAATTTATCGGTCTTTCCGAACAATTCTTGAAGATTTATCCAAACTTCATTGGAAGAGGTAATACCATCAAGATGGAATAGAAGATCCCTGGATGTAGTGAGATACAGGAAACCATAAGCTTCATCTCTTCGATTATGCCACTTTGATTTCTCAACTGCTGAGGTTGGCTCAGCTTCAGTTGCCATAGTCACCTTGTAGAGGCCCTTGCTCCTCAGTATGATCTCCATCTGTGCCTTCCAGTCAAAATAATTGAATGAAGTGAGGATAATCTGATGTGACTGATCCATGTCAGCTCTGAAATTAATTTTGGAATGATTTGGGTGTGCCCAAATCTTGCTTGTTGCACCTTCTTGATGATAGAATGCGCCCTGTGGATGAATTACTGCTCCCTCCTTGAGACTGGTTGGATCCTGCAAGACAATAGAAGGAGAAAGGAATAGCTTGATATCTCTGATACCATGTGAAATTCAGTTCACACCAATATATGATCAATAAATTACACACTCTCACAAAGATCTCACACAAATAGTCAAGAACACAGAAAATTACTCACAATAGATACAAACTATATTAACTCTCATGAATAAAATACGTAAGCCAACCTTTGGAAATTAATAGGATGTCAATATATAACATTACAAAAGAGATTCGAATGGTAAATATTCCATTTGGATCATCATAAAATCAAACTTACTAAAACTATGCAAATCCCCCCTAGGTGGAAAGTGTGCTCTCCAAGTCACTCCAAAGGATCGCGTATTTCTGAATTAGTGACCTGAGAGTGATGTGTAATGAAAAAATATGCCAAATCCCAAAAATGGAAATAATAAACATCATAGAGGATGTGTGGTCCCAAAATCAAGTTTCCATAGTTGACTAACTTTTCCCCCCAATGCAAAAGCAGTAAAAATCAGTGGAGCACATTTTTCACCAGAATCTTATCCAGAATATTTAGGAATGCACCCAAGTGGCCTAGGAAGCTTGAGGTCCACAATAGGAATTCTTGTGGTCCCCCCAAAGTTGCCTTGTTGTCCACACAATGGCTCAAATGGATATTATCTAGTCTAATAGATAGGAATTAATCATAAAATGATTAATTAATGCTACCAATGTATTAAATGACATAGATAGGAGGATTTAAATATTCCAACATGGAGCTGTAGGCTATTATGTTATTACATACACTTTTAATAAAAATGTAATTGGACATTATACACATGTCATTATTGCAAACCCTTTACATTAAAATATTCTCCATTTGGTTGTGATTGTTCATCCAACATGCAATAGGTTCGATGCAAATTTTGTTTCCAGAAAATGAGAAAATAGAAGTTATGTGGAGGAAACATGTGGAAAATTGTTTGGGACCCAGTATTGGTCATTCATCAGATGGGGATCATAGAAGAATACAACTTATGTTAAAGGATTATTCTTCAAAAACAAGTATTCGATATCAAATCCCTTGAGAAGCGTGGAGACTATCTGAGTTGCATGATGGTTGCAACGTAACAAGACTAGCTGATCAAGATTACATACACAACAAAAAAGCTAGTCAACCCTTTGTTTAGTGGCCAGTGAGATTTGATTCGTGTGTAAGAGTTGATAAGTTTTAATCATGCCAGGATGGTTTATAAAATTTTTAAAGTGGATGATCAAAAGCTTAAAATTATAGATATAGAGTGGATAAATCGGAAAAATTGGGGTTCAACACACCGCATTGCTTCAAGGCATGTCCAAATATGTTTAAAAGAGATGAGAGGTACAATCAGTGGTAGGGTAGAGAGAACATTGGGTACATATATTTATCTAATGATTGTTGTTGATCGCATTGAAATTTGTATGTCATAGTTTTACTCTTTCGGAAAGAGTGCAAAATGCTTCAAGAGTTAAACATTTCTTCATGTTATGGTTATTTTGGGTAAGGAAACAATCTCATACTAATGCCAACATAAAATTAATTAGAAGAGAGGCATATCAGTATGTGAAAATTTTGTGCCACTTTGTATTTTTATTGATGATATTGCTTCGAGATCACTACTCTAACTTGCCATGTGTATTGCACTTGACTAGGTCAGAAGTATGCGAGAAATTCTTTAGCAAAATCGGTGCGATGGTTGGATCATAGAGGGCCTATGATTTGACTAACTTGATTCATGTTGTTGGAAATATTAATAGAGTTTCCAAAGAAGAATCAAATCTCCAATGGATTCACTAAAATAAATCTTATAAGAAGCAAGAAAGCATATGGAATAAATTAGACCAACAAACAATAGAGAATCATGATGTATTATCACATTATGATTCAATATAGACAAGTAATAAAATTATAGAAGATTTTAATATAGGATTGAATGATGCACAAAACCTTTTATTAGGTATTGGCATGCAACTAGAAGGACACACACAATCTTCTTAGTGGTTTAAACCATGGATATAGGATCAAACCTATCCAACATTCAAAGTAGTGGATTAAGTAGTTGATGATTCTCCACCGAGTCACTCCAAATCAATATTTGAATCTTCATCTTCATCCGTACTCAATGTTAGTGAATTGAAAACAATGGAAAGTGAGTGGAGGCATGAGTTGGATGAAATTTTAGATTCCATTGATGAGAATGTGAACACAACTACCAAACCAATGGTAGATCTTGATGGTAAGAATATGTTCAAATCTTGCTTGGTTAGTCAATTGAATGGAAATCCAACATTATCCAAAGATAGGTTGACTAGACTGAGAATTGGGTCTACTATATGCGAGACGAAAGGGCCCCAAATAAGGGTGTTTCAATTGGCCTTGGAATTGCATCGGATTGTGGGGTGTTGTTTGAGAGAAACTCAATACCTGTAACTGAATGTGCCACAAGAATAGGTGTTTCTCGAAGTACCAAAGAAGGTGTTTCTTGTGAAACTTGGTACATTGGAAGGGTTCAAAGAATACGGAATAATGATGGAAATAGTGTGCTTGATTACCATAATGACATTGATATTTTGGATAGGATAGAATGTGTTGAGCTTCAAATTTGTTGGTACAATAAAATAAAAGGGCAACGCTTGTACAAGTATGATTTGACATATCATCTTTTTTATTTGACATATCATCTTTTTGTACAACTTGAATTTGTTATAGCAATGACCAACTTATCATACAACAATATGAATGACACATACAAATTAGAAGAAAGTGATCACAATTTTTGTTCCCGATTTTGTCATAAATCTCAACAAGGTGAATTTAAAGAATATTTGTAATTTCTTTTTCCTTATTTATTCCCATCTAATAGATAATTTATAAATAAATATTTGTTGTATTTTTGTTGATTTTTATGTAGCAATATCATATTTATTTTATACTTTTTGGCCTCAGGTGCAATGAATGGTTCAGATGGTGAATTTTGGGATAAACCAACCTAATTTTTGCTACATACCTTTTGGTGTATGTTTCTTTGACCATTCATCTTTTGTAATCGTATTTCAGCTTTAAAAATAGATACTTTGCTAGTGTAACCATCCACCTTATGATTTTAAATCAAATTTCAATATAGATTTGGATTTCACATAATGATATGATTGTTACAGGTACTTGGGTTGATGCAAATTCATGTTTCATTCATGATGTCAACCTCATGTCAATGGGATTTAAAAATCAAGGCCAAAGGTGTTAGAGGGTTCTCAATCAAGCAAATTGACATCGTGGAAGATGGAGAACTTGATTTCCTCTACTCTAATGGTAATTTAGAGGTGATGTCAAGATCAAATACTTTATGTTTACATGTTTTGAAAATTTTAAGGGCAATGCCCCCCTTAAGATTTTAGTAGTTTTCATGTTTTGCAAAGCAGTTGGAACAGTGGGATTTTCCTATTACAAGTGGAACTGGAGAAGATGATTCTATTTTTAGTACAATTTCTTTCATATATAGCATCATAGATATAAGAAAAACTAGAACTTTTGACATATTTTATCTTCCAATTTTATTTATAAAAATATATATGAATGTTTATAATTGGTTTAAACTTTATGGATGTATGTTTCATGTAGAACATAAACAGAGAACATAAACTATATGGATTTATGTTTATGTAAAAACTAAAGTGAAATCTTGGTGCTTTCTTTACCAAATGATTTCAGAAGGAAAGAAAGTGAACCAATATTGAACATAACAATGCCGACATTTGAACTTTCATGAATAACAAATGAAATCTGCAGGGTAATTTTCATATACAAATTAAATAATCAGTTAAGATCAAGGTAAGAGATTACATTAAAGATTATTAAGGATTCTAGTACAAGAACACTCTCAACAAATGGTTGATGATAGTAATTGCTTGAACACTATCAACCCATGTATGGAAACTAGTAGTAGTGAAGATGACTTGGAAATTTTCATTACCTCAATCGGAAAATCCAATTAGAGTTATATCTTGGAAACTGATAATAGTGATACTTCAACAAATTCCAAGTCTTCTATTCTTTGCAATCCTTCTTTGGAGGCAATAGAATTTGCATTGAAAATAGAAAATGCAGATCCAAAAAGAAAATATGTTTTTTTATATCTAATTCCTTTTGAAATTCCTGTTGTAGACATACTTCCTAAATTGGAGTGATCTAATTTAAACATTTTCCAAGCAGATTTTCTTTGATGATAGTATACGTAACATAACAACTAGCAAAGTTGCAGGATTGCATACTATTTTGTTAAGAATCCATTGCATTCTTTTATCTAATTCACATGTGAAAAACATCAAAACTAGTTTTGTTGGGGTTGTTAGATAGTTTTATAAACAACACTAGATAATTTTTTATGTTTGGAATGCAGGTTGGAAGTTATGTCCAAACAGAAGGAGTAGAATTCGATCTCAAAAGAATTCACAACATAAAGCAGACTTCAATATGAAATTTAAAAATGTTCATGCCCTAGAATTACTTTGGAAATTGTAGTTGTTGCATTAAATGTATCAATGCACAATAGCATAAAACGTTTATGTTAGTGTGTTGTTTGTATTTGATAGGACAAGTTGATGTTTGCTAGTAGTGATATATTTTAGGATTCAAGGGGTGCTATCCTAATATGACCTAACTACCTATTATGGTGAGCACGTTCCCATGTAACAACAACCTTATTATTTGGTTGAATATATAATCTATTATTTCATGTTGGATGAGAGATTGTCACTTGTTGTGCATGGTTGTGTCACCACTAAAAAATAAGTCCCTCTAGGTACACCATGGCCTATTGCACGTTATTTTTTATGAGAAAATTTTTGTAGGTATAAAAATGATTCACCATACATCAAATCCAATTCCATATTTTATCCACTCATAATCCCTTCAAACCTGGGTAGGAAGAATTCAACATTCAATTGTAATATTGGAGATGACATGGCATTATATGACTAAATTAGGGTAGAAACCCTGTTTATTAGGGTATCTAGTTGATTTTATCTTTGTGCTATTTTACTCATATGTTTTTGCTACCAGGTCAAATATTGATGGAATGTCTGTAAGAAAGAAGAATCTTTAGTCATTTATCAAAGGAGAGGTTATCTTGTGCAACTAAATAACGAGTGGAGTTATGTATCTAGTGAAGTGGTGAGGTATCTTCACATATGAACCATATTTGAATCCAAAAGGAGAAGGGAGTGGGTCTTTGAGAGGCTATTCAACTTTGCATAAAAGAAAAGAAAAAACATTGGCCATGATCAAAATGATTTGGTATTAATTGTTATAGCCATAAAAGATGTAAAATCTATGAGATTATAAAAATGAAATGTAGATATTCATATTTATCTAATAATATTGATCAAGTAGTAGAAACATTCTTGGGGTGTTCTCAACTTCAAAACTAAGGAATGGTTACTACTGCTTGAGGCCTAAAGACTCCCCAGACTTCATTCTTCCATCATTGTTAATCCCTTTTGATAGTTTTCTCATGCCCAAACCTCTTAATAATGGAGTTTGGAAACTGTTCGATGCTTTAAAATTATATGATTTCATTGTAGAATGAATTTATATTTGCTATTTGAGGTCGATTTCTATCCTAGAAGCCATGTACTTGCTAGAAGAGAGGCCTAGCTGTTGTTACAAAGTATGGGGATTGAGGGTTTATTGTTTCCCAGATTTGTTCCTTATTATATCAAACCTTATTCTCATCCACAAAACTAACCCATAGGTTCTTAAAAAACCCCTTTCATTGCCCCAAATATTAATCTACTGCTACATAAGTGTCTTGATGAGTCTGCAATTTATGTCTTAATGGATGTAGGGTTATTGTTGATGGCTTTGAATGCCCTTGATAACATAAATTTAGAATCATCATGTTGGTTGATACTTTTTCAAATATCCTATCGTTAATTTGTGTCTTATTTGATCATTTATTTCCAAGCCATGGCCCCATACTATTTGTAAGAGAGAACTATTGCACCCTCAAACTATCATTTATATCCAATCATTAGTTTTCTCAGACAACTACCATCAGGCTCCATGTGTATGCCAATAAGGCACACACAGGTCTGTTGGAAAGCCTATGTATACGAACAGGGTGCACATAGGCTTGTTGGTAGGCTATGTGTGTGCCTTGTTGGCATACATAGGGAGCCTGTGCATTCCTACAAGTGCACATGTGCTTGTTGGCATGCATAGGATCCATGTGTATACCAACAAGGCACACACAAAATAACCTGCCAAAAGGCTTGTGTGCCCTGTTGGCATACATAGAAAAACATGCCAACAGGCCTTTGTGTTCCCTATTGGCATACATAGGGAATCTATGCATGCCAACACGCACATGTGTGCTTGTTTGCATGCATAAGCTCCATATGTATTCCAACATGGAACACACCTAGCTTTCCAATAGGTATGGTTGTGCCCTTTTGGCATGTTAGGATATTCCTATACTCCATCCCAGTCCCACCAGTATTTTGATCATTTACATTTTCAGTCATGCATGCACTTTTAGGGTTTGCATGCATCATTTAGGGTTTTCATGCATTTACATGCATTCCAGTCATCAGTCCAGCACCTAGCCCTCAGTTAGCTAGCCCCCGAGAGCTTCTCACTAATCAGTTTTATCCCTCCAGTTGCTTAATGCGCCCTTCTTCCTTGATTTTAGGAAGCAACTCGCCCTTCTTCACCTACCAGTCCAGTTGTCTTCAGTTTATACTCAGTTACAATCAATTACACTTAGTTACACTCAGTTACACTTAGCTCACTCAGTAACACTCAATTACACTTAGTTACACTCAATTACACTTACCAGACTCAGTTTGACTGATGGTTGATAGTTACTTGAGCATTGATGACTCCACTGATGATGATGAAGACTTCCAGTTGTGCTCCGATGACACCAGTTGTGCTCCGATGACACTCCAGTGATATTTTGATCACTCCATGAAGGCTAATTCGAATGCCACCTTAGGCATTCGAATTCCTCATGCATTATATTATTTATTTGTCCATTTTTTATTAATGAATTAGTGTGTATGAAGTATTTTTGCTTCTATCCGAGTTCTACTGTAGTATTATTCTGTTGCTCATTATACTGCATTGACCACTCTTCTTCTATTTTCTTGCTTAATCAATTACTTTCTTGTGAGGTATACATCATCTCTTAGATTTGCTGTGAGGATTTTCACATGGTATCAGAGCATGTTGAGAGTATTGTTTGTCTCCATTCTTGAGAGTTTTTTGCAGGTTATTACCAAGATTTCGAGTGTAGCAATTGTAGCAGTTTCTGCTTTCTTGCAGTAGTAGCAGTTGCATATATTCTCTATTTTTTTGCAGGTCTTCTACAGCTTCGATGTTTTCAGAAGATCCTCCTCTTTATCTATTCGACTATGTTGAATGGAAACCAAAAATGATAGCATATTTGAAGAGGCATGATCTCTTTGATTATTGTTTTGAAAGAGAGTTCGAATCCTATGAAGAAAAGATTGACTGGTTAAATGAAGGTGGAAGAGCTATTGCAACCATCATGGTTGCTATGTTTCGAAGCTTGGCATTCTATTCCCTTGATGATGTTGAATCTCCAAAAGAGCTATGGGCCCACCTGGATGAAATATTTGGCAGACAGAATGAAGGGATTGGTCCAAACCCATTCGAGAGCAAGCAAAGTGTTGCATTCGCCCTCCTTGATGATATCTCAGATCATGAACTAGTATCATCTCATATTGAATCTGTCCACAAAGAACTTGCAGATTCTACACTCATGCTCCAACTTTCTTCTCTTTCTATGCCAGCTCACACTCTAGATATTGCAGAAGCTCCTAAATCCTCTCTTGCACCAGAGTCTGTTGGTTTGCATCATGATCTTATGAATGTTTCGGAGGTAAATTCAGCCATTAGAGGTAATGCATTCGCTCTCCTTGATTACTCACCTATTACTTACTACTATATGATTATTAATTCATGCTTTTAGAAGGTTATTGAAGATTATGGCCATTGCCATTCGCTTGGGATAATTTCTCATGCAATTATTGGTTTTGATCTCACATCTAATGGTTCAAAGGAGATCTCAAGAAACCATGATTCGATTCTTGGATCTAATTTGGATTCTAAGCAATCACTACTTGGGATAATTTCTCATACATATGATGGTTTTGATCTCACCCCTGTTGGTTCAAAGGAGATCTCAAGAAATTGTTTTTTAAGTCTTAAATCTGATTTTGATTTCAAGCAAACATGTAATAGTTCTTTTTGGCATAATCTCACCCATGGTGGTTCGAAGGAGAAGACAAAAGACTATATGCACATTCAAAGATTTGATCCTACCTCAGCTGATTTGAATCACATGTTCAAGGATCATCCTCATACTTTTGGATTTGTTCTCATCACATTTGATCTGAAGAGCAAGTACAAGCACATGCTTTTTGAGCATGATCCACTTCTTCCCAAGAAGAAGATACCTCCAGACATATGACCAAGCATCACACCTGCTTTATTTTGGAGCATTTATTTTTTATGTGTGCCTTACAGTCTGTTTTTGAGGGGGGGGTATTTTTCCCATGAAATTTTCCCCACTTCCTTGGTTTATTGACAGTTATTATTCATTGTATTGGGTGACTTTGGTCTTAGTTACCAGGGCCCAGGATGGATTAAGGGGGGGTGTTAGGATATTCCTATACTCCATCCCAGTCCCACCAGTATTTTGATCATTTACATTTTCAGTCATGCATGCACTTTTAGGGTTTGCATGCATCATTTAGGGTTTACATGCATTCCAGTCATCAGTCCAGCACCTAGCCCTCAGTTAGCCATCCCATGAGATCTTCTCACTGATCAGTTTTAGCCCTCCAGTTGCTTAATGCGCCCTTCTTCCTTGACTTTAGGAAGAAACTCACCCTTCTTCACCCACCAGTCCAGTTGTCTTCAGTTTATACTCAGTTACACTCGGTTACACTCAGCTACACTCAGTTACACTTACCAGACTCAGTTTGACTGATGGCTGACACTCCAGTGATATTTTGATCACTCGATGAAGGCTAATTCGAATTGCCACCTTATGCATTCGAATTCCTCATGCATTGTATTATTTATTTGTTCATTTTTTATTAATGAATTAGTGTGTGTGAAGTATTTTTGGTTCTATCCGAGTTCTAATGTAGTATTATTTTGTTGCTCATTATACTGCATTGACCACTCTTCTTCTATTTTCTTGCTTAATCAATTACTTTCTTGTGAGGTATGCATCATCTCTTAGATCTGCTGTGAGGATTTTCACATGGCATACATAGGTATCTTTTGCATGCCAACAAGCACACATGTGCTTGTTGGCATGCACATGCTCCCTATGTATTCCAACAGGGCACGCACATAATAACCTGCCAATGGGCATGTGTGTGCTCTGTTGGCATACACATGGATCCTGCGCATGCAAAAAAGCATACACATCACATGACTATTGTTTATGCTTGTTGGAATGCACATGAAATGCACAATCCTTAGCTAAGATACCCTAACGCCAAATGGGAAAACTGATATAAAGGATAAGATGAAAAACTAGCAGTTGTGTATGTTATGGTGCAATCTCCAAAACAAAAGCAATTTAAATTTTTTCTTGAGAAGACAATGTTCCACACTATTGGAAACTTGCTAAGGGACCATTTTTCTGCAATAAATGCATATCTTGAATGCTTTGTTTAGAATGAGCAATTGCACAATCCTACACTTACTGAAACTTGGAAGATGAGACATCGAAAAGGATGGCATTTTTCCTTCACTGTCGCCAATTCATGACCAATAAATAATATTATTTCTCATGATTTAACTCCCAACTATAATTATTTGGCTGAAAATAGAATTGCTACAACCCTCAAATTGGCTTATGAATTCCTTCCAAACCTATTTCAAATCAATTTCATCATAGGTGCAAAGAAAATTAAGTTAATTAACCCAAGTCACTCATAGACTTATTTTTCCATTATTAAGTCCACTGTAAAATGTGTCTTGGCCTTACAAACTATTACAACACACTAGTCAAGATATCTAAAGTGTCCATAATTCATCTGCAGAACTTTCCTTTGATTCGTGGAATATACAAAATATATAATGCAAATATCGCCCTCTTGGAGTGTATATAGGTTCCTAAATCCAAACTTGAAAATAGAATTTGAATATGACATAGTTTTTTTGCAATGAGAGTTTAATGTGGATTTTGGGCTAGTTTTCTTTGTTTAGATTTACACTTAAGTCAAGAAGTCTTCATAACCAAACAAATTTAAAGAATTCAATACAAACCAATTTATACTACAAACTAACTTATACTACTAATTTAAGTCCATAAACTAATCTGGAAAGGGTGCCTTCTTATCCTGATTTTCTGTTGACTCGATTCAACCCCCAATTTGCTGCTATAGGCTCCCTTATGGTTGGTTTGTAGTATTACAAGCATTTCCAAAATTTATATCATCCTATAATGGAGGTGACCCTATAATGTTGGATATTGAATCTCGGAAACACCAGGAAAGTGCACTATTTGATGATGGGTTAGGATGCATACTACTTTGTTGATATGAAAAGAATGCAATACATTATCTGGCAGCTCTTAGAAACATATTATTGGTCTCATATTTGGTTGCAAAAATCTATAGATTGGAATGCATACTTGTCTTGAACTTTGGTGTTGTCATTGATGTCAAAGAGGTTGTTGGACTTGGCGATGACTTTGAATCTAAATGCCAGTTTGAAGAAATATATAAAAATATGTGTGCAAGTTTGTAATCCCACCTAGTCATGGTACTCTAGTGCGCAAGTCCCACTAATCCAATGAACTAGTGTGTGCAGGACCCACAAAGTCATGGTACTTCATTCACGCAAGATAAGACAAGTGGAAGATGCTTGGGTAAGCTTGACCATAAAGAAAGAAAGAACGGGTGTTTCTATCTTAGAGAAG
Organism: Larix kaempferi; assembly: GCA_027924585.1. Lineage (NCBI taxonomy): Eukaryota > Viridiplantae > Streptophyta > Pinopsida > Pinales > Pinaceae > Larix > Larix kaempferi. The sequence goes on from BSBM01000305.1 coordinate 8,981,791, forward strand.
CCCAAACTTGTGGACACATTGGTTGAGCAAGTTGAGTATAAATAAGAGTGAATTTGATGAATGAGAAGTAAGCTTGGAAGAACAAATGGAGTAATATTTAGAATTTTCAAGCTTCGGGTTAGATGAAATGCTCATGGGAATTAGAGGGAATATGATTTGAAGAAGTGCACGAGGTTACAAGACATGTAAGAACAAGGAGCAGTCACACAGACATAAGGAGCATTTGTGAGAAAGGCGCAAGAACCATGTGAATGTGTATGTGCACAGAATCGGTACAGTAAACAGAACTATAGTAGGATACAATGTAAGAGGAGAAGTGACTAGAATTGAACTAGAATATATCAGAAGTGAGTATAGTGGGAAGTAAAGTAGAGCGTAGAACATAGTGCGCATAAATCTGAAGTCAGTGTGACAGAAATAAAACAACATCTATATCTCAGGGTGGTTGGACGGGGCAAGGAAAAGAGATTGCAGTCTCCACTCAGGTTGGTTCCTGAACACTTTGAGTTGGTGCTTGCGCAAAGGATTAGTGTCCTCACAGGTTGGATCCTGATTCAGGAAGTTGGTGCTTGTAAGTGGGATTGGTGTCCCAATCAGATGGGTGTCTAAGTGAGTTGGTTCTCACATCAGTGGAGATTGGCGTCTCCCATATTTCTATGTAATTTCATTATATATATATATATATATATATATATATATATATATATATATATATATAAGTTTCTTCAAACATTCTGCGCAATTTTTTGTTTTATTGATGTGGTTTTAGATAGCAATTGGTGCATATTTTTAAAAGTGAAAATTATTAATCTGTGCATGATACTGATTCACCCCCTCTCAGTATCATTAAGAATTCCAACAATTGGTATCAAAGTGGGTTGCTTCAGGAACAATTTAACAGTTGGAAGATAGATCGTTGCGCAGAAATGGATAAGTAGGAAGGACTTTCTATGAACGGAGAAACAAGGTTTGATAGTTCAAACTACACCTTCTCGAGCATAAGGATGGATGTATACTTACAATCCCCCGAAGTCGATGTTTGGAAAGTTGTTGAGAATGGCCATAAAGTTCCTGATACCACACGAGTTGTTACAGTTGACAAAAGGAAATATGAGTTTAATGCAAGGGCTAGGAATGCAATACTATGTGGTTTAGCAGAATCAGAGTTCACCAAAGTCATGCAATGCACATTAGTTAAAGAAGTATGGGATAAGCTTAAAACGATCTCTGAGGGAGATGAGAATATTAAGAAGGAAAAGTTACAAACTTACTCGGGACAGTTTGAAACCTTGAAGATGAAGGAAGAAGAAAATATTGCATCTTATCTTCTCAGAGTAGATGAGATTGTTAATGCCATCAGAAGTCTTGCAGTACAAATTGTTGAAGAATAAGTAGTAAAAAAGTTACTAAGATCCTTTCCAATAAGGTTTGAATCCAAAGTATCAATTCTAGAAGACATAGATGATCTAGATAAACTAAAGATGTATGAACTTCATGGGATTCTTACTGCACATGAGATGAGGACAGAAAAATAGAATCCTTCCAGAATATAGGAAATATTTAAAGCTTCCAAGAAGAAAAAAGGTAGCAAGATAGAGCAGAGCAAAAGTTCCTATGATGTATCATATGACGAAGAAGCAAATTTTGTGAAGAATCTCAAAATGGGTTGCAACAAATATAAAGGTAAGTTACATTTCAAATGTTTTGAATGTGGTAGAGTAGGTGACTTTGCTTCCAAGTTTCCTTACAAGGAATTCAATGATAGTGACAGTGAAGAGGACCTTAACTATAGATAATGAATAAAGATACGCCAACAATCCAGGCCTAAACACAAGAAGAAGAAGAGTCTGTATTCCAAACAGGACAGCAGCTCACCTGATGAAGATGATGTTGATGATAATTCAAGAGAAGTACTCTTCATGGCAATGGTAGAATATCTTGAACATAAAGGATCGGAGGAAAGGGATACTTGTTTCTCTTCCATTAAGAAGGAATCATACAGTAAGGAGGCAGTCTCAAATAATTCATGTTAAAGACAAACATATCTTACTACAGGAACATTATGGAAGTATGTCTACAATGGGATATGCTTTTCACCTTCAAAGTCCTATGCTAAGAATGAATCTTACAATTTTCCTGATATGAGTAATAGTTGGGAAGAATTTGGGAGAGAAGAAAAAACCCTCGAATCTGAGAATGAATAAAATGCAGAAGTTGACTAGGAAGGAGAACTAATTATTGCTATGGATGAATTAAGGAAAGTAAGAAAAGAAAATCGATCTTTGAAGGTTATCCTGCAAAAATATCAAGTGTCTTTGGACCAACAAAAGGATTAGTTACTCAAAGCTGAAAGATCAATCGATTGTTTGAAAAATCAAGAGATTGACTTTAAAAGAACTAAAATAAAAGCACCTGGAGAAGCACAAAATTAGAACGGGGAACTTAAGAAACAACTATCCTGTGCACTGAATACAGTTAGGAAGCTTGAAGAAAAGAATATCTTGTTGGAAGTGTCACTAAAAGAGACAAAACAAGAAAATGATATATTGACAGAACATCTACTACAAGTTGAGGAAAATAACACAGAGATTTCCCACTTAAAAGGAGAAGTAGCCGAATCAAGAAAAGAAGAACAACCTCTGAAGAATACAAGGTAGATCTCTTTTGAAATGGATAGGTCTAAGAATGAAATTCCAGACTATGCAGATCCAAAAGGTGACAAAGACCTTTTTGACATGAAAGTTGAAGCTAAATTAAGGAACAATACATCAATTTTTGATAATATGTTGAATAGTCAAAGGTCACTAGAAGACAAGTCTGGTCTTGGCTACAATAAGTCAGCTAAAAATGTCCGCAACAACAAACATACTCTAGTCACAAATCAACAATTTGGATCATCTAAGAAAGTCCAATTCAAGTATGATAATGTCCCCAATTATTACAATTTTATTTGTTATAGAAGAATGTTTAATTCACAAATATGTTTAAGGTGAAAGTATTATGGCCACACTGCGAAGTATTGCTATATCATAAGATGTTATACATGTCATGGATTTGGACATAAGGCACAAAATTGCTGAAGATCAGAAATAAATAAGTACAGTAAGACATGGGTAGAGAAAGAAAGTAACTTTGCAAGGTACCAACAAAAACTTGCGCACACACAAAAATGGGTAAAGAAAAGCCCACAAACATGTGCATTTGATGCCAATAATGTAAATATTTCTCTGGCAGTAGAAAGTTGTTGTTTGTTATGTGTTGTAGTCGAGGGGGTTGCATTGTTACCAGTGATACATATTATATTATAAGCAAACAGACACACAATGCAGATACAAGAGACAAGAAGATGGAGAGAACACAAGCCTTATATTACTTAGCAAGATGCAGAACAGTACATAAGAACAAATCTAAGTTAACCCAATACATCGGCTCACTAGCCTATATATATTTTACATACAGTTATGTAACTGCTTGTCGGTTTAACCGACCGACCCGAGCTATACCGATCGACACAACTGTCGACATGTTTTACAACTGGTCGGGCGGAGGACCTAGTCGATAGGCCGACTTAGGCTCCTCCAACATCTCCCCCACCACAAAATCTTTCTTCGTCCCGAAGAAAGAAGGAGATGGAAAGATAACTGTGAAAACATATAAGTTTGGTAGTCACGTCGATGGTTGATTGGACTGGCGAATGCTTGTTGTTGGATGCATACCTCGACAATGGGCTCGGCTGAAACATAGAGTTGATGTTGAAATTCTTCCCAAGTACACATCATGCTTTGGATGGAAATTGTTAATGTGGTCAATCTCGACAGATTTTCTATCTTATCTTGGGTGGATGTATTTTGTAAGTTTATCAAGTCGCAGCCAAAAAATTATTTCTTGTCATTGACCTTTGCAAGTAGTCGGTGAAGAGATGGTCCGATATTTTCCAGTATGAAGAGGCTGAGCTGGGCCTGGGTCATCCAATGGTCTTCCTGTTTTTCTAACTTTTCTAGCTTTCAGTTCTCCATGATGATTTGTGCGTCGAGAGTTTGAAGAAGTGTTTTGTCGGCGGACTGACGTTGTTGATGTAATGTGTTGATTAAATTACGTGTATGTTGCAGTTCTTTAAACACATTGACATAATGAGTGTACCAATTGCTCAGTACTTCAACAACGGTAGAGGCTTGATCGGTGTATTTTCTGAGTAGGTCGTAGGCTACTATGAATGCCGTGTACTGATTTTCCATTAAGGTCAAGATTTCAGCAGCCTGATCCCATTGGTTCTTGGCTAGTTCGTCTTGCAAGTTCAACATGACAATTTCAAAAATTTGATATACCCTGTCAAGCGCACTCGTCGTGTCGGAACTCAACGATAGTGGGACGACTTGCTTTGCTAAGTTTTCACACTTAGCCAAAAATGTATTGTGATCTTCCTGCAGCTTCTAGATGCGTTCTTCAATTTCCTGTCATCGGAGTCTCTGCTCTCTGATAACTGCATCAGTCAGTAAGTCGAGCTCTACTTGCGCTGCTCTTTGTGGATCATATGTGTATATAGGCCCAAATTGGTCCAAATGAACTGATAAGCGGCTTTCTTGCTGTATATACTGTAAATGTTGTTGCTGATTTTGTTTCTGTAGCTCTTTTTCCTATCACCTCTTCTCTTTCCATTTAGTCCTCTTGCTCTTTTCTGGTGCTTTTTCTTTGGCCTTAGTCTGCTGATCTGAACCTTTTTGTTGGTCGGTCGCACCTGGTTGGTTTTCTGTAATGTCTTGCTTATTAGTAGCGACCTGTGCTGTTTGTTCCTAGCTTGCTTGTTCTGCTTCTATTCTGTCTATGTTTGCTTGTCCAAGTACTACTATGTTGACTTGATCAGTTGTTGTTGTGGTGGTTGCGTCGGCTGCGACTGTACTGGTGTCTTGTGGCAAGGTTATCTCAAGTGCTTCTGTTGTCGGTGCTTCATGTGCATATGTTGTGGTTGCTTCAATTGTTTTGACTGCGGCTTCTTCAATTTCTTGTTGATGTACTGCTGAATGTGACTTGGAACCGTCGGCAGGGGTAATGGATGGAAGACTGACATGGATTGGTGAACTGGGTGGGTTAATCGGTAGTGTATATGGAACAGCTTCTGTCAAATATGGTGGTGGTGGAATGGGGCTGCCAGACGGAACCGAAATGACCAAGGGGGAAATGACTTCTGGAATAATATTTTTGACATCTTCATGGTAAATAGTTTCGAGTGGACTCTCTGGAAGTTCGACGGAAGGTCGGGGTGGACTCGAGTCTTACACCAAAGGTTCGACTCGTAAAGGAAGGAAGGATGAAGTTTCTCGTGCAAAAATGAGACCAGACAAATAGGGGTTTCATTCTAGACGGGTTGTTTTATAGCCAAAAATTTGTGGTTCTAACGCATTTGGTGAAGGACAGTCGGCAACATAAGTGTCAAGGGGAGCCGAATCAGTCGAAAAACTTGTATCGGCTATGACCGGTTGCTTTGTGACTAGTTAAGATCGTTATCCTGTTGTATCTTTTCTCTAAGTGGCTGTGGTAGAGTTTGTACCAAGTCTGGAAGATTGAGAGCATGTACTAGGGGAGATAACGGTGTCGAAAGATTTTCATCTTCCACAACAATAGTCGGGGAAGGGGGAGGAGGACTTTCTATCAGGTCGACATGGGGTTTGACCATGAGCTTGAGTTTATTTTTGAGTGGGAAGTGACTTTGGGGTTATTCTTCTTCCAAAAATTTCTTGAACTGGTTTTCAATAGGTATCTTATTCTTAGTTGCATTGGCTATGATCTGAGTGGCACTATCAAAGAGTTTAGCTTCATCCTCCTCTGTCCGATCTTGAATAACCAACTGTCTTTTCCCCTTTCCTTGTATTTTAGTTTCCCTATTTTTTCATGCTTGTAACAATTCTTCTGCTAGCCATCAGATGTTTTTTGTTGTGATAGCATGCTCTGGATTTTTTTACTGTGTACTCTCCCCTGAATGTTCAGTTATCTCCGGTGGGTCCTGATATGAGGTCATTGCGATCGCAAGGGGATATTTTTTGACAACTGGCTCCACTTGGAGTGAGAGAAAGTATTCATATAAAGTCGGTGTTCATAGTCCTCTTCTTTCTCCGCATCTGTCAATGGTTCGACTATTATTAAGTCGTCTTTTCGAGCCTGCAGAGGAACTTCTATTCTTGTGCTCGATTTTCTGCTTAAGTCTATGAAAATTTCCGTAGACGAAGGGTAGTAGTCGAATGGTTCCGCTGCGTCTTGCAAATACCAAACCGAAGTGTGGTCTAGCGCCAGTTGGATGTGGGCTGTCGGCGGTAGGATTTGTCGGATTTTTTGAGGCACCCTCCATCTTGTCGATTGAACCTTAAGATTTTGGAACCAACTTTCCAGCCAATGCTTCACTGTCAATGGTCCAAGCCGACTTCCTCCTTGTGAAAAACAACGAATTTTATCCATTAGTACGTTTCTCTCTGCTGCAAAGTCCTTGCATCCTTTCGATCTGATGTGAACCATAGCAATCCAAATAATCAAGTATGGGTATCGAATGCTTGACCCCTCTTCCTGGCATTTGTAACATATGGATTTGATGATGTCGACCAAATGTGCAGCCCATTTGTAGACTTTGCCTCGCATCGCCATGTTTTTAACTGCCTCCAGCATGTCGATTTTAATATCAGAGCCTCGACCAAAGCTTGATAGTTCTGTCGACACTATCCTTGCAACTATTTTATAGTTGGCATACACTATGTGATTTACCGTTAGCCCTCGGGAGTTTTTACTGGCAGTTGTGCCTGTGAATTCTTTAACCAACTCTGGCTTTGGGCGCATTGGTACATCAACGCCTTTGTTCGATAGTCCAGTAATCTTATAAATGAGTTCGCCATCTATTTCTACAGGAACATCAAAATAAAACTTGCCATTGTGGTACCTACTTACTATAAACTGGGCTATAATGCATTTCAGGTCACCGAAGTTGTCTAACAAAGGCGCATTCATGTAGTGTATAATTGTGGCGGTTTGCAGTTTATGTGCTTCCTCCCTCCAGTGATTGCTCAATGATTTTCCCCATTCAATGATTTCATTCCAGGTCATTTTCCAATGTGGTTTTGAAACCTTGGCATTCCAGACCAGTTGCAATCTGGTTTCCAAGGGATACTGGGATTTTTCAAGCTCTCTAACCTTTGATGCGACGGATCTGGTTGTAGCCTGATATTTCTTGGGCGCCATTGTTGTAGCGACGTTCTCAAGTTCAAGATAGAGGTTAGGGGGCTCTGAGGTCTGGTTTTCAAGTTCTTGGAAAAATATTACTCAGGAATCCTCGAGCTCGGTATTTATAGTGGGAATTCTCCGCACAGGGGAATGTGAAGTAGATGGCTGCATTAATGGCTTATTTGACGAGGAAATTAAATTTTCAATGACAGGTTGTCGGTTCCTCGACATGTGTACTACGGATTTTCTTCTCTACTTGTCTACCGTCACGAATGATTTTGTCTGCTGCTTCTTTATCGGCGACATGTCAGTGTGCTTCTTTCGTTGTGTCATGTCGGCTAGAATTGGGTTGTCGAGGTTGGGGAACGCTTTCATCCAGTATGCGTCGGCTAGATCTTTCTTGTCAATTCCTATCATGTCGTTGTCCATGCGTCGATCTCTTTTCACTGCAACTTTGTTCATTGATTTTTGCAGGATTGTTCTTCCAGTCTCTCATCATTATGTATTTGATATGATTTTCTATTTGAAAATTTGCTTATAATGTTTCTCTCTGAGGTTAGTTATAACTGGTTTTTTTTTTTAATGCTTTACGCCTTGTAATGCTTCAATCGGGCGCCATTAACTAGTTTGTTGAAAACACTCCCTTGTAACGTTTTCAATCGAATTGAACCATTGGGATTGATGTTCTCGACAATGTATGGGCCCGTCCACTCTGTGTGCAACTTATTTGGTTTTCCCTTAACGCAGTTGTTGTATAGCAATGCCAAGTCACCAACTGATAGAATTTTATGTTTGATATTTCTGTCATGCCATGCTTTTTGCTGTTGTTTTTGTATTTCTTGGTGATGTATCATCTATCGCTATCTTTTGGGTCTCGTCGAGATTCAACAGTTGAACACAGCGTTCTTTTCTTGCATCTTTGACATCAATGTGTAAAAATTCGGCAATTCTTGGAGCTTGTCGCCGGAAGTGCAAGGGGACGACTGCTTCTTGACCATATACGAGCGTGAAATGAGTTTGGCCTGTGGTTCTTTTATATGTCATTATGTATGCCCACAGTACGGCAGGTATCTTGTCATCCCAATCATCTTTATCAATGTTGCACATTTTTGTCATCCCTTTGGTGAGTGTTTTATTGAATGCTTCAACAACGCCATTTGATTGTGGGTGATAAGATGTACTTATTATGTTCTCAATTGAAAATTCCTTTGTGAGTGTGTCAATAGTTCTACAGACAAAGTGAATTCCTTGGTCGCTGATTAGTGTAAGTGGGCATATGAATCATGTGATAATATTCTCATATATGAATTTAGCATCTACCTCACTTGAACATGTTTCAACTGGTTCTGCTTCTTCCCATTTGGTGACATATTCCTGCAGTGATGATGTAACGTGCACATGTTGGTCTGTCAAGTACTGGGAAAGGTCCAATAAAATCAATTGCCCATATTCAAATGTTCGACTTGGATTTAAGGGAACAAGAGGCATTTATGTGCTTGGCAGAGGTCGACCCATTCTTTGGCATCTATCACATTTGCTTACAAAGTCTTAACAGTCTTTGTGAATTGTCGGCCACCAAAGTCCAGACTGCATAATTTTTCTTGTTGTAATGTCGACGTGATAGTGTCCTCCTGTCGGTCCATAGTGTGCTTCTGAAAGTATGTTTTGTCGCTCGTGTTCAAGCGCACACCGTCGTAATACATCATCTAGGCCAAGTTTATAAAGGAATCCATTAATGAGAGTATAAGGTGCATCTTTTATTGCAAGAATCTTCTTCTTATTTTATGGCATTCCTTCTGGGCTTGTCCATCCTTGAGAAATTGTGCAATCTTTGCGAGTTCTGAGGGGACATCTTCAATTCTAAACAAGTGCGCATCTGGTAGATCATCTTCTATTCCTGTTGGTTCCTCTCCGGTGTCAATCCGTGACAACTGGTCTGGTCCGACGATTTCCTTCCTTGGTCGAATGATGACTTCAAATTCAAATTCTTGAAATAGAAATAACCAATGACATAATATTCCATGGTGCAATGGCTTATTGACTAAGTACTTTAATGCTTGATGATCTATGTAGAATACGAATGGATTAGCCAATAGATAATGACGGTATTTCTGCAGTGCAAATACCATGCCTAATGCTTCTCTTTCTGTTGTGGAATAATTTCACTCTAATTTGTTTAGATTTATGCTGCTAAAGGCATTAGGGTAGTCCATTCCATCATCTCCAGGTTGTTTCAATACTGCGACGACTGCTATGCCTGACGCGTCAATATGAACATGAAATTTGATCGACCAATTTTGGAATCAGAGAATGGGTGATTCGACAAGTTTTCTCTTCAGGATGTCGAAGGATGTGTTACACTCCTCAATCCACTTGTACTCTTGATTTTCTTTCAATAGTTCCTCCAAGGGATACGTCATATCGGAATAATGTCTGGAAAAATTTCGGTAGTAGCCCGTCTGGCCCAACAGGATTCACACTTGTTTAGGATTGGCTGGTGGCTTCAAGTCGAGAATGATTTTGATTTTTGTGTAGTCGACTTTTATACCTTCTTTACATACTACATGGCCCAATAGTATTCCGATAGGAGTCGCGAAGATACATTTCTTTATGTTCAGCAACAATTGGATTTGTCGACAACGTTCAAGCATTATGAGAGAAGAGAGGAGTTACGTTAAAGGATTTTGAAACTCGACGTTTCGAATCCTACTCTGGGATCATCATCAGGAGACAGTTGAAGCTTGCGTAATGACTATTTTCAAACAGTTCAAGCATTAACCGAAGCCACTTGCAGTGATCTTTCAACATGGAGTAAATCATCCAATCATCAAAATATACAGCCATAGTTTTGTAGATGTACTCCTGAAAGGATTTGACGACAATACGAGAAAAGATAGCTGGTGCGTTCTTCAGTCCAAAAGGAATGACTTTATATGCGAACAATCTGAATTCACACACGAACATGGTATTCTTATGGTCTTATTTAGAAATAGGTACTTGGTTGTACCCGAAAAATCCATCTGTGAATGAATAGCAGTCATGCCCTACAACTTCATTAATAATCTCATCAGCGAAAGGAGTAGGGAAAGGGCCAGTGAGTGTTACTTTATTGAGTTTGCAAAAGTCAACACAAATTCGAAGTCGTGTCGGGTCATGCTTCTTGGGTTGGACGACCATCCGGCTCACCCATTCTGACTAATCAATAGGATATATGATTCCAGCTGCAAGCAAACTATCAATATCCTTTTTAACAAGGTCTTTATATTTATGCATGAGCTTGTACGGTATTTTCTTCATTGGCTTGGCGTCTGGTTTGATGTGAATATTAATTTCACCCATCTCCTATACAAGTCCTTTCAAGTCTTTATAGTCACGAGTGAATAAATCCTGAAATTATTTAATGAGGCTAGTGATCTCAGCAGTCTGCTCTTCGTTCCAGTAATCGCCATTTTTTCCATTTTTGGTTTGTCGTCATTTGATATGTCAATTTATTTTATTTTTACCTTTGTGTCCATCGACTCTGGGGCTCGGTTGTCATTGATTGGTATTTCGCCTTCTTTCATCTGCGTGAATGCTGGCAGAAAATATTTTTTTGATAATCTTTCTGGTTCTTCTTTTCTGCAGTATCCACTTTAAAAGTTGCTTTAACTGGCTTTGACATAGCTAGGTTATATTTTCTCCATTGGAAACTCTTTCCAATTGTTTTCTACGTTTCTAATATCAGTTGTGTCAAATGCTGGATGTCTTTCGACTGAATATTGCGGCAGACAACTGTTTGGCGAACAATTGGATTCTTTTCTGCTGCTTCTTCATTTTCTGTCGATTGCAGAAACTTTTTAATTTGGTTGCTCGCCTCAGTCAAGTTCTCTTCCTTTGGGGAGAACTGGAAGAATTTGATTAAATTTTCTTTGAGTTCTTTCCAAACGAATGTCTCGCCTCTTGCTTCTTCCATCTTATACCATTTATTTGGAAAGTCATCGAGCGTGTTTGGAAATATATGCAACCAATCTCTTTCATCTTTATACCCCAGTCTTCTCCACTCTTTTTCGCATTTGTCGATATGAGCTTCAGGATCTTGTCCTTGTGTAAAAGTTAGGATTTCGGCCTGAGCTGTCAATTTCTGGCCTCCAAATATTTCAACAAAGTATGTCGACGCAGTAGTCCATGTTTGGATTCTAGTTTGGTGTGTGCCCCACCATCTCGCAGCTTGACCCGTAAATGTATCGACCAGACTCTGCAATCTTCCTTGTTCTCTGACATGTTTTGAAACTTCCTCGACATGTGCTTATAGAGATTCTCGTTCCTTGTAACGCAGCGCATGAGTATGTGTCGATTCATTTTTCGTTGGTGCCAGAGTTGGATATTCGCGAATTTTCCTCTCGAATATCTTCAGAACGGTCGAGATTGAAAAGCATTGCTTGACTTTCTTTTTAGAGATGGCTTCTATTGTCCAGCATTCTTTTGCTTGAAGTTCATAATTTTCCACTTGCCAGTTGTAAAGTTCTGCGTTGGAGTTATATCCAATTGATGCAAGGTATCCGAGGTAGATTTCTCCATGTGCATTTGGTTCAACATAATCACCATTGTTATGTACTTGATATAGCCATCTTATATCATTTTTCGTCCTCCATAGGTTCAGACCATGGTTCTCCCTGAGATGGGAAGATTGGTACTATCGCATTATGCTAACCATCAAAATGTGTAAATAAAACCCTTGAATTCAAAATGCTATGTGGATTCAAGGAAACTGGAGTTAGAACATAATAACCAGAAGTCACGTGATCATGTTCAATTGGTGTTCATATTTAAGTGAAAATGTTACAAAAATGGGGTACATATATCATCCATAAGTGGCAAACATGTCAGAAGGAAACTAGTGTTGATTGGTACCATGTGCGGGACAAAATTTATATATATGGGTCATGTCGCAAAGTTTAAACAACGACAAAAGTACATATGTTCCTCGGTAGGCATATCAGTTTACAAAATTTGACTCTCAGAGAAGCTACTACTCAATAATTCAACAACGACAAGCACAACTCTGTATCAGGTGAAGATAGCCTCTTGGAATTAAATCCACCAGACGCTTCCCGAAAACAATGAAGAAGAGACAAGATTTGCTCCTGCTGATGTTCTAACTACTCAACTCGATCTTTTAAGGTCGTCATTTTGTGCGGATTCACCTAATTAATCTGCGATTGCACATACCACTCTCCTACATTAGTTTTTTGGGTCTAAGATGCCCAATTCTCCATATTGTGCTTGAGATCTACGAACTCTTCTCGTTGAGTCTGAACTATTTCTGAAAGCCTGAAAATAGTTGCATTAACTCGCTGAAGAGGATTCACCATTGCAATAGAAATCTCTACAACAAGAGAAATTGATGATTCTATGATTGAAGAAAGGCTCATAAATAGGCTTGAATATTGGTTTCCGACACGATATGAAATAAATTGATGGAATGTAGGAGTCAATTGCATTTATTACTGACGACGCAAATGAATTGACAATGTCTGATGATTTGAGATCACACATGAAAAATAAAATATTTCTATAGCATGCGCATGCATTAATCATAAATATGGACATAAGAAATATTGTTGCACATCTCATATATGTGACATGACAAATCAAAATAGTACGTATCAAGAAAATTTTTGGAAATTCAAAAGGATATGCACAAGATCTTAGTCATTAATAATGGCAGCAAAGAAATAATGGTGCAGAACCAGTTGCACAGAAGAATTGATGACATGGAAGAAATATGGCGTAGTCAAAATGACAAAAAAAAGAAATGGGGAGCATGAAGCCAGGAAGCTACAATAGAGGATTGTGTGATGCATGAAACTACAACAAAATTTTGCGCAAAGAGAAGTAGGAAAAGGACCGTGTAGTGTAGAAGCAACCAACACAAAAGTGCAATTCACATAAAGCAAGAGATTAGTATGACTAAGGGGGAGCAACTAAAATGCAGCAATGATACAAGAATTTAGATGTGGCCGGCATGAAGAATCATGCAAAACAAAAGCAACCAGAATGGAAGGAACAATAAAAGACATGAAATAAGCTCAAGATCGGGGAGAATTTGCAACAAAGAGAGCATACATTTAGTAACAATGATTGTGATAGTGACAGTTACTGAGACAATTATATATGTACACATTGACAGAGACAGTGATACGGGATGTAGGAGAAATCATCACATCGCAGTAGAAGAAACAAGAAAGGGAGTGAAGCATAAAAATAGGGGGAGCATCCCTTTGCCATTGATTTAAAAGGGGGAGAGATACTAGATAAAAAAATTTATAGAGAAATGTTGAATCAATATTTGGCACAAGAATACTCAAAGGATCATTTGGCATGTTGTGCATAAAAGAATAGCTCAAATTCAGGGGGAGCTTAGTTTTTGCTTTGTGTTGACATCAATGTCAAAGGGGGAGATTTTTTAACTTTGGTGTTGTCATTGATGTCAAAGAGGTTGTTGGACTTGGTGATGACTTTGAAATCAAAATGCTATTTTTGAAGAAGTATATAAAAATATGTGCGCAAATCTCTAATCCCACCTAGTCATGGTACTCCAATGCGCAAGTCCCACTAATCCAATGAACTAGTGTGTGCGGGACCCACAAAGGCATGGTACTTCATTCGCGCAAGATAAGACAAGTGGAAGATGCTTGGGTAAGCTTGATCTTAAATAAAGGAAGAAGGGATGTTACCGTCTTAGAGAAGCCCCAACTTGTGGACACATTGGTTGAGCAAGTTGAGTATAAATAAGAGTGAAGTTGATGAATGATAAGTACGCTTGGAAGAACAAATGGAGTAATATTCTGAATTTGCAAGCTTCGGGTTAGAGGAAATGCTCAGGGGAATCAGAGGAAATATGATTTGAATAAGTGCGTGAGGTTACAAGGAATTCATAAGAACAAGGAGCAATCACGCATATATAAGGATCATTTGTGAGAAAGGCACAAGAAGCATGTGAATGTGTGTGTGCACAAAATCAGTACAATAAACGAAACTATAGTACGATACAGTGTAAGAGGAGTAGTGAACAGAATTAAACAAGAATATATCAGAAGTGAGTATAGAAGCTAGTAAAGCAGAGCACAGAAAATAGTGCACACAGATTTGAAGTCAGTGTGACAGAAATACAACAATATCTATATCTCAGGGTGGTTGGACAGGGAAAGGAAAGGAGATTGCAGTCTCCACTCAGGTTGGTGCATGAACACTGCGAGTTGGTGCTTGTACATAGGATTGGTGTCCTCATAGTTTGGCGCCTCATTCAACAAGTTGTTGCTTGCACAAAGGATTGGTGTCCTCACAGGTTGAAGTTTGTAGTCTACAAGTTGGTTCTTGCAAGTGGGATTAATGTCCCAATCAGATGGGTGTCTGAGTGAGTTGGTACTCACATCAATGGATATTTGTGTCTCCCATATTTATATGTAATTTCATTATATATATAAGTTTGTTTAAACATTATACGTACAGTTTTTTTTTATTGATGTGGTTTTAGATAGCAATTGGTGCATATTTTTAAAAGTGAAAAATATTAATCTGCGCATGATACTGATTCACCCCCCCTCTCAGTATCATTAAGAATTCCAACAATTCGTAGGATATATTTGTATTTACATAAAAAATAACATAGTTGACTTGGTGTTATGCCTCAAAATCATTCTTTGAGGAATGGGCCTCAATTGCATGGTGCCCCTATCACTGACATAATCCCTCGCACTTTAGTGTTGTTGCTTTCCAACTATCTGGGGGTGTCCCTAATGTATCTCATTGATCGAAACTTTATAAATTTAGAACTAAATGCTTCAAATTAAGAAGAAAAAACTTAATAGATGCAATTAATATTTGTAGATCCATGGACAAATCCTCAAAGATGGCAAGATGAGATTTCAAGAGGGATGACCATTTGTAGGAACAATAATGGCATTACCTTCTAAAGGAGTGATTCAAAATTTACCAGTCACTAGGTTATTCTCCAAGTTTAGCTTTCATTAAAAAATATTTTGTGGCCTACTCACTCTATTCAGTTTGCTTAGCCAGACCGTCTTTATGGATTAAATGAGAGGACACATGTTAATTAGTGCATTTTTTATCATATGCTTGCAATGAATAAACTGGTGAGTGAAAGTGCTATGAATATGAAGATATGGTTAGCCTTTTAGACCTACAAAAGTATGGACAACATAGAGTGTTATGAAATTGAATTTTAGATAAGCAAGGAGTAGCAAAACCTTGGAGATGAATGGATTTGTCAAAAACACCAAACAAATAATTAGATTCACGATATAATGAATTTAAAGCATGAGTACTTGAGCCAATGATTATATATGTGTGTTAAACATAAAGATACTCATGTTGACATTTAGTAACAACAGTTTCGAACACGTATCGCAAAACTTCAAGAGTGATGAATTATGGTTACTTCTCATAAAGCAAACAAATTCTAAGGATGTTGAGCTCATGATGACATATTTAAGGCATTGTTTCTATGGTCAAATATTAATATTTATCTTAAGTTGGCAGTCCATCAAAATGGAAGAGAAATAAGATACAACAAGGGTAAGACGTGTAATGCATCCGCAAGGCCGTGATCTCATTGATTGATTGATGGGATAGTATAGTGTATTGTACACTTGGATAGATCTTGCTATTGATTTGACTTTGCTTCGTGACAAGTGGAATCATTTAGAAAATATGAATAGATAAATTGGTTGGAAAAGGTGATAACTGATATATATAATCACTTGTTTTACATGAAGTTCAAAGTCAAATAGTCAATTGGAATTACTTCTCATTTTCAGATTTTCTATTGTTTCTGATTTTAGTAATAAGATTGCTTCAACTCGTTGACGATATAATCCATGATATTTTATATTTTTTTAACTTAAAAGAACTCACAAAATGATATTTTTTCAATAGATATACATGTAACACAACCCTCAAGCCTAAAGGTAGTGGATGTTTAGTAACAAAACTAAACAAAAAAATAATGATAATGTGCTATGTTTAATACTAACCAACTAAAATATCAAATTTATTAAAGTGTAAACATTTTCCAGAGTGTAAAATTTGAGAAAAGATTTGCACTTCAAGTGATTTGATTTCTACGAGTGATTGATAAATATGAAGTAAAGATGGATCTATGATGATCCAAACCACATCAAATTTTAGAATATCGTCATTATGTATATGTATATGTTTTTATCAAGAATGTCACTTCAAAATTTATGTGAATAAGGTGAATAGTAATAAAGTAGCAATATTCAATGATGAAGAAGGCGAACACTAAGAAACTAATAGGATGTATATAATATCTAACACATAAATTGCAGGTTCTTCTTCTCACAATATTGATATGGTGATTCTACTATGAACATATGTCCCTCAATAACATCATCCTTTGGAGATAATAAATATTTAATATTTTTACATAGATGTCGAATGTAGAAACCCTGAATTGTGCATACATTTTCCCTCAAGTACATTATCATAACCTCATGTGTGAGCTTTGTTGTGGAAAAAATTACACAAGAGTGCATCGTTCCACTTGGTAAGGGGATAAGCCTTGTAAGTTGCAACAAGACCTTAGTCCTTGGAGCCCCTTGGGGGAGTGTGAGTTCTCCAAATGATCATGCAAGTGGTTGTTAGTGAAACTTAAACAAAAGAAAGAAAATTAAACAAAATATAACAAAGATAATGGGGTGAGAATGTAAATCCAAACAACCAAATGTATGCAAAACCACTTTGTATTTCCCAATGGTCAAGCATGTACAACACCTAGTATTTGTAGGCTTCAAGGGAATCCAACAATCTCCCTTAGGGAGGTCCTTCTTGTCCAAACTAAATGAAAAGTGGGTTGAGAGAAATATGGAGAGAAACTCTTGCTCCGTGGAGGAAGGAGGCAAGGGAACTTTGGAATGATTTTAAAGGTGGGAAGAGGTGAGTTATGAAGGATCTCTAACACAAATCCAGCAGCATAAATTTTCTCTTTTTCCTCTCTACAAAATGCATGTCCATGGCTTCCTTTTATAGGCCAAGAGGTGGCCAAGAAACAACTAGCTCCAAATGTGAATGCCATTACCTCATGAAGTGGTTCCAAGTACACAAGAGGGGATATTTAATGCCATGAGGAGTGTAAGGAGCCCAAATTTGAATTGTGGAAGTGATTGGCCATTGATGAGCCTTTAATTGCGCCACTGGTGGGTGATATTTGATAGTTGCGTGGATATCAAAGGAATTTCCATGCGAGGGTCATGTAGGTTTTGAATTGGTAACACGCTATAACGTAGGTTAATAAGGGTTCAGCCACACAACCTATCCATTTGACTATTCTTGGGAAATTTTGGACTCATGTTTCCTTTTGGATTTGTTGAGGATGCCTTTGGTGAGCTGCATTCTATATGTTGGTGATGCCTTACTGCAAGAATCGCCAAAAGGTTACATGTGTGCGAGATTTAGGTGTTAACAAGATTTATAGGAGCATTGTTTCATATTTTCAGATGACCATAAATTGGTTGTTTAGTGTTCATTGTTCAGAATCAAAGGAGTATCCAAAGCTTTATATATAGGATCCCAATAAATTATCTTGGAATGCCACTAATGCTTCCCTCCTTTCTCAAACCCTTTCTTCTAGAATGAAATATATGTTTATAATCCCTTTTTTTATTTAATGGATATCATAAGGTCTCCTTACCTATAGGTTTAACAATTGAGATTGTCCCAATATAGGTAAACTTGGACTACCATCAAGCATATAATGCCATAGATCAATATGAGGTGACCACTCTTCCTCTTGAATTGAGGATTTATATTGAATCACTAGCCTACCATCAATTAGTTGGAATTTGAAGAACTAACATCTTTTGATATTAGTTAGCTTATATTTATCAGCCAAAATGTATGGTTCCACAAAGCTATGGAAGTAAAAAAAATCATCAGTTAAATATGGGGCATAAGAATCATTGTCGTTATATATTATAAATACCCATCATCTCTAGGAGCAAAAATATGTATTTTTTCTTTAATTTAATTGATAACCTCCAATAAATTTCATCTATGTCTTCATGTGTGTGTCTCATAGGGAGGAAACCAAATTCAATAATTTCAAACACCTTTCTTGGTGTTAGAAGGGATAAAAATGCAAACACAACAATTTTTTTTATCGTCACACAATCATCTATGTGCAGTAGTTAAATTGGTGGCAATTTTCTACTTGAACTACACAAGTTTGTATTATCAACACTTGTCTCGAGTGCTTGCATATCATCTTGTAGGTAGAATAAACATATCTTATAAGAATCATATTGCAATAAAGCTTCTTGCAATCGTGGTTCGATTTTTCCTTCTTGTAAATCAAATCTCCATATTGATCCAACATTGATTCTTCAAAATCCTTTAGAAATTTAGCCAATGAAGTTGCATTGAACTTTCAACCTGCTGTTAAGCATTATATGCATTTTATTTAGGCATCATTATTCTTTTCCTTTTTCTCTAGGATTTTCAAGGATATTTATATCATAACAACCCTAACTTTTTAGCTAAATTTTTTGATAAATCAATAATTATAAACTATTAGTGAACCTCTTTCCAACAAACTTTGTAAATATTCCTAAAGCATAATAATACCACAACCTTAAACCAAAATAGTGAAAATTCCAAGGGAGAAATATTTTCATGGATTTATTTTTAAAAGATTCCAGAGGGAGCTAAGATGAAAATGTAATTTTTGCAACAACCTACTATTTCAAAGGGAGCTAAGCTAGAATCTGCATTTTGAAACCCTCCCTATAGTGGGGGCATAGACAAGTTTTAATACCACTTTCCATATATTTAACCCATGATATTACTCATTTCCTCATGTTTGAACACATTAAATAATAGACAAACTTATCCATAGAGCTACTTAATGGAGTTAAAACCAAACAAACAAGAAAAATAGTAGAATGGAAAAACTTGGAGTTGAGAAAAAATATTCTAATACACCTTTGTCACCCCCTTTTGTGGAATATACAATTCGAACATTTTCAACCATCCCTCAAAATTAAAGCCACATGTTGTTGCCTCCTCCTATTTCTACAAATATTAGTTATGGGGGTGCTAATATAAACAAAATTTATACTCATCACATAAAACATAATTCACAAATTAGCTTTGAAAGAACAAAATGGAAAAGGAATGTCCATATATGGTTAAGGAAGTTCATTGCTAAATTTTGATGTTAATTGGCACGCCTTTCCACTATGGTGTGAATCAATGGAAATGGGTAATAATTCTAGGCAAGGCGAGGAGAGGGAGCAGATATTTCCACATGTAAATCGAGCTAATTTAATATCTTTATCGAGCTATTAAGAGCTCAATGGAGAGCATATATAAGCACTTGATTGATGCTTTTATGTGGAAAATCCAAATCCTTGATTGAGGGTTTGGCTAGGTTAATAAAATGCTCGATCAAGCTATATATCTCGATCGAGCTCCAAGGCTAGATTGACTCTTCAATAGCTTGATCAAGCCCTTATTTCTCAATCGATCCCCTCAACCAAGTTCTTTTTCAAACAATCATGAACGACCAACTGATCGGATGACCCACGGAGGGTGTGATTCCAAGCATTAAATAGCTTAATTGAGCTTCCAGTCGAATGAATGATTAACCATGTGTGTTTTCCAACCTAGTAAAGTATAATTGACTCCCGAGTAATTAGAAATTTAATGGCATTGTTTTTTTATCATAGATATATCTAAAACTCATATATATAAGGAAGAAATCGAAGTTTTGTAGAAATCGAATTGGCTATAGTTACAATTTTTTCCAAAATAGTTTCACATGAGTTGTTATGAATTGCAATTAAATTTGAGCTTACAAACCCAATACGGAAGTTGATCATTGATAGAGTTCACCTATTGGTTTCATAATTGGATTTGGTGTTTGTAGGAGGTGAAAGTGATTGATTATTGTGTTCAATATGGTCATTAATTAAAATTTTCCTTGTGTAGTTGTGTTCAATGTCTTGCAACAAGAAGTATGAGGGGAATTTCCCACTCTCATCTCACATAAACTATCATCTTGAGTAATTAATTTGACTAGTAGATACTCCTTAATCTTGATGGTAAGTTTCTCAGCCTTGTCAACTTGTATTCCACCATCGAAGGAGAGGGGAGAGTAGCCTTGTGGGAGTGGCCAAATGATTATATAATGAAGTTTGACTAGCTCTTGTGTGTTGACTTTAATAATGTGGAGTCTTATGAAAAAAAATTGGGGTTAATATGGTCCAATTACCCCAACATGAATGCATGACCAGGCCCAATATTAACCTATATGACCCAAAAAGTATTGAAAATAAAACTCATCTGATATGTGGTTCACTTGGTCTAATATTATCTTTTACAACCAACCAATCATTTTTTCATTTTTATCACTAGTACAAAATGACAAATTTGTGACTTAAAAATGACTGAAACATGTTTATAAACGATTAATCTGAGGGAGGTTGTGAAATTTAGTTCACACCAAGATCTGATCAAGAAATTACACACTCTCACAGAATATCTCACACAACTAGTCAAGAACACTAAAATTTACTCACATAAGATGCAAACTGAATTACTCAAGAGAATAATATTACATCAGCCAACCTTGGGAAATTAAATGGCTATCAATATATAACATTTACATCAGATATTCAAGTGCATTAGGATTCCATTCGAATCCTTGTTAATTTTTTAGCATTAATTCAATATCTAGGATCTTTACTGAGAGAATAACATGTACAGTACATCAATGCATATCAATCATAGCAAGCATATCAATCATCATAAGATGCAAACATAAGAGACAATAGACACACAAAGTTTCCATGGGGAAAACCCTAAGGTGAAAAAACCCACAACTTCCTCAAAGATAGATAGAGCAATAGTAAAACCAAAGTACACAGAGATAGACTCCTCCTAGCAGCTGATCCTCCTCCTCACATGTGCACCACTTTCCGAGTGATGGAAGAGTGAGTTGTGAAGTGATCCAAATAGAGATCGGGAGATCTCTATTTATACTTGTCCTGACTACCCAATAAACTTACGAGGCCGACTTGTCTAGCTTAGTACAATAACCTAATGTTAACTTAATTAGGGTTGACCCCACACATGGTGGTCTAATAACCCATCAGCAAGTTACGACACTTGCGACACTTGTCAATACAAATGACGACACTTCCGTATAGAGGAATAATAACATCTCTATAGGAGTACAATATACATAGATGAAATACATGGGTGAAATACATTCCGAAGTTACATATACATCAACACTCCCTCTTAACTAGGAAGGTATTTCTCGACACAGATCTGCTAGCACGAGTCTTCTTCTTTGGATCATCATCAGCGAATCATCATCCTCGAATCATCGTCATCGTCACGGTTGCTTCTATCTCAATCAATCTCTGAATCTACTCGTCATAGGAAGTTCTACAGAGCCAATCCTTTTTCATACTGGATGTAGGCCCACCACCTGCAGGTCTTCATCATCACTGGCCATACTGTGGAATTCTCGGGACTTATTACGTGCGTCACAAAACCTCGCAAGAGAATCCAGGCTATTACGAGCACATGGCTCTACCTTGCGGATCTCCCAGGGCGCTATTATATGACCCCACCACAAAACCTTGAAAGATAATCCCAGGACTAATTACGAGCACATGGCTCAACCTATCGGATCTCCCAGGGCACAAATTACATGTGGTCACCACAAAACCTCGAAAGAGAATCCCAGGACTGATTACGAGCACACGGCTCAACCTATCGGATCTCCTAAGGCACAAATTACATGTGGTCATGGAAAAACCTCGAAAGAGCATCCCAGGACTGATTACGAGCACACAGATCAACCTATCGGATCTCCCAGGGCACAAATTACATGCCATAGGACAAAACCTCGAAAGAGCATTTGCCAGATATCCCAGGGCACAAATTACATGCCATAGGAAAAACGTCGAAAGATTATCTGCAAATCTCCCAGGGCACAAATTATATGTCCTCCTAAGCAAAACCTCGAAAGAGAATTTGATAGATATCCCAAGGCACAAATTACATGCCATAGGCAAAACCTCGAAAGAGTATCTGCAAATCTCCCAGGGCACAAATTATATGCTTATCTGCATAACCTGTTCCACGGCCACAGAGTATCAACCTGATACTCACCATACATCATCCTGATGTACACATGATCATCCTGATCATCAAAACTGCATCATCCTGATGCGTGTCATCTGGAGCAACATCCTGAAGCTCGTCATCCATGATCATACAATGCATCCATCTGATGCATACACAGTATCTTCCTTATACATATCATCATACATGATCTACCTGATCATACAATGTATCCACCTTATACACATACAAATACATGATCCACCTGATCATACCTGATACATATCAACATACATGATCTACCTGATCATACCAT
Source organism: Larix kaempferi (assembly GCA_027924585.1). NCBI lineage: Eukaryota > Viridiplantae > Streptophyta > Pinopsida > Pinales > Pinaceae > Larix > Larix kaempferi. The sequence goes on from BSBM01000305.1 coordinate 9,004,463, forward strand.
GTATCCACCTGATACATCTACAGATACATACACATGATCCAACTGATCATATCCAGCATCCAACATGATGCGTACATACATATACATATAAATGATCCAACTGATCATATCCAGCATCCAACATGATGCATACATACATATAAATGATCCACTGATCATATCCAGCATCCAACATGATGCATACATACATAGAGCAGTAACTAGAGCATCGTCCTGATGCTCATCATCCAGCGCTTACATCCATAGCCATGGGAAGGATCCTCCTTTCATCATGCTTGAAATGGCTCCAGCAGATGTCTCCATCACTTCTTCCTCGAAGTGTCATAAATGTGAAGAACACCAAGCCTCTCTCTGAAGTACTCGAACTTCACTCTGGCTAGTGGTTTCGTCAATACATCTGCAACCTGCTCATCCGTCACAACATATAGTTGCTTCACTTCTCCTCTCTGCACCATATCCCTGATATAGTGATATTTGATATCAATGTGTTTCGACCTATCGTGGAACATCAGATTCTCAGACAGCTTCACACAACTCTAGTTGTCACAAAGGATACCAATAGCCTCCATTGGGAGATCAAATAACTCAGACAGTAGCTTCTAAAGCCATACTTCCTCACAATTAGGTGAACAAGCAACAACATACTCTGCTTCAGCTGTACTCAGTGCTACACAGGACTGCTTCCTGCTAAACCAAGAGATCACACCCGATCCCATACTGAAGTAGCACCCAGAAGTGCTCTTCCTATCTGCAGCACTACCTGCCCAGTCTGAATCAACATATCCCTGCAGGTTAAACTTTTGATTCGCATCATACTTGAGCCCATAGTCAACCGTACCCTTCAGGTACCTCAGAATATGCTTTACAACAACCAGGTGAACACCTCTGGGATCTGTCAGGAACTGGCTCAATGTGTTCACCGCAAAGCAAATATCTGGCCTCATGTTCGTCAGGTACATCAAGGACCCAATCATCTGACGATACACAGTGACATCAACCAGATCACATGAAGCATCAAGCAGAAGCTTAAGGTCCGATGCCATAGGTGTGGCCATGGCCTTGCAGTCCATCATCCCGAACCTCTTCAGGATCTCTACTACATACTTCCCTTGTCCAAGGAAGATCCCATCTGCACTCTGCCACACCTCCATGCCTAGAAAATAGTGCATCATCCCCAAGTCCTTCATCTCGAACTCGGCTGCAAGCTTCTTCTTGGTATCGGCAATCAAACTATCATTACCTGTTACAAACAAATAATCTACATACAACAGTAGTATCACGGGATTTCCTTCCTCAACCTTGTAGTAAAGGTTGGAATCTGCTTTACTCTTGGTAAAGACCAAACGAGATAGAAAACTGTCCATCCTACCATACCAAGTCCTAGGAGCTTGATTTAAGCCATACAAGGCTTTCTTCAACCTACACACATATGACTTCCTGTCATGTGTCTCAAAACCAATTGGCTTCTCCACATACACTTCCTCCTCGACTACACCATTCAAGAAGGTTGTCTTGACATCCATCTGGTGTATCTCCCATTTCATCACTATAGCCAGAGCAAGTACTATTATGATGGAAGTGTATCTGGCTACAGGAGCAAAAGTTTCTTCATAATCTATTCCCTCTCTTTGAGAGAAGCCACGAGCTACAAACCTTGTCTTGTATTTTTCTATGCTGCCATCTGCAGCATGCTTGATCTTGTAGATCCATTTGAAAGTCACCACAGACTTCCCTTCAGGTCTTGGGACTACATCCCAAACATCATTTTTCATTATTGATTGGTATTCCTTGACCATGGCATCCTTCCATTCTTTCTTTTCTGTTGCCTCTTCATAACTGGAAGGTTCTTTGTTCATGATATCACAGAGTAAAGCAACATAGATGATATGTGATCTAGTTCTCTTCTTTGCTCTATGTTCTTCTTTTGGAATGCCATATCTTTCTGCATCTTGAATGAGCTCTCTATCCCATGCAGGTTTCCTCTTGTGAGAGTCCTTCTCACAAGGTGGATCCACAGGTTCTTATGGATCTTCAATTTCATGATCAACATCTGGAATTGCCTCAGTCATAGTAGTGTCTTGAAATCTGGTTTCCTTTGGTTCTTCATGATCTTTAACAGGTGTCTTCCTTGATTTGATAAATGTTGAGTTTTCATCAAATGTTACATCCTTGCTAACATCAATCTTCTTGAACCCTGGAAAGTATATTCTGTAACCCTTCGAGCTTTCACTGTAACCCACAAAAATACCCTTCTTTCTTGAAGGATCTAACTTAGTCCTCTTTTCCTTTGGGACATGAATGTATACTGCACAACCAAATATTCTGAGATGGTTGACTTCAGGTTTCTTACCAGAGAAGACCTCTTCTGGTGTCTTGTTGTCCAATATCTTGTGGGGAGTTCTGTTCTGCACATATACAGCTGTCCTAGCTGCTTTTGCCCATAGATGCATAGGTAGATCCTGGTCATGTAGCATTGCTCGTGTTGCTTCCATGATTGTTCTATTATTCCTTTCTGCAACTCCATTATGTTGTGGATTGTAGGGAGCAGTCAACTCCCTCTTAATCCCTGAATCACTGCATAGCTTCTTGAAGTCACATGAAGTGAATTCTCCGCCATTGTCTAATCTGAATGTCTTTATTTTCTTATCAGTTTGATTTTCCATCAAGGCTTTGAATTCCTTAAACTTGTCAAGCACTTCATCTTTGTTCTTCAAGAAATAAACCCAAGTCTTCCTGGAGAAGTCATCAATGAAAGAGACATAGTAAACATACCCACTCAGAGAACTGGATGACATCGGACCACATACATCGGAGTGGATAATTTCCAAGATTCCTTTTGATTTGCTTTCACTGCTTGTAAATGCCTTCTTTATGTTCTTTCCTTTTGCACAGCCCTTGCAAACACCTTCATGCTTGGTCTTGATTTCAGGAAGACCTTCTACAGCTTTGCTTGCAATTGGCAGTGCTCTGTAGTGCACATGTGCAATCCTACGATGCGAAAGTTCATTTGTCTCCATGGATTCATGTACCATGGCATGTTCAGGTTGTCCCTTCAATTTGTACAATCCTCCCTCTTGCTCTCCAATCACCACTGCATCATCAATAGTTTTACCCTTTGGCCACATTAGGACTTGGCCATCTACAAATGAAACCCTCATGCCTTTTGCATCCAATGTAGATATGGAGAGTAGGTTCTTCTTGAGCCCAGGTACAAATAACACATCTTTCATCTTCAAGGACTTTCCAAATTCTAGGTTGTAGGAGGCTCCCCACTTCCTTTGATAGGGTATTGATCATCATCCCCAAGTTTCACTTTATGGGGTGATGCATGTTCATACAGATTTACAAAAGATTCTTTAAACCCATTCAAGTGTTTAGAATCCCCACTATCAATTAGCCAATCATTACAACAATGAGAAATAGAACCTGTGAGAGTAGAGATTAGAACATACTCTTCTTCGCTTGATGAGTCATCATCATCACTTTCTGCTCTAGCTTTCTTCCTGGGAGGTTCATCATCCTCAACAGCATGAGCATGATATCTTATTTTGTTATTCTTCTTCTTCTTGTTGAATTTGTTGTCTTTCTTCTTCTTGGGACAATATGCAGCAAAGTGTCCCTTCTCATTGCATGTGAAACACCTAAGATCTTTCTTATCTTTATGGTAATGGTGGTATGAATATTTCCTATTATGAGATGATTCCTTCTTGGACTTGCCTTTCCTGGCATGTGCTGTGAGTGCTTGATCTTCATTTCCCATCTTTTCTCCTTGGGCCACAAGCCTAGCTTCTTCTTGAGAGCATTCCTCCCGTAGTCTGCTAAAGGAGATCAACTTCTTTCTTGCACAAATTCCTTGAATAAAGGAATCCCATGACCTGGGTAGGCCATTCAGAGTGGCCATGACAACTTCACCATTGTCCACCATTTCATCCACTGCTTCTAGTTTTTCCTTGATCTGAGAGACCCTAGAAAAATAAGATTGAATGGTTTCTCCATTCTGAAACTTTACCCCTTTCAATTGGTTCCGCAAGGTCATCTTCCGATTTATGTTCTTCCCTTCAAATAGCTTGGTCAGGGAATCAAACATCTCTTTGGGTGTCTTTAGAGATGACACATGTGGGATGAGATGGTCCTTGATAGAATCAGCAATGATCCTCTTTTCCTTGACCAAGTTCTTCTTGTGGAGGGTTTTAGCCTCTTCTTCCTCTCGGACAGGGACCTCTTCCCTTATGTAAGAGTCCAACTCATTTTCTTCCAGGATTAACCAAATCCTATACTTCCATGCTCAGAAGTTATCAGCCCCTTCAAGCTTATCCTCAAGCTTGGTGTGGTGAGACATCTTAAAGAGTACTTCAAATGGAAATAGAAAATATTTAGGTCTTACCACTTGATTTGCTGAAAAACTGGATCTCGTCCCGGATTAGGGTTTGTCAAAGAAACCCTAAAAATTCAAAATGTGAATTTCAACTTTCTAAAAGGATAGAAAGATGCGCCTTGATGAGTTGATCAGCCTGGTGTATTCGAAATTTGAGATCTGTAAAGCTTCACCCTTTAGAAATGCCTTTTAGTCTTCCCGGGTTCACTAGGAAGGACCCTGAATTAGGGTTTGAGTTTCCCGGAGATTTACCCAGCTAAAAATCTCGATCCAAAGCTCTAAACTTCGATATTTCCAAGGAGCTTCCAGCTATGTCTTCAGATTTCAGAAATTCCTATTTTTGTGGAAACCCTAATGTTTAGGGCTAAAACTGAAAGTGCTCAGAACTGAATTCTGATTGGACAGAAAGATTCACCTTACTGAGGAGAGTCAATCTATCATATTGCTTTTCCAAAATTTGTGGAGAGAAATCCAATAAACAAGAAACCCTGGTTTCCGCCACTACACAATGTCTTCTTCTTAGGTTAGCTCTGATACCATGTTAATTTTTGAGCATTAATTCAATATACTCTAGGATATTTACTAAGAGAATAACATGTATAGTATATCAATGCATATCAATCATAGCAAGCATATCAATCATCATAAGATGCAAACATAAGAGACAATAGACCCACAGAGTTTCCGTGGGGAAAACCCTAAGGTGAAAAACCCCACAACTTCCTCAAAGATAGATAGAGCAATAGTAAAACCAAAGTACACAAAGATAGACTCCTCCTAGCAGCTGATCCTCCTCCTCACATGTGCGCCACTTTCTGAGTGATGGAAGAGTGAGTTGTGAAGTGATCCAAATAGAGATCGGGATATCTCTATTTATACTTGTCCTGACTTCCCAATAAACTTATGGGGCCGAATTGTCTAGATTAGTACAATAACCCAATGTTAACTTAATCAGGGCCGACCCCACACATGGTGGTCTAATAACCCATCGGCAAGTTACGACACTTGTGACACTTGTCAATACAAATGACGACACTTCCGTATAGAGGAATAATAACATCTCTATAGGAGTACAATATACATAGATGAAATACATGGGTGAAATACATTCCGAAGTTACATATACATCAACAATCCTCACAAAAGCAGACTTACTAAATTGATGCAAAACCCCCCTAGGTGGCAAGAGTGTTCTCCAAGTCACACCAAAGCCTCATGAATTTTTGATTTAGTTATTAGATAGTGATGTGCGATGAAAAAACATGCTAAATCCCAAAAATGGAAGGAAGAAACATCAAGGAGTGAAAGTGGTCCAAAAAACACTTTCCCTAATCAACTAGCTTTTCACCTTTCACCCAAAAGCAATAAAACGCAATAAAAAGCAGGAATGTGCCTTTCTCACCAGAATCTTATCTAGAATCAACAGAAATGCGCCCAAGTGACTTAGGAAACTTGTGGTCCACACCAGGAAGGCTTGTGGTCCCCCCAAAGATTCCTTGTGGTCCACACAATGACTCATATGCCAACTATTTAGTCTAATACATAGAAATTAATCATAAGATGATTAATTAATGCCTCTAATGTATTAATTGACATAGGAGTGGTTTTTAAATATTCCAACACCCCCCATAAGTCTGAATTTATGTGCTAAAAATTAGAAATAAAAACTAGGGCCCAGTAACAAGACATGGTCACCCTGTACAATACTGCCTAGTCCACAAAAGCAAGGAAAGAAGGAAAACCTCATGGGAAAAACCTTCCCTCAAAAAATGGACATATCAAAATTGAAATATTGTTGATCAATCATTCACTCCACCACATGTTCATCCATCCCAAGCAGTGATCTAATATAGTTGAATGTCTCAGTAAAATCTTTGGTGAAGATGTCTGCATTTTGCTCACCTGTTGGGAAATACTGCAAATCAATGATCTGGTCATGCACTAAAATCCTAATGTAGTGCATATGGATCTCAATATGCTTGGTCCTATGTCTCTATACTAGATCACTTGAGACCCTTATAGCACTCTGATTGTCAAAAAAGATGACAGGAGGAGTACTAAAGGCAATCTCAAACTCTGAAAGAATACCCTACAACCACACAGACTGAGTAGCAGTATTCACTGCTCCTTTGTACTCGGCCTCTGCTGAAGATAGTGAAATCGCACTTTGTTTCTTTCTATACCAGAAAATAGGACCACCTCCAAGCATGAATACAAATCCAAATGTTTATTATCTGTCAAGGCTATCACCAGCCCAATCTGAGTCAGTAAATCCAAGAAGATCTAGGCTAGAATCTGCAGCATAGTGAATCCCATCAGTCTTGGTGCCTTCCACATAGTGCAAGATTCTTTTTGCATCCCTACAATGGATCTCATTTGGTTTCTCCATTTATCTTGATTCCACACTCATAGAATAAGCAAGATCATGTCAAGTATGAGTCAAGTATAACAAGCTTCCAATAAGATGCCTATACAAGGTGTTGCCAACAAAAGGTGTAGATTTTGCTTCTTCAAGTCTAACTCCTGAAAGGAAAGGAGTCTTTGAAGTCTTGAAATCATCCATATTGAACTTATTTATCAGGTAATATTCATATTTGGACTGAGATACCTTAGTTCCATTCTCATTTTGAGAAATCTCAAGCCCAAAAAACTGCTTAAGAATTCCCAAGCCACTCATGGAAAAAGCTTGATGCAAAGCAGTCTTCAATGAAGCTATTTGATCAGTAGAGCTACCTATGATTAGTAGATCATCAACATACAGCACTATAATAATAATTGAACCATCAATCAGCTTCATGTAAACATTAGGATCAGATTTGCATCTCACATAAGGTTGTGACAAGAGAAAGTTGTCCATTTTGGCATACCAAGCCCTGGGGGATTGGTTAAGCGCATATAAGGACTTCCTCAACCTGCACACATAGTTAAAATAATATGTATAACCTTATGGATTCTGCATATAAATATCCTACTCAAGATCCCCATGGAGGAATGCACTCTTGACATCCTTTTGGTGCACTTCCCAGCGCTTGGATGCAAAAATTGCCAGAACTAGTCTTATCGAATCCTTCTGTGCAACTGGTGCAAAAGTCTCATTGTGGTCAAGGCCTTGGACTTGGTAGAATCCCTTTGATACCAGAATAGCCTTATATTTCACTTTTGTACCATCATCTGCACACTTTTTTTGTAGATCCACTTACACCTTACCAATTTTCTGCCTAGGGGGAGCGTGACTAGCTCCCATGTTTCATTCTTCTGCAGTGACTGAAACTCCTCATCCATTGAAGCCTTTCATATTGGGTCATGTGAGGATTCCTCATATGACTGAGGATCAGAATCCACCATCATATAACATCTCTCAGATAGGTAGGGGTAATTCACATTGAGAGCAGTCTCAAATTGTGATCTAGTCTTCCTTGTGTCGTGAGGATTTCCCACTAGTTCACCTATTGCTTGCAAAGTCTTAGAATCCCATTTAGGCCTTGTTGGTGAATTAGGATCTGTAATAAAATGGTCCTCATCATCAGAAATATCAGAATCAAAAAATTCAAGAGCATCATCACTTACTTCTTCAGGTGGTGGTGAAGATGGTTCTCCGATTTCAATATTCTGAGAGGTCTCTTCTTGGAATTGAACACTTCTTTCAATGAAGGATTTTTGAGTAGCCATGTTCAGGAACTTATATCCTTTGGATCTCTATGAATAGCCAACAAAAATACAAGGTTGGATTTGGGGCTGCATAGCCCTCCTCTTCTCAAGTGGAATCATAGCCCAAGCCTTAGAGCCAAAAATCTTGAAATGAGAAATATCAGGTTTGTGCCCAGTCCAAGCCTCAAAAGGAGTGATTCCTTTGAGAGATTTGTAAGGAACCCTATTTTGAATGTATGTGGCACAATTTATTTCCTCATCCCAAAGCCTTGGAGATAAATACTTTTCCTCAAGCATACATGTGGCCATTTCCTTCAATGATCTGCTCTTCCTCTCAGCAACACCATTCTACTGAGGTGTATATGTAACATAGTGTTGCATCTGAATGCCTAAAGAGGCACAAAATTGATGAAACTCAGATTTGATGTACTCCCCACCATTATCAAATCTGATAACCTTGATATGTCTACCAGACTAGTTCTCAACTGAGGCCTTGAAAAGCTTGAACAGACCAAAAACTCCAGACTTTAACTTGATGAAATAGATCCAACAATACCTGGAAAAGTCATCTATGAATGTAAGGATGTATTTGGCATGGTTCAAGGATTCATGGGGAAATGGACCTGATATGTCACTATGAATAAGCTCCAAGGGTGCAGAGGTTCGCTCAGTTTTGGATCTCCCATACTTATTCTCAGGGTGTTTTCCTATGATGCAACTTTGACAGACACCTTTGGAAAATTTGATATTGGTCAACCCTATGACCATTTCTTTCTCATGAAGTTGGGAAATATATTTATAGTTCAGATAGAAAAATATTTCATGCCATAATTTGCTTGACTCATTAGCATGGGTTAAAAGAGCAGAAGGTGAGGGGAATGGCACAAAATGAGCAAACTTGTAGATTCTAGAGCTATGGTCAGCAGTGCCTAATGCAACAATTCGGCCTGTAGACATTCCACATATCTCAACATGATTAGGTGTAAAGATCACCTTTTTGGGTGAGCCTGTGTGGGTCATCTGGTATACTGACAAGAGGTTAGCAGCAAGTCCAGGAACATACAATACATTATTGAATGAGCCAAAATCGAGATCTATGCTGCCTTTACCTTTGCTTGAAGTTTCAGAATTATCACCCAACACAATATTTGGACCAGAGGAAGAGTCAAGTGAAGTAAAAAACTCATTTGTAGACACCATGTGCCTTGAAGCTCCATAATCAATAATCAGTGAGGTAGGCTTGGATGTGCTTGCCATCAACGCATGCATTCTCTCCTTATCATCAGAATTTTGTCCTCCATCCTTCCTCCTTGCGCTCTCAGGAAGAGGAATGTTGGATTTATCCAAGAGTAGAGCCATTTGATCAATGGTTTTCTTCATGCAGGAGCTTTCAGGATGAAAGCCCCTTCTGCAATAATTACACTTTTCCTTCTCATTCTTCTTATTTGGATTCTTCCTTGAGTGGTAGGAGTCTTCAGGAAATTTCTGCTTTCCTTTTCTCTGATCAGTGGGCTTCTTGAAGTCGCCCTTCTTCTTCCCTTTCGAACCCTTTGAATCTCCAACATTCAGACAGCAGTATTTTGATGGATTTTTTATGGCTCCCATCAAGATCAATTTGTCTTATTCTTGTGTAAGAGACTCCATGAATTTTGAGAGAGTTGGACTCTTCCAGTTTCGAACTGCTTTTCTGGTTGAGTGAGAGGTCGAAACAAATACTGAGTAATCTGGGCCAAGCTTGGAGAGGATGGCCAAGATTAGTTGCTCAAATTTTTTATCGATACCACATTGCTTCAATTGTAGAACAAGTGATTTGAATTTGGAGAATAAATCCTGGAGGTTATCGAAATTATGTGGACTCAATGAAACTAGTTCATTATCCAGTTGGTGGCCTCTTAATTCATCAGTCTTTCCAAACAAATCTTGAAGCTTTAGCCAAACTTCATTGGGAGAGGTAAGACCATCGATATGGAATAGAAGATCCCTGGATGTATTGAGATAGAGTAAGACATAGGATTAATCTCTTCGATTATGCCATTTTGATTTCTCAATTACGGAGGTTGGCTCTGGTTCAATTGCCATAGTCAACCTATAGAGGCCTTTACTCCTCAACATGATCTCCATCTACACTTTCCAGTCAAATTAATTGAATGGAGTGAATAGGATCTGATGTGGCTGATCCATGGAAGGTCTGAAATAAATTTTGGAGTGATTCGGGTACGTCCCTGGATGCTCAGTTGCGCCCTCTGGATGATAGAATGCGCCTTGTGGATGAATTACTGCGCCCTCCTTGAGACTGGTTGGATCCTGCAAGACAATAGAAGGATAAAGGAATAGCTTGATATCTCTGATACCATGTGACATTTAGTTCACACCAAGATCTGATCAATAAATTACACACTCTCACAGAAGATCTCACACAACTAGTCAAGAACACTGAAATTTACTCACATAAGATGCAAATTGAATTACTCAAGAGAATAATATTACATCATCCAACCTTGGGAAATTAAATTCCTATCAATATATAACATTTACATCATATATTCGAGTGCATTAGGATGCCATTCGAATCCTCACAAAAGCAGACTTACTAAATTGTTGCAAAACCCCCCTAGGTGGCAAGAGTGTTCTCCAAGTCACACCAAAGCCTAACGAATTTATGATTTAGTGATCAGATAGTGATGTGTGATGAAAAAAAATGCTAAATCCCAAAAATGGAAGCAAGAAACATCAAGGAGTGAAAGTGGTCCAAAAAACACTTTCCCTAGTCAACTAGCTTTTCACCTTTCACCCAAAAGCAGTTGAAAGCAGAAAAAAGCAGGAATGCGCCTTTCTCACCAGAATATTATCCAGTATCAGCATAAATTAACCCAAGTGACTTACGAAACTTGTGGTCCACACCAGGAAGGCTTGTGGTCCCCCCAAAGATGCCTTGTGGTCCACACAATGACTCATATGCCAACTATTTAGTCTAATACATAGAAATTAATCATAAAATGATTAATTAATTCCTCTAATGTATTAATTGACATAGGAGTGGGTTTTAAATATTCCAACAAAGGTGATTATGAGTGTTATATTTGCAATCCTTTACAACATAACTAAAATATAGTCATATTTAGCTTAGTCGTTTATTGGCTACTCTAATGCATTAACTGGTAGTATATTTAGTTGTTTACTTAGTCATTAATTGTTGTTATTTGGTGGTTGATAGTCATTTAATTAGTCATTAATTAATGTCAATTGGTAGTAGATCTGTTTGTTTAATTAGTCATTAATTTTTGTCAGTTGGTAGTAGATTTGCTCATATAATGATTTAATTGTTGTTAGTTGGTAGTTTATTTGCTTCTTTAATGAGTGATCAATTGCCATAAGTTGGTAGTATATTTGCTCGTTTAATGAACCATTAATTGTTGTAAATTGGTAGTATATTTAGTGATAATAGTTATTATTGTGGTATATTTTATTACTAATCTAGTATTTGCATGATTATTATATTGATATATGGTTCATATTCATTTATTCCTGTAGATGCAGTTTCATATTCATTTTATTTTTGTTAATACAAATTTATATGATATGAATAATTTGTTAAATACCATGAAATTGTTTACTCTTACTGCTCAATATTACTGTTCTCCAATATAAATTAAGGAAACATGCACAATAATATACATAAAACCAAATTCAAACATTATAATACACAATCTAAACACACACACACACACACATTATAAGCAAAGAAGTTATAATACAATGCCATTCAAAATTCAATGTTTAATTAGAAAAATAAAGTTCAAATACAAACATTATATGCATAATATGAACAAACACACACACACACACACACATATATGAGCAAAGAAGTCAAAATACAATGTCACCGACATTCATTGTCCAAACAAAAAAGTGAAGTTCATTAACATAACTGAAGATTTCTAACTAATTCTCCACTAGTACAAATCCCCGATTCATGCAATATGATTCAATAAAACATGAAGGACTATAATAAGCTATGTCAACTTTTCCAAATATTTTAAAGGCCATTGTGTGAAACTTCCCTCCTCGTCAAATGAATACAACCTTCTCTCTAGTACAATTTGGCAAATTAATGACTGCGTGACTAACAAAATTAGTCACGCTAGTGTTTTTAAGCTAAATACTACTAAATTTGAGAAACACAACTAAAAATGAATAAATTAAATGATTAATTTAGTTATGGGATGTAAAATTTGACTAAATAATAAGTGACACAACTAAAAATGACTTTAAAAACTACTAATTTAGTCAAGGGATACAAATTACAACTAGATTAATATGAATTCGTCCAAACATTAATATAATATGCCCTCTAGAGATGATATAATGCAGTGGCCCATGAGCATGTTTAAAGTAGAGATCTAATTGACCATTGCAACTAATTAGGAAGGTGAATGAATAATAGAGACTAGGAAGATACTCTCAAGGGATTAATGAGTGACAACTATCTAGGGATAAAATAATACAGATAGATTTAACAACTACAAGAATATGAATTAATCCAAACAATATATCCTCTATAGATGGTTAGGATTTTTTTATAATGTTGAATTTAATTTTGTAGTATATTGATTATATGTACAGATGTGTATGTCCAACGTCCTTTAGCATTATCCAAATTGATGTTATATGTCGTTTATATAACCCGATGACCCTTGAGCATGTTTGACGTAGATCACTAAGGGATTGAATGCCAAGTTACCACAATAGAATGGTGTCCATCACAACCCAAAGTGCCTTGTAAATATCATTAAAACATGGCCTAAAACACTTGTCCTTTCCCATTAATATCTATGTAAGTTGACACATGCTCCTAAAGGATAGAGCCTATGAAAATCTCCTAAGCCTTTCACTATTAATCTGCATCAACATTAGATCTTTGGGTGATTCATACATGGGGGGTTCACTCAATGAACTTTTTACATAGCACATCCATTCATGGGATACTAAATAATATCCTAATTTCACCAAATATTAAAAAATACCTCCCAAAATAGTATTTTTGAATTCCCCTCCCAATACACCTTTCCAATTAAAAAAAAACCCTAGTTTCACCAGATATAGTAGGTATCCATTTTCATCAACCCATTTTTAATACCCCTTTATATCATATTATCAATTTGTAACAAACATGAGCCCTAACACACCCTAGTGTTGCAGCTGCAACCTAATCCCAAATTATTTTACATAAAATTATAGGGCCCCTCCTTTTATTTTTTATTTACTAAGGTCCTTTTTCTTCATCTTCATTTGATTGCAAACATTTTCTTGCCACTTAGAAAATTTTTGAACTTTGAATGGTTTTTTTTAAGTTTCTTGTTTCAGAGCGTAATTAGATTTTGCGCTGAAACAGTTGGAAGAAAATTTTGTTTTATGTTGAAACGGTCGGGAGAAGACAAGTTTGACTCCGATTGGAGCATAATTAGATTTTGTGCCGAAATAGTCGGAACAAGTTTTGTTTCTTCATTGAAATTTTCCAAACAAATTTTGTTTCGTCGAAAGAAAGTTTGATTTTTACGCCGAAGAAATCGAAAGAAAACATTTTTCTCTGCGATCGGAGCAAAATTGAGTTTGATGTTGAAACAGACGGAGCAAAGTTGGCTTTGACTCGGAAACGTTCGATATAAAATAGTTTTTGAATCGATGTATGGTCACTTGAGTTACATATTCTTCATCGATATGAAAGTTTGTTCGAAAGAAATTCAATGATTGAAGTTGCCTAGCATCAAATTCATTGTTGATCCGAAGTGGCCGGCACTTAAGGAGTTTTTTCCTCCGAAATTGGGTAGAATGAAAAAATCGGCGTAAAACCAAGTTTTGGCCCGAAACAGATTGGTGCCAAACACAGTTTTACCCCGAAACAGTCCGGCATGAATTTCAGTATTGACCTGAAACCGACCCTAGGAGACCTTTTTTTTTTTTAATCATTTTTGGAATCCATCTTAAAACGTCGTTAATGCACATTCATTGCTAGGGCATCCCATTAATATAAAAGGGAAAAACATGAGTTGTTTCACCTATCAGAAACCTACAAACATCGTTTGTTCAAGGAGGAAGCGATTGCCAACGTCCGGGCGCCAGATCACCAACGTCATTTTCGCACAACCAGGTAGGATTTATTGCATCCATTAACTCTGTTACACCTATTTTGTAAAAGTAACATTCTTTTAGGTTTAAAAGGGAAGGTTTTTCCATTGTTTTCACGCCACATTTTTCGTGTACTGTCAAAATATGAAATGTGGTTGATACCTCTTAAAAAATAAGTAGGACGTAAGCCCAAAAACCTGTATACGCATGATTGAAACCCTTGGAATAACAGTCTCGGATGCAGGTAGGGTTTGGAAGAAATTATATTTAGTGTCTGCGGGTCACATAGCACAAACCACATAGATCTAAATATGTATAGCATGACGACATCAATTCTCGTATTGGTTGGTGATAGTTGTTGTTTGAAGCCCATTTTCATCCATAAAATTCTTCTCATCGTTGGCTCCAGTTATATTCGAATAGGGTTTGGAAAACGCATTAGGACCTATGACCGTATGACTACGTATTAGGAAATGGATGAGGGTTTCCATAGTTTTTTGTTTATACAAAATGGCATGGTATTATTGTGCAGGGATGATTGACGCCATTGCATTACAATACATCATTATCCATGTAGTATTAACTATAGACTCCTAAATGTTTTTAATCTGCACTAGTCAGGGTAAAAACGTAGCAAAACTTGTTACCAGAATATCTCTCAACAAATAATGAATTAAAGTTCTCTTTTGGAACCCTAAATGGTTTAACTTAGGTGTTGGCTCAACAGATTCATCAAGAGAAGCGCTCGGACCCTAATTTTGATATTATTTCTTGTTCAATGGAAGTATGAACCAAGCTCATATATATATTATTTCTTGCAAACAATGCATATGGATAGGTTATACATGTGCAGTTTATAGTTTAAGTTAGTTTGGTTAGAGTAAGGTTATATACTCATTTCCATTTTCTTGGAATTTGTTTCCATTAATGGAATTTTGAAAAGATAACAATGTTCTATTCTGACATGTTGTTTATGCACTAACATTGTTTTTATCACAGGATTTGGAAATGCACAAGAGAGTTTCTAAGCGCAAAGCTAAGGTCGCGAAATCTGATTCAGATATTGAAATTGTGCCAGAAAGCATGATGGAGAACATATTTGAAGATACCAAGGAAGCAACTGGAATAGTCCCTGAGTATTAATGGGGTGAATTATATCACCTTATCCGAGACCAGAATCTTCCAGACGCTTCTATTGGGGAAATGATGGTCTATCACAACATAAAGAAATCAGGCCTTCATAAGGTCTCAACTTATCCATAGTTATTCCCATGTTCAGAGGTAATAGGATGGATATTACCTCACATAGATGTCAACTCTAGAATCATGGCTGGAGAAAATGGAGAAGGATTTGCTTCATTTCAACCAGCTCATATAAGGACGGCCTATAATTTACCTACCCCAAAAATCATGATGATAGAGGATTGGATAAAGTTTTCAACATAGACCATTTAGAATATGCCAAGAAGATGTTGATACCCGGAAAATAGTTAAGGAAAAGAGCAAGCGAGGAACATGATGCGCAAAATTTGAAAACCCCTTTTAGGATTATAGAATTGATGTTGAGTAGGATATTTGGAAAAGAGAATGCAAATATATATAAACTCAGTTGGGTGCCTATTATGTACCATGTCACTTCTCATGTTACTATTTTTAATTGGGCGTACATTATTTCAGAAAGTATGGCAGCAGCAGTGTCCGCCGCCCAAGATGGCATGACGCAGAAAAAAACAGAGTTTTTCATGTCCTATTATCTCATTGCCTGCATATTGATAAGAAACACATTCCACATCCAAGGAAAAAAAAAGAAACACATTCCACAACCTGGGGTGTTATTGGGTCCTGGTTGAGACCCCGCTCTATGTTTCCTACCAGATAATGTGGGCTCACAAGTATGCAAGTTTTTACAAGCTTTTATGCGAGGAGTTCTATATAGGCTGATCTTTAAAGAAGAACCAAATTTTCTGTCGGATAATTCAATGACGGTAATTAGTGAATATGGGGATTACTACTTCACCCCATAAGGAACTTATATCCGTATGTGTGGAGGAACTAAAGGTCCTTCCCTGATGCCAAGGTATGTAACAGATTATGTAGTGCATAAAGAATATGTAAGGCAAGTTTTTATTAACGGGGTTGGGAATTTTCTGAACGGAAATTAAAAGGCTTCTTACCCTCCGCTTCCATTCACCATTGGGGCATAAAAATTTACCAAGGTAAAAGGAGCATATATTTTCATAAAATACTTGGAGGCATTCCATTTTGAGGAGAATATTTTTATTAGAAATGACAAGTTGCAGAAGGAAGCCAAGCATTGCGCATCATGTAAGATTCATTTTGAATACACAGATCACTTCTTGAAAGATGAGGAAGTATATAGAAGTGAAAAAAACATGGGATATTTGAATAAAAGGTTTGGATGAAAAGAAGGAACAAGTTCTAGTCAAGCAAAAGAGACTGCAAAAGAAGCGGATCAGCAGAAGGCTAGAGAAGAGGCTTTAGCATCCAAAGAAGCAAGAAGGAAACAAGAGGAAGAAATAAAGCAAAAACAGGAAGTAGAAATAAATCAGAAAGAGGAGGAAGCTCAGAGGAAAGAAGAAGAGACAAAGACAGTAGAAAAGGAAGTCGATCTAGAAAAGCAGAGAAAAGAAGAACAAGAGGTTGCAGAGAAAGCAGTTGAGTTAGAGAAGCAGAAAGAAGAAGAAGATAGGATCAAGAATGTTGTGGAAGATAAGAAGATCCAAGAAGAAGATTAGAGTTTACAAGACATGGACATAGATCCACCTATTGATTTAGAAGTCCCACTTACAGGGGGGCATCTCCCATTTGATGAGCTTGGGATCACACCGTCTACCCCTTCTAAACAACACTTTGTAGCAAAGTTGGACACTATCGTCTTTTATCCTAAGAGGAAGACGATTCTCAGAAGAATGGAAAAGAGTTTAAAAATGGCTACCCAGCCAGATATTGTCACTATACAAGAGAATACCTTGGTAGAAGGCACCAACAAAGACCCTAAATTCACTTCTTCAATGAATATAGAAGCTGCCCAAGATAATTCCGATAATGTGGACAAGTTGTTAGGAACCCATGTCTTTACTTTGTTAGTATGTTGTTGTTGGACGCATATGCTTTGTAAGTCATCCCGTAGTATTTGTTGATCAATAGTTTATGTTATTGTTGTTAGCGCATATGCTTTGTAAGTCGCTCGTAGTATTGTTGATCCATAGTTTGTAACGGCCCATGGTTTTGACCCATAGTATTGACGCCTAGAATTAGTATATAAGTGTGTATTGAGACCTATGAAGGCACCGTGAAGTTAATTGTATTGAGCTTGCTCAAAGGAGGTTGCCCCCTCGAAGTGGCCTGTGATCAATATAAAAGTGATTCTGAGTTCTGTCACTTCTGCTATTTCGTGTATTCTTGTTAATTAATTGTTGCAGGTGCATCACATCTGGTATCAGAGCACTTTCTTGGGCTCGCTGGGTGAAATTTCTGCCAAATTTTTTTTCGCATCTGTTGCAGGTTCGGATTTGGGAATAATCCCTATCCGCTTAACTGTGGGAAGTACTTGGGCATAAGCCCTAAAACTCATTGTGAGGAGTACCACAGGAACCCCGAAGTAGCTGGCCCATTGAGAGGACCTGCCAGCGAAAAGGGCAACGACCCCTACCTGATTGACTAGTTCCCACCCGTGAGGTAAACCAAGAGCTGTCGTTTGTGGCAAAGAGGTTATCAGTTTTACCTGAGCCGTGGAGTGAGGGGTACTGCCCCAATACGCAAGCCGTCAGACAGCATTGGTGGCCGAGTGAAACCCCTGAACTGTTAGGAAGCCGCACATACCTGGGGTCCATATCTACTTTCAGCTGAACTATTGTCGATCACAGCTGCGCCGTTTCAGATCCATTTTGCAAGCCGTTCCAGATTCATCCATTTTCAATCCATTCGGCGCTGTTCCAGATCCCTTTCGAGCCGTAGCCGCTCCAGTCTGGAAAAAAAAAAAAAAAACAGTTTTTTCTCCATATCTCCCTTATTTTCACTCTGTTTCCCTTGAAATTTTCGGGGAACCCCTGTCGTCCCATTCTGCATATTTCAGTCCTGAGGACCCTATCCCCAATTCCCCTTCCCAAAGCCCGAAATCCCACATTTGTCTATTTTTAGGGTTTGCCATAACTTCCTCAGATTTCACCCAATCACCTTCAAATTTTACCACAGAGTTCCTTTCTGAATTCTGCTTCTTTGTTCCCCTCTGCCAAATTTTCCCATTCTTTCACCCCGCTTCTGAAATCCTCATTTTTGCTTCCCTGTCTATCCAACAGTGTCCAAAACCTAGTCAAACCCCAATTACCCTTCTGATTTTTTCCCAAGTCCAGATTTTCCCTTACTGAAGTAGTTTCTGTTTTTGTTTTCCTACCCAGTCAACCGACAAAAAAAAAAAAAAAATCATGGTTATGGTTGTCACCCGTGCAGGAGCAAAAACCATGGAGGACGCACTTGCAGCCATCCAAGCCAAACTCCAGGATCTGGATGAAAAATTTCTCGGTCTCCATCTTGAACATTCAGCTATGAACAACAAACGGCAGTCCAAGTCTTCAGCAGACAATGGGTTCTCTTCTTCCAGCAATTTCCGTGGTCCGAAGCTTGATTTTCCTCGCTTCAATGGTACCGACCCAACTGGATGGATCTATCGTGCAAAACAGTATTTTAGTCTGCATAATACTTTTGATGTCAACAAAGTTCCGTTGGCATCCTTTCATTTGGAACAGGAAGCTCTTCAATGGTACCGTTGGTACATCAAGGCTCATCCAGAGCCCAAATGTCCAGACTTTTGCTAGCTCCTTTTGCAACGATTTGGTCCTAGTGCTTTTGATGACTTCACAGGAGCCCTCACTAAACTTCGCCAAACTGGCACTGTGAGAGAGTATAAAACTGAATTTGAGAATCTAGCCAACCACACCGAAGGATTGTCTGATGACTTTTACCGGAGTTGTTTTATCAGTGGTCTAAAGGATGCCATCCGCTCTGAGGTCAAAATGTTCTGTCCCAACACAATGATGGAAGCACTAGGGTTGGCTAAGTTGGCAGAAGACAAGATTGCAGCCCAACAACGCTCCAAGCCCACTTTTGTTCCTTTCCGAAATATGGGTTCTCAGCGACCACCTATACCGCAGGCTCCTCGACCGACTCCTATCAAGCGTTTTTCTGAAACAGAGATGCAAGCACGCAGAGAAAAGGGGCTTTGCTATAATTGTGATGAGAAATTCACTCGGGGACATAGATGTGTTCAGAAAAATCTCTATCTCTTGGATGTGGAGTCTCCGCCTGCCTCTGAAATTGGTGACGAAGATCCAGAAACACTGGATGCTTCGGTCGACATTCAAGAACCGCCTATTGACCCTCCTTCTCAGGATGACCAGCCAGAGATATCTCTCCATGCTTTAGCTGGAATCACCACCCCCCAAACAATGTGGGTCAGGGGTTACTTCAAGAAGCTTCCTCTTACAATACTCATTGATTCTGGTAGCACTCATTATTTCATTGACCCTCGGATCGCCAAACAAGCTGATTGTTTTATCCATCCGTGCTCCAACTTTGAAGTCATGGTGGCCAATGGGGGCACCTTACCTTGCAAAGGGAAGTGTCGAAATGTGCGTATATCTATGGGAGATTATACCTTGCGCTCTGACATGTTTGCCTTGCCCTTAGGCGGATGTGATGTGGTTTTGGGCGCTCAATGGCTATGCACACTTGGCCCTATCTTATGGGATTTTGCTGAACTTTGGATGCAGTTTTCCCTCAATGGACACAAACACACATTGACAGGATTACAACCAGGTTCTCTCAGCATCATCAGTTCACATCGCATGGAAAAACTCCTAAAGAAGAATCCACATGGTGTCATCGCTCAGATCCATTCCATCCAGATGCAACCATCAGCGGTCTCCACTACTCCTTTGGATCTACAACAAATTCTGGACTGATATACAGGTGTCTTTGCTGAACCAGTGGGATTGCCACCTTCCAGGCCAGAAGACCATCGTATTCAGCTCCTTCCTGGCAGCGTTCCTCCCAACATCAGGCCCTATCGCTACCCAGTTCACCAAAAAACGGAGATTGAAATGCTCGTTCGGGACTTATTGAAGCAAGGTATTATTCGCCCAAGCACTAGTTCCTTTTCTTCTCCAGTTATTCTTGTCCGCAAAAAAGATGGGTCATGGCGCCTCTGCATTGAATTCTGAGCACTTAATCACCTCACCATCAAGGATAAGTTTCCAATTCCTGTTGTTGATGAGCTTCTTGATGAGCTTCATGGGGCTCACTTTTTCTCCAAGTTGGATCTTCGTTCTGGGTATCATCAAATTCGGGTTCATGAGGATGATATCCCTAAAACAACTTTCCGCACACATGATGGCCACTATGAGTTTTTGGTCATGCCCTTTGGCCTCACTAATGCTCCTTCCACATTCCAGGCCTTAATGAATAAAATATTTCGACCCTACTTGCGGAAATTCATTCTGGTATTCTTTGATGATATCCTCATCTACAGTAAAACATGGGATGAACATCTCCAGCATTTGGATCTTGTCATGCAACTTTTCTCTGAACATCATCTCCATGCCAAGCAGTCTAAATGTGTTTTTGGACAGAAGGAAGTTGAGTATCTCAGGCACATTATATCAGCACAAGGGGTTCGCGTGGATCCTGCCAAAACCGATGCCATGAACAATTGGCCGCATCCTCAGACACTCAAGAGCCTTCGTGGTTTTTTGGGGTTGACTGGCTACTACCGCAAGTTTGTCAAGGATTATGGGAAGATTGCAGCTCCATTAACTGCTCTATTGAAAAAGGATGCCTTCACATGGACACCTGTTGCTCAGTGTGCATTTGAAAAACTAAAACAAGCTATGTGTACTACACCTGTGCTAGCTATGCCCGATTTTTCCAAGCCCTTCACTATTGAGAGTGATGCTTGCGGCAATGGACTTGGTGCTGTTCTCCTTCAAGATGAACACCCCATTGCGTTCACCAGCAAAGCCCTTTCAGGTAAGAATCTAGCTGCCTCTACCTATGAGAAGGAAATGATGGCTATTTTGCATGCAGTACAGAAGTGGCGCCCATACCTATTAGGGAATCATTTCTGCATCAAGACTGATCACCAGAGTCTGAAATATTTCTTGGACCAGCGTGTCTCCTCCCTGGCACAACAGAAATGGGTTAGCAAACTCATGGGTTATGACTATGAGATCACTTACAAGAAGGGTAAAGACAATATTGTGGCAGATGCTCTTTCTCGCACATTTGAGGCCCAAGGTTCTCTTTCAGCTATTTCTATGCATGTTCCCAATTGGTTGCAATCTGTTCAACAGGGTTATGTCAATGACTCCTCCTTATCTCAAATCATCCAACGCTTGACCAACAACCCTTCTGCTGTACCACATTACTCTTGGGATGGTGCTTCTCTGCGATACAAGGGTCGTCTGGTGCTTCCCCAGAGCACAGATCTTCAACAGGATGTCTTCTATGAACTCCATGCTTCTCCATCGGCAGGGCACTCTGGGTTCCTCAAAACGTATGAACGAGCACGGCGTAACTTCTTTTGGCGGGGCATGAAAAGGACAATTCAACAGATGGTGGCCGAATGTGATACCTGCCAGCGCAATAAGGGTGAAACAACACTCCTTCCAGGATTGCTTGAACCCTTGCCCATACCTACACAGATTTGGACAGATATTTCTATGGATTTCATTGAAGGGATCCCTAAATCTGGCGGGAAGACAGTGATTCTCGTTGTGGTTGATCGCCTCTCCAAATATAGTCATTTTTGTGCTCTCATCCATCCCTATACAGCCTCCTCCGTCGCTCAAATTTTTCTGGACCAGATCTTTCGTCTTCATGGCATCCCTTCTTCCATTGTCTCGGATCGTGATGCGACTTTCACCAGTCATTTTTGGACAGAACTATTTCGCCACACTGGCACCAAACTGAAGATGAGTTCAGGGTATCACCCACAAACCGATGGTCAGACTGAAATTGTCAATAAATGCTTGGAAACTTATCTTCGCTGCTTCACCTCGGAACAACAACATCAGTGGGAAAAATGGCTCCCTCTCGCTGAATGGTGGTACAATACCTCTTACCACACTGCCTCTAAAATGACCCCATATGAAGCAGTCTATGGTCAGGCACCTCCAGCTCTTCTTCCATACACCCCCACCAGTTCACCAGTTCAGGAAGTTGACACGGTCCTTCGAAACCGCGATCAGATTCTTCGCATTTTGCGGGACAATCTTCACATGGCAAGAAATCGCATGAAGCAACAAGTTGATCAGCACCGTTCTGAGCGCACTTTTCAAGTCGGCGATATGGTTTTTCTTCGTCTCCAGCCGTACAAATAATCATCCTTGAAATTCAAAGGGCGTCATAAGCTCACTCCAAAGTTCTATGGGCCATATCGGATTCTTCAGAAGATTGGGTCCGTTGCTTATAAATTGGAACTTCCTCCTTCTTCCCGCATTCATCCAGTCTTTCATGTCTCTTGTCTGAAGAAAGTTCTTGGCACCAACATCAGTGGACAAACGATTTTACCCGAACTGGATAATGAAGGATCCATCCTTTTGGAGCCAGAGGCCATCCTCAATCGGCGCACGCGTCAGCTTCGCTCTTACTCTATCACAGAGGTCTTAATTCAGTGGCATGGCATGCAACCAGAGGATGCTACATGGGAACCACTCCTTCAAATTCAACAACAATTTCCACATCTAAAGCTTTGAGGACAAATATTTTTTTAAGGGGGAGGGGATGTTAGGAACCCATGTCTTTACTTTGTTAGTATGTTGTTGTTGGACGCATATGCTTTGTAAGTCGTCCCGTAGTATTTGTTGATCAATAGTTTATGTTATTGTTGTTGGTGCATATGCTTTGTAAGTCGCCCGTAGTATTGTTGATCCATAGTTTGTAACGGCCCATGGTTTTGACCCATAGTATTGGCGCCTAGAATTAGTATATAAGTGTGTATTGAGACAAAAAAAAATTGCTCAAAATCAGAAACAATATATGACACCATTTTTTGAACATGCCCATAAGGTGCAAGAACAGATCTATCATTCACAAGAATTAGTGACCAAGGAAGTCTATAAATTGAGGAAGATGATAGATAGGATGAAAGAAATTTCTTCTAACGCTGCCATTACAAAACATATATTTATAGATACATTTAGTAAGGTGAAGAAGTTGATTGGATGGAAAGGGAAAAATCCAAACTTTCCTGATCATTTTCCAAATAAGACAGCCGCTGAGTTAAAACTAGATATAAATAGTTGCAGAAAAGAAGCCAGAAAGATACAAATTGAAGTGCCAAAGACCATTTCAAAGTGCGAAGGGATCTATCAAAATATCTGTCAACTGCACGAAAATTTCCTCAACTTAATTGCTAAATAACTATACGAGTTTCCACCCAAGGACGAGCGTTTTACAGAGTTAAATGATAGCTTGAAGGAAGACTTAGAATACATCAAGAAGAAGACATGCTCAATGAAGAAGAACTCAAACAGGATATAGGGAAAGCAACTGTGAATGCATATTTTCTAGAAGAAAGTTATAAAGCAGCAGCTAAATGATTAATAAATGTAGGGAAAGAGTTGTCTATTCATGAGGTCTCTTTAAAATTATCGGATCCTCAGCAATGCAATGTAATATTTTATGATAATGATTTGTGGGATAGTTATATTTCTAGTTTAGAAAACCCACCAGCAGAATAATATAATTTGTAAATAATTATCTATTTTTGGTTGAGCAAACCCAAAAGACAAAATCCAGCAATCTAAGAGTTTGAGGGTAGGTGAAATGATTGGTCATGTAAAGACAAATTTTCTTGTAAGATAAATAGGGGAGAAAAGGAATTAGAAGGGGGCTTTTTCTGGTGTAATAGAAGTTGGAAACATTTTGTATGAAAATTGTTTTTCTGCTAATGAGAAGGGACTATTTGCTTGGTAAAGCTTACATGGAATTTGCGTGGAATTCCATGGATAACATATCAGAATTATTTCTCCCTATGTTCACCTTCATTCTGTGAGATATTTCTTACTCTATTGGATTATTTTAATGGTAATGAATGATTTTATTAGTTTATGCAAATGTATGTGTAATTAAGAATAATAATTGGAATTTAATTTCACCAAAGTTATCTTTGTGTATATTTTCTACTGAGACTGTAAGTGATTTATTTCAATGGTTATATGTTGAATTTGTACAATCATTCTCAGATATTACTCTTCTTGTAAAACTCACTCCTTGCAAGGATAGATTAGTCAAATTAGAATAATGTTAGCTGATTGATAAGGTAGAAGTGGTAAGATGAGAGGTAAGAACCTACACATCACTTGTGAGGCTTCTACCTTTCATTTATAGGTCATGTATTAGTTAGATTAGGGCACTTGTATACTCATGATAAAATATAAAATATAAACAGTGGACCGAGTCGCAACCGGTCAAGTTTATTTGAAACATATCTATGGTAGTTGTACCGTTAACTGGATGAATTCCCTATTCCAAACAGTGAATGATCTAATTGGGATTATTCATTGGGGAGAATCCCTACTATCGATGCAAGGATTTTTCCAGGAATCAATAGTTTTGGCACTAGAAGGAGGGTCATCAGTGCATGGCTGGTAGAGGAAACTTGTTTCCATGAGTAAATTTCTCTGGGTCTCCATTTGAAACATCCCAACCAAAAGAATTAACTTCTGAAACTGATTATAAAGAAAATTTTGATTCTAAAATTGATCATACTGAGCATTTATATGCCATCCCTCATCAAGAAGTAGATAATTTTAGGATACATACTCGATATTATGGGAGAAAACTTGGAGGATTATCGAAAGTACCCTTACTACCTAGAAGACAAGATCCTAGACGGAAAATTGTGCAAAATAAAGACTTTGTGCTTGTAGAATCACTAGAAGAATTAGTAGATTTATTGTTACAAGACATACCAGATCCCATAAATCAGTTAAGACCTAATTCCCCCGATTTAATCACTTATCTGCACATACAAACGCTTACACCTCCACATTCACTGCAATCTCCTTGACATATTTCTAACATGGCTCATAATGCTAATCCACCACCTGCGTGGAGGGCTAGAGGACCACTCAACTTACTTGCTCCTTTGCATGATTTACCTAAACATCCAGAACGAGTATTACCTAAGTTTGATCCTGGAAAAGGATTCTCTGCTAATGATCATTTAAAGAGTTTTTACTTAACTTTAAATTTGTTGAACGTAGAACATGAAGATGTTGTGTGCATACTATTTCCATATACGTTTGAGCCTACACATCATCTTGGTTTTTTAGCTTACAGAATGGTTCTATAACAGATTGGGATGGTTTTGAAAAGGTTTTTATAAGCAAGTTTGGTGATCAAAGAAATTTAGCTTCACTCATGAAAGAATTACTGTCTCTAAGAATGGATAAGAAAGAAAAGGTACAAGACTTTAATCAAAGATTCACTACAGTCTTGAATAGTTTTAGCACTGCTGCAAAACCTGCTGAAGAATCATTGGTTGAATATTATACCACAATGCTTCATCCATCCATAGCCATGTTTGTTAAGAGATCATGTAAAACTACTTTAGGAGAAAATTTTGAAGAAGCTAAGAAAATAGAAACAAACATTAATAGTATTATGAAGCACACTGTGGACACTGAGGTAAAACCTACAGTAAATTAAAAACCTTTGTTATTAACCAGACCTAAGGAAGAATCTTCAAATGAGTTGGAAAGTGTAGTCAAATTGGTTCGAAATCTATCAAATAAAATAGTGGATTTGGAAAAGGAAAAAGGCACAAGCTCTTCGGTAAGAAAACCTTTTAAGCCTTTCTACAAGAAAAAAGGAAGAAAACACAAAACCTCTATCGAATGATTCTGTTGTTTTTAATTTAAATGAAGTTGGCATGGATCAATTTTGTACATTCCACCAGGACCATCATTCTGAAAAAACTTGCCCTCAGTGGATAAATTCAATGACTCTAGTGATGAATCAATTATTAGAAAAACAACTTTTAGATCAAGAGGATCATGATAAAGAGCAATCAAATGATACATAAGATCATAATGAGGAAACCACATTAGTGTTATGGGATTGGGCTCCAAATTTGGATTTGGATGACGAAAAAGAAATAGAGGAAATACAAGTCTCATATGCAAGTTATGCTACTAGAAGTAAGGGACCAGTGGAAGAACAAAGTATGTTACTACCAAAAACGAGGACAGCCAAAGAAATTATAAAGAAAAATAATAACAATACAAATCAATCACGGTCAAAAGTGACTAAAAAAATATCTGCTAGTATTTCAGGGGTTGCAAAGGAAACGAATCCATTAATCAATAAACAAGTGAACCCTGTATTCAACAAATTTGATATAGGTGGAAGTGCTAGGGTAAATCATAATATGGGGTATGATATTGTAGAAGATATAAAGAAAACAAAAGCAAATATATCTATGTTTGAAATGTGTAATTTACCACAATAGAGGAACAAGTTAATGGAAGCTTTCGATCTAAATACAAAACCAAGCAGTTTGGTAGATAAAGATAAACAGTCAGATGCTGGTATCAACGAGACGATTATTGGTGGAAAATCGAAGTCTCAAACTTTACCTTTTCTTCTAACTTTTGAAAATTTTAATTCTAATGTGGACATAACTGCTTAGTGTATTATGGAGCTTCACCTAACATTATTCAACTATCTATTTGTAAACAGATTAATGGGAAACCAATAGCATCCCCTTCTCGGATTATCCAACTGGATCGATGAGATGTTAAATTTATTGGAGAAATGAAGAATGTCTTGATTAGATTGGCTGGAGATTCAAGAGTGTGTCAATTCATTAATATCATGGTAGTATACATACCAGAAGCTTATGGATTAATATTGAGTAGAGATTGGTCAAACAAGTTGAATAGTTATTTTGCAACAGATTGGTCTCATTTGTGGTTGTCATATCAAAACAAACAAAACCAAATCAAAGTGCTAAGAGAACCCCATATGAAGCATAATGTGACAGAGTTGGAAGGAAAGAATGAATCAATAAATTTTTCATCTTCTGTTTTGGGAAATTATTTTTTGGAAACTGGACCCGGAAATTATCAGGCATAAAATACTGGTCATGATTCAGACACACAGTTCGATCTCCTTCAATTTGCACGGGCTGGTGGTATTGACTGTAATATAGTAGAATTAGTTACTGACATGGGTGACAAGACTAACATAGTTAAACTAGAGGATAAGTTTTGGAATTTATATTTTGATGGCTCCAAGACATAGGAGGGAGTAGGAGCTGGTTGTATTCTTGTAGATTCCCAAGGGAAAAGACAATTCCTCTCTTGTAGACTAGAATTTGAATGCACAAATAATACTGTTGAATATGAAGCTTTAATTCAAGGCCTAAAGAAATCCATTGGTTTAATGTGAGGAATTTGAATGTTTTTGGTGATTCAGAGATAGTTGTCAGACAAGTAAGAAATATCATTCATTGCTTATCTCCACACTTGAAAGGGTATCAGTCTGACGTATGGAATTTAATATCTAATTTTGATGCTTTTAATATAAATTCCATCCCTAGATTACAAAATTTTGTTGTTGATTTATTAGCTACTTCTGCTTCACGTTTAGTACCAACCAATAACAAATGTTCCATTGAATTACTTTTCAGGCCATTGTCCCTAATAATATCACTAATTGGAGAGTTTTCGACGATGATGAGCAAATTATCGACTTTTTGACAGATGAAAACACATTCAAAGAATCAGTTATTGAAGAAGATAAACACCAATCATAATTAGAAGATAAAGATATCAGTAAGGGGAATTTTATGCCAAAGGGAGTACGAACTCTCGAAAAGTTATTCGATCTACAACAGAAATTTAGGGATCCAACTAATGTCAAAACAAATAGCTCCTCAATGCAATACAAACGAGTGAACTTGGGTATGGAGCAAGAACCAAAATATGTTAATTTGGGATAGTGTTTCTCACCTGTAGAAAGACACAAATTTGTCAAACTCTTTGAACAATATAAGGATGTTTTTGCATGGACGTATGATTATTTGAAGACATATGATATGAGTATCATAGAACATGTGATACCTATTAAACAATGTGTAAAACCATTTCAGCAGCCACTCCGGAAAATGCATCCTGCACTAGAACCGTTAATACAGAAGGAGTTAAAAAAGTTGTTGGATGCCAAGATTATTGTTAAGGTCAGACATCCAGAATGGATGGCAAACTTGTTACCTGTGTGAAAAAATTCAGGAGAGATAATACTGTGTGTGGATTTTAGAAACCTAAAAAGAGCATCAGACGAAGACAATTATCTGGTCCTGCCTATGGAACAAATCTTACAACTGGTATCAGGCTCAAAGATGTTCTCCTTGTTAGATGGGTTTTCAGTATACAATCAAGTGTTAGTGGTTGAAAAGGATTAACTCAAGACTACATTTCGTACAAAATGGGGAACATTTGATTATAGAAGAATGCCTTTTGGTCTTATGAATGTTGGAGCCACATTTCAAAGGGCCATGGATATCGCATTCTGAGGATTGGTCGGCCACAGCGTTGTTGTTTATTTGGATGATGTTACGGTCTTCTCCAAGAAAAGAGAAGATCATGCTTTTCATTTAGAACATATTTTTGAACGTTGTAGGAAATATGGCATATCTTTAAACCCGAAGAAAATAATATTCGTTGTTTTAGAAGGGAAGCTATTGGGACACATCATCTCTATAAAGGGAGTCTCAATTGATCCAAAAAGGATTCAAACTATACTACAGATTCCCATGCCCCATAATAAGAAGGCAATGCAATCTTTCATGGGCAGAATAAATTTTGTTCAAAGGTTTGTGCTAGATTTTGCGCAAATTGTAAAACCTTTGCAACAAATGGTGAAGCAAAGTGTGCAGTTTAAATGGACTGAAATTGAAAAGGACACCTTCAAAGATAATAAAAATGCTATTTCCCATGCACCTTCCTTAAGCAGCCCTGATTTTGAAAAGGATTTCATTATATACACTTTTTCTTCAGATCATTCTCTTGCAGCAGTGCTCAGCCAAAATGGAGAGCAAGGGGATGAATATCCAATATCTTTTATGAGCACTGGATTATAGGGAGATGAACTCAATTACCCACATGTAGACAAACAAGCATATGCGGTATTTAAAGCAGTAAAGCAGTTCAAACCCTATATTCTGAAGAATAGAACCAAATTTATAATACCTCATCCGACTATCAGATCTTTATTTGTACAAAAGGAATTGGGAGAAAGACGTGGAAATTGGGTGACTACGTTACAAAAATATGACCTAGAATTTAAGCCTTCCAACATTTTCAAAGGTCAAGTATTATGCAATTTTCTTACTGAACATTCGAATGACAAAGATCATGGTTGGTAGAATGAATCTGAAATGAATTTATTTGAAGCTTGTCCCGCTTTCATTGCTCCAAATTCATGGTATAGATATTTAATACATTATCTGCAACATGGATATATGCTAGAACACTGGAATTATAAGCAAAGAAGGGCTCTTAGATTTAAATCGGCTTCATATCAAATAATCGATGGAGTGATTTTTAGAATAAATTATGATGGAGTGTTTCTCAGATGCCTTGAAAGGGATGATGTGGAAAAGGTGGTCAAAGAATTACATGATGGTCTTGCAGGAGGACGTTATTCTGGGGATACCACTACACATAAAATATTGAGAGTCAGATATTATTGGTCCATTATTTTCAAGGATGCACACGCCTACGCACGGAAATGCGATATATGTCAGAAAAGTGTTGGTAAACTATCAAAACCAGCAACACCATTACAGCCGGTTATCATTTCAGAACCATTCGAACAATTCGGTGTAGACATCATCGGGGAAATAAATCCAAACTCTTCAATGCAACATCGATATATTCTTACTGCCATGGATTATTTTATGTGATGGACTGAATCCATTCCTTTACGCAAAGTCAATGAAGATGCGGTTATCAAATTTCTGCAAGAGAGCATCATAACCAGGTTTGGGGTTCCAATTTCTTTAGTATTTGATAATGCGTCTTATTTTTCTTCTTTTAATATGAGTGCATTTTCTATTGAAAAGGGGATTAAATTTCATTATTCATCTAATTACTATTCACAAGGTAATGGGTTAGCAGAATCTACCAATAAGAACCTGATAAGAATATTGAAGAAAATTGTTATTGAGAACCAAAGAAATTGGCACGTAGCTCTTCCCAACGCTTTATGGGAAGACAAGGTCACTCCAAATAATTCTTTAGGGGTTTCTCCTTACACATTATGTTATGGGAATGAGGTTATTCTTCCTCCAAACATACTACTCCATTCCTTACAATTATCTCAAGCATCCCTAGTGTCAAATAGTGAAATTATGCAGTCACGAATTAATACCCTGCTGAAACTTGAAGAACAAAGGAAAAAGGCCAGGGATAAGTTCAACCGTCACCAAGATATTGTAAAAAAATGGTTTGATAATCAGAAGTCTGGAAAGAAAATTTTTGAGTTAGGAGATCTATTTCTAAAATGGGATCACCCTCATGAAGAAAAGGGAAAGCATACCAAGTTCCAACATTTATGGCTTGGCCCAGGAACATATAAGTTACAAGATTTACAAGGGAAGAAGGAAAACCTTCCCTTCAATGGCCTAGCACTCAAACAATACTTTTCTTAGGAGTAGGAAAACCTTTGTACATAAATAATTATTTGTTTTCTTTCCCTTTTTGTTTTGTTTTGTTTTTGTTTTCTTTCATTTTTTCAAGATAGTTTATTCCAACCTTAGAATGATTTTGCATTGCAGTTTTGTTATTATTTTACTTGTTTGATTTTCTTTTAAATAAAGCCCGGCTCAAATTTCAGAGTGATAAGCAAGAAAAAATAAATCTGAGCACTCTTATGGAAGAGTTTATAATTGTGGAAGGATTAGAATTTGCTTCAAGACAAAAGGGTTTGTTTTTGTAAAAATTTTGAGACTAATGATTTTAATGGTTACTCTATTTTAAAGAAGGGGAAATCTTTTTCTTGGTTCATTATGTATCAAAACTTACTAAACCCTGTAAAATAGCCAGGATTTAAGAATTCTAAATTACTATCTTGTGGCTCCACTCACTCACATATAATTACCTTCTTAGGTAGCCTACTACAGCCGACCCATGGAAAGGAAGCAACTCTTGCAGATGTGTGGCAATTAAAATGATCCTATGCTACAAGAAATTACAGCCAAAATGATCACAAATAGGGTCAAAGTTATCTGAAAGATTCCATATCCATCAAAGAAAGTGGGTTTTGGAAAGTTAAATATGTGACATAGCCAATCAAGGAGATACGCTTGATGATACTCCAGAAGGTTCTTCTCCATCCGTGAGTATGACAAATCAAATGAAATATTCATTACTCACACAAAAGGACATTATGGATGGAAGAACCCACAAAAAGTATTTGAAGACTAAGGAGAACCATTTAGAGAAGAACTCGAATGTCAAAGTACGTTAAAAGAATCAAAAGAAATGCTAGTAGCATGGGAATGAGGAACACACAAATGCATCTATTTGATATTGTTACGATCCTGTGGTGTCATATTTAAGTGGCGACCAAAGGACAGGACAAATAAAGAACTCCATATTATGGCTTCATGAGAGTGATTGGGAAATATTTTACAGGTTGTCCTTTCACTGAAATAAATTACCATTATGATCCAAGAAGCTCATATCCCTGACTAAAATACAGACGTTTAAATCATTAACAGAAATATTAAAGGCATGACTTTACAATTAGGAATGATTAACGAGTAGAAGCAATTTTGGTCCTAAGTAAGAGTTTTGGTCAGAGATATGTGTTCACCAGACAGTCGCCAATTGTTGCAGTTGCAACCTAATCCCCCTAAATTTTTTCCATAAAATTCTAGGACCCCTCCTTTTATTTTTTATTTACTAAGGTCTCTTTTGCTTCATCTTTATTTGTTTGCAAACATTTTCTTGGCACTTAGAAAATTTTTGAACTTTGAATGGTTTTTTTTAAGTTTCTTGTTTCGGAGCAGAATTAGATTCTGCGTCGAAACAGTCAGAAGAAAATTTTGTTTTACGCTGAAACAATCGAGAGAAGACAAGTTTGACTCCAATCGGAGCAGAATTAGATTCTGCGTCGAAACAGTCGGAACAAGTTTTGTTTCTTTACCGAAATTTTCCAAACAAATTTTGTTTCATCGAAAGAAAGTTTGATTTTTATGCCGAAGTAGTCGAAAGAAAACATTTTTCTCTGCGATCGGAGAAAAATTGAGTTTGATGCCCAAACAGTCAGAGAAAAATTGGCTTTGAATCCAAAACGTTCAATGTAAAATAGTTTTTGACCCGATGTATGGTCGCTTGAGTTACAGATTCTTCGCCGATATGCAAGTTTGTCCGAGAGAAATTCAATGATTGAAGTTGTCCCGGCGTCAAATTCATTATTGATACGAAGTGGCCCGGCGCTTAAGGAGTTTTTTCCTCCGAAATTGGTTATAATGAAACAATCGGCGTAAAACCAAGTTTTGGCCCGAAACAATCCGGCATGAATTTCAATATTTACACGAAACTGACTGTAGGAGAACCGATATTTTTTTATTATTTTAATCATTTTTGGAATCCTAGGCTTAAAACATCGTTAATGTGCATTCATTTCTAGGGAATCTCGTTAATATAAAAGGGAAAAACATGAGTTGTTTCACCTATCACGAACCTGCAAATGTCGTTTGGTCAAGGAGGAAGCGATTGCCAACGTCCGGGAGACAGATCACCAACGTTGTTTTCGCCAGGGAAAATTTTTAAGGATCCATACTTATTTAAAAGTGTATAAACCTTGGCGAATCTTACCAATTCTTAAAATGTCAACTATAAAATATTTGGCTATATTTTTCTAAAATTATTTCAATTTCTAAGGATTTTATGTAGTTTATATAATAATTTGGTGATTTTTAGAGTGAAAAAATTTTACCCCATCAAAAGTGGGTGAAACGGGGCTTCAAAAAATGCAAATTAGCAAATATGTTTTTGGAAAAAAACATGGAAAAATATCCCATGGGCTAAATGTCGCCCCTAAAATTTTCCTTGGTTTTCGCACAGCCAGGTAGGCTTTCTTGCATCCATTAAATCCGTTACACCTGTTGTGTTAACGTAGCATTCTTTTAGGTTTAAAAGGGAGGTTTAGACATTGTTTTCACGCCCCTTTTTTCATGTACTGTCAAACTATGAAATGTGGTTCATACCTCTGAAAAAATAAGTAGGGCGTAAGCCCAAAAACCTGTATACGCATGATTGAAACACTAGGAATACTAGTCTCAAATGCAGGTAGGGTTTGGAAGAAATTACATTTAGTTCCTGCTGGTCACATAGCACAACCCACAGACATCTAAATCTGTATAGCACGATGACAACAATTCTTCTAATGGTCGTCGGTAGTTGTTGTTTGAATCCCATTTTCATCCATTAAATGCTTCTCATTGTTGGCGCCAGTCATATCCGAATAGGGTTTGGAAAACGCATTAGGACCCGTGACCATATGACTACGTATTGGGAAACAGATGGGGGTTTCCATAGTTTTCTCTTTATACAAAATGGCATTGTATTATTGCGCGGGGATGATTGACACCGTTGCATTACAATACATCACTCTTCGTGATCTGCAAGGTGAGGCTCAGAGAGCCTCACCTCTCAATTGAAAACCCAAAACACAAGAACTAAGAGACAACAAAAAACAACACTCAGAAACCTAGCATTAACTATACAAACCACTTCGTGTAGTATTAACTATAGACTCCTAAATGTTTTTAATCTGCACTAGTCAGGGTAAAAACGTAGCAAACCTTGTTAGCAGAATATCTCTCAACAAATAATGAACGAAAGTTCTCTTTTGGAACCCTAAATGGTTTAAATTCGGCTATGGCTCGACAGATTCATCAAGAGAAGCGCTCGGACCCTAATTTTGATATTATTTCTTGTTCAATGGAAGTATGAACCAAGCTCATATATATATTATTTTTTGCAAACAATGCATATGGATATGTTATACATGTGCAGTTTGCAGTTTAAGTTAGTTTGGTTAGAGTAAGGTTATATACTCATTGCCATTTTCTTGGAATTTGTTGCCATTAATGGACTTTTGAAACGATAACAATGTTATATTCTGACATGATGTTTATACACTAACATTGTTTTTATCACGGGATTTGGAAATGCACAAGAGAGTTTCTAAGCGCAAATCTAAGGTCACGGAATCTGATTCAGATATTGAAATTGTCCCAAAAAGCGTGATGGAGACCATATTTGAAGATACCAAGGCAGCAACTGGAATAGTCTCCGAGTATAAACGGGGTGAATTATATCACCTTATCCGAGACCAGAACGTGCTAGACTCTTCTATTGAGGAAATGATGGTCTATCAAAACATAAATAAATCAGGTCTTCATAAGTCCGCAACTCGTCCGGAGTTATTCCCATGTTCAGAGGTAATAGGATGGATATGACCTCACATAGATGTCAACTCTAGAATCATGGATGGACCAAATGGAGAAGGATTTGCTTCATTTCAACCAGCTCATATAAGCACATCCTATAAGTTAACTTCCTTGAAAATCATGATGATAGAGGATTGGATAAAGGGTGTCAACATAGACCATTCAAAATATGCCAAGAAGATGCTGATACACGAAAAACCATTAAGGAAAAGAGCAAGCGGGGAACATAATGTGCAAAATTTGAAAACCCATTTTAGGATTATGTACCATGTCACTTCTCATGTTACTATTTTTAATTGGGAGGACATTATTTCAAAAAGTATGGCAGCAGCAGTGGCCGCCGCCCAAGCAGGCATGACGCAGAAAAAAGCAGAGTTTTTCATGTCCTCCTATGTAATTGAATGCATATTGATAAGAAACCCATTCCACAAGTTGGGGTGTTATTGGTTCCCAGCTGAGACGCCTCTCTATGTTTCCTACTAGATAATGTGGGTTCACAAGTATGCAAGTTTTTACAAGCTTTTATGGGAGGAGTTCATAATTCCTTTGTATAGTTTGATCTTTAAAGAAGAACCAAATTTTCTATCGGATAATCCAATGACAGTAATTAGTGAATATGGGGATTTCTACTTCACCCAGAAGGCACTTATATCCGGATGTATGGAGGAACTAAAGGTCCTTCCCTGATGCCAAGGTATGTAATGGATTATGTAGTGCATAAAGACGTTGTAAGGCAATTTTTATTAATGGGGTTGGGCATTTTCTGAACGAAAATAAAAAGGTTGCTTACGCTCCGCTTCCCTTCACCATTGGGGCATACAAATTTACCAAGGTAATAGGAGTAGAGATTTTCATAAAAGACTTGGAGGCATTCCATTTTGGGGGAAGATTTTTATTAGAAATGACAAGTTGCAAAAGGAAGCCAAGCATTGAGCATCATGTAAGATTCATTTTGAATACACAGATCACTTCCTGAAAGATGAGGAAGTATATAGAAGGGAAAACAGCATGGCAGATTTGAATAAAAGGTTTGTCCAAAAAGAAGGAACAAGTTCTAGTCAAGCAAAAGAGACTGCAAAAGAAGCGAATCAACAGAAGGCCAGAGAAGAGGATTTAGCAGCCGAAGAAGCAAGAAGGAAACAAGAGGAAGAAATAAAGTAAAAGCAAGAAGCAAAAATAAAGCAGAAAGAGGAGGAAGCTCAGAGGAAAGAAGAATATGCAAAGACAATAGAAAAGGAAGCCGAGCTAGAAAAGCAGAGAAAAGAAGAACACGAGGTAGCAGAAAAAGCAGCTGAGTTAGAGAAGCAGAAGGAAGAAGAAGCTAGGATCAAGAAAGTTGTGGAAGATAAGAAGATCCAAGAAGAAAATCAGAGTTTACAAGACATGGACATAGATCCACCTGCTGATTTAGAAGTCCCACTTGCAGGGGGCATATCCCATTTGTTGATCTTGGGCTCACACCGTTCACCCCTTCTAAACGACACTCTGTAGCAAAGTTGGACACTATCATATTTGATTTTAAGAGGAAGACGATTCTCAGAAGAACAGAAAAGAGGTTAAAACTAGGTACGCAACCAGATATTGTCACTATACAAGAGAATACCTTGGTAAAAAGAACCAACAAAGACCGTAAATTCACTGCTTCAGTGAATATAGCAACTTCTCAGGATAATGTCGATAATGTGGACAAGTTGATGAATGATTTGGAGCAAACTAAAGTAAAAATGTTGAAATTAAAAGATAATTTGGTGCAATCCAGAAGTGAAGGAATTGAAATGAAGAGAAAACGGGATACCGTGGAGTCTGAAAAGGAAAATTTACTGTTGGACTATCAAGAACTAGAGGATGAAAGAGATTCTTTAGCTGTGCAACTTGTAATTATAGAAGGAGAACGAAATGATTTCCATTCTCGAATCAATGGATTGGAGGAAAGAGAAATTGAATTAAATCAGCAGGTGGAATCACTGGTGATCTAAAAGGGATCTTTACAATCCCAGGTCAATGATTGGGTGAATGAAAAGGAAAATTTGATGGAGCAGATAAATATTGCTCTAAATCAGAAGCAAGATATGAAACCATTTTTTGAACATGCCCGTAAGGTGCAAGAACAGATCTTTCATTCACAAGAATTAGTGATCGAGGAAGTCTATAAATTGAGGAAGATGATAGATAGGATGAAAGAAATTTCTGATAACCCTGCCATTACAAAACAAAAATTTATAGATACATTTAGTAAGGTGAAGAAGTTGATTGGCTGGAAAGGGAAAAATCCATACTTTCCTGATCATTTGCCAAATAAGACAACCGCTAAGTTGAAACTAGATATAGCTCTTCTAGATATAGATCTTCTATATAGTTGCAGAAAAGCGTCCAGAAAGGTACAAATTGAAGTTCCAAAGACTATTTCAAAGTGCAAATGGATCTATCAAAATATCTGTCAACTGCACGAAAATTTCCTCATCTCAATTAATGTTAAAGACATATACGAGTTTCCACCCAAGGACCATTGTTTAACAGAGTTAAAGGACACCTTGAAGGAAGACTTAGAATACATCAAGAAATTGGACGTGCTCAATGAATAAGATCTCAAACAGCATATAGGGCAAGCAACTGTGAATGCATATTTTCTAGAAGAAAGTTATAAAGCAACAGCTAAAGGATTAATAAATGTAGGGAAAGAGTTGTCTATTCATGAGTTCTCTTTTTAAATTATTGGAGCCTCAACAATGCAATGTAATATTTTATGAAACTGATTTGTGGTATAGTTATATTTCTAGTTTAGAAAACCCACCAGCAGAATAATGTAATTTGTAAATAATTATTTATTTTTGGCTGAGCAAACACAGAAGACAAAAATCCAACAATTCACAAGTTTGAGGGTAGGTGAAATGATTGGTCGTGTAAAGACAAATTTTCTTGTAAGATAAATAGGGGAGAAAATGAATTGGAAGGGGGCTTTTTTCTGGTGTAATAGAAGCTAGAAACATTTTGTATGAAAACTAATTTTCTGCTAATGAGAAGGGACTATTTGTTGGGTAAAGCTTACATGGAATTTGTATGGAATTTCATGGATAACATATCAAAATTATTTCTTCATGTGTTCACCTTCATGTTGTGATATTTTTCTTACTCTATTGGATTATTTTAATGGTAATGAATGATTTTATTAGTTTATGCAAATTTCTGTGTAATTAAGAGTAATAATTGGAATTCAATTTCATCAAAGCTATCTTTGTGTATATTTTCTATTGAGATTGTAAGTTCTTTATTTCAATGGTTATATGTTGAATTTGTACAAGCATTCTCAGATATTACTCTTCTTATAAAGCTCGCTCCTTGCAAGGATAGATTAGTCAAATTAGAATAATGTTAGATGATTGATAAGGTAGAAGTGGTAAGACGAAAGGTAAGAACCCGCACATCACTTGTGAAGCTTCTATATGTCAATTATAGGTCATGCATCAGTTAGATTAGGGCACTTGCATACTCATAATAAAATATAAAATATAAACGGTGGACCGGGCCGCAATCGGTAAAGTTTATTTGAAACATATATATGGTAGCCGGACCATTAATCGGACAAATTCTCTATTCCAAACAATGAATGATATAATTGGTATTATTCATTGGGGAGAATGCCTACTGTCGATGCAAGGATTTTTCCAAGCATCAACACCTAGTATAAGCAAACGAGAGGCTAAATAAAATAATAGTATAATGCTAATAATGATCAATGATATATCTCTCTCTCTCTTTTTAATTTGCAAAAAAAAAAAATTATAGCGCATTGTCTATTAAAAAATATAATTATGTTTCCACACATATTTCATCATTAATTAAAAAGAAAATTCTAATCTACAAGCTGCAAAATTCTTCAAAACAAAACGCTTTATTTCATATTAAAGTTGA
Source organism: Larix kaempferi (assembly GCA_027924585.1). Classification (NCBI taxonomy): domain Eukaryota; kingdom Viridiplantae; phylum Streptophyta; class Pinopsida; order Pinales; family Pinaceae; genus Larix; species Larix kaempferi. The sequence goes on from BSBM01000305.1 coordinate 9,043,072, forward strand.
CCAGTGCAAAACACTTATATGTTGCAAAGATTTATTATGTCGAATGGTGAACTCTTTAATGTTGTGTTCACCCATGTATGATGTCCACGAATTTTTTATGCATAATTGATAAAGAGATAGGATAAATCTAACTTGATCCTACATGTACTCATGAACATACGTTTAAACTTAACACTTGAACTTGTGTGAAAATTCGAGTGTCAACACTTCCAACAAATGTCTCACTAGAAGTGGAATTATTATCAAGTGTCTCTAGCTCATCAAGCTCCACATCAACAACCTTGGATATTTTCCATGTAGCCATAACCAGTCGCATGTAGTAATTCTATGGGCCCAATTTATGTTCTAAGATCACTCATCTATAATAGCATACTCGGGGGTACAACACTAGCAGTTACAAAATTGCAAAACCCATAGTACCAACTCATAGATTACCTACTTTACCATATCCTCATCCATCCCCAACTTGTCTTACTCAAAGATTCATTCAACTCTTCACCTCTAGGTGCAAAAACTACCAAACAAGTCAATATACATATGGAATAAATACAAGACTCTTTCTATGGTTACACAACATCCAATACATAATGTTCTACCTCAAACATTTATCAAAAAGACACTTTCCTGCACTAGTGCCTGCACTTCTTGGTCTACAATAGATACTTCAGGTTTTGTTCTTAAACAAGGAAGACACCTGGTGGATTTCCAAAGAAATTCATTGAACATTCTAAAGTTTTCTACCTAAGTTTCATTTCAAATTTGAGTCTAGTAACTAGTTATTCGATTTATAAAAACTCATTTCCAACTATTTCCCATTTTCCATTTCTAAGTATTAGTTTTCATAATTTCATCCCTCTAAATCTAAATTTTGCAAAGCTTATCAAATTTGTTTGAAGGTTTATTTGTTTGGTAATTTATCTCTAGTATGTATGGATTCCATGGGAAGCTTAAATCCTTTATAGATCTCCATTCTTTATGATCAAAGAATAACATTGATTCACTTAAACCTTATTTGGCCCCTGTTGCAGAAGTGTTTCAATCAATGAAAATTTCATCCATGGAACTATCTACATGTAACTTTTGACATGAAGCATCTCATTGTTCTTGAAGGATATCAACATGGTTAAATCTGCTATTGGGATGGAATAATAACCCGACTTAATCATAGCATCAAATGTCATCACTTCAATATTATGTCATAAATATTATGCCTTGCTTTATTAGGGAACTTTATCCTTGCTTTAACATCACTTAAAAATACAACCCTAAAAATTCATATAAACAGAGTTATATCATTGATTCGTTTCCTTGCCAATTATGTTCTTTATACATTTTCATAACCCAAAATGATGTATCTCTATCTTTTTGTCAATTCGATGGCACTTCTAAGCCTATTCGGTTATTAAGTTAGCAGAGTAAAACTCAAACTCATTTGACCCTCTCTCAATTGGAATTTTATTGGAGGAATTGGAAAAAGCTTGAAAAATATTTGCATTCTTTTGTAATTGTCCTAATATTCCAATTTGAACTTAAAATATTCTCAAGCTCTAGATATTAGAGACCCTAGTAGTCCTATATATGTAGCATAATAACATCTTGCAGTCATAATATGCATTGATGGTTGATGTTGTATCTTATTTATCTACCATTTGGATGGACTTCCAACTTAAGATAAATATCAGTGTCTGACCATAGAAACGGTGCCTTGAATATTTCATCATAAGTTCAACCTCCTTAGACCTTGGTTGCATTATTGCCTTCCTAGATCTCCATTGTTTATGATCAAAGAAAAACGTTGCTTCAGTTAAACCTTATTCAACCCATGTTACAGCATTGTTCAATCAATGAAAACATAATCCATGGAGTTGTTAACATGTAACTTTTGACAAGAAGTATCTCATTGTTCTTGAAGGATATCAACATGGTTAAATCTTCTATTGGTATGGATTAATACCCAGTATTAATCCTAGCATCAAATTTCATCACTTCAATATTATGTCATAAATATTGCAAACATATCTTGGTTTATTAGGGAACTTTGGCCTTGCTTTAACACCATTTAAAAGGACAACACTAAAACTTCATATAAAAAGAGTTATATCACTAATTTGTTGCCTTGCAAATTATGTTGTCTACATTTGCATAATAAAAAAGGTGTTTCTCTATCTCTATGTCAATTTGTTGGAACTTCTAGGCCTGTTCAGTTCTATTTAGAAAAGAAAAACACAAACTCATTTGACCCTCTCCCAATTGGCATTTTATTGAAGGAATTGGAAAAAGTTTGAAAATATTTGCATTCTTTTGTAATTGTCCCAATAGTCCAATTTGAACTTAAAATATTCTCATGCTGTAGATATTAGAGACCCTATTGGTCCTATATTTGTAGTGGAATAACATCTTGCTAAGATGCATTAATGGTTGATCAAAGTTTTACAATTTGTCTTTTCACATTTATGTATCCATTTGATTTCACCCCTCGTCCATTGCAAACAAGGACGATGACATTCTCAAAAGGAGAATATTATCCATCCTGCTACAGGCCATTTAATGCGGCGGCAGCAGGATGGTTTCCCGTTGGATCTCAAGCATCTTGAGATCCAATGGCCAGCCAGCTTATTGCTGCCGCATTAAACCGCCTGTAGCAGGATGGATAATGTTCGCCTTCTCAAAATAATGTGAAAGGCTACAGTGTACTTTTCCAAAATTGTATACTTTATAATAAATGATTACAAACAAGGACGATGAAATTTTGAAATTATTGAAAAGGGTTAACCGTACTTTCTTGAAAGTTTATAATTTTAGGAAATTCACACAAAATATTCTAACAAAGACAAAGTCCAAAATGATTACAATAGTATAACCTAAATAGGAAGGTATAATCATCTCAAGTGATTTCATTCCTCGCCATTTACTGCTCACCACACTCCTATTATATTTTCCTTTGTTTAAGATTTGGAATCCATGTCCAAGTAATTTATTGTGGTTGTATATAGTTTACCAATCTGCAAATTTTCTTTTTTTTTCCCTCGTGACAAATACAACCTAATATTTGGAAATTGGAAGTAGAGAGCTCATGAACATTGTGAGTCATTATGAATAATACACATTGGTCCTTGTTTTTCATTCCAGTGAACATTTTGAGCAATGACAAGTTTCGTTGATCCTTGAGGTGTCTTGGTTCTCTATGAACAACATTGTGACCAACGTTTTCCATATTCTTTTTCAAAGCTTCCTAATCTCAGTTTGTTAGCATGTAGTACATGGATGGATTTCTAGATTTATGGCTTGGTTTCTCTCACTATATATGTTATTATATAAGATCGGTTGAGAAATATAGGTTTATGGAGAAATGTTCATTTAATTGGTGTATTTTTAAATTATATTGTTCATTTTATTGGTGTATTTTTAAATTATATTGTTCAACAATATTGTTATCAAAGTTTATTTTATTTTTGCATAATGAAACCACATGATGCAAGGAATCAATGCTGGAAAATATGTCATCACAATCGATGAACTCTTAAATAATGAAATTTCTTATATTAAAGTTGAGCTTCATGTTTTGCAGTCAGTAATGGCGTTAGGCAATTATATTTCATATGTTCAATGAATATGCAATGTGTATTTTTATTTTGCTTCTAAGCATTCTATCCTCTATTCTACGTTGATTTTGTTTTCGAGCCAACGTCATAGCTAATCCATTCACCTTGTTATATTTGTTAATGAGTATGGAACTTACCATACTAATAATAAAGGAGAACTCTATATATATTCTTAAACATATGAATGAGATAAGTGCAGGTGATCCATTAACCATTTTCAAATGGTTTATATAACCATAAAAGGAGAACTCTATATATATTCTTAAACATATGAATGAGATAAGTGCAGGTGATCCATTAACCATTTTCAAATGGTTTATATAACCATAAAAGGGTAATTTATCTCAAGTAATTTATTGTGGTTGCATATAGTTTTTTAGTTTGCAATTTTGTTTCTCATGACAAATACATCCAATATTTAGTTTCTAGAACTGGAGAGTTCATGAACATTGTGAGTCATTATGATGATATACATTGGTCCTTGTTGCTCGGTCCAAGGAGCATTTTAAAAAATGACAAGTTTCTTTGAGCCTTGAGGTGTCTTGGTCCTCTGTGAACCATTGTTTTCCATATTCTTTTTCAAAGTTGCTTAGTATTAGTGGGGTAGCATGTAGTACATGGATGGATTTTTGGATTTTTGTCTTGGTTTATCTTACTATGGTATTACATAATATTTGTTAACAAAGATATGTTTATTATGCATAAATGTTCATTTGGTTGGTGTACTTTTAAATTCTGTTGTTCAACAATATTGCTATAAAAATTTCTTTGATTTTTGCATTATGAAATCACATGATGTAGGGAATTAATGCTGGAAAAGACATCGTCACAGTTGATGAACTCTTAAATAATAACATTGCTTATAGTGAAGTTGAGCTTGTTGTTGTGTAGTTAGTAATGGCATTAGGCAATGATACTTCATATATTCACTACATATGCAATATGCATTTTTATTTTTATTCTGAGCATTCTATCCTCTATTTTGGATTTATTTTATTTTCAATCCAGCATAATAGCTAAGCCACTCATTTTGTTATCTTTGTGGATGAGTATGGAACTAACCATACTAATAATAAAGGAGAACTATGTATATTCTTGAGTATATGAACAAGGTAAGTGCGGGTGATCCATTACCCATTCTTAAATGGTTTATATAACCATAAAACAATGAGGTATGTCAAGTAATTTATTGTGGTTGTAGATAGTTTTCCAGTTTGAAAATTTTCTTTCTTCCCTCATGACAAATGCATCCAGTATTTGTAAATTACAACTGGATAGTTCATGAACATTGTGAGTTATTGTAAGTGGTACAAATTGGTTCTTGTTTCTTACTTTAATGAGCATTTCTATAAATGACAAGTTACTTTAAGCCTTGAGGTGTCTTGGTCCTCTGTGAACAATATTGTGACCAATGTTTTCCAAAGTTCTTTTTCAAATCTTCCTAGTCTCTATGCGGTAACATTTGTATATGGCTTGCTTTCTGGCTTTTTAGGTTGGTTTCTATGGACATGGTATTATATAATATCGGTTAAGAAAGATAGGCTTATGATGGATAAGCATTCATTTGATTGGTGTAATTTTAAATTATGTTATTCAATAATATTTCTATCAATATTTCTTTGATTTTTTCATTATGGAACCACATGATACAAGGAATCAATGTTGAAAAAGATGTTATCAAAATAGATGAACTCATAAATGATGACATTACTTATAGTGAAAAAGAGATTGATGATGTGCAGTAAGTAATGGCACTAGGTAATGACATTTCAAATGTAGATGACGACGTTTATGATGGTGTTTTTGTAGTGTTTGGATGGATTCATTCAATTCATATATGCCATGGAGTGAAATTGAGCCCTAAAGATGCAAATGTGAATATTATTAAGGTCACAAGCAACATCTCCCTTCCATATGAGGATAAACTAGAAGGTTGTAGTCGTTTGAAGAGGAGGGTTCAGCGGTATTGCATTATAACTTCTCTGCTTATAATGTGTGTGTGTGTGTGTATTTAGACTAAGTGTATTATAATGTTGGTATTTGGTCTTATGTATATTATTGAGCATGTTTCATTAACTGATATTGGATGAACATTAATATTGTGCAGTAATAATATACAATTTCATGGTATTTAATAAATTATTCATATCATATAAATTTGTATTAGCAAAAATAAAATGAATATGAAACTACAACTACAAGAAAAAAATGAATATGAACCATATATCAATGCACTATTATTTAGTTATATAGTTAGTATGAACTAACGAATTAATGAACTATATAGTTATCACTAAATATACTATGAACCATATTTAGTATAACTATTACCATGAACCATATTTAGTATAACTATTATCAATATACTATTATTTAGTTATATAGTTAGTATAAACTCACTAATCGATGAACCATATAGTTATCACTAAATATGCTACTAATTGACGACAATTAATGAGTCATTGAACACACAAATATACTACCAACTAATGACAATTAATCACTCATTAAATGACCAAATATACTACCAACCGACAACAATTAATCACTCATTATATGAGCAAATCTATGACCAAATCACAACAATTAATCACTCATTATATGAGAAAATCTATTACCAACTGACAAAAATTAATGACTAATTAAATGAGTAGATATACTACCAATTGACGTTAATTAATGACTAATTAAATGACTAAATCAACCACCAAATAACAATAATTAATGACTAATCAAACAACTAAATATACTACTAGTTAATGACTCAGATAAACCAATAAACAACTAAGCTAAATATGACTAAATTTTAGTCACATTATAAAGGACTACAAATATAATGTCGGTAGTCACCTACCTCAAATTAGTTGTTTATATTATACATGTTTTAGTTTTTTTTTAGTCACAAATTTGTCATTTTGTATTAGTGATGAAAATGAAAACACAGTTGGTTGGTGGTAAAAGACTTACCCGGAGACAGACCTTCGATTACACTTAGATTTACCTTCATTCCCCCAGACACCTAATGTGGAATTACACTCCCTGAAACTCATTCGCGCACACACATCCCTAATTCACTTACACCCAATGACTTCACCACCATGCACAGATCAATTGCTTACTCTACGTAGAAATTGTCAATTTACCCTCACGTCTCAAACACTCCTACCCTTAATGTAGTCACTAAACCCTCTTTCATGTCAGCAAACTCGTGTTAACCCGAACTGTTATCTAAGAGAATTGGTTGTAAGTGAGCCCTAAGTCCTAAGACTATCCTAGTGAGTTATGCTACTCGTATATGCATGAGAGGCCATGAATGAAAGTTATAGGTAGATCCCCAACATTAGGCAACCTACTAGAATCTTTTCATGTACACACTAAAAGCACTTGGAAAGATGGATTTCCCGAGAGACCTAGATTGGTGAAGGGGATTCTTGATCCTGGAAGGTGTTGTGTGGGGAAGGTATTGTGGAACCAAGGTATGATAGCTATTGAGGCTACTGTATATCTTTGTGTGAGAATTTAGCTTGGTGTGGAGATCAGAATGGGTTGTGGGCTGAGATATAGAAACCTGTAGGTGTTTCCTTCACCCTGGTGGACCCATAGCCCAGCTTGGGGGTGGAATCTCAGCAGAAATAGTATATGTTGGACATAATACCTATGATTGGGTGGAAAATCACACTTACAAAACCAATTACATGGATCCTTGTTCCAGATAAGTATTTCTAATGTGTCCAAATTTGAAATATTGTTGCTTGATGAGTATTGAGTTATGAATATGCCTATGTTATGTTATGTTGGTAAATGCATGTATCAATTTGTGCATAATGAGTTGTATTTCCATTGTGTTTATTATTATACATCTGCACACTATTATTCTCAATATAATTTGTACATGACCTTTGGGCTTAATTAAGAACTCATAATCGTTCATATCCCCCTATTTATGGTTCATTTGATAGATGGGGACAATACAAAATGGTATCGAAGGTCTAGGTTGCAAGACCAAAGCACGGTATGGGACAGAGACCCACATTCACAAACATAAATAGGAACCGTAGGAGAAGTGCTTAACAAAATTTCCCTAAGGAAACAATGGTATCAGATTGTTGAAGTTGTAGGGTAAATTCCACAGTGGAGTCTCGTTGTGGTGCCAAGTGGTGGAGTCCGATTACTTATCGGAGTTCTGCATCAGGGTTAAAATCAATGAATGAATCTAGGATAAGCCCCAAAATTTTGGCCCGACGATGTGTTGGAGACCACATAGTAAATCCCGGCCAGGGTGACGAGTAGCAGAAACTTACGGGATAGAGAAGCTTTTCTTAGGCGACCTGGAAAGAAGGTACGGTGAGAAGTATAGTGGAGCCCCATGGTGATGGCAAGTGGCAGGATCCAATTGGATATTGAATCTATCATGTTGGAGTTACCACTGAGGGTATTTGGAAGGATCCCCGAAATTAAGGTCCAACGGGACACATGTCGGCGTAGCGGAGTTTTGGCATTGGAGTCTCCCTGCGACGTTCCATAAGAAAATTCAACAGGAAGGTCTGAAGAGAAACCTCGATAATGAAATCCCAATAGCTAATCGGAGCATGACATGTGGCGAGAGCCAAAGGATTTTTGGATATTGATATTGGAGGTGAGAGTAGTGGTACTCGAGAAATCCTCGATGAATTTATTCTGATGTTCAATCAAGAATTGACATGTGTCAATAGTGGAGTGGACAACAGAGTGTTCACTGCAGAGTTTCCAAAAAAGGTGCAGTGGAGAAGAGATCCATGGGTGCCATGGAGAGAGGTCCACGTATACTACAGAAATAAGTCCACTAGTGCAAAGGAGAAGAGGTACGTGGGTGTAGTGGAGGAAAATTCCGTAGGTACATTTTAGGAAATCCCGATAGGAAGCGTTGATGGGGGGACACGTGTTAGAGTTTTGCATGAGAGTTATTTTACGGTATCATGACCAGAAGATCTGATGAAATTTTTTTGACAACGAACCCTGAGAGGACACACATTAGCACGTCAGAGCTTTGGCATCAGAGTTGTTCCATGGTGTCATGGGATGAAGGCCCGAAGGAGAGCCCCAAAGGGGGACGCGTGTTAGCATTACAATGTTTTGTAGCGGAGTACCTAGTTGGAGTTTGCAGAAAAGTGGCAATGAGCGAAGTATGATAGCTAATCAGAATATAGTAGAGCCTTGGAAAAGAGCTGCTCGTGAGAGATGGAATGGATGATGTGGATTAGCCACATGGGCCAATGGAAGAGTAAAAGCAATGTGCCGTGAATGGCTAGAATCTAGCCGTGCTTGTTCGACGGATTGAGATGGATCGTTGGAATGAGTTGAGGGGGATGGATTAGACCCATCGCCAGAAATAATTCGTCAGTAATGAATTAGAGGTTCTCACCTGATTATTCGATGCTGGAAAGGGTGCAAGAATTAGAAAATTCAAATAGTTTGAAGGGCCATAACTTCTTACTCAGAAGTCAAAATCGTGCATGATTATAGTCGATCAAAAGCTTATCCATGAGAGAATGATTGTGCATAGTCAAATTTCAAAGGGGTGAGTTAGATGTTTCCAAAATTTGATCAAAAAATTCCTATAGCCCCAGTTTGACAGAAACTATCGATATCATTAAGTTCTCAGAATGCATGAAATTTATTTTATCATTTTTTTAGAATTTAATAAAGATAATAAATCTATTTATACAAACACTTTTGTAGATTCATTACCCTAAAAAGGAAAGTTAAGGATCCACATTCATTAGGTAATACCTGGAACCCTTGGTCTTGGCTGGCCCAATAGAACCCTCATCATGGATGATGCTAGCGATCCCTGGGAAACTGAGATAGAGTTTGTGGGGGGGGAACATTCAGATTGAGTATGCAGATATAGATTCCAACGGTAGGAGAAATCAAGTAACTCCCCCACATATTGCAGAAACCATTAGAATCCTAAGAGTGGAGTTGTAGATTTGTTGAGTAGACAATGAGAAGCTGATTAAATCCCAGGAGGAGCAAAACCAGCTAAATCCAACTATGCTACAAATATTAACAGACATCCAAAGAAAGATAATCCTACTCAGCACTCAAAAAATTAGGAAAAGTGTGGGAGTGGCTCAAGTAGACATTCTCACAAGAGGACCCATAGCTCAAGAAGAGTTTCTAGAGATGGGAAATATATACCAGAAATCTCTTCTAGTGAGTCATCTAACTCTAAAGGATCCACTGAAGGTTCAAAATCTTCTTCTCATAGGAAAACGAGGAATAGGCCATTCAAGAACAACTCTCATGGAGAGTTTAGGAAGGAAAAACCTCCTACATTTGATGGTAAATCAAAGTCTATTGGGAAGTTGAGGCTTGGCTTCTTGGGATGAGGAAGTATTTTTAGATTCATCACTACTTAGGAAACATGAAGGCGGGGATGTCCATATTCAATCTGAACGAAATATCTTCCATATGGTGAGATCACCTTAGGGAAGTGAAGAATATCAACGAAAGGAATATTATGTGGAAGAAATTCAAGAATTGATTCAATCAAAAGTACCTCTCTAATAGGTACTATGATGGAAAGATCAAGGAATTTCATGATTTGAAGTTGGGACAACTAACCATGGAAAATATACCAATAATTTCTTGGAGCTGCTAAGATATGTTAGGTATATTAGAGATGAGAAAGTTAAGATTCAACACTTTCTCAGTGGATTTCCCGAATCCTACAAGGATAGGATTGAGTTTGATGAAACTTGAACTCTAGATGAATCCATGAGTAGTGCCAAGTACTATTATGAGAAAAATTAAAGTAGGCCAGAATCCTAGAACGCTTGGAAGGACAAAAAGAAGGAGAGGTTTGACCAAAGGAATAAATGATTCAAGACTCCTCAGTTCGGAAACTAGTAGAGGAAGCTACCACCAAGTATGGATAAACCAATTAGGATGTTGGGGGACAAGCCAAGCAAGTAGAGAGAACCCCTTAAATGATGGGGATGTGGAGAAGACCATAGGATTAGAGACTTCCCACATTAGGATGGAGTGGAAAGCATGTTGAATTCGTCCAAGAGACTAAAACCAAGGGCCATCTAGTAAGGACTATTCCTAAAATTTATGCAGCGTTAGAGGACCACAAAGAATACCATCAATCAATGGTGGTTGAAGTTGTAGGTAATATTTCCAAGCAATATATTTATATTTTGATTGAACTTGGATCTAATCACAGTTACATCACTCCTAGAATGGTTGAGATTTGTGCTTTTAATATAATAAAGCATGAAAGATCATGGTTGGTTCATCTAGCCACCAGAACCAAGAGAAAAGTTAGTGAGCTAGTGAAGAGTTTTCCATTGGAATGAATGGGCTATTTACAAGGATGGATTTGAACATTCTACCACTTGGATCTTATGATGTTCTCACTGGGATGGATTGGTTGGAATAACACAAAATGAAGTTGGAATGCTACAACAAGACATTTGAGTGCATTGATGAAGAAGGGAACCCCAAAGCAGTAAGAATCATCCCAAAGGATGTTTCTGTTAGACAGATTTCAGCCATACAGTTAAAGAAGTTCTCCAAAAAATGTTGTAGGTTGTATGCAACCCATGTACAGTGAATGTAAGAAGAGGAATATGTGAGATTGGAGGATTATAAAATCCTACAAGAATTCAAGGATGTATTACTCAATGAGGTGGCAAGCCTACTTTCAAAGAGGGACATTAATTTTACAATTCATGTTGTGCTAGGAATTGCACCCATGTCTAAGACACCTTACAAGATGAGTGCCCCAGAGCTGATGGAGATGAAAATGCAGTTGCAGGAACTGTTGGAAAATAAATACATTAGGCCGAGTGTGTCTCCATGGTGAGAACCTGTCCTATTTGTGAAGAATAAATATAGAATGCGCAGGCTATGTATTGACTACAAACAATGGAAAAAATACACAGTGAAGAACAAGTAGCCATTGCCTCGAATTCATGATCTCTTATATCAAATGAGAGGAGCAAGAGTATTTTTGAAGATCAACCTCAAGTAAATTTACCATAAGGTCTTAATTAAAGAATAATACATCCATAAGGCAATGTTTAGGATGCGATATGACCATTATGAATTTACGGTGGTGTCATTTGGTCTTACCAATCCACCAACTATTTTCATGTGCCTCATGAACAACGTGTTCAGTCAATATTTGGATAAATTCATATTGGTGTTCTTAAATGACATTCTAATCTACTATAAGAAGGAGAAAGAGAATGAGGAGCATATAAGAATGGATTTGTAACTGCTATGGAAGCATCAGCGACCTATGAAAAGCTCAACAAATGCAATTTTTACAAGAAGCAGATTCATTATTTGGGTCACATCATATCAATAGAAGGCATATCGATGGACCCAAAAAATATTGAAGTGATTATGAAATGGTAGACCCCGAAGAATGTGACAAATGTGAGTTCTTTAATGAGCCTTGTGGGTTATTACATGATATTTATTGAGGGATTCTCTAGAGTTGCACACCCGACCACTTCTTTGTAGAAGAAAGGGATTAAGTTTGAAGGGATGCAGAAGTGTGAAGGAAGCTTCCAATTCCTGAAGAATCTCCTCACCGGCGCGTTGATTTTGAGAATTGCAGACCATGAAAAATATTTCATGGTATTGTATGTATTCATGGAAGAAGGGAATCAGAGAATTTTTTATGCAGGAAGGCCATGTGGTGATTTATGAATTGTGGAATTCGAAGGAGCATGAGAGGAATTGCAGTACCCACAATCTGGAACTTGCTTCCATAGTGCACGCATTGAAGATGTACAGGCACTATCTGGTGGGCAGGAAATGTGAGTTTAGAATAAACTTGTGCGGTCTCAAATTTTTTTTGAACAAACAATGCTTAATGTGAGTCAAGCTAGATGGCTGGAGTTCTTCTGTGAATTTTTTTTAAGATCAAGCATATAAAAGGAAAGGAGAACAAAGTGGTTGATGCACTTAGCGAGAAGATGCACATAACGCATGTGGCATCCATTTGTATTTTTAGTTCATACCTGAGGCAAAGGATCGTTGATTCCCTTGCTAAATATGAGCATTATCAATAGGTTAGGAATGATTTTCAACAACCGAACACTAAGAAGAAGTATGAGGGTTACCATCTGCAAGAAGAAGGACATCTTACCTTTAAAGGAATAATGTATATCCCTAACATTGGGGGTTTGAGAATGACTTGTATGGAGGGGTATTCTAGTCACCCAAGGTATTAGAAAATGATCTCTATCGCCAGAAAGCAATACGTTTGGCCAGGGATGAAAAATGGCATTGTTGAGTATATTTCTAAGTGTTTTAAATGTCAACAGGTGAAGGTTGAGCATAAACACCCATCATATTTGTTGCATCCATTACCCATACCCGAATGGATATGGGAAGTAATTTCCATGGATTTTATTACAGGGTTTCCAATGACGGCGGGTCAGCATTATTCCATTGTGGTTGTGGTGGAAAAATTGTCAAAAGAAACACATTTCATACTTGTTAAGTCCAGTTATAAAACATATGGTATTGCGAAGAGTTTTATAAAGGAAATCTTTCGATTACATGGTTTTCCTAAAGCTATAGTTTCATACAAGGATACTAATTTCACTTCCATTCTTTGGAAGGGCTTGTTCCAATATTTAGGGAACTTAGTTGAACTTAAGCACAACCTACCATCCACATATAGATGGATAGACAGAAAGAGTCAATCAAGTGCTTGAAGGCATGATTCGCATGTATGTGATGTACAAACCATCCGAGTGGGAAGCTTACCTACATTTGGTCAAATTTGCTTATAACAATGGGTGGAAAGCGTCACAAGGAATGAGTCCATTTGAGGTTTTGTATGGTAAAAGGTGCAAGACATTGGTTACTTAGGATAGTCCAGAGAACAAAGTTACTCTTGGGTAGAATTGCTTAAGGAAATGGAGCAAGAGGCTGCAAGAATTAATTAGAATTTAAAGGCATCCCAAGATAGGAAGAAAAGCTACACAGAAATAGAATGCATAGGGAATCCAGTGTTGGGGATCATGTTTACCTTAGAGTGAGGACAAGGAAATGTTCCTTGAATCTCGGGATTTGTGCCAAGTTGTCACCAAGGTATTGTGGGCCATTCGAAGTGTTAAAGAGGATAGGGCCAGTTGCATATAGACTTGCATTTCCTAATAACACAAGAGACCATAATGTTTTTCATGTTTCTTTGCTTAAGAAATGTGTACATGATCCTAACCATGTGATAAATTTGGATGTGATTTAGGTGGAACCCGAGGGAGAATTCCAAACCTAGCGACTATGCATCCTAGACAAGAAGGTAACATTGCTTCGGAAGAAGCCATTGGGTAAGTAAAGGTGTAATGGTAGCAATTTCGTTCCAATGAGGCTACATGGGAGTTGGAGGATGCCATGAGAGAGGCATACCCATTTTTGTTCCATTTTTTAGAAAGCATCGACGACGGTGTTGTTCTAAGGGGGAGGAGATTGTAATACTCCTAGTTTGACCCTTGGAATATATATATATATATAATGTAAATGCTTTCTCATTTGAACTGTGTGATTGGTTATCAAGCTAATCATAATGCAATGCAAATATTGTGCTAATAAATAATATGAATGGACAAAGATGGCTATGTAACGTGCACTAAAGGGGATATGATTCTACTAGAGGGGAAGAAGAAAGGGGGCCTATAGGGGATTGAATCCTTGATTTCCAAGTGTCATCCATAGAGATAATTCCATTGCTTCCATGAGCCTTGAATGAGCCAATTACTTCCTTTACTGCTCTCACCCAATCATGTAATTTCTATGTGAGGTCGGTGGGAGAAGTCCCTTCATATAGTTATGGAAGCATGGAGGTGATAATCTTGAAGGACTATTGCAGGAGTACCTTTTTCCCATTATCAAACGTTATGTCCGGGAGGGAAGGCGGTTTCTTCCTCCTCTATCCTACCCTGGAGTTAGAGATGCCCATCAAACCTGTACGCCTACACACTTGTGGGTGGGAATTCAAATTACTTATGCATCCTCTCGGTAGACACAAATTTCACTCACCTAGACTTACTTGGAGATAGACCTTCGATTACATTCAGACTTACCTTTGTTCAAGCATACACTTGATGTAGACTTAGGCCCCTCGAAACTCATCTGCGTGCACACATCCCCAATTCATTTATGCCCAACAACTTCACCATTGTTCACCCTCTCACATAGATCAATCGTTTACTCTACGTAGGTAGCGTCGATTTACCCTCTCACCTCAAACACTTCTACCCTAAGCGTAGATACAAACCCCTCTTTCCCGTCACCAGATTGTTGTTAACCCTGAATGTTTCCTAAGAGAGTTGGTTGTAAGTGATCCCTGAGTCTTGAAACTGACCCAGTGAGTTCTACTACTCGTATATGCCTGAGAGGATATGAATGAAAGCTACAAGTATATCTCCAGCGTGGGGAAACCCATTGGACTCTTTCTATGCACATAGTGGAATCACTTGGAAATATGGATCGCCCGAGGACTCGGATTGGTGAAGGGGGTTCCTGATCTTGGAAGGTGTTGTGTGGGGAAATTATTATGGAGCCAAGGGTATGTTATATGTTGAGGGTACTGTAGAGCTTTGTGTGAGTATTTGACTTGGAATGGAGATAAAAATGGGTTGTGGGCCGAGATATAGAAACCTATAGGTGTTTCCTTCACCCTGGTGGACTCATAGCCCGACTTGTGGGTGGACTCTTAGCATAAATATTATATGTTGGACAGAGTACCTACGGTTTGGTGGAAAATTGCACTTACACAGCCAATTTCTTGGATGCTTGTTCCATACATGTATTTCTTTGTGACTGAATTTGAAATATTGTTGTTTAATGACTATTGAGTTATGAATATGCCTGTGTTATGTTATGCTAGTAAATGCATGTATTAATGTGTGTAGGATGAGTTTTATTTTTGTTTTTTTATTATTGTGTATATGCCCACTATTATTCTCAATATAATTCGTATATGACCTTCGAACTTAATTAAGAACCCATAATCGTTCCTACCCCCCTCTTTGTGGTTCGTCCGATGGACAAGGACATTACATTCAAGATGATATTTTATGTGAGATGAGAGTGTGAAATTCCCCATGTACTTCTTGTTGCAAGACATGGAACAAAATTGCAGTAGGAAAATTTTAATTAATGGCCAAGTTTAACACAATAATTAATCACTTTCACTTCCTACAAACACCAAATCTAGTTATGAAACCAATAGGTGAACTCTATCAACGATCAATTTCCTCGTTGGGTTTGTAAGCTCAATTTTTTGAAGCTCAAATTTAATTGCAATTCAGAACAACTCATATGCAACTATTTTGGACAAAATTATAACTATTTCACTTTAACTTCATCTATATATTTATAACCAATTCGATTTCTACAAAACTTCCATTTCTTCCTTAGAGATATGAGTTTTCCTTATAGATATGAGTTTTAGATATATCTATGATAAATAAACAATTATATTGAATGTCCAATTACTTGGGAGTTAATTATACTTTACTAAGTTGTTAGATACACATGGTTAATCGGTCATTCGACTGGTAGCTTGATCAAGGTATTTAATGCTTGGTCCCTCACGCTGCATGGGTCATTCGGTCAGTCGGTTGCTCAAGAATGTTTGACCAATATCTCAGTTAAGGAGCTTGATTGAGCACTAAGGGCTTGATCAAGCTATTAAAAACCCAATTTAGCCTTGGATATTGATCAAGATCTATAGCTCGATTGAGTATTTTATTAACCTAGCCAAACCCTTGATCAAGCGTTTAGATTTGGCATAAAAAAGGCTCGATCGATTTCTTATATAATCTCTCAAATGAGCTAGTAATAACTCAATCAATATCTTAAAACAACTCGATTGAGTGTGTGAAAAACTCCACTCCCTCTGCTCGCCTTGCCAAGAATTGTTTCCCATCTCCATCGATACAACCCACAGCGGAAGGGCATGTCAAATAATATCAAAATTGAGCAAAGGCCTTCCTTAACCATATATGAACATTTCTTTTCCATTTTGTTCTTTCAAAGATAATTTGTGAATTCCATTGTTTGTGGCAAGCATAAATTGTGTTTACATTACCACTCCCATAGCTAATATTTGTAGAAATAGGAGGAGGCAATGATATGTTGCTTTGACTTTGAGGGATGGATGAGAAATTTGGAATTGTATATTCCACACAAGGGGTTGAAAAAGGTGTATTAGAAGATTTTTTCCCAACTCCAAGTGTTTCCATTCTAATTTTTTTCTTGATTGCTTGGTTTTAACTCCATTAAGTGGTTCTATGGCTAAGTTTTTCTATTGTTTAATGTGTTAAAACATGATGAAATGAGTAATATCATGGTCAAAATATATGGAAAGTGGTATTTAAACTTGTGTATGCCCCATCTATAAGGAGGGTTGAAAAATGTAGATTTAAGCTTGGCTCCCACTGAAATACTAGATTGTTGCAAAAATTGCATTTCATCTTAGTTCCATATGGAATCTTTTAAAAATAAATCCATGCAAAAAATTTATCCCTTGGAATTTTCACTATTTTGGTTTACGGTTGTGTCATTGTTATGCTTTAGGAATATTTACAAAGTTTGTTGGAAAGAGGTTCACCAATACTTTATAATGATTGATTTATGATTTTTTAAGCTAAAAAGTTAGGGTTGTTATGATATAAATATCCTTGAAAATCCTTGAGAAAAAGGAAAATAATAACGATGCCTAAATAAAATGCATATAATGTCTAAAATAGGTTGAAAGTTCAATGTGACTTTGTGACTTCATTCGCTAAATGTCTAAAGGATTTTGAAGAACCAATGTTGGATCAATAAGGAGATTTGGTTACAAGAAGAGAAAATTGAACCACCAGTGCATGAAGCTTTATTGCAGTATAAGTTTTATGAAAAATGTTTATTCTACATACAAGATGATATGCAAGCACCCAGGACAAGTGTTGATAATACAAACTTTTGTAGGTCAAGTAGAAAATTGCCACCAATTTTATTATTGCAAATGGATGATTGTGTGATGATAACAAAAATTGTTGTGTTTGCATTTGTATCCCTTTTGTTTGACATTATTGAATCTGGTTTCTTCTCTATGAGACACACATATGAAGACAAAGATGAAACTTGTGAAAGGTTATTAGTTAAATTAAAGCAAAAATACATATTTTTGCTTCTAGAGATGATGGACATTTATACGATGTGACAATAATGATTCCTCATATTTAATTAATGTTTTTTTTTTTAAATTCCGTAGTTTTGTGGAACCATACCTTTTGGATGATAAATCTAAGCTAACTAATATCAAAATACGTTAGTACTTCAAATTTGAGCTCATTGATGGTATGTTAGTGATGCAATTTAAATCCTCAAGATGAAGAGTGGTCACCTCCTATTAATCTATGGGCATTATATGCTTGATGGTAGTCCATACTTACCTATGGTGCATTCTCAATTGTTAAATATATGGGTAAGGATAACTTATGATATTAATGAAATAAAAAGGATTAGAAACATATATTTCGTTCTAGAAGAAAGGGATTCAGAAAGGATGGAAATATTAGTGGCATTCCAAGATAATTTATTGGGAACCTGTATATAAATCTTTGGATACTCTTTGAATCTAAACATTGAACACGAAACAACTAATTTATGGTCATCTATACTACAAACAATGCAAAACAATGTTCCTATAAAGCTCACACATGAGGTAATGGAAATGTACTTGCACAATTGAGGATTTCTACATTGGACATCTATGTAAAAGCATAGAGTTTTATTATGTCCAAATGATGATGTTCTTGAAGGACATATGTTCATAGTAGAATTTACATATAAAGATTGTGAGAAGAATAAACTGTAATTTATGTAAGTTATTTATTATATACAACATATTAGTTTCTTATTGTTCACCTTTTTCATCATTGAACATTGTTACTTTATTACTATTCACCTTATTCATGTAAATCTTGAAGTGCCATTCTTGATCAAACATATACATATATATAATAATGATCATTTAAAATTTTGATGTGGTGAGAAGCATTATAAATCCATCTTTACTTCATATTTATCAATCACTCATAGGAATCAAATCACTTGAGGTGTAAACGTTTTTTCAAATTTTACACTAAAAAAGTTAGCACCTTAAAAAAATTGATCTTTCATAGTACTTAATAAATCCAAAGTTAAAATAGATTTTGACTAACTATTATTGAACATAGCACATTATCATCATCATATCATTATTATTTTGTTTAGTTGTGTTACTAAACTTCCACTCCCTTTGAGGGTTGTGTATATCTATTAATAACTCCAAAGTATTAAATAAATTTAACCTCTAAACTAATTTCTAAAATTAATTTTAACTCTATTATAATTAAATGATTAAATAAATAATTTAAAAACTAAATATCTATAATAATAAAAATATTTTTCTCCATAATACATATTATAAACATAACTTTATTCAGTATCATTTATAATAATAAAAATATTTTTCTCCATAATACATATTATAAACATAACTTTATTCAGTATCATTTAGTGAATTCTTATAAGTTTACAAATATAAAATTTCTAAAATTAATTATAACTCAATTAATATTAAATGATTATATAAATGATTAAAAAACCAAATATCTATAATAATAATAATATTTTTCTCCATAATACATATTATAAACGTAACTTTATTAAGTATCATTTCGTGAGTTTTTATAAGTTTAAAAATATAAAATATCATGTAATACATAGTTAACAAGTTGAAACAATCTGATTATTAAAATTATAATGATTACAAATCTTAGCAATTGCCCCAAAGGGTGCAAAGGAACGTCGATAGAAAAAATAAAAATAAATGGAAATTTAAGTAAATATGATGAAACAAAAAAAAATAAAAAATAGTGAAATAGATGTCATGAAGAGCTTCTTCATCATCATTGAAATGCCATGAAGAGAACACTAAAATAGCAGAAATTTTGGGTGGTTAACTCTATGCTTAGATTCCAAGATAAATGTTTCACTATCAAAGATGAAGTGGACAACCTTTTGCTCAAAGAAATGATAAAATGATGATGCAAATAGAGGGAATAGCATGTGTCGTGTAGTTGGATCACTTATCAGAAGGATGTCATAGTGAAATATTCTTCACTATTGGATCAGCAAGATCATTCGAGTCTATGTTATGCAAACATAGTCACATGCCCAAGTAGTAGATTCAAGGGAACTCAAGACCATATCATAAGAGTGGGAAGGGATTTTTGGGATTTGTTAGAGTTTAAATCTCATTTGTGTTCCAATTTTGGAGAGGTGAACAAGTAGCATGTGTCGCAAAGTTGGATCACCCATCAAGAGGATGTCATAGTGAATTCTTATTCACTATTGGATCAACAAGAGAACTAAGAACCAATCTAAGTGGGATTCCTTTGGACATTAGATCAGATTTAACAATAAAAATCCCACTCACTATAAACTTGTCCATGAATCAATGATCCATGATGGAAGTGACATCTTAAGAGCTTCAAAAGATAAAATTGGCGCTCATCCCTCGGCTACATTAACAAAGCATCACAAGAGCACCTACAGGGATTCTATATCAACTCTCACATGCATGGATTGGCTAGCATTTCAATAATCCAATAAACTAAAGTGGTCGATGTTCTAGTTGTCATAGTTAATGATTAATGGTTTCTAATTCCTCTATAGAAATTGGCATCTTGAGATCGAAGAAGGGATTGTAGTCCTCCGGTGAGAGCCATGTATAAAAGAGACATTTTGATCCTCTTAGAATTGGTCCTCTATTATTGTAATATATTAGAGTAGTTTACATTTATTAATAAAGAAACTTGATATCTAGTTCATTATATTGTTTTGATATGGATTTTATTTATATGTACTTATATAATGACTTGAGTTACATTCAGTAAAAACAATAAGAGCATATGTTATAATTGATGTTCATGCAAAATTGGCTCGTATGTCCACATGGATAGTTGTTTGCATACATTGAACCACTATGGGAGCATGGAAAACAAATATCAAGACTTGGTTTTAGAAGGAACATAATACATCAAGAAACCATCGAAAAGCATATATGAAAATTGAAAATAGTGTTCCATAGATATACATTGATGGTAGGAAAAACCTCATTTAGAATGAATGATACTCAAGACGAGTCCAACTAAATATGCTGACCAAAATTCGAACATAAGAATTGATTTATAAAGTTGATAAGCAATTCTATTTTGCTGCAAGGTGATAAAGTATTAGTTCTTTCACATATTCCCCCAACCCTGAAAAAATAAAAGGAATCCATGGTACCACTATTTAATGTCAAGATCACCCTCAAATAATATTGCACTCCAAAGAATTTCCCAAGTGTTACTTTGCAGTAAGGACCTGGATTCTACACCTTGGTTACATTTCTATGATCTATTTGTGGTGTCCAACACTTTCACACTTGTGCAAGAAATCTTTTACATAGCGTAAGACAGAATCAAATAGTTTTTCCTACCTTTCATTCACCATAGTAGAAATTTTCAATTTACAAAGAAACACACTTCCACTAAAGGGTGAATGCAACAACATCGATGAAACAAAAAGATTCCTTTCTCTATAGCAAGACTGCAAGGTAACCTACCAAAAAGAACTTCTTAGTTTCTTTTTCTCTCCATATGATTCATAATCAAGTCTGTGGTACTACAAACACATGAAGACTCTTTGGTAGCAGACAGTTGCAGAATGAACCTACAAGCCCAATATTAAAGATGATGAGTGGACTTGCATTTATGAGTTAGATGGACATAAGAAGGATTATGTTGAACACTTATTTATGCAATTATCTTTTTTTTTTCATAGAGCATGAAACAATAATTCACACCAGACAATTGATGAGATTTAAAATTAAAAAAACAGAAATTGATGAAGCAAGGGAAATATGTGTTAGAAGGGAAGATAATTAGGGGAATCCTATAAATAGGGTATACATGGATATCATCAAATAACCTATCACTTTTTTGTTAATTGCATTGACATGTTATGACATGCCTAAAATGGAAAGCACAAGAACATACCCTTTGATATGTATTTCAATGACATCTTAGTCATTTTTTTCCTATGGCCAAAGGATAAAAAATGGCATTGTTGGCAATCTTCATGTTGAGAATCCTACCAAGGAAGTTGTCATGAGATTCATAAACACTCTCATCATAGCACTAAATAAGTCATTACAATTCCCTCTAAAAGTTTCTTTTGAGATAGCAGTAGCACCTTTGAGGATATGATCCGATCAATCTGACACACTGTCATATCGGACATCACGTTTTCCTATACACTAACAATGGTTCTTTTCTTCATTTGTTGGAGTAAAATATACTAGATATTTGGGAATCCTCCAAGCTTTCTTAATATTTTATCCCACAGTTGCTAGTTTGGATTTGTTGAGCATAGTTGTTATTTTGGATTTCTTGAGCATATTGCAGCAACTCAATGTATGGAGCATTACTATTCATCAAATAGTTGTTAGCTTCTATTTCCAAGTTTCCAATATAAGTGGGTCTTTAAGACTTCATTTCTATGCTTTTTTTTGGGTATTTCAACTTTTAGTTTTGCTCAACAATGGTTTCGTTGAGGTAGATGTTTTCATAAACATCACATTATCTCAATTCTTTTACAAATGTAATGCTTGTTCTACTTTCACTCTAGTTATATTTGTCAGGGAAGTATAAAAATATCATATTATCTCCGCTAAGAAACAATGCAGGATATATGGGTTACAACTTGTAGTTTAATTTGTATAAGCCAAGCTCTATGATCATGCCATCTTTCTAATCAAACTAATTGGATAGCTAATTAAGAAAATAAAAAGGGTTTCTTTTGGAAACCAGAATAGGGGTTGAGTTCTGTTTTTTTATCTTTTTCCACAAGGCATACGACTCATAACAAGGTAAAAAGAATATGATCTTATTTTTACAATGACATGATCTGTTTGCATAAATGTTCTAAATCTCTATTTGGAAAAAAAAATTCCATCCATTGTAATTTTATTGTAATTTTAGCATGCTCATAATTTTTAGGAAGATTTTTCTAATTTAATGCCTACATTCAAGGGGATAATCTCATCTAAGTTATCATTTAATACCACTTACCATCATAATTTTGTTCATGTTGATGCATAATTTTGAAGGGATGATATGTTCAACATAATTCTGAGTCATATAATACTCTTCAAAGACATATAATTCATATAACACGATTGACTGATACACCAGGTTCCTTGATGACTTCTCCCTAATGCACAATTAGAATAGTCAGAAAATTCATCATAGAGAATAAGTGAGAAAGACACAAGTTATACTAATGAAATATATCAAAAAATGACAAACAGTGAAATTAACAAGTAAAGACCATTGAACCTAAACACTACTTGTTGAGGGTTCAATTTTGCGAAGGGTGTATTGTGGTATATTTGCCCAAATCTTATATTCTTTCCTTGAATCATGTTTTCCTCCAAAAATAATGACCCATTTTATATTCTTTCCTTGAATCATGTTTTCCTCCAAAAATAATGACCCATTTTAGCCTTACATTACTTATCTTGAAATTTTATTAAAATAGAAACAAAATTAAATTAAAATAAACGAGAATAAATACGACTAAAATATAATATAAAACTAAAAACCAACATAATATAATACTAAACTAAACCTAATTAAAATTAAATTAAAAGAAAAAAGAAATGAATAAATATAATTAAAATAATAAAACAAAAGAAAAGTAATTAAAAAAACTAAACAAAATAAAATAATAATATATTATCTTAACTCTAAGCTAACATATATGTAGACTAACTTTATTAAACTAATCTATGATCTAGCTATTTCAAAACAAATTAACGAAATTAATTAAAATAACATAAAGTAAAATAAAAAACAATTAATCAAAATCATAAGAAAAATAAAAATAAAAAACAAAATATCACTAAAAATCTAGCATCCTAATTATCCTACATATGGAACGAGCATCTTTATTAAACCTCTCCCCTCTTTCTTGAAATTCATTAAAAGTAAAACGTGTTCACGAGTTTCAAAAAGGATTTATGTCTTCGGGCCGACACTCATCGTGAGAACTCCATATCCAGGAGATTCCTACGGGGAAATTTCTTACGAGTCTGATTCGATAGCATTCCCGTCTATAGTTTATTTCTTGATTGAATACCATGAAAACGTCAACAACACGTCAAAAAAGCTATGGCGCAGACGGAGAAACTTTAAGAACACGCCAGATCCGCATCGAAATCGACGGTAGAGGCAAAAGGAGAGGATACACGTGGCGAGATTCCATTAGTCTGAAAGACGAGGAATCTCGCTACCGTTTCCAAACAACTTCTTACTGTGGAAAATGCCGCCCGTTTCCAAACAACTTCTTAATGTGGAAAATGTCTACGGCCTAATTAGTTCCAATTAGTCCTTGCGGAGCAACTATTATAGCGATTGGTTGGTGATGATATTTTTTTGACTTTTTCTAATTTAAATTTTTTTATTCATGTTTACTAAAGTTTTGAAAATTTTGATATTAAAATAGTTATTTTTAAATTTTTTTTTTTTTCTAAATTAAATTATCTAATTTCTGATTGATAAAGGATACATTTTTCCTGTGAAAAATAATTATCAAATTATAAATACTTGAAAAATTGAAAATAAAAAAAAACAAATTAATTAATGAAGTGATTTAAGTGTAGCATGTTCATTGGCTAATATGACCGAGATGTGATCATCTTTGTTATTCATTATCCCGGTTTTATTATTATTTTAAATCCTCCACATGTCCTCTCTTATGCCATAATGATATTAAATCCTTAAATGATTTATAGCTAAATTATCTCGTAGTTTTGACGAAGCCGCCTTCCACAGAGGACCCTCAGCCCTGGGTCAACCTAAGAGGTGTAGGCGCGGGGTAGGACATGTGTCTTCGTAACCCTGTTGAACATTCGCTACATGCTGACATTGGCAGCTTCGTGGCCTACCTTTCCAGCTGGAAATTCCACTTCATGCTCTTTCATATCCTAAAGGGCTATACGTGGAATTTACTTTTAATTTGAAATGGAAAATGGGAAAGAAAAGTTGATGGAGAATTCGGAAGTTAAAATGGAGAATGTGAAAGGAAAGATTAGTTTACTGTTTTCTGGGCTGGCGCATCATTTTTTTGTCGTCTAGTCTGTATTGTTGAAAGTTTTATGATTCTTGGGCCATGGTTGATGTGGCTCTCATCATGCCACACTTCTAATTGTGTCACTTTAGTGAACTTTTATGTGTATGTGTATATGTGTCATTTTAGTTATTCGAGGAGAGGTTTGACCAAAGGAATAAATTATTCAAGACTCCTCAGTTCAGAAACTAGTGGAGGAAGCTATATCACAAGGTATGGATAAACCAATTAGGATGTTGGGAGACAAGCCAAGCAAGTAGAGAGAACCCCTTAAATGATGGGGATGTGGAAAAGACCATAGGATTAGAGACTTCCCACATCAGGATGGAGTGCGAAGCATGTTTAATTCGTCCAAGAGACTAAAATCAAGGGCCAATTAGTAAGGACTATTCCTAAAATTTATGCAGCGTTAGAGGACCACAAAGAATACCATCAATCAATGGTGGTTGAAGTTGTAGGTAATATTTCCAAGCAATATATTTATATTTTGATTGAACTTGGTTCATCTAGCCACCAGAACCAAGAGAAACGTTAGTGAGCTAGTGAAGACTTGTCCATTGGAATGAATGGGCTATTTACAAGGATGGATTTGAAAATTCTACCACTTGGTTCTTATGATGTTCTCACTGGGATGGATTGGTTGGAATAACACAAAATGAAATTGGAATGCTACAACAATACATTTAAGTGCATTGATGAAGAAGGGAACCTCAAAGCAGTAAGAATCATCCCAAAGGATGTTTTTGTTAGACAGATTTCAGCCATACAGTTAAAAAAGTTTTCCAGAAAATGTTGTAAGTTGTATGCAACCCATGTACAGTGAATGTAAGAAGGTGAATATGTGAGATTGGAGGATTATAAATTCCTACAAGAATTCAAGGATGTATTCCTCAATGAGGTGGCAAGCCTACTTTCAAAGAGGGACATTAATTTTACAATTCATCTTGTGCTAGGAATTGCACCCATGTCTAAGACACCTTACAAGATGAGTGCCCCAGAGTTGATTGAGTTGAAAATGCAGTTGCAGGAACTGTTGGAAAATAAATACATTAGGCCGAGTGTGTCTCCATGGTGAGAACCTGTCCTATTTGTGAAGAATAAATATAGAATGCGCAGGCTATGTATTGACTACAAACAATGGAAAAAATACACAGTGAAGAACAAGTATCCATTGCCTCGAATTCATGATCTCTTTGATCAAATGAGAGGAGCGAAAGTATTTTTGAAGATCAACCTCAGGTCAATTTACCATAACGTCTTAATTAAAGAAGAAGACATCCATAAGACAATGTTTAGGATGTGATATGACCATTATGAATTTACGGTGGTGTCATTTGGTCTTACCAATGCACCAACTATTTTCATGTGCCTCATGAACAACGTGTTTAGTCAATATTTGGATAAATTCATATTGTTGTTCTTAAATGACATTCTGATCTACTATAAGAAGGAGAAAGAGAATGAGGAGCATATAAGAATGGATTTGTAACTGCTATGGAAGCATTAGCGGTAT
Organism: Larix kaempferi; assembly: GCA_027924585.1. Classification (NCBI taxonomy): domain Eukaryota; kingdom Viridiplantae; phylum Streptophyta; class Pinopsida; order Pinales; family Pinaceae; genus Larix; species Larix kaempferi. The sequence continues at coordinate 9,069,412 of BSBM01000305.1, forward strand.
GAAAAGCTCAACAAATGCAATTTTTACAAGAAGCAAATTCATTATTTGGGTCACATCATATCAACAGAAGGCATGTCGATGGACCCAAAAAATATTGAAGTGATTATGAAATGGTAGACCCCGAAGAATGTAACAAATGTGATTTATTTAATGAGCCTTGAGGGGTATTACATGATATTTATTGAGGGATTCTCTAGGGTTGCACACCCAACCACTTCTTTGTAGAAGAAAGGGATTAAGTTTGAAGGGATGCAGAAGTGTGAAGGAAGCTTCCAATTGCTGAAGAATCTCCTCACCGGCGCGTCGATTTTGAGACTTGTAGACCATGAAAAAGATTTCATGGTATTGTATGGATTCATGGAAGAAGGGAATCGGAGGATATTTTATGCAGGAAGGCCATGTGGTGATTTATGAATTGTGGAATTCGAAGGAGCATGAGAGGAATTGCAATACCCACAATCTGGAACTTGCTTCCATAGTGCACGCATTGAAGATGTAGAGGCACTATCTAGTGGGTAGGAAATGTGAGCTTAGAATAAACTTGTGCGGTCTCAAATATTTTTTTGAACAACCAATGCTTAATGTCAGATGAGCTAGATGGCTGGAGTTCTTGTGTGAATTTTTTTTTAGATCAAGCATATAAAAGGAAAGGAGAACAAAGTGGTTGATGCACTCAGCGAAAAGATTCCCATAATGCATGTGGCATCCATTTGTATTTTTAGTTGATACCTGAGGCAAAGGATCGTTGATTCCCTTGCTAAATATGAGCATTATCAACAGGTTAGGAATGATTTGCAACAACCTAAAACTAAGAAGAAGTATGAGGGTTACCATCTGGAAGAAGAAGGACTTCTTACCATTAAAGGAAAAATGCATATCCCTAACATTGGGGATTTGAGAATGACTTGTATGGAGGAGTATTCTAGTCACCCAAGATATCAGAAAACGATCTCTATCGCCAGAAAGCAATACTTTTGGCCAGGGATGAAAAATGACATTGCTGAGTATATTTCTAAGTGTTTTAAATGTCAACAGGTGAAGGCTGATCATCAACACCCATCATATTTGTTGCATCCATTACCCATACTTGAATGGATATGGGAAGTAACTTCCATGGATTTTATTACGGGGTTTCCAATGACGGTGGGTCAACATTATTCCATTGTGGTTGTGGTGGAAAAATTGTCAAAAGAAACACATTTCATACTTGTTAAGTCTAGTTATAAAACATATGGTATTGTGAAGAGTTTTATAAAGGAAATCTTTAGATTGCATGGTTTGCCTAAAGCCATAGTTTCAGACAAGGATACTAATTTCACTTCCATTCTTTGGAAGGGCTTGTTCCAAGATCTAGGAACTCAGTTGAACTTTAGCACAACCTACCATCCACATATAGATGGACAAACAGAAAGAGTCAATCAAGTGCTTGAAGGCATGCTTCGCATGTATGTGATGTACAAACCATCTGAGTGGGAAGCTTACCTACATTTGGTCAAATTTGCTTATAACAATGGGTGGAAAGCGTCACAGGGAATGAGTCCATTTGAGGTTTTATATGGTAAAAGGTGAAAGACATGGGTTACTTGGGATAGTCCAGAGAAGATAGTTACTCTTGGGTAGAATTGCTTAAGGAATGGAGCAAGAGGCTGCAAGAATTAATTAGAATTTAAAGGCATCCCAAGATAGGAAGAAAAGCTACGCAGAAATAGAATGCATAGGGAATCCAGTGTTGGGGATCATGTTTACCTTAGATTGAGGACAAGGAAATGTTCCTTGAATCTCTTGATTTGTGCCAAGTTGTCACCAAGGTATTGTGGGCCATTCGAAGTGTTAAAGAGGATAGGGCCAGCTGCATATAGACTTTCATTTCCTAATAACACAAGAGACTATAATGTTTTTCATGTTTCTTTGCTTAAGAAATGTGTACATGATCCTAACCATGTGATTAATTTGGATGTGATTCATGTGGAACCTGAGGGAGAATTCCAAACATAGCCACTATGCATCCTAGACAAGAAGGTAACATTGCTTCGGAACAAGCCATTGGGTAGGTAAAGGTGTAATGGTAGCACTTTGGTTCCAATGAGGCTACATGGGAGTTGGAGGATAGCATGAGAGAGGCATACCCATTTGTGTTCCTTTTTTTAGAAAGCATCGATGACGGTGTTGTTCTAAGGGGGGGGAGATTGTAATACTCCTAGTTTGACCCTTGGAATATATATATATATAATGTAAATGCTTTCTCATTTGAACTATGTGATTGGTTATCAAGCTAATCATAATGCAATGCAAATATTGTGCTAATAAATAATATGAATGGACCAAGATGGCTATGTAAGGTGCACTAAAGGGGATATGATTCTACTAGAGGGGAAGAAGAAAGGGGGCCTATAGGGGATTGAATCCTTGATTTCCAAGTGTCATCCATAGAGATAATTCCTTTGCTTCCATGAGCCTTGAATGAGCCAATTACTTCCTTTACTTCTCTCACCCAATCATGTAATTTCTATGTGAGGTCAGTGGGAGAAGTCCCTTCATATAGTTATGGAAGCATGGAGGTGAGAATCTTGAAGGACTATTGCAAGAGTACCTTTTTGCCATTATCAAAAGTTATGTCAGGGAGGGAAGGCGGTTTCTTCCTCCTCTATCCTACCCTGGAGTTAGAGACACCCATCAAACCTGTATGCCTACACACTTGTGGATGGGAATTCAAATTACTTATTCATCCTCTCAGTAGACACAAATTTCACTCACCTAGACTTACTTGGAGATAGACCTTCGATTACATTCAGACTTACCTTTGTTCAACCAAACACTTGATGTAGACATAGGCCCGTCGAAACTCATCTGCGTGCACACATCCCCAATTCATTTATGCCCAACAACTTCACCATTGTTCACCCTCTCACACAGATCAATCATTTACTCTACGTAGGTAGTGTCGATTTACCCTCTCACCTCAAACACTTCTACTTGAGCGTAGACACAAACCCCTCTTTCCCGTCACCAGATTGTTGTTAACCGGAAATGTTTCCTAAGAGAGTTGGTTGTAAGTGATCCCTGAGTCTTGAAACCGACCTAGTGAGTTCTACTACTCGTATATTCCTGAGAGGATATGAATGAAAGCTACAAGTATATATCTAGTGTGAGGCAACCCATTGGACTCTTTCTATGCACATAGTGGAATCACTTGGAAATATGGATTGCCCGAAGGACTCAAATTGGTGAAGGGGGTGCCTAATCTTGGAAGGTGTTTTGTGGGGAAAGTATTATGGAGCCAAGGGTATGCTATATGTTGAGGATACTGTAGAGCTTTGTGTGAGTATTTGACTTGGAATGGAGTGAAAAATGGGTTGTGGGCCGAGATATAGAAACCTATAGGTGTTTCCTTCACCCTGGTGGACTCATAGCCTGACTTGTGGGTGGACTCTTAGCATAAATATTATATGCTGGACAGAGTACCTACGGTTTGGTGGAAAATTGCACTTACACAACCAATTTCTTGGATGCTTGTTCCATACATGTATTTCTTTGTAACTGAATTTGAAATATTGTTGTTTAATGACTATTGAGTTATGAATATGCATGTGTTATGTTATGCTAGTAAATGCATGTATTAATGTGTGTAGAATGAGTTTTATTTTCGTTTTGTTTATTATTGTGTTAATGCACACTAATATTCTCAATATAATTTGTATACGGCCTTCGAACTTAATTAAGAACCCATAATCATTCATATCCCCCTCTTTGTGGTTCGTCCGATGGACAAGGACATTACATTCAAGATGATAGTTTATGTGAGATGAGAGTGTGAAATTCCCCATGTACTTCTTGTTGCAAGACATGAGACAAAACTGCAGTAGGAAAATTTTAATTAATGGCCAAGTTTAACACAATAATTAATCACTTTCACTTCCTACAAACACCAAATCTAGTTATGAAACCAATAGGTGAACTCTATCAACGATCAACTTCCCTGTTGGGTTTGTAAGCTCAATTTTTTGAAGCTCAATTTTTTGAAGCTCAAATTTAATTGCAATTCAGAACAACTCATATGCAAATATCTTGGACAAAATTATAACTATTTCACTTTAACTTCATCGATATATTTATAACCAATTCAATTTCTACAAAACTTCCATTTCTTCCTTAAAGATATGAGTTTTCCTTATAGATATGAGTTTTAGATATATCTATGATAAATAAACAATTATATTGAATGTCCAATTACTTGGGAGTTAATTATACTTTACTAAGTTGTTAGATACATATGGTTAATCGGTCATTTAATTGGTAGCTTGATTATGTTATTTAATGCTTGGACCCACACGCTGCATGGGTCATCCAGTTAGTCAGTTACTCAAGAATGTTTGGCCAATATCTCAGTTGAGGAGCTTGATTGAGCGCTAAGGGCTTGATCAAGCTATTAAAAACCGAATTTAGCATTGGATCTTGATCAAGATCTATAGCTCGATTGAGTATTTTAGTAACCTAGACAAACCCTTGATCAAGGGTTTAGATTTGGCATAAAAAAGGCTCGATCGATTTCTTATATAATCTCTCAAACGAGCTATTAATAACTCAATCAATAGCTTAAAACAACTCGATTGAGTGTGTGAAAAACTCCACTCCCTCTGCTCGCCTTGCCAAGAATTGTTTCCCATCTCCATCGATACACCCCATAGCGGAAGGGCATGTCAAATAATATCAAAATTGAGCAAAGGCCTTCCTTAACCATATATGAACATTTCTTTTCCATTTTGTTCTTTCAAAGCTAATTTGTGAATTCCATTGTTTGTGGTGAGCATAAATTGTGTTTACATTACCAGTCCCATAGCTAATATTTGTAGAAATAGGAGGAGGCAATGATATGTTGCTTTGACTTTGAGGGATGGATGAGAAATTTGGAATTGTATATAATAATAAAAATATTTTCTCCATAATAAATATTATAAACATAACTTTATTAAGTATCATTTAGTGAATTCTTATAAGTTTACAAATATAAAATTTCTAAAATTAATTATAACTCAATTATCATTAAATGATTATATAAATAGTTAAAAAACCAAATATCTATACTAATAATAATATTTTTCTCCATAATACATATTATAAACGTAACTTTATTAAGTATCATTTCGTGAGTTCTTATAAATTTAAAAATATAAAATATCATGTAATACATAGTCAACAAGTTGAAACAATCTGATTATTAAAATTATAATGATTACAAATCTTAGCAATTGCCCCAAAGGGTGCAAAGGAACGTCGATAGAAAAAATAAAAATAAATGAAAATTTAAGTAAATATGATGAAACGAAAAAAAAAGAATAGTGAAATAGATGTCATGAAGAGCTTCTTCATCATCATTGAAATGCCATGAAGAGAACACTAAAATAGCAGGAATTTTGGGTGGTTAACTTCATGCTTAGATTCCAAGATAAATGTTTCACTATCAAAGATGAAGTGGACAACCTTCTGGAGCCTTCCCTAGCCCCACATTCCTGAAGCGTAAACCACTTGCAACTGGTCTTGCTTGACAGAAAATGATCTCGGCGTCAAGCGTCCTTTGGCAGGGCCCATAGATAAAAGCCTCGAATAGTCACATTCACAGTCTCCACTAGCCATTGGAATAGTCACAGTCTCCACTCGCCTGCCCATTGGAATAATCACAGTCTCCACCCATCTGCTCCATTGCGTAGAACCATAGTAGCATAATTCAAGTACGAATACGGATACGAATATGATTCGGTACGGAAAAAAAATACGTAACATAAAAATCCAATACGGATAAAATACGGAAGTAGTCTTCTTATATGAATAATAATTTTATTTAAATATGCACGGATATATCATAAATGTACACTTAAAATCATTTGTTTATTTCTAGACATGTTATTACAATCAAAATTACTATTTAAAAACAAAAATATAAATCTCAATGTAGTGAGAATAGAGAGTGTGAGAGATAACAACTAGTTAGTAATAATTATTTTTTATAAGAAAGTATGAAATTGAATGTTATTTACATTTTATACTAATTAAATAATTAAAATGTGTTATTTCAAAATTAGTTTTTCAAAATTTAATTTTCCAATGTATTCGTATTTTACCTACACCGAATATTCGACGAATTCGAATTGTTTAGAATTTCCGTACATGAAAGTCCAATACGAGCGAATTATGATACTATGCCTAGAACAATCACCTACCCATTGGAATAGTCTAGAACAAACACATTGGAAAACTCTCTGCATGAAGTCGGAGGGAATTGCCCAAGGCAAGAAATATTGAATGCATCAAACACGATCAATTTAATAATATGACAATAACTACTGTAAGCATTGTTGACAGTGGACAGTGGATAGACTTGACAGTGAGTGGTTGCTTGCACGTCAAGCAATAGCAAATCCCAAGTAAGGTGGGTAAGGTCTAGGTATAAATATTTTTTGGTTATTTTTCTTAATTTTTTTAATACTCGCCAATGATAAAAATTGTCAATTCAAAACCTTTTATCCAATAAGATTTGAATACGATTTTTCAAAAAATAATTTATAAATACGAAATTTAATGAAACTTTTACTTTATAAAAACTGAAGTATTGATATCAACTAATAGGTAAAGATGGAACATATAGTCTCTGCCTATGGCATGGACTAATAATGATCATTTAAAATTTTGATGTGGTGAGAAGCATCATAAATCAATCTTTACTTCATATTTATGGATCACTCATAGGAATCAAATCACTTGAGGTGTAAACATTTTTTCAAATTTTACACTAAAAAAGCTAACACCTTAAAAAAATTGATCTTTCATAATACTTAATAAATCCAAAGTTAAAATGGATTTTAACTAACTATTATTGAACATAGCACATTATCATCATATCATTATTATTTTGTTTAGTTATGTTACTAAACTTCCACTCTTGAGGGTTTGTGTATATCTATTAATAACTCCAAAGTATTAAATAAATTTAATCTCTAAACTAATTTCTAAAATTAATTTTAACTCTATTATAATTAAATGATTAAACAAATAATTTAAAAACTAAATATATATAATAATAATAATATTTTTCTCCATAATTCATATTATAAATGTAACTTTATTAAGTATCATTTAGTGAGTTTTTATAAATTTAAAAATATTAAATTTATAAAATTAATGATAACTCAATTATTATTAAATGATTATATAAATAATTAAAAAACAAAATATCTATAATAATAATAATATTTCTCTCCATAATACATATTATAAACGTAAGTTTATTAGGTATCATTTCATGAGTTCTTATAAGTTTAAAAATATAACATATCATGTAATACATAGTCAACGAGTTGAAACAATATGATTATTAAAATTATAATGATTACAAATCTTAGCAATTGCCCCAAAGGGTGTAAAGGAATATTGATAGAAAAAAATAAAAATAAATGGAAATTTAAGTAAATATGATGAAACGAAAAAAAAAGAATAGTGAAATAGATGTCATAAAGAGCTTCTTCATCATCATTGAAATGCCACGAAGAGAACACTAAAATAGCAGAAATTTTGGGTGGTTAACTTCATGCTTAGATTCCAAGATAAATATTTCACTATCAAAGATGAAGTGGACAACCTTTTGATCAAAGAAATGATAAAATGACGATGCAAATAGAGGGAATAGCATGTGTCATGTAATTGGATCACTTATCAGAAGGATGTCATAGTGAAAGCTTGTTCACTATTGGATCAGCAAGATCTTTCGAGTCTATGTTATGCAAACATAGTCACATGCCCAAGTAGTGTCAAGGGAACTCAAGACCATATCAGAAGAGTGGGAAGGGATTTTTGGGAGTTGTTAGAGTTTAAATCTCATTTGTGTTCCAATTCTAGAGAGGTGAACAAGTAGCATGTGTCGCAAAGTTGGATCACCCATCAAGAGGATGTCATAGTGAATTCTTATTCACTATTGGATCAACAAGAGAACTAAGAACCAATCTAAGTGGGATTCCTTTGGACGTTAGATCAGATTTAACAATAAAAATCCCACTCACTATAAACTTGTCCATGGATCAATGATTCATGATGGAAGTGACATCTTAAGAGCTTCGAAAGATAAAATTGGCGCTCGTCCCTCGACTACATTAACAAAGCATCACAAGAGAACCTATGGGGATTCTATACCAATTCTCACATGCATGGATTGGCTAGCATTTCAATAATCCAATAAACTAAAGTGGTCAGTGTTCTAGTTGTGGTAGTTAATGATTAATGGTTTCTAAGTCCTCTATAGAAATTGGCATCTTGAGATCAAAGAAGGGATTGTAGTCCTCTAGTGAGAGCCATGTATAAAAGAGACATTTTGATCCTCTTAGAATTGGTCCTCTATTATTGTAATATATTAGAGTAGTTTACATTTATTAATAAAGAAACTTGATATCTAGTTCATTATATTGTTTGATGTGGATTTTATTTATATATACTTATATAATGACTTGAGTTACATTCAGTAAAAACAATAGGAGCATATGTTATAATTGATGTTCATGCAAAATCGGCTCGTATGTCCACATGGATAGTTGTTTGCATACATTGAACCACTATGGCAGCATGGAAAACAAATATCAAGACTTTCTTTTAGAAGGAACATAATACATCAAGAAACCATCGAAAAGCATATATGAAAATTGAAAATAGCGTTCCATAGATATACATTGATGGTAGGAAAAACCTCATTTAGAATGAATGATACTCAAGACGAGTCCAACTAAATATGCTGACCAAAATTCGAACATAAGAATTGATTTATAAAGTTGAGAAGCAATTCTATTTTGATGCACTGTAATAAAGTATTAGTTCTTTCACATATTCCCCCAACCCTGAAAAAATAAAAGGAATCCATGGTACCACTATTTAATGTCAAGATCACCCTCAAATAATATTGAACTCCAAAGAATTTCCCAATTGTTACTTTGCAGCAAGGACCTGGATTCTATACCTTGGTTACATTTCTATGATCTATTTTTGGTGTCCTACACTTTCACACTTGTGCAAGAAATCTTTTACATAGCGTAAGACATAATCATAATAGTTTTCCCTATCTTTCATTCACCATAGTAGAAATTTTCAATTTACAAAGAAACACACTTCCACTAAAGGGTGAGTGCAACAACATGGATGCAACAAAAAGATTCCTTTCTCTGTAGAAAGACTGCGAGGTAACCTACGAAAAAGAACTTCTTAGTTTATTTTTCTCTCCATATGATTCATAATCAAGTTTATGTGGTACTACAAACACATGAAGACTCTTTGGTAGCAGACAGATGCAGAATGAACCTACAAGCCCAATATTAAAGATGATGAGTGGACTTGCATTTATGAATTAGATGGATATAACAAGGATTATGTTGAACACTTATTTATGCAATTGTCTTTTTCTTTTTTCTTTTTTCATAGAGCATGAAACAATAATTCACAGCAGACAATTGATGAGATTTAAAATTAAAAAAACAGAAATTGATGAAGCAAGGGAAATATGTGTTAGAAGGGAAGATAATTAGGGGAATCCTATAAAAAGGGTATACATGGATATCAACAAATAACCTATCACTTTTTTGTTAATGTTAGGATATTCCTATACTCCATTCTTGTCCTACTAGCTTTCCAGTCATTTTCATTCTCAGTCATGCATGCCAAATTAGGGTTTGCATGCATTCTAGGTCATCAGTCCCATCACCTAGTCCTCGGCAAACTAGCCCCCAGAGCTTCTTTCAGATAATTTCTAGGCCTCCTAGTGACTAATGCGCCCTCCTTTGCTCCATTGCATGACAAGGGTGCCTTCTTCACCTACCAGTCCAGTTATATTCAGTTATATTGAGTTATCTTCAGTTATTTCCTTGATTTAAGGATTAACTAACTCTTTACTGAGTTTATCACTCTGTTGGACCTCCAGTGAGACAAGAATGACCATTCTGACTCCAGTTAACTCCTATGGCGCCCTCCACTGAGCCTCCTTCACTATATTAGTGCTTCCATGTGCCAGTTACACCAACCACATTCAATTAGACTCAGTTTGACTCCCGGTTGATCATTACTTGTGCATTGATGACTTCACTGATGAGAAGGTGGACTCCTAGTTAGGCATTGATGACTCTCCACTGATTATGGATTTTTGCATGAAGGCCAATTCGAATTCCTCCTAGTGAATTCGAATCCTCATACTCAACATTGTATATTTACCTGTTCACTATTCAGTTTAATGTAACATGTGTAATTATTCTGCCTCAATCAGAGTTTCTTTGGATCTAAGTTCTATTGCTTGTCTTTTCTTCTATTATTCCTAAATTCTTTCATTGTGAGGTTTACATCATCTCTTTGGATCTTATGTGGGAAATTTCACATGGTATCAGAGCCTTGAGAGTATATTCTACCTCCATTCTTGAGAGTTTTTTGTAGGTATTTCGAAGTTCCAGCAGTTGCAGCAGCAGATTCAACAGCTTTCTATTTGCACTTGTTCAAATAGTCAAGATGAGCAATTCGAATGTTGTTTCTTCTCCTATACTTCTCACTCCCTTCAATTACTTCGAATGGAAGGGTGAGATGAAGATTTTCTTGATGACAAAAGGGTTTGAAAGATTGGTTTATGAAAGAGATTCCACACCACATATAGCTAGAGAAAGAATCAAGCATCTAAACAAATTGGATGAAGCTTTTGGATACATATGTCTTTACATGTCCAAAGATCTATTGTTCCATGCTGAATGTTTGAAGTCTCCAAAAGAGTTATGGACCAATTTGGAGAACCTTTTTGGCAAACAAGATGGGATGAGAGGCTACACTCTTGAAAATGAATTGGCTTCTCTGCAACCTAGCAATTTCGAGAGCATTCAAACATTCATCTCAAAATTTTAGAATTTGGTTACTCAATGCAAGCATTGTGGCATCACCAAAAGTGATGAGCAATTAGTACTCTCCATTTTGAGCAAAATTGGATCTCAATTTTCTGTTTTTGTCTCTACTTTCCATTCTGGGCGAATGTCAATCCCTGGATGGAAGTTTCCTACCTTGGAAAAATTTACTACCACTCTCATTCAAGAAGAGGACAAATTGATTGAAATGGGTGCCATCAAAACCTCCAGAGACCTAGCTCTTTTAGCTGGTGAATCAAGTGGAGCGAATGCAAAAGGGGGACAAAAAGGCAAAGGCAAGAAACCTTCAAGATCCAAGAATGACAAACAAAAGAGACCTAATTGTACCTACTGCAAGAGAGGAAACCATCCTGAGCATGCCTGCATGCACAAGAAGATTGATCTTCTAATCAAGCTTCTTGAACAAAACCAAATTGTTGTTCCAAAAGAAGCAAATATGACTGATTCTAGAAGTGGATCTGATGATTGCCATGCTTTGATGGCTGGTTTTTCAAAGACAAAAGCCCTCCTCATAGATTTTGGAGCCTCCAACCACATGATTGCACAAGAAGAATCCTTCTCCTCTTTGGATCTCCAAGATGGGCCTACCATTCACATGGGAGACAACTCTTAGATTTCTTCCAAAGGTTTGGGTACAGTTCATATGGAGCATGGTAAGTTCAAAAATGTCTTGTTTGTTCCTTCTCTTACATCTAATTTGTTGTCAGTATATCAAATGACTCATACAGGATCTCCAAAACAAGTAATTTTTGGTCCAAACAGTAGAGATTACAAAAATCTCCACTGGAAAGGTTATAGCGAATGGGATTGCTAATCATGCCTCAAAGGAATATGAGTTCTCACACTTCATGCCTTTCTCTCAAACTATTTCTTCAGATTCTGATGAAGATCACAGTGACTCCTCTTCCAGTGACTCCTATTCTAGTGAAGAAGAAGATCAAGATTTTGATGTTGAGATCACAGTTCAAGAAGATTCAGAACCAACACCTACTCTCAGTCCAGATTCAAGAGAAATATGTTCTCACACAATCCTTTCTACTACTGAGAACACAGTTGATGATTTATTTGCTTACAGAACTACTAGACTTCAACATCATGCCAACCTTGCATTATGCCATCCATCTCTCCATGAGAGATGCAGCATGATGATGGGGTTCTCTCTTCCATCTTTTGGGAAGACTACTCATGTTCCATTCACTCTAGATACAGAAAAAGTTCCTGAAAGACTTGCTTCATCCTCCACACAGTGGGAGACCTTCCTACATGGGATCAGCTTGCCAAGTCTTTTGCAAAAGTTTTCACTGATGAAAGCTTCTTTCTTTTCTACATGATGGTTCCTTGAGTTATTTGCTGTTCTTTTGAGGGGGGGTATTTTTCCCATGAGGTTTTCCCCATTTCCTCAGTTTATGGACAGTTATGTATTTTATTATCATTTCATTTTTTTTTTGTATGGGTGACCTTTGGTCCTAGTTACCAGGGCCCAGGATGGATTAAGGGGGGGTGTTAGGATATTCCTATACTCCATCCTAGTCCTACTAGCTTTCCAGTCATTTTCATTCTCAGTCATGCATGCAAAATTAGGGTTTGCATTCATTTTGCATGCATTCTAGGTCATCAGTCCCAGCACCTAGTCCTCAGCAAGCTAGCCCCCGGAGCTTCTTTCAGATCATTTCTAGGCCTCCCAGTGACTAATGCGCCCTCCTTTGCTCCACTGCATGACAAGGGCGCCTTCTTCACCTACCAGTCCAGTTATATTCAATTATCTTTAGTTATTTCCTTGATTTAAGGATTAACTGACTCTTTACTGAGTTTATCACTCGGTTGGACCTCCAGTGAGACTAGATTGACCATTCTAACTCCAGTTAACTCCTATGGCTCCCTCCACTGAGCCTCCTTCACTATATTAGTGCTTCCATGTGCCAGTTACACCAACCACATTCAGTTAGACTAGGTTTGACTCCTGGTTGATCATTACTTGTGCATTGATGACTTCACTGATGAGAAGGTGGACTCCTAGTTAGACATTGATGACTCTCCACTGATTATGGATTTGTGCATGAAGGCCAATTCGAATTCCTCCTAGTGAATTCGAATCCTCATACTCAACATTGTATATTTACCTGTTCACTATTCAGTTTAATGTAACATGTGTAATTATTCTGCCTCAATCAGAGTTTCTTTGGATCTAAGTTCTATTGCTTGTCTCTTCTTCTATTATTCCTAAATTCTTTCATTGTGAGGTGTACATCATATCTTTGGATCTTATGTGGGCAATTTCACAGTTAATTGCATTGAGGACATGCTATGACATGCCTAAAATGGAAAGCACGAGAACATACCCTTTGATATGTATTTCAATGACATCTTAGTCATTTTTTTCCTATGGCCAAAGGATAAAAAATGGCATTGTTGGCAATCTTCATGTTGAGAAGCCTACCAAGGAAGTCGTCATGAGATTCATAAACACTCTCATCATAGTAGTAAATAAGTCATTGCAATTCCCTCTAAAAGTTCCTTTTGAGATAGCAGTAGCACCTTTGAGGATATTATTTGATCAACCTGACACACTGTCAGATCGAACATCACATTTTCCTATACACTAACAATGTTTATTTTCTTCACTTGTTGGAGTAAAATATACTAGATATTTGGGAATCCTCCCAGATTTCTTAATATTTTATCCCAAAGTTGCTAGTTTGGATTTGTTGAGCATAGTTGTTATTTTGGATTTCTTGAGCATATTGCAGCAACTCAATGTATGGAGCATTACTATTCATCAAGGAATTGTTAGCTTCTATTGCCAAGTTTCCAATATAAGTGGGTCTTTAGGACTTCATTTCTATGCTTTTTTTGTGTATTTCAACTTTTAGTTTTGCTCGGCAATGGTTTCGTTGAGGTAGATGTTTTCATAAACATCACATTATCTCAATTTTTTTACAAATGTAATGCTTGTTCTACTTTCACTCTAGTTATATTTGTCAGGGAAGTATAAAAATAGCATTTTATCTCCGCTAAGAAACAATGCAGGATATATGGGTTACAACTTGTAGTTTAATTTGTATAAGCCAAGCTCTATGATTATGCCACCTTTCTAATCAAACTAACTGGATAGCTAATTAAGAAAATAAAAAGGGTTTCTTTTGGAAACCAGAATAGGGGTTGAGTTCTGTTTTTTTTTTTTCTCTTTTTCCACAAGGCATACGGCTCAGAACAAGGTAAAAAGAATATGATCTTATTTTTACAATGACATGATCTGTTTGCATAAATGCTCTAAATGTCTATTTGTAAAATTTGTTTCCATCCATCGTAATTTTATTGTAATTTTAGCATGCTCATAATTTTTAGGAATATTTTTCTAATTTAATGCCTACATTCAAAGGGGATAATTTCATCTTAGTTATCATTTAATACCACTTACCATCAGAATTTTGTTCATGTTGATGCATAATTTTGAAGGGATGATATGTTCAACATAATTCTGAGTCATATAATACTCTTCAAAAACATATAATTCATATAAATACACTAGGTTCCTTGATGACTTATCCTTGTTGTCCAGAAACTCACACAATTAGAACAATAAGAAAATTCATCATAGAGAATACGTGAGAAAGACACAAGTTATACTAATGAAATATATCAAAAAATGACAAACAACACTGAAATTAGCAAGTAGAGACCACTGAACCTAAACACTACTTGTTGAGAGCTCAATTTGGCTAAGGGTGTACTGTGGTATCTTTGTCGAGATCTTGTATTCTTTCCTTGAATCTTGTTTTCCTCCAAAAATAATGACCCATTTTAGCCTTGACATTACTTGAAATTTTATTAAAATAAAAACAAAATTAAAATAAACGAGACTAAATACAACTAAAATATAATATAAAACTAAAAACCAACCGAATATAATACTAAACTAAACCTAATTAAAATTAAATTAAAAGAAAAAAAGGAATGAATAAATATAATTAAAATAATAAATGAAAAGAAAAATAATTAAAAAACTAAACAAAATAAAATAATAATATATTATCTTAACTCTAATATATGTAGACTAACTTTATTAAACTAATCTATGACCTAGCTATTTCAAAACAAATTAACGAAATTAATTAAAATAACATAAAGTAAAATTGATAACAAAATAAAATAAAATAAAAATCAATTAATCAAAATTATAAGGAAAGTAAAAATTAAAAACAAAATATCATTAAAAATCTAGTATCCTAAATATCTTAGATATGGAACGAGCATCTTTATTAAACCTCTCCCCTATTTCTTGAAATTCATTAAAAGTAAAACGTGTTCTTACGTGTCAAAAAAGATTTGTCTTCGGGCCGACACTCATGGTGAGAACTCCATATCCAGGAAATTCCTCAGTTCCATTCTCGTGGAAATTTCTTACGTGTCAAATGTAAGGACCCACGAGTCTGATTCTCGATAGCATGCCCGTCTATAGTTTATTTCTTGCTTGAATACCATGAAAACGTCAACAACACGTCAAACAAGATATGGCGCAGACGGGGAAACTTTAAGAACACGCCAGATCCGCATCGAAATCGACGGTAGAGGTAAAAGGAGAGGATACACGTGGCGAGATTTCATTAGTTCGAAAGACGAGGAATCTAGCTACAGTGTTTCCAGACAAATTCTCATTGTGGAAAATGCCGGGTGTTTTCAAACAACTTCTCATTCTGGAAAACCATCCTAAACAGCAATTATAGTGATTGGTTGGTGACCATATTTATTTGACTTTTTTTAATTTTAATTTTTTAGAATCATGCTTATTAAAGTTTTGCAAAAATTGGTATTAAACTAATTTTTTTTTAAATTAAAAATATTTTAAATTTGTTTCTAAATTAGATTATCTAATTTCTAATTGGTAAAGTATACATGTGACTAATTTTTCACGTGAAAAATAATTATTAAATTATAAATATTTGAAAAATGAAAAAAAACAATTTAATTAATAATTATAAATTATAAATATTTGAAAAATTGAAAAAAAGAAAAAAATGAAATGATTGAAGTGTAACATGTTCATTGGCTAATATAACCTAAATAATGAGATCATCTTTCTCAGTCATTATCCCCGTTTCATTATTATTTTAAACCCTCCACATGTCCTCTCTTCTGCCGTAATGATATTAAATCCTTAAATGATTTAGCTAAATTATCTCGTAGTTTTGACTAAGCCGCCTCCCACAGAGGACCCTCAGCCCTGGGTCAACCTAAGAGGTGTAAGGGCGGGCAGGACACGTGTCTTCGTAACCCTGTTGAACATTCGCTACATGCTGGCACTGGCGGCTTCGTGGCCTACCTTTCCAGCTGGAAATTCCACTTCATGCTCTTTCATATCCTAAAGGGCTATACGTGGAATTTCCTTTTTATTTGAAATGGGAAAATGGGAAAGAAAAGTTTACGAAGAATTCGGAAGTTAAAATGGAGAATGTGAAAGGAAAGATTAATTTAGTGTTTTTCAAGGCTGGTGCATCATTTTTTGTCGTCTAGTCTGTGTCTGTATTGTTGAAAATCATAATTAAATTTTGATATCTACATACTTTTTAACAAACAAATTATCATAATATTAAAAATATTATATTTGCAATATAATATTTAATATTATTATATTTGATATTGATTAACTTTAATTAGATTATCAAAATTTTATTTTACTATAAAAATAACAATCACCAAATGACCTGGACTTTATAGAATAACTCCCAATCAAACCAGCTTGTATCCAGGTTCCTTCTCTTACCATGTATATCTACTTTTCCAACCTCACACTTCACTACCATTGACTTTATTCACCACCATTAACTTTATGTATATATACAAACATGGAGCTGATTTATGTTATTTATTATTATTAAATTAACTTGAACAAGGTTAGTTACTATAATTTGGAGGGTTACTACATTGCTATAAACCTATTCCAATTAATCACCATCTGTTCAACATCTACATATTATATAGGTGTCATTCAATACTTTTTTAATTCATATTGTAAAATAATTATATATTTTTATTTAATAAAATAATTTTAAATTGTTGTTTTTATTTTATTATAATTTTAAAACTAATATTAAATTATTGTTTTTATTAAATAATTTTAAATTGTCATTCCGTTGTATAAAATGATAAAAGTTATATTGCTTTTTATAAATTTTATTATATTGTAAATAACGTACATCCATTAGTAATAATAAATTTAATTTATATAGTTAAAAATGATATAATTGAAAGTTTGTTTATTGATTTTAGTATATAGTAAATAGTTATAACAAATTTATTTGTTATAATTAAAATTATATAAATATTTTCTTTTTAATTTTAATGTATTTAATTATTTTTAATAAAATGTTTTTATTTTATTTATTAATTAAACAAAATATTTAATATAATTCTAAATTAAAAATTACTTACTTTACAACTATTTCTAAAATTAAACAAAATATTTAACATAATCCTAAATCACAGACTAGATACTTTGCAACTATTTCTCTTATTATATATTTAATTTACACTTCATAAAATTAGTTATTATATATATATATATTACTGATGACCTTTTCCAACCTATTTATCTCTCGTGTAGTCTAAAAGTTTTACACGTCACACCCTTCCATGTTTTACACTTAGTCCACATTTTTTTTATCCATTTAATTTCACCCCTCTTCCATTACCAACAACGACGATAACTTTCTCAAAATATTGAGAAAGGCTACGTGTACTATTCCGAAACTTTACATTTTTTAATAAAACATTACAGACAAGAACTATGTATAACATTTTGTCCAAAACGATCACAATATAATAGCCTGAATAGGCAGGTAATAGGTCTAATAATAATTTCAAGCGACTTTATTCCTCGCCATTTAAAACAATAAAACTAAAGCTATTCTCATCCACAGGATCTCCAAACACATTTTGATAACACATTTTTTTTGCAACATACGTAAACTGTCCACCGTCTGAAACTATTAAGCGATTACCTACGAAGCTTCCTGACAGCTAATAACGAGAGACCCTACTTGAGTTATGAAGCAACTATATAACGGAGAATTCGGTTTCTACTGAGGCAGCTTGTTGATTTTACGGTGCTTGAACTCTCCGTATGTTTTAGGGTTGAACAATGGCGGGTTGTTCTCATCGATCGTCTCCTTCAAGGGCCCAATAACGGTGTCCAGAGGTGGAGTGCAGAATACAGGCCACGACATTCTCACCCTGTCTTTGCTCACCACGCTCCTATGCAAAATGCTCTTGAATCTGCCATTGCTCAAGATCTGGAAGCCATAGCCACCAATTCATCAATCAGACTGTAACATACAAATAGAGAAAAACAAGAAAAAAGCAATGGAAATTAAATTTATTGACCTCCATCTGGTCGCCTATATGGACGATGATGGCGTTTGGAACGTAACTGGCAGAAACCCAGTTCCCATCTTTGAGCACTTGGAGTCCCGGCACTTCATTGGGTACAAGAAGAGTAAGGGCAGACATGTCCGTGTGGGCCTCAACTCCTAAAGCAAGTTCCGGCTGTGGGCACGGTGGATAGTAATTGATTTTCATCTCCATTTCCAGATTGTCGCCACCCAGTATTTCTTTCAGGGCGGATTCTTCCAATCCAAGATTTATTGAAAGCGCAGCCAGTAGCTTATTCACCACTTCCAGGAGCCTTCGGCCATATTCATCATTCACTTCTCTGCAGATCGGGCCCACAAGTTAGATATACAATAGACTTAAAATGATTTCAGACTGTACTAAAAACATGATTCTGCATATTCCATGGAATATGAGTGATGAGATTGAATAAAAATATTACATGTAAGAGGGTGGATTTTTGGGCCAGGCGTTAAAATCCCTGCGAGAAGGAGGCCACAGCATGTGGAAATAATAATCTAACCATTCGAGCTTGCCTTCCAAGTTAGTAACTAACTTGGTGCCATAGCCTTCCATATTCCCAGCTGCAGGGTTGTTGGAGTGGGCCTCCTTTTCCTCTTGTGGAAGATTGAAGAATTCTTTCCCCACGCCCTGTAGGCGTTGTATCAGCTCTTCCGAAATCCCGTGATTGACAACCTGAAAGATACCCCAATCCTGGGACGCGCTTGCCAATTCTTGAAGAGTTTTGTCACGGAGGTGGCCGGGCACGTCAAGATTGGATAAATCTATAAGCGGGATTTGAGGGGCAGGCTGCTGAGAGCCATTAGAATTGATGGAAAATGTAGTGAAGGCAGTTGACCTCTCGTGTTCAGGCCTAATAAACTGAGCAGGAATGCTCTCTGATCCTCCGCCCGCAATGGCTTGCACTCGAACTGCCATCTCGGCTTTGGCTTCTTTCCCTTTGCAACTCCGACTGAGTGTATGTATGGAATTGCAATTGAAATGGCCTGGAACTACTTGCCATTATATAACAATAGGTACAAGAATGGGTAGCTCCACGACCAGAAGGTTTGATAATCAGGTGAAGCCTTGGTCGGTTTGATAATCAGGTGAAGCCTTGGAGCATTGACCGGCAGGTCGACATATTAAGGAAATATGTTATGGTATAAGTTAATTTAAAGTCGAAAAATATCCGGAGTTTCCGATGCCGATAGAGACTATATATCGACCACTGAGGTAAGTGACCGACCGACAGAGTTATCGAGCATCCTCCAAAGTCTTAGGGTAGGGCAAAGTCTCAGGATAGGGTTCACACATGGAGCGAAGACCACTGTAATCCACATTTGAGGACGCAAACAGAGGTCGAAGTCCTCTTATGCACACGTGTTATTTTAATATGCTGCCTGCTGACTGCTGAGCCAGGCCTGTTGGTGAAACGTATTTGACACACACGTTACTTCAACAACAACCACATGAATTTTATTCCAGATGTGCATGTTACGCATGGCTGAGATGCATCTGTTTTTCTATAAAATTAAAAAAGTTAGTATGCTGTAAACAACATTGTAAAATCCAATTAATTATGTAGCTACTTTCTGAGTATGACTGGTCGAGTAGCCGCCTTTGATGACGTAACAGAGGCTAAAAACCCCTTTCACGCACCTGCAACCACAATGGCGAAGTCTAACCCCTTGCTATGAAGTACAGTGTAGAAAAGCGATATTAATTTAAATTCAAATTTGTAAGAGGGGTTTTGACCAACACTATTCAGTGTGCTTGAGATCCAATTATCAATCGGCCTGCTACAGCTATATTAAATGGCCTGCAGCAGGCTAAATAGTGTTAACTATCTGTTTTACTTTTAGCAACAACTATACTAGATTTTTATGATATCTATAAAGTGTGTAAAGTGTCTACACTCAAGGATTTAAATAAGTACTTCTTAGCACAACATTTAAGGTTGCTGCTATAGAATTATGAATAAAATGTTTAGATGTAAAATGTTTATTAAAAGCATGTATTCAAACTTTAATTAGACATAGTTTTGAATTTTGTAAAATCTAATTTGAATTTTAAAATAATATTTGTGTAAATTATATTATTTTCTTCATTATTGTTTCAATTAGTATCTTCATAGAAACAATACAAAATACATTTAATAATGCAGCTATGGAATTATGAATGAAGTGTTTTGATGGGTGGATGTACCTTGGGTGATTGGGAGGAAAAATTGTTTTTTTTTTACCGTAACTGATGGGTAGATTAAAAATATGCCGGAAAATCAGCTTCCGGAGGCTGTGTTACACAGGAAAATTCTTTAAACAAAACACCGTGCTCAGTCATGAGTGGCAGAGTCCACTGGTGATCCTTGGTCAACAAAACTGAAAACCTGTTGATGCAACGTCTTGCCCATGCTGAACCAGTAATGCTTGGGCCACTAAAGTTTACAGGAATGACTGTAGGCATTAACATTATAACAGCTGATCCAATTATCATTTGAAGTCCAGATATGTGAGGATCGATTTGAATGCAATCTCCAGAGCTGCAGTTCTATCCCCATTGTCTCCAGATTTGTTCGCTGCTAATGGGGGCACAGTCGTTGAAGATGGCTTGTTCATTTGCAGATGATTCATTTCTTCTTGGAGTTTCAAAGTTCGGTATTAAAGGACTCAGAGTTTTCCCTTTCTGATCTAGAGGAGGAGCCAGACTTCTGAGGGCGAGTCTGGAGCTGTTGGAAGGTAGTTCGATCTGAAGCAGTGGGGCACGAGGAGCATGGGACCGTCGAGCTGTGATCCATAGGATCTGGAGGGTCAAACTGGGACAAGGATCACGGGATGTTACAGAGGGAGTCATTCCCGTTGACTGAGAGCGTGCTCTTGCTCAGGAGCGAAGCTATGTTGGCCTCGTAGTCAGCTTGCTTGTTGAGGTGCCGGAGCACATGGAAGAAGCTTATTGATTGAAACTTGCCAGTTAAGATCATTATTTTCTGGAAGATCCGGTTCATTTGGAGGTTGGGAGGACTAGCTTTCGTGCACATGGCCTGCACTACCTGTTTGGAGTCACCGAAGACAGAGATATTTTGAATGTTTAGGCTGATTGCTTGTCGAAGCCCCTGCCACAGAGCATAAATTTCGGCAGAGTTGTTTGATTGAACTCCCAACCCCCAGGCAAAGGTGGATCGAGTGGATCCTGAGGGCGTGAGTATCACTCCTCCTCCTCCCGAAGGACCTGGGTTGCCCTTAGAGGCACCATCGAAGAACAGACAATGAGCTTCCTGCGAATGTCTCCATTTTAGAAAATCCTCTTCATTCATCTGGATTTCCCAAATAGCTAGTGCTGGAGGTCTGGCAGGAGGATGTGCTTGGGCCCTTATGGATAGTGCTGTAAGCCATGTAGTTTCTTTATCCTCCAACATCTGAGCATTCCAAGTAGCGGGTTTATGGTCCATGAGCTCTCCAAGGAGAATTTTGGCTTGCATTGCAACCTTTGAGGGAGGGCTCTCCTTACTTCTGAAAATGCGATTATTCCTTTCAAGCCATAGTTTCCAGAACACGAACTTAGGGAGCAGCATCCAAACTTTTTTGAGCCGGTCTTTTTTGGAAAGATGGAAGGGGGAGGAGCCAGCCCAGTTGGCAAGGAGATCGGTAGTCATAGTGGGCAAATCAAAGCTGGGAATATTTGTAGGAAGGACTTCATACCAAACCTCTCTAGAGAAGGGACAGGAAAGCAGTAAGTGGTCTATGTTTTCTTCGTAATTCTTACAAAGGGGGCATCTAGAGGGGCCTTCCAAGCCTCTTTTCCTTAGATTTTCTGCAGTGAGGATACTTCTATGTGCTATATTCCAGCAGAATAGATCAACTTTTGGGATTGACAAGGTAGACCAGATGAACTTCCAGCGAATAGGATTTGGGGGAACATGAGGGACTGCCGTGAAAGTTTGATAGCCTTCAGCTGTTGTGTAACTTCCGGAATTTGATCCCCAACCTCTCTTGTCCTTGGCAGCTTGGCTCAGTGGGGCTTTGCCCTGCAGCAGCTTGAACAGATGCTTTGCCTCCGCTTCAAGCCTGGGGGGATAGCCTCCTAAGTTCCAATCAATCCAGTTGTTTTCATTGTCCCAGACAGAAAGATCCCAAAGGGTGAGGACTTGCTGCTCCTGAAGCCACTGTTTTATATTTGGGATTCCGGGATTCTGCCCCAAAGGCTCTTCCCCCAGAATTGAATCTTCCCAAACTTTGATTTTTTTCCCGTTGCCGGGGATCCAGTACAATAATGATCTGAAATGTTCCAGTGCTTTGAGACAGAGTTTAAAGATGGGGGATCCTTTTTTATTGAGAGGATTTTTATCTAAGCACCGCTGCCTCTGTCCCGTGAAGTATTTTTTCCACAAAACCTTCTTACTCCAGCTAGGTTTCCCGGTGACCAGATGCCAGAGGAGTTTGGCTCCCATAGCTAAATTCTGAGCATGTATACTTCTTACTTGGAGGCCTCCTTCTCTGTAAGGTCTTTGGATTTTGTCCCAACTGACAAGATGAAGCTTTTTCAAGTTTCCTTTCCCACCTCCCACAGGAATTTTTTGAAGAGACTTTCAATCTTACCAATGACTGTAATGGGGGCCAGTAGAATGGAAGACTGATAAATAGGGATGCTGTAAAGAACAGATTTCATTAATACTATTTTTCCTGCTAGGGTGAGCCATCCGGCACCCCATTTCTGAATCTTTGCTTTTAACTTGTGAATGATGGGGGTCCAGTTTGCTGATTTGATGGTTGATTTAAAGATCGGAACACCCAAGTATATGAATGAGTCCCAGTTCTGCGAGCATTCCATTCCCATAACTCTAGTGATTCTCCCAATTTCCGATCCAGGGCAGTTCAAGGAATAAATTCTGCTTTTTTGCAGGTTGATCTTACTTCCGGAGATTTGAATGTTGGTTTCTAGTTCCTTCTTAAAGCTCCTTGCGGAATGGAAACCAGCGCCTCCCAACAACAGAGTATCATCTGCAAATTGGGCATGGTTTATGTCCTTTACATTAGGGGCCATACGGAGTCCGGGGAGGGAGAGATCTTGCTGACAGTTGTTAAGTTGAAAGCTGAGCACAGATGCCTGAATGGCATAGAGAAGTGGAGACAGAGGGCATCCCTGACGCAGCCCTCTTGAGGCCTGAAAAAAGTTTGTCGATCTCCCATTGACCAAAGGGGCAATCCAGGGGGAACCAATGCATCCTTTTATCCAGTCAATAAGCTCAGAGGAAAACCCGAATTTATCCATCACCATGAAGAGATAGTCGTGTCTTACTCGGTCAAATGCATTGGCGAGATAAAGTTTCACAACCATTCCTTTCTCTTTTCTGTGGTTGCTGGAATGGATGGCTTCTTGAACAAGAATGACATTGTCAAGAATTTTTCTTCCCTTTATGAAACCTCCTTGATTTTCGGGTATGATCTTCGGCAGAATTGTTTTAATCCTATTGGCGATAATCTTGGTAACCAGCTTGTATCCTATGTTGCAGAGGGAGATGGGTCTAAATCTGGAGAAATTGGTGGCCCCTTGCTCCTTCAGGATCAATGCCAAGAAAGAGGAGTTTGTACTCCCTCCCAATTTGTGATGGCTTTGAGAATTCCTTATCATCCGGAGAAGGTCATATTTGATTATGTCCCAGGAATTAGAATAAAACCTGGCTGTGAATCCGTCCGGGCCAGGAGCGCTGTCCGGTTCCATATGGGATAGAGCAGACTTGAGTTCTTCCATAGTAATAGGCGCAACAAGTGTATCATTGTCAGAGGAATGGATCAATTTAGGGATTAGCGAGAGGGGGTAAGCAAGAGGGTCTAAGGCTTCAGCAGGAGGAGCAGAATAAAGGTCTTGGAAGTGGGAAAAGGCAGCCTGTTTTATGCCTTCAAAATCATTCACCAGATTGCCTTGTTGGTAAATTTCTTTCACTGTTTTGAAATTTTTTCTAGCTTCAGCCTGTTTGTGAAAAAAAGAGGTGTTTTTGTCACCGCTTTCTAACCAAAGGCTTCTTGATTTTTGACGCCAATACTCTTCCTCAATTCTGCATGCTGTGTAGAAGGCTTTTTGGAGGTGGCTTTCGGTCCGAGAATTTCCTTCTGTAATGGAAACAGGTTCCATGCGAGCTTGATGGTCTTCCAAGGCGGTTTGAGCTTCTTTCCTACAAGTGATCGGGGAGGAATGGAGCTTGGCCCAGTTCTTAAGGTCACGTTTTAGGCTTCTAAGCTTCTCTTCCCAAATAAATGAGGGGTTTCCAGTAACCTTTTTACTCCAAGAGCTAGAGACGATGTGGCTGAATCCCTCTTGATGGACCCACAAAGGACTAAACCTAAAGGGGATGGGGCCCATATTCTCGTCAACGGAGAGATCAAGAAGGATAGGTTTGTGGTCGGAGACACAGTTGGGAAGTATTTTGGATGAGCCATGTAGTCCCAAGGTGAGGAAGTTGGAATGAACCAGAAACCTGTCAAGACGGGCCGCGATGTGCCCTGGCCCTAGTCTTTTATTAGTCCAAGTATAGTTGCCATTGGAGGGTTTTATGTCAACCAGATCCCATCCTAAGATGATGTCTTCAACCCATTCCCGAGAGGGATCTCGGATAATGGAGCCCCCTTTTTTCTCATTTGCATCTAGGGTGACATTCAGATCCCCTGCAATGATTATATTTTCAGGCCTGTGGAGGCTTAGGAATGTTTCAATATAGTCCCAGCAGTCTTTTTTTTCAGCTAACAAAATCGGTACATAGAGGTTGAACAAACTTACATGGTGGCCCGAAACTTTGTGAATGAGTTTGGTGTAGATCCAGTGCATGGTACTTTGAACAGCAAGCAGCTCAAATTTGGAGGAATCCCAGAAGGTGGCTAGACCTCCTGATGCTCCCCTGGAGCTGACAGCTTCCCCGGAGCTTTATTTCCAGAATGTATTTCCTGCCTGGAGGGCTGAGTCTTCCTCCATTTTTGTTTCCTGAACTAGCAGGATCTCAGGCTTGTTGATTCTTACTAAATCTCTCATTGCTTCGATTTTCTGTGGACTGCCTAGACCTCTGCAGTTCCAGGAGATGTACCGCATTATTTACTTTTGGAGGGGGCGGCCCCTTTAGAGGCCTGGCCATGCTTGGATCTTGTTTTCATCATACCTTTTATGGTTTGCTGGGAGCCTTGCAAAATATCTGCGTAAGAGATTTCTTCCCTTTTCTTCTTATTTGGTTTCCGGCCCCTTGGGTTCTTGACTGGAGTTGCATGCGTGCTCCCCGACTCGGTGGATCCTTCATCAGTGTCTCCGTATGGGTCAGAGTCCTCTTCTGCTTCTCGAGAGTCTTCTCGGGTAGGAGAGCTTCCGGATAAAGGATTTGCGGGTTCAGGTTGGATTTCCCCTGGCTCAAACGAGGCGGCATCTTGTGGATCTGGCTTCTCAACAGGGATAACAGGGTCAGGGGGGTTGGATTCCCGAATGACTATAACTGGAGGGGTTTCAGGGTTGTTCACCACCGAAGAACTTGCTCCTAAGGCCGCGGTGACTGGCTGCTGATTCATAGCTTGAGGGTGGAGGGTTCCTTTCGACGGAACTTTAGGATCTGATTTTTGAGCATTGCTTGGTGCTCTTTTTTCAGTTGGCTTGGAGGCGGCCTTTCCTCTTTTGACCCTCTGCCATCCTTCGCCTTCTTCTTCTTGCTGGGCTTTTGGGAAATTGCGCTGGAAATGGCCATGTTCATGGCAGAGCCAACACTTAAAGGGGAGTTGTTCATAATCAAGTTTCTGGAAATGCGTCCAAGAGCCTAAAGAGAGCTTGATGGCTTCTGGAAGACCTGCCTCCAGATCCACTTCAACACAAATCCTCGCGCAGGAGTACTGGCCTTTGTGCTCTGCTTTGTCAATGAAGCGTCCTAGGGTATTCCCTATTTTTTCCAGGGCTTGAATATTCCAGCAATGGATCGGTAGATTTGGGAGTCTTACCCAGACCGGCACCTCTTTCGGGATGTCGACTGTTGGATCAAATTCCGGAGACCACCGGTTCAGATAGAGTCCTTGGGTGCCCATAAAGTAGGGGCCGCTTCGGAAGATGAGATCGCGATCTTCTTTTGAGATAAATTCGAATACAAAGAATCCTCTCCCCACCGGATAGCAGGTGACACTGCTCTTCAGTTGGGGCCTCCAGTTACGTTGAATCCAGTCATCCGTGGTTTTGGCAGAGGGCCAAAGCCCCATGAATTGGCCAACCAAACCCCTTTCAGCAAGAGCCAGGGCGATTTTGATGGAGTGCTCCTCTGATAATGCGATTTCAGGTATTGAGTCGAGTTTCTTGACGAATTTGGGGGCCTCATTCACCGCAGGTTTCTTCCTGGATGTTGCTAACAGCCTACGAAAGGCTTCTCCGGCAGAGATTGGGGAGGAGGGAGGGGGATTCCCTCCCCCTGGCGTGGCCATGGCGGCAGCCTGGAGTGCGCAGCAGCGAGAACCCTAGAGGAGGGCGGCGAGAGCGTCCATGTATCATGAAACTGTTTCGATTGGGAGGAAAAATTGTTACCCTCCCACCTAGGTTCAATTCTTGTAAGTGACATGATACTCTTGTTGAGGCCCTATGTAATGAATGTAATTCTAGCCATACCTTTATTTTAGCAAAAAATGCCACATAGTTTAATTACAAATTATTAATAAACTAGAAAAGAAAATTTTGATGAGATATCTAGAGTGATCATTTATAGATAGAATTTCTCAGTCTTTTATCATTAAAAAATGGTCAAGAGGAAGCACATCACACTCTTCAGGTTTATATCTATCAAAGAATAAAATAATAAATCAAAAAATATATTTAATGTATATCTATGTAAAATGAATAACATATTACAATTTATCTACATTTTATAACTTATTATAAAAGAAGCCAAACCACCATCCTCTTAAACATCTTGCATCAAATTCTACCAAATTTCACAAAATGAGAGTTTACCTTTTCCTTTTGCTCATTTAACCTTTTTCTCATTTAACGCCTATTTTTTTATCCCTTCCTTTCACTCTTTAATCCTAAGATCAAAAGTTTTTCATAATCTATTCTCATCTTCTTTCTCGATGATGGACCACACTTGTTGGTCTGAAATGTCGATTCAAAAATTCGAATGTGATGGATCCAGAAGACTCTACTCCTCATAACGTTGCTCGTAGAATCCTGGGAACTGAAATTCTTATGACTCTCGAGAGAAAAATTTCAAAGGGAGAGGAAGATCGGGTAGAGGATTCATAAGAGGAGGTTTTCATGGAACCTGTTTCAAGTGTGGAGAAGAAGGGCATCAAGCTTATGAATTCCCTCATAATCAATAAATAACCAATGATAGAAGGACTGAAAACAATGCAAGGGCAACGAATGTGAATGAGGAAGTTGCAGAGTCATCACATTTTGAAAAAGCAAAGAAAGGAGAAGTCTTAATGAGTGGAAGAGCCATGTTAAATAGAGATAATTAATATGTGCAAATAAAGAATTTGTTTAAAACAAGATGCAAATGTGAAGGAAACAAGATGCAAATGTGAAGGAAAGGTATGTAGTGTTATCATATATAGTGGAAGCACCAATAACCTAGTATCTGACGAAATGGTGAACAAGTTGAAGCTAGAAAGAAGAAGACACACGCATCTATATAGGATTGCTTGGATTCAGGATGAAAAAAAACTTTTGGTCAGTGAACAAAGTTTGGTAAAAATTAAAATAGGAGGTTATAGTGATGAAATTATATGTGATATTATACCTATAGATGCTTGTCATGTTTTGTTGGGAAGGACTTGGCAATTTGACATGAAAGAAATGCACTATGGGTTTTCCCACACATACTCATTGATGAATAATGGAGTAAGACACAAATTGAAGCCATTACGAGAGGAAATGGGTAAGGTTTGCATCAATGCAAGAATTTGTTTAATTGATGCCAAGAATTTTTTAGATGGCCTAAAGCATGAAAATATTTGTTTTGCTTTGATTGCAAGAACTAACCAAGAAAATGTGGAAGATGTTCATGTGGAAGTTGTATATTTGTTGCATGAATTTCAAGAAATTGTTTCTAATAATGCACCAGAAGGATTATGACCTATGAGAAGGATAAGTCATCAGATTGATTTGATACTAGGAGCAAGTTTTCCTAACAAGGAATACCACAGAATGTCTCCTATAGAGAGTGAAGAATTGAATAGACAAGTACAATAATTGTTTCAAAAAAGTTTGATCAAAGAAAGCTTAAGTCCATGTATAGTGCTTGCATTTTTGGCACCAAAGAAAGGTGGAGAATGGAGAATGTGCATGGATTCAAGTGCCATTAACAAGATCACCATCAAATACAAATTTCCATTTCCTAGAATGGATGATCTTATGGAGCGTTTAAGTGGATATGATTACTTCACCAAAATTGATTTCAAAAGTGGCTATCATTAAATTTGAATCAAAGAAGGGGATGAATTGAAGACCGCTTTCAAGACCAAAGAAGGTTTGTATGAGTGGTTGGTCACTCCTTTTGGGATAACTAATGCACCTAGCACATTTATGAGATTGATGAATGAGGTATTAAAAGAATTTTTGTGCAGATTTGTTGTTGTTGATCTTGATTACATTTTGATATTCAATAAGACATTAAAAGAACATTTGATCCATATTTGTTGCATGAATTTCAAGAAATTGATTTTGAAAATTCACCAGAAGGATTACCACCTATGAGAAGGATAAGTCATCAGATTGATTTGATATTGGTAGCAAGTTTACCTCACAAGGAATCCCACATAATTTCTCCTACAGGGAGTGAAGAATTGAATACACAAGTACAAGAATTGTTGCAGAAAGGTTTGATCAGAGAAAGCTTTAGTCGATGTGCAGCACCTATGGTTTTGGAACCAAAGAAAGGTGGATAATGGAAAATGTGCACAGATTCAAGGGCCATTAACAAGATCACGATCAAATACAGATTTCCATTGCCTAGAATGGATGATCTTATGGATTTCTTAAGTGGAGTTGAGTACTTCACCAAAATTGATTTCAAAAGTGGCTATCATCAAATTCAAATTAGAGAAGGACACGAATGGAAGACCACTTTCAAGACTAAAGAAGGTTTGTATGCATGGTTGTTCATGCCTTTTGGGATAACCAATGCACCTAGCATGTCACATCCCCAAATTTCGAAAAAAAATTAAAATTTTTCTAAGTAGTCAAATCACCCATACATGTTACATGGAAGCGAAATGTTTCAGTATTCAAATTTACTTTATGATCCTTAAACATTTCATAAATTATCATTAATGATCTAAAAGTCTAAACAAACAAGAAAATATCGTAACACTTAAATAATCATTCATAAATATTTACATGTCGTATTCAGCTGCATTTGTAACTCTACATTTGAGTGGTGTATTACAATCTACTTTACGCTACCTCTTTCATCCTTTTTATATGAGTAAGAGGACAATCTCCTACTAACTGAGAACAATGCTTGATTCAATAAGTTATTTGTTTTATACAACATTTCGGCTGTAAACATGTGCAAACCTAAAGTTAATATGATGCATGATTAATAGAATTTCCAACCATTTCCATATTTAGATGTGTCTACAAAATCGTCATCAATTCTAAATCCATTCAACAGATAAGGACGCACACATGGAAATATCAATTGTAAACACATATGCTTATATGAGAAAAAGGTCATCATAGTTAAAATGAAAACACAAATACACATAATTCAAGGTAGATCAAATTGAATAATAATAAGGCACATTGAGAATACACAAGATGGAAAAACATCATAAAAAGAGATTATTTTTCACGTGGTTCACCCACTCCTTGGGATACGTCCACAAAGGGTTGGTTTGTATTATTCATATAAGAAAGAAGAGGTTACACTCGGCAACAAGGTTGTTGCCAACCACTTTCCTATATTTTCTCTAGCTTCTCTCATAGAGAGCTTTATCAATGCTAACTCTACAATCAAACAATGATAGCATAAATATATTTCACTACCCAATCTACACGCCATTTTAATTGTTCTATGAATCAATACAAAAATTATAAATAAGTCTTTTCATATCCTTCATGCTTATGCATTGTCACTATACAAATATATTTAAATAAGCTTTTTCATAATAATATCTCAACTAAGATAAAATCCTATACCTTTTCATGCTTTTAGAGATATATTTTAATATCTTAAAATAAACCTTTTCATATTAATATCTTAACTAAAGTAATATAGCCCTTTCATAAAGGGGGTATCATTTAGATGGCCCTCACGTCTCTTCCAATTTGTATGTATATATATTATAGGGAGGGAACTTAAAAGAAGTATGAATACCCTATTCATCAGCATTTGTGGTTTTAACAAACCCTTGCTAGGGTTACTTTATAAAGCCGATAATGTATATATATAACATAAATTAATACATAAATGTTTGGCTCCAGTTAGGCAGTATATATTTATATCGCAACTATATGTAAACAAAAAATATGGGTCCCAATCATTTTCAACTTTAAACCAGCACCGTAATATAACATAATATCGTGGCCATAATAATTGTGCAAGGACTTTGAGGTAGTATTCTCTTGGACTATTACATATATATATTAACACTAAGGTCCTTTTTAAAACATCCCATAAATGAAAACATAATGCGAATGGATATACTTACCTGTTTAACCAAAGTATATAATAAGTGGGTATAAGGCAATAGGTTATCGAACCTAGAGGATAAGAATCACCAAGATAATATGATGATACATAAAGAGTTCTCTTTATACTAAATAAAATAAAATTGGAATCCATCCATACATCCTTTAGTTCTTTTGTTGCTTTTCGGGTTACTAAACCTAAGTAACGAAATATAGTGTCTTCGACACTTACTACTATATAAATTAAGTAAGACTTGAAATATAATGATTGTTCTACTACGACGTCTTGCCAACCAACCTCCGGAGCTTAAAGTAAGGCTGCAAGCTGCTTTCACTAAAATACATGCGATGGTTCCGCTGAGCTGGCGCAGAGGTATTTATTCCATAACATGACTTTAAAAGTAAATTAACTAAGTTCAGACCTAGCAATTCTATAATCGAGAACCACGATATTCAGTTTTTCCATCAGAGATTGGTGATATAAAAAAAAAAATGGGTTCCAGGCATCAAGTCGTACTGCAGCATATTAAATAAAATCATGACGTGCACCAATCAAGGTTCACACTCTATTACTAAGGCCGATACGGTTTTTCCTATTAGCCTAAATAAAAGATGAAGCATACACACGGTTGAGTTTATACCCGACTCCCGTTGTTGATTTATGCTGAAATACCCAACATACAATGCATTTTTCAGAGGAAACATAACGAGGGTAACAATCCAAAAAAAAATTAGACGCATCTCTTATTTATCATGGGACAAAAATTAAGAAGATAATACCCACCGAAAGACCAACGCCTTCATCACAAAATATATAGGCAGACAACAGGGTTATTGATTTCCATCATTTCACGCAGATAACTAGAAACAAGTCATGGTGGTATGGGTATCGTCCTTAGATTAAAATATTTAGCCTTAGTTTCGGTCATCCCCTTCCCAAAATAACCTAAAGTACTTCTATATGCTTTTAGAGATATATTTTAATATCTTAAAATAAACCTTTTCATATTAATATCTTAACTAAAGTAATATAGCCCTTTCATAAAAGGGGTATCATTTAGATGGCCCTCACGTCTCTTCCAATTTGTATGTATATATATTATAGGGAGGGAACTTAAAAGAAGTATGAAAACCCTATTCATCCACATTTGTGGTTTTAACAAACCCTTCCTAGGGTTACTTTATAAAGCCGATAACACATATATAAAACATAAATTAATAAATAAATGTCCGGCTCGAGTCAGGCAGTATATATTTATACCGCAACTATATGCAAACAAAAAATATGGGTCCCAATCATTTTCAACTTTAAACCAGCACCGTAATATAACATAATATCGTGGCATAATATCGTGGCCGTTATGGAATTGGTCTATGCTGAGCTCTGCTCCCTATCCTACCCCCCGATCTCTTAAGAGGTTAAACAACTCATTCTCAAAGGCGACAAGTGACAAATCCTCCACATGGTATGTACAAATGGCGGCTCTTGAGAGCAACCAACATCTCTATCCAAGAACGGCTTAACTCTCATGGATTTCCGCGGTGGTGGAGAGTAGTGGACATTAAAGAACTGGTGATTCGATGCCCCACACAAGGAGACAAACTCCATCCGACTCCTTGCCGAATTTTGCCACTCCCTCTCATTTACACTAACTTTTAAAACTCTATAGGTAGTGTGTCGATGTTGCAAAATATCTAGAGATATTCCTAAATTAATATTTGTTTGCACCATAAAAATACTCCTCTTCCTAATATGATATTTACTTTAATCAATTATTATCCTAATATAATCATGTGGAAATACGATAATTCTTATGAAAATATGACTCTTCTTCCTCTTAGTTTGTAATATTTATACATCAATACGTGTAGTAAAAATAATTTGGTATTTTAATATCACATATGAATCCATTTTATAAAAAAAAAAATATTTTACAAAGGTAACTTCACCCTTTCATTAGATTAGTTTCATATATATAATTAATGTGGCTTCAATATATATAACTTTCTATATCTATCTATATATATATATTGCCTTATAATTAAATATGATATATTAGCATAAATACCATACTTGAAAATATTAGACGTATATATTTGATAAACAAAGTAATCAGAATGTCTACTTTTTAAGACTTTTGTAAAAATAATTGTTAACATAATCTTAAAGTTTTAAGTATGTCAATGACTATTCCTTGACAATAGTCCATCTACCCTTTTATCTATAGGTATATAAGACACATATAACTATAACTATAACTATAACTATATATATTTCATCTCATCATTTAATTTATGTTAAACTCTAATTAGTTCTTCACCCTCATTGTTTACGACTAAAAACATGAATCTCACGGCTTCTTAACCATCTTATCTTTTCTTATGGGTGGGTTTTGTTACTTATCGTTTAAGTAATTTTCATGTCATGAGTAGCATTTAGGATAATGACACAACAATACTCCCTAAAAGCACTAGTGGGGCCTTGGCCTTGAGCTCCTCACAAGGCCGCTTGCAATTACATTTACAAAAATAATAATAATAGGGTTTGAATTTGAGGGATGTTACATAACACATTTAGGAGATTGATGAATAAGGTATTAAAATAAATCTTGGGAAGATTTGTTATTGTTTACCTTGATGACATTTTGATATTCAGTAAGACATTAGAAGAACATTTTATGCATGTTAGATTTGTTTTTGAAAAGGTGAGAGAAGAGAAGTATCTCATTAACTGGAAGAAGTGCACATTTATGAAGAGGGAGTTGGTATACTTGGGATTCATTGTTTCGGGAGAGGAAACAGAGATGGATCCATAAAAGATGAAAGCTATCCTAGAATGGCCTACACCTAGAAGTGCTACAAAGGTGAGATCATTTCATGGTTTGGAAAGTTTTTATAGAAATTTTATTAGAGGTTTCAGTAGTATTTGTGCACCACTGACTGAGACCATGAGAGGGTACAAGAAAGAGTTCAAATGGACTATAAGGGCAACAAAGTGTTTTGATCTATTGAAGGCTAAGGTGATGGAGCAGCTTGTTTTAGCACTTCCATATTTCAGTAAGGTATTGTTAAGATTCAATATGCTAAGATATATAACATCAGTATTACATTCAATTTCACAACAATAGCATATACAGGATCACTGAAAGAACAACAAGCACAACATAAACACAAGAGACACATATTTATCCTAGGAAACCCTCATGGGGTAGAAAACCCAGCAAAGCTTCCTCAATATAAATGACCAGCAAATACAAAGATGTAATCCCCAAACATGAGCTCCTTCTCCTCCTTTGCAGATCTCTCCCTCTCCTATGCGAGTTTCACAAGTGAGTGTGAGTGTTAAATGAGGAACACACCTACTCTATTTATACACTACTTCACTTGTCTTTTAATCTTAACTAGGTTGGCCCCAACTTAACCACTTAACATAATGCTGAATGGGACGACCCCACTAGGGGACTTAAACACCCCATACAACTGACTCTGGGACGACCCCACTAGGGAAGTCTAATAACCCAAGTTACCACATTTCGACGGAGGAATAAACATCTCCGGATATATAATAAGATCTCTACGGAGGAATGAAACATCTCCGAAATAATAAAGTACAAATATAATATTCTTAGAAGTTACAATATTTCAACACTCCCCCTTAATGAGAAGGATATTATAACATCATCTGTAGGAGCAAGGAGTCATCAACTACATGATACATGATACATCTATAAATCATTGGAATGTTTCTTCATCAATAACTCAAATAGTTACTGGAACATCTTCAAGATCTTTAATACCGGAATCTCAACATCTTTAGTACTGAGTCTTCATCTTCTGCAGCACTTGATTAGCCACAACATCAACATCTGGATCATTCGATCAACATCATCATATGGATCTCTTGATCAACATCATCATCTGGATCTCTTGATCCACAGCATCATCATCTAGATCTCTTGATCAACAACATCATCTGGATCTCTCGATCAACAGCATCATCATCTAGATCTCTCGATCAACAACATCATCTAGATCTCTAGATCAACAGCCTTATCGTTTGGATCTCTCTATCAACATCATCATCTGGATCTCTCGATTAACAACATCATCTAGATCTCTAGATCAATAGCCTCATATTCTGGATCTCTCTATCAACAGCATCATTTGGATCTCTCGATCAACAACATCATCATCTGGGATCTCTCGATCAACAGCATGATCTGGATCTCTTGATCAACAACATCATCATATGGATCTCTCGATTAACAACACCATAGCAGCATACCTTGCAACACACATGATCTATTTACGGGATGATAAATCCTTATCCATTTAAGACACCATATCATGTCTAGGGACGATGTAGTCCACTCGTCAACTTAGACAAAGTCTAAGGACCACTTCTCGGAGACATACGTCTACGGATCAATTCAGGGACCGAGGTCCAGGGATGATACAATCCCTCTCATCCACTAGGGACCACTTCTTGAAGACATCTGTCTACAGATCTATTCAGGGACTGAAGTCCAGGGATGATACAATCCCTCTTGTCCACTAGGGACCACTTCTCGAAGACATCTGTCTCTGGATCTATTCAGGGATCGAAGTCCAAGGATGATACAATCCCTCTCATCCACTAAAGACTACTTCTCGAAGACATCTGTCTCCAGTTCTATTCAGGGACTGAAGTCCAGGGATGATACAATCCCTCTCGTCCACTAGGGACCACTTCTCGAAGACATTTATCTTCGGATCTATTCAGGGACCGAAGTCCAGGGATGATACAATCCCTCTGGTCCACTAGGGACCACTTCTCAGAGACATACATCTACGGATCAATTCAGGGACCGAAGTCCAGGGATGATACAATCCCTCTTGTCCACTAGGGACCACTTCTTGGAGACATATGTCTACGAATCAATTTAGGGACCGAATTCCGGGGATGATACAATCCCCTCATCAACTTAGACCAATTCTTAGGACCACTTATCAACCTTATTGTCGATATCATCGAACTCATCATCAGGACAGGTAACCTCATCATCGACCTCATCGTCGGAATAGGTAACCTCATCATCGATACATGTATCCTTATCATCGATACAAGTATCCACATCATCAATACACGTATCCTCATCATCAATACAAGTATCCACATCATCAATACAGGTATCCTCATCATCGATGCAAGTATCCACATCATCAGTACAAGTATCCTCATCATTGATATAGTATCCTCATCATCAATACAAGTATCCTCATCATCGATACAGTATCCTCATCCTCGATACAATATCCTCATCAATACAAGTATCCTCATCATCGACCTTACCGTCTATATAGGCAATCTCATCATCGATACAGGTATCCACATCGATACCAATATTCAAATATCATCATCGACCATATCACTCCCCCTTTCGAGGAGGGTCCTTCTGAAAGACACCAAGCTTGTCTCGGAAATACTCAAACTTTACTCGAGACAGAGGTTTGGTCAATATATCAGCAACTTGTTCATCAGTGCTCACTATACTCGAGCTTGATAGCTCCTTTCTGCACCATATCCCGTATATAAAAATATCATATCTCTATGTGCTTTGAATTATCATGGAATACTGGATTATCTATCATCTTGATACAACTCTGGTTTTCACAGAGGATCACACTGGGGTCCATCTCTAAGTCAAACAATCCTGATAACAACTTCCGACACCATATCCCTTCACAACTACCAGAGAAAGCAGCTATATATATTCCGCTTTAGTTGTGCTGAGAGCCACACTAGACTGCTTCCTGCTAAACCACGAGATCATGGCAGATCCCAGACAATAACATCCGCTCTATGTGCTCTTCCTGTCTGATACACTTCCTGCCCAATCAGCATCTGTGTATCCATACAATCTGAAGTCATGATCTTCAAGATAACATAGACCAAAGTCTATCGTACCCTTTAGGTACCTTATCACATGCTTTGCAGCTATCAGTTGAACATGCCTAGGTTCCACTAGGTATTGACTCAAGGTGTTCACAGAAAAGCATATATATGGCCTAGTATTCGTCAGATACATCAATGACCCAATAATTTGTCTGTATAGAGTCACATGCACTAACTTTGATGAGTCACCAGCTAACAGCTTCAAGTTGGAATCCATGGGAGTGGTCATGGCTTTACATTCCAAATCTTCTCAAGATTTCCACAGCATACTTTCTCTGGTTGAGAAAGATTCCTTCTGGGCCTTTCCGTACTTCCAGATCTAGGAAGTAATGCATCAATCTGAGATCTTTCTCTCAAATTATGTAGCTAGATTCTTATTGCTTTCCATGATCTGTTTCTCATTCCCTGTTAGAAAGAGATCATCCACATATAGTAATAGTATGACAAGTTCATCATCCATAACATTAAGGTAAAGGTTAGGATCAACTTTACTTTTGGTAAAGCCCAAGCGTGTCAAGAAGCTGATCATTTTTTCTTCTGTGACTGAACATCATTCACAATCTGCATTGAGTGATCTTCTGCATATCTATCCATGCCATCTCTCGTCAGATGGCTCTACTGATATGAGCCTCAAGATCATTCGAACTCTGTGGTGAGTTCCTTCTTGCATCCATCTAAGAGAAGAATGTCATTTGTATATAGACACCATCTTCAACCATGTAGCAAAGGTTGAAATCCATATCACCCATGGTGATCATTAAGCTCATCAAATGACTATCGATCCTGGGTACCCGTACAGAGCTTTCTTCAATTGAATCTTGGGAGTTTTCTTGATTCGTACTTCTTCTTCAATTACACCATTAAGAGAATGGTCTTATCTAGCCACTTGGAGCAAACATCTCGTCATGATCCTCTTCCTCTTTCTAAGAGAATCTTCTATCCACAAGCCTTCTATAGTATGATTGATTTGTAAGTCTTCTTGTTGAACATCCATCACTTGTTCGGTGTTCATCATTCTTCATGATCTTTCCTACAAATCAAAGTTAATTACATGATTAGTAATACTTCATAATCATCAAATCATGTTGACATTTCAATGATAACCTATTATGCATACTAATATGATTCACATAATCATGCCACTATCTTGACCAATATTTTGGCACAACACTTTTCCATATCCTGTATGCATAGAGTGTTTATCTAGATGCCTTCCATCTCTACCAGAACATACTATCAAGAGCGTGCAGAGCTCTCAGCATGCCAGCAAAGAGGTTTCATTCTAGATAAACAACAATGGAATGTTTGTCCAACTTACCCATCATATGCATATTAGTAGTATACTGTGTAATGCTATATGAATGCTTACACTATGCATGATATATTCTAGGAATACAAATATGCATACAACTATTACAAGCAATATTATTGACTATTCAGAGATTCAAATAACAACTCAAATACTTATCTTTTATGTTTATGTGGTTGCCTCCCGCTTGATCTCTATTTTCCCTTTATGATAGCATCATGATTATATGTCTTTGAACTTCTATCCATCCTGGACCACTATGCATGCTCAAGTGTGCATTAGTGTCATCCTCATGATCTCATACATAATCATACATTCATTAGTATAGTCTCAATACTATCAAAGCATTATGATTCTAAATAATCTTAAGTATGTATGGTCATGATCATTTCATACAAAGGTATACTTACCTAAGATCCTAACACAAAGTAGGATTCTAACTTGATATAGGAAAACATACCTGGATTATCATGCTTGGTTATGCCTTAACATACCCAAACAATATCTTCTTTGTTCTCTTCAATGATTTAGAGACTTGTGCTAGAATTTGCATATCTCATAGGTTAAGCATAGTAGAATAAAGTCATACATACCTCATAATTAGAGCTTCTATGTGGTCAAATACTATGGATGAGTCTTTGTCTTCATGTCATCATGGTCATAGAACTTGATTTGTCTTTCTTGATGTACCTATATCTTGTTAGCATACAACATCATCCTCACACAACACCACAGGAGCATTAGTACAATCATGAGTTTCATAACCCTAATCAATGAATGTCTTCTATCACTCACATGCATTCATTATCAAACAATCATAATTGCACTAACCTTAATAACATGAAGATAAACATATTATGAACTTAATCATGAATCAGATTTCAAAACATATTTGTGTCTTCTCAAGTCATACTTGATGAGTAGTCTTCTCTATAGGGGTAAAACCCGAACCATCCAAGGTATATTACTTGTAAAACATCTTGTATAGGTTCATGGTGCTAGGATGATAAATATCAGTGCCATTTAAACCTTCTTCATTGCTTCCCTATGAGTCTCCCAACATTGCTAGGGTTTCTTCTTACTTGGAAACCCTAATCTTCAATCTCCTTCCTCCCACAACATTTTGATGGAGGATTAATATATATGATGAATGGATTCCAAATCCATTATCAAAGCTTCCAATGTTGTATCAGGTGTCTCCAACATTGTATCAGGTCCTTCCAGACCTAAACACTGAAAACCCTAAGTGAGAGCTTCTTCCTCCTCTTCTTAGATTTCCTCCGTTGAGCCAATTCAGATGTGTCGTATTGTTTCTGGTGTATCTCTGCAATTTTGGATCTGTAGGGTCTAAAACTTTGGCCTGTGGTAGCCTGACCTGCCATATTTTCAACCCCACATGTCTGAGATTTAATGGATTCTTTGAGAGAGATTTATGCCAAGTGTCGCAATATGATCTGTTTATGGGATGAAACAACATAGCGAACTTATACGGAGTGCCACGTGTCATTGTTTCAACTTCGGCCTCTGAAACCTGGACCTGTGAAACTAAGGTCCATTCCCTACCTGTAAATTTTTACGAAATTCGATTTGGAACTTCCTATACTGAGATAGGACCGTTTTCCCTAGGTCACATGTTTAGGACTGCATTCTGGAAGAGGCAGAAACCTTAACTTGTACAGATCATAAATCAAAAAGTAAATCGAATCTAAGGCTGAGCTTTGGACACAAGGTACAGGGGGATGTTATATTTTTCCTGTCCAAGTTTTAGATCTTGAAACTTCTCCAAAATAAATTTATAGCGAAAGTTCCACGATGACTAGTTTTTTCTATACAAAACCCTAACTTTCAAATTGTCGCAAGTGAGACAAGTGTCGTAAGTGTCATACATTGCCTTCCTTCAGGATAGCTCTGATACCATGTTAAGATTCAATATTCTAATATAGATAACATTAGTATTACATTCAATTTCACAACAATAGCATATACAGGATCACTGAAAGAACAACAAGCACAACATAAACACAAGAGACACAGATTTATCCTGGGAAACCCTCATGGGGTAGAAAACCCAGCAAAAATTCCTCAATATAAATGATTAGCAAATACAAAGATGTAATACCCAAACATGAGCTCCTTCTCCTCCTTTGCATATCTCTCCCTCTCCTATGCGAGTTTCACAAGTGAGTGTGAGTGTTAAATGAGGAACAAACCTCCTCTATTTATACACTACTTCACTTGTCTTTTAACTTTAACTAGGTCGGCCCCAACTTAACCACTTAACATAATGCTGACTGGGCCGACCCCACTAGGGGACTTAAATACCCCATACCACTGATTCTGGGCCGAACCCACTAGGGAAGTCTAATAACCCAAGTTACCACATTCCGACGGAGGAATAAACATCTCCGGATATACAATAAGATCTCTACGGAGGAATGAAACATATCCGGATTAATAAAGTACAAATATAATATTCTTAGAAGTTAAAATATTTCAACAGGTATTTCAAGTAGATTGTGATGCAAGTGGTAATGCCATTGGAGTTGTTCTAAGTCAAGAAGGTAAACCCATTGCTTATTTTAGTGAGAAGTTAAATGATGCAAAGAAGAAATATTCAGTTTAAGATCATGAATTTTATGTTATTGTTAAAGCATTGAAAAGGTGGAGACACTATCTTTTGCCTAAGGAGTTTGTTTTGTTGATTGATCATTAAGCACTTCAATATTTGAATAGTCAAGGGAAGTTAAATTAGAGACACATGAAATGGGTAGTGCAAATATATACATTTGTTTTGAAGCATAGAATTGGGAATTCTAATAGAGTTACAAATCCATTGAGTAGAAGCCATAGTTTGTTAATCGAAATGCAGGTTATCTTTGTCGGTTTCAATGAGTAGAAGGAATTGTATGAGGGAGATCCATATTTTGGAGAGGCTTGGAGAGATTCCAAAGAACCTATTGCGGAAGATAGGGAAAAGTGGTTGGATTATTTAATCCAAGATGTTATGTTGTTCATATGTAATAAGTTGTGTATTCCTAAGAGTTCAATGGGAATGAATTTTGTTAAGGAAAAACATAGTGGAGGACTTGCATGACACTTTAGTTTTGATAAGACCATAGCGCTTGTTGGAGGAAAATATTTTTGGCCTCAGTTGCAACAAGATATCATAAAATATGTTCAAAGTTACATAATTTGTCAAGTGGAAAAAGGAACTAGTCAGAACATTGGTTTATATCATCCTTTATCGGTACCCGAGAGGCTGTGGGAAGATATTAGTAAGGTGTCGGCACGGGATTAGTCCGCATGAAGTGCGGAAGCCGATAGCTGCAAAGAAGGACCATTCGTCGAGAACGAGGAAGTGCAAGATTAGTTTAGTTTGTTAGAAAGGGTCATTTGGACCATTTTTGTAACCGCCATAGCTAGCTATAAATAAGAATATGAATATAAACCTATGGGCATTATTGTGATTATGCTATTCGATTGTGATTTTCTCTGTTTCCAGAAGTTTTATATGGATTTGCGATAAGATGTTCTAAACTATTTCTGCGAAGGTTATACTGCAGGTTTTGATGATTTAATGCATGAGGATGTTCGGATTTGTCTCTTTGTTTCTGTTTATGTCGAATGGTGAATGCTTTATGATGTTTCTGTAAGTTATGACTGATGCGATCAGTAACGTTAATGTCACGTCCCCATCTTAACCCTATCACATTAAAATTGTAAATGATGTAATATTGTTATGGAATCATGGTGACGAGCTCAAGGCCAAGGCCCCTCCATCGATTTAGTGATGCATATGGCTTGTGTGCTAGCCAGGCACATTGGAAATTTCAACATCATGTAATATGCATTTTAATAAAAATACCCACAACTAGCTATGCAATGCAACAAAGAGATGGGGGCATGATTTTACAAGGAATTGGGAGGGAAAACATTCAAACCCTTGAGCCAACCAAGTCAAGCCAAGTGTCAATGAGAGAACCCATCAAACCCTCAACTACCCATGTTGACTTTTGTACCCAATCATTGATTTTCTCCCAAGAGTTGGTTGAGGTAGTTAATGCCTTGGGGAATGAGAGGTATGGCTGTCCAAATTCGAGTATGGGCAAGCCACCCTGCATGGGAAATCACATTTTGCTTCTTGGGCAAGAAAAGAGCCATGAATTTCTCCCCAAGCCATTACCCATCAACTAGTCTTCCTCCCTCACGAGTTTAGAGCTACCTGGGTGCTTTGCAGCCACATTTTTCTATTTATCCTTGTTTCCTTAGTCAGGAGAAGGGCATTTTTGTGTTGTCTACCAGTGGGGAAGAAGAGGATTGACCTGGGGTTCCATAGAGGTTGTTTTGGGCCATTGAATGCCTGATTAGCCGGGGAAGAATTCATTTTCCCTTGTGATTGTTTTGCCCATCCCTTAATCCAATTTTGACTGGAAATGATTTGGGAAAACCCATGGCCAACCTGTTGGTAAATCCATTGCTTTGGCTTGAACTTGAGTGTAAGCCTCCAGGGTCCAAATGCATCCTGATAAACCTAGTTGTGCACTGGCTTGGCTGAGATGAAATGAGAAATGGGTTGTGTATGAGCCGAATGTTCCCTTTCCTTGTGAGAATCATGCCCAGCTCGGGGGTGGCCTTCGGACGGACTTAGTATAAGCTGTCGAAGAGCCTATGGTTGGGTGGAACGTTGCAGCGACGTAGCTAGTTTTTTGGTACAGTTGCAAAAATGGAGATAAGTGTTTTTATTGCCTATGTATTTACTTCTGCACCATATTAATTTGATGACTGCTGATACGCTGTATGCATGAGTAATGTGTGTGGATGTTTTGCTTCCGCTGTGCATAATTTTCTTGTTTTCCATTTGCACACATCTCTTTTAATGATATGAATCTAATGAGTGGGCTGAGTTTTATGAAAATCCCCATAGATTGGCATCATGTTTCATCGATTGCCTTGGATGGATGGGTGGGTACGTGACAGTTAATCTGATAATGTGAATGTTGATTACATAGAAAATATGCGAATGAAGAATGTATGTCTGAATTGTAAAGCATGATGCGAATGTGAATCTCTGGTTTCTATTGCGATAGAATTGAAGTAGTTGCATGTCCTTTCCCCACTGCGGAAAATTGGTTCCTACAGCCCCCTTAATCATCTCGGGTGAGAATTCAAGACTGGTTTGAAAAGAAAGCAGAATAATTCGCGGAAGGAGAAAATCAGAACCCTGGGTAGACGACAAGTAGTTGGTTAGAAAAGCATATTTATTCTAATATCCACGAGATATTATTTTGTGAATTCCCGGTATTGCTGCACGAGTGGTTAGCGCAGTTGACGTTTCAGAAGAACCATTGCCAAAAGAGTGAGCTTGATCACTGGACTCCATAATGGATCCAACAACTAAAATGGATCGACAATAAGGTATCATGGGCTATTGACTTCTGGGTAGACAATATCTTAGAGGGATACATCATTGAGTTTTCCATGGACACAATCAAATCATACAGCGACGCAGAAAGGAAATTTTTCAAAGGACCTAGAGGGAGATTCTTGCTATTGTTGAAGCTGTGGATTAAGATGCTTGTCTACGAAAAGGGCATACTGAGGATGAATTCTGATGAGTAGGAGATCAGTGTGAGGAATTTGTGGGTACCGCATCAATGTGGGTCCTATAGAAAGATGTGGGGTAGATGGACATGAGCGACGATGAGTTTTTAAGGGAAACTGAAGAAGATTGTGGTACCTTGAGGAGTGGGGTGATATTCCGGCGACCTGAGAAGAAGAGGAGGACTGAGAGAGAGTCTCCCGAGGGGACTAGAATGAAAGACTGCGAAATAGGACCACAAGGGATGAAGCGACCTTATTACGATGAAGAAGAAAGTGAATAGGATACCCCAGAAGCCAAAGAAGGAAGGACCCTAAGCTACAACGTACCTTCGACTCCGCGCACTACTCAGAACTTGATAAGAGGAAATACAAGTTATTAGTAGAGATATCCTATGTGCCAGAATAGTAGTAAGAGTAGCGGATCAATAATAATAATAGTATAAGCGCAAGAATGGAAGGTGATGACACAAAGATGCTGACCTTCCAGGGTAATGGGACCGAGGATCTCGAACAATACTGGTTTTTGTGCAAGGAAGTATGGACCGTGAAGCAGATCCAGGATGAAGATATCAAAAAGGGACAGTTAGCGACGACCCTCAGGGGCCGTGCGTTAGACTGGTATATGAAGTTTACTAAGGTACCGACGGGACCTCCAGGTAAAAATTTGCTACAGATGAAGGCGGGAATGATCGATGAATTTAGAAAACCAAAATCTGAGTTGCAGTACATTACTGAGCTCAAAGAAATCAAATATTTTTCCAACGAGTCATTATGGGAATTTGACCAGCGATACAAAACACTAATGGTGAAAGTGAGTTTCGGGATGAGCAATATGCAACATAAATAATGGTTTATTGCTGGGTTGGTGCCACACATTCGTGGGTCGTTGATGCAACAGAAGGTAGCAACTCAGGAAGAAGCGTTGGAGATCGCAATGAAGCTAGAGGCTTCACCGATCGATGAAATAGGCTTAGG
Source organism: Larix kaempferi (assembly GCA_027924585.1). Lineage (NCBI taxonomy): Eukaryota > Viridiplantae > Streptophyta > Pinopsida > Pinales > Pinaceae > Larix > Larix kaempferi. Next base: position 9,114,179 of record BSBM01000305.1, read on the forward strand.
CATGTATTGAATACAAGCGCAATTGCAAAATTTGACGATCTAGCTACAAGACATTAAGAAAGGAAAAGAGGCCCGTGAAGATGTATGGTGCACTAGATGTAAGATGGAAGGACATCACAAGGATCAGTGCCTAGAATTTCGAGAATATTTGCAATCAGGTGCACTGAATCCCCTCAGTCAGGGAGGGATGCCTTGGTGTCGCATCTGTCAGATGAGAGGACATCGACTGGAAGAATGTGTGTACCTGCAGAAGATGGTGTCGAAACCAGTGAACTTGTATTGCAAGTTTTGTTGATCAGTTGGCCACAACGAGAAAGACTGCAGATCTTATGACCTACTCCAAGAAAGTACTATGGATACTTTATTCATGAAAGGCGAAGAGCAACCACCGGTACAGCAGCAACAACAATATCACCCACCGAAACCTCAATATAATCCGAAATCGCAGTATGGTTAGTCGCAGTATGGCCAACCGCAATATCCTCAACCACAATTTCAACAACCGCAATACGGTCGAACGTAATATCTGCAGCCACAGTATGGTCAACTGCAGTACCCGCCATATAGGTCACTGCGAGGAGTATTCAGAGGGGGGTTCCATGGCGGCCGAGGTAATAGTGTTGGCTGAGGAGTTGCTAGATGAGGTCAGGGACCCATCATATGTTACAATTGTGGTCAGCAGGGGAATTATCAGAGGGATTTCCCGAATCCAACCCCACAATGCACTTACTGCAGTGCTGTGGACCATGGTGTCTAAGATTGTCCTCAGCTCATTGCGAAGTGGCAAACTAAGAACCTACCCCTACCTTTGCAAAATCGAACTCAAAATCAGAATCCTCTACCAGCAGTACAGAAGATATCGGCGGAAGTTAGGAGTCAAAATGCGACTGTCAGAATAGTGACCCGAGCAGGAGCTGTGATAGGGGCTGATAGGTCACAGGCTAGCATCCGACCGAAAACAAGGAAACAAGTCACATTTGATGCGAAAGTAGAAAGGGATATTTTTTTGAAAGCATAGGAGGCAATAAGGTAGTTGAGGCACCCACCTCTCCACTAGAAAGAAGTTACCTATGACATGAGGCCGAAATTCGACACAACGAATTCGTAGAAAAAGGCGAACACTTTATGAGCCTGCTTAGAGAGTTTCTTGGAGTTGGAAAAATATCAAGACACATTGGCGGAGATATCCAACCTACTGCATCGACGGGAGGGTGCACGACAGGAGCGGATGGTCAATCGCATACATAAGATAAAGACAGGACGAGAGATGCAAATTTCCGTGCAAGTAGGAGCATTCAATGTTGACTCCATTATCTTGGACTTGCGGTCAGACGAAAACATCCTGACAAAATAGACCTAGGAAATGATGGGGAAACCATAGTTGGCTTGGTCCCCAGTACAACTGCGACTAGCAAACCAAAGTAAGGTCACCCCGATCGGTCGACTATGTCAGGTCCCTGTTGAGATTGAGGGACTCAAAACATACACATATTTTGAGGTGATCGAAATTGTGGACAATACAAGCCCCTACCCAGTGCTGCTAGGGATAGACTAGGGAACGGAGAATCATGCTATTATCAACTTCAAGAAAATAATTTTGTCATTCGAAAACCATGAGATAAGGGTAGTCGCACCTCTTGACCCCGCGGAAGGGCAGAGGTATGTTGAACCAACAAGGGATGAATTCACTGAGGGATGGGACAATGTTTACAACATCTCCAAAGACTATATCAATCCTATTGCAGATGGAGAGTTAGGGTGGCGCAGTAACAACTCGGTGTCATTAGATTTGGATGAAGCACTTGAAAACTGGCAGAATCGACTGCATGAAGTGTCATTTAGGAGGTGTGCACGAATCACTCAGTCACTGTGAAGGGTAGCTACAGAAGATTGTGAGCTACCAACGTACGAGCGATTGCCAATTTGGCTACATTTCTCACTGAATTTGAAGAGAAAGTGGCAGAACCAAAACGACTATTGGCCTTGGAGGAAGCCTTGAAGGCTACACCAATACGATGGTGGGTGGCACACAAGTCCATAATAACTAAGTGGCCACTATGTCGACACCTAATGATGGTTAGGTTCGGCAAAACTGAAGGATACTGCTGAATGAATCATGATGGCAGAAGAGACCCGAAGGAGCATTTGGATGAATTTGGAAGCAAATGGGGACCAAGAGCGAAACAAGAATGGGTCCGTGCATTTATTCACACATTGGATGAAGTACCGCGGTACTTCATCCATAGCGCATTATAGGAGGTCTGGGAGAAAGTAATCGACGCAGTACCAACTGAGAAACCTATAGGGCTTCAGTGGATTGCGACACCCCAAATGTTGATGGAATGCTACAACATAATAGGAGAACCAAATGATGAGGATGATCCGAGGGCCACGTATATCCCAGATTCAGAAGGAAGTCGCAACATGGAGGCACCATATATGCCTTTCAACAAGTTTCAGCAGCCACTGCGAATCAAGAAAGTGAACATTGGGTTGGAGGAAAATCCAAAGTTCGTGAGCATCGAAGACTAATGGGATGACTTGACTATTGCGAAGATGACTGAACTATTGCATGAGTTTCAAGCCTTGTTTCTGAAAAAACTCTCGGAGATGAAAGGAATTTCAGGGGACCTAGGCGAGATGAAGATCCCACTGAAACCTGATGCAAAGCCGGTCAAGCAACGACCTTACCGGTTGAATCCACGGTATAAGGAAATAGTGAAGGCTGAGATTGAGAGAATGCTGGAAGCAGAAATTATAGAACCAATAGAGGAATCAGAGTGGATCAACCCGATGGTGGTCCAAGATAAGAAAATCGATGAAGTCAGGATCTATGTTGATCTAAGAGCGCAACAACTGTATCAGTTGAACCTGAGGTCCCAAGAACGCGAAAGGGGTGAACGGGCGCAACTTCAGTGTAGGACTGGTGTCGCACTGTGAAAAAAAATAAAATTTGTTGACAAGTTAATCGCAGACTACACCAAGATGCAGCATGCTTCGGTGAGTCGGAAGTTGCCACGATGCGAAAAGGGTCAAATCTAGTCATAAATGAAGCAGTTAAACCATGATGACTGGTGGAAAAAATAGCACATATAATGCCCGAAGCATGTGACAGATTTGGGAAATTAGTGTTGGATTTGGTAATTATTGTCCAAAATCGGAAGGATGCGGCAAACCCACACTATAAATATGAGGCAGGGGAGCAGTTCGATGCACTGAGTGTTAAGCAAGAACCTGCAAAGAAGCGCATGGAAGTTTATATTTCGATCACAAGTACCAAATGGATAGAACCAATGCCAGTTAAACAGGAGAAACCAAAATTCATGTCCAAAATATCATTCAAGAAGAAGAGGGGCACCAATCGGCCTCCAGACACTGGTCGGGTGCCGAAAAAAGGGACCTGGACCTCAGCACGATTGACCAAAGAAGATGCAGTCTCTTTAGGCGCTTCCCAGCAGGCAACAGTATCGCAAGAAGGTCATTATGGCCCAACAATACCAGGGTATGTTCCGCCACACCAGAAAGGATAACCAGTGGTGCGAGCAAACAAGAATGAACCGTATACTATTATGATGTCTCCGATACAGCACAGAGTTCCGCAAGACGGGAACATTGTGGAAAATTTGCAGAAGTTACAGTATACCGACCATGACCTAGAGAGTTTCCCAAAAAACGCAGAAGAATACATCAATGTCAGCCATGGTGAAGGATGCCAAACCATAAAGGAACCTGGGCATGGGCGTTGGGATTGTAGCAGTCGGGGATGCTCAGCCTCACCTAGATACCGCACTTCGGGCAATTAGCATAGGTTAATTCATGCGTCAAGCAGTTGTTGGCTTGTTTTCATGGCAGACACCTATGGATGCAGGAAACGATTCCAGTTATAGTTGACCTGATCGAAAGAATCACCGGGATACCCAAGGACGGAGATGATCCTTCCCAATTTTTCTAGGGAAAAGACAATGACAAGAAGCTCATAGTGAGCTTGAAGACAAAGTACGGAGTGGAGAAAAACTTCCAAGGTTACATAATTAACACAATTAAGAACCAGGCCGTTAAGTTCGGAGCAAAGATATTAGCAGTTAAGGTGTCGTGGAAGAACATGCCCAGAGAATGTACTTCGGGCATCATCGCCTCCGTGGAACCATGTGCCGTGGGAGTGCAGATGAACTAGTCAAAAATTTTTCTACACCAATTGGTTGAGGATGCATACGACGCACATGAGAAAGGAAAGGCGTTCACATACTCATGGCTCATAATGCTGGTCGCATTAGTAGGATGGAGGGATCCTGAGCACTATCAAGGAATGGACATAATAGAAGCCAGAATACGTGAAGGGGCGTAGTACCAGAATTTATGGGCAACAACTGATAGAGAACAACATGCATCCAACCTTATACAATTTTAATTGGTCTTAGACATGATGCGGATAGATGCGCAAGCGGTACCATGGATAACAGAGTAAGAAACAAGAAAGTATTGACCGATCGCAAGGATATCGGTCGAATCCCATACAATTTAGCTTCAAGCCCGAGCAAATAAGTCGTGACAATGGCTTCTAATGCAATACAAGCTCACTGAGGAGGAGCTGGATGCCATCATCGGAAGATGGCCCGTGGAGTGGAAATTCCCTGTCGACGAGAAGGACCTACCGAACTTAGAAAATGGGAAGGAAACAACTCGACTAAACTCGACCGAGGAAGAAAAAGGCTCAACCAGTCAGAAGGAGGGTGTAGTGGAAGACAACCCTGCGAAAGAGCAGTCGGAGGCATCCAACCATGATGGAGACTTAGTAACTACCCCAACAGATTCTTACCTAAACACACAACATGAAGAAACAAGTACAAAGCATAGGATGGACTGAGGAGAAGGAAGCATAAGTGGTGGTATTCCGACGGAGTAGGTTAATAGGCTCCTAGAGAAACTAACAGAGGTCATAGAGGAAAATAGTGCGAGAGTCACACAGAACTGAAGCGGATACTTCCACCAAGTAACCCAACTGCTATCCACACTATCGAATGCAGTTGTAGAGTCCAGTGTACCACACAGGGAAGTTCAACTGAGTGCATCAACAAGCAGGATTGAAGTAGAAGTAGGCACAAACCCAAGGTTAGTTCAGTTTTTTCCAAATGTGATGACGACAGGAAATGAAGAGCTAAATGTGGAACTAAGGAAATACGACTCAATCGTGGTAGATTTCAACCTACTACCGCTGTTGACACTTCAGAGAATCCCAATCGCAGCAATGAAAGAACTTAGCGACCACGAGGCCGCAATGCATGACAAGATGGTGTGGTACAAGCAGCAGGCGCACATCAGTGAGATAGAGGCACAATGTCTTCAGGAAGAGAAGGCCCAAACATTAGCCGAAAAAGAGAAGGTCCTGGAGGATAGAAAGCGGCTGGAAGAAGCACTATCCACAGTATGCGAGAAAAATCTTGAGGTAGATCAGGATATACTACCAGAGGCAACATCCATCTTGTTGGGTGTACTTATCAATGACTTGCAGAAGGAGAATGCAGAGTTGCAGGAAAGGGTGGTACCGAGCACACCACTAGACCATATTCAGGGAAGACAGAATGCGATTGAGGAAGCTGTGATAGAGATCACGGAGATGGAAAAGAGAGCCAAGGCAATCGCAGAGGGTGTCATGGAGTTTTGGGGAAGTGTAGTCCAGGACGACCAGCTAACCACGCTAAAGGAGAAACTCAGTGAAGCAGAAGCACAGTTAGAATCCTTCAAGGGATCGATCAAAGCGATGCCCTCAATGATACAAATGATGAAGGTAGCGGAACTAAAATACATGCATCAGCGCATAATGAAGGCAAGCAAAAGGAAGCAAAGAAGGGCCACACACTTGGACGAGCTCCAAACAAAATCCGATGTTCTCGCAGTACGAGTAATGGAAGCAATGCAACATGTCAAGCAACAACTAGAGGAAGCAAAACAGAAAAGTTGCGAACACCCAATAGACCAGCAGGTGGAAGAATGTACACAACTCAGAACATCAGGAAAGGAAGTGGTCGACCAGATCAATAATGCATATGACGATTTTTGACAGCAGGTGAATGCACCAAAGGTGTCCATCTGAGGCGGCTAAAGGGTGAGCCACAAGTTTGTTTTGGGGGCCTATTGGCACGGGATTAGTCCGCATGAAGTGCGAAAGCTGACAACTGTGAAGAAGGACCATCCGCGGAAGAAGGACCATTCGCGGAGAACGAGGAAGCGCAAGATTAGTTTAGTTTGTTAGAAAGGGTCTTTTGGACCATTTTTGTAACCGCCATAGTTGGCTATAAATAATAATATGAATGTAAGCCTATGGGAATTATTGTGATTATGCTATTCGATTGTGATTTGCTCTGTTTTTGGCAGTTTTGTATGGATCCGTGATAAGATGTTCTGAACTGTTTCTGGGAAGGTTATACCGCAGGTTTTGATGAGTTAATGCATGAGGATGTTTGGATCTATCTCTTTGTCTCTATTTATGTCGAATGGTGAATGTTTTATAATGTTTTCTGTAAGTTATGGCTGATGTGATCACTAGCGTTAATCTGATAATGGGAACGTTGATTACATAGAAAATATGCGAATGATGAATGTATGTTTGAATTGTAAAGCATAATGCGAATGTGAATCTCTGGTTTTTGTTGCGATATAATTGAAGTAGTTTCATGTCCTTTCCCCACTGCGGAAACTTGGTTCCTACAGCCCCCTTAATCATCTCAGGTGAGACTTCACTCGCTTAGCGGGTGTTGCTGGAAGGGGTAAAACCTTTCTGGGCCGGTGCCTAAGGGTTTTTGGTTGGTGTTTGTTGACGACAATGCGAAGTGAACCCCTGTCGACAGAACTGTGTCAACATATGGACTTTGTCCTTGGTTTTCCTAGGACACATAAGGGATATGACTCAATATTTGTGGTGGTAGATATATTTTCTAATATGGTACATTTCATTCTATGTAAAAAGACTAATGATGTTGTGCATGTTGCACAATTGTTTTTCAGGGAAGTAGTGCACCTACATGGCCTACCGAAGAGCATAGATTCAAAGAGAGACACAAAGTTTTTTGGCTAATTTTGGATGACATTATGGAAGAAGCTGAAAACTGATTTGAAGTTTTTCTCATCATACCATCCATAGACAGATGGAAAAACATAAGTTGTAAACATAAGCAGGGAAATATGTTGAGGAGTCTAGTTAGAGACAAGCCAAAGGGGTGGGATTTGGTTCTACCTCAAGCAGAGTTTGAATACAACAACTCAGTCAATCGGAGCATGGGAAGAACATCATTTTATATTGTCTATGGAAGCATCCCAAGGGATGTTTCAGATCTAAAAAAGATAGACATAAATGAGAAGAAAAGTGCAGAAGCATAGGACTTTACTGATCAAATGAAGATCATATAGGAGGAGGTAAGAAAACACATCATTAAGATGAATTTTTAGTACAATTCTAAAGTTGATTTGAAGAGGAGACATCAAGAATTTCATATTGGTGATGAATTAATGGTACACCTGAGAAAATAAATATTTTTAGTCTGTACCTACAACAAGCTGAAAATGAATAAATTTGGGCCTTGCGAAATTGTAAGAAAACATGATTCAGTTAATGCATATGAAGTAGAGTTTCCTAGAGAGCTCAATATTTCACCTATATTTAATATTTCAGATCTAACAAAGTTTCATGAAGCTGAAAATGATTGAAGGTACAATAGGTGAACAATTACATACACTAGCACCTACTTCAAAGAAGGAGGAGATAGAAGCAATCTTGGACAACATGGTGAGTATGAGCACAAGGCATAAGCAATACTTTGAGTACTTGGTGAAATGGTTTGGAATACCTATTAAAGACACATATTGGTTTTCATAAGCTGAGGTTAATCATCTTGGTTTGGTTGAAGAGGTTGTGTTCAGATTTTGGGTTCAGACAACATGTTTTTAGATTGGATTGTCATAGTCAAAGTGCAATCTTCCTAGCAAAGAATCCATCATATCATTCTAAGATGAGACACAATGATATTCAAGGCCATTTTGTGAGGGAGATGGTGGAGAATGAGAAGGTGTTACTGGAAAATATAGACAAGGTGAATAATGTTGCATACTCATTGACCAAGTCGGTAAGAACAAAGAACTCTTTTTGGTGTTGGAAAACAGTGGGCTTGCTAGCCTTGCTAAAATGAACTGAAGTTCTAAATATCTTGTTTATGCAAATTTCATGTCTCAAATTTGGCATTGGGTCACAATGGCCTAATCACATTGGCTATATTCATTAGAGTTTGTCAAATTGATGTTAAGGGTCAAATAATTGCCAAGGAGGAAAATTACTAGTTTCCTAGGTTTGGGGTGAAAGCTTTGGAATTTGGAATAATGGAGATAATAAATGATTTTGGAACATTAGGATGGCATAAATATTTAATAAAGGAGATGAATAAATATATACAAGTGAAAATCAAAGTGGCATTTGATCATGAAGACACATGGAAGAAGTGGGACCGACCCAAGCTAGAATTTATGTGCCACATGGCATCCTCTTCTTGCAATTTCGAATCCATGGGAAGCCTAATGTTCTTGGGATGAGTTATAAGGTCAATAATACTTGGAATGAGTCAGTGAGGTCGAAATATAGAGGAAGAGTAACTCCCATGGAAGAGGAAGAGGCAATTTGGAGCTAGTGAGACACTTGGGCTAGATTCCCTAGCTCTATGACAACAAGGATGAAGATGCTATGACACCTATGACACAAATCAAACTTGAAGGATGACATATGACATATATGACATGTCAGGGCTAAAAATAGACTCCAAGAGGATTCTCAAGGGTGTTAGGGCAACTAAGATGCTTTCACATGTGATTTGGTGGAAGTGGGAGACTAGGAATTGTTATACAAGTGGCGTTCTTTGGAATCTCTTCCCAACTTGAGTTGGCATGAGTCTCTTGGAAGGAATTCGACCCATAGAGGACATTAAAAGTTTATAAATGTCAATAACAAATAATGAAACCATCTTTTTTGATAATTTGTAGAATTTGCAATTGCATTTGTGAAGAGGGAGAGCTAGTGGATGACTAGTTTCTTGCCTTAGCCAATTTCGAGGGTGAAAGATTCCCATCCAAGTTGGTAATTGGAAAGGCCATTCAGAACTTTGATTTGGATATTTAATGGAGTCTTTATTTTTAGGTGTAAGCTACAGTTTAGCTCATGGTTTCTTCTATTGCAGCTCACTCCTTCAACCATTTCCAGTTTTGATGGCATATTCTTGATCCTTGAGGGAGGGCATTTTTGGTGAGCTATTGTACTCTTTGGGGGATATTTTAATGCCCCATTTATTTTGTAATATAAATTTAATACTCTGTTCTTCATCTCCCAAAAATTTCAGGTCGAAATTCCAAGTAGAAATGTGTAAATCTCATTTTTAATGAAAGAACAGTGCCATTTCCCCACTACCTTGTTGTGAACCAATGTAATGCTGATGATTTCGAATGAATGGATGATTATATGATACATTTGTGATTTATATACTTCCATGGATATATTTTCCAAGTTTCATGTACTGTACTTGAGCATTTGAAGTATTTTTACTCAGTTTAATTGCATTGGGAGAAGAAATAGTGTCATTTCCCCAAGGGTCAAATGGTTGATTGTTGCAATTGAATGGGAGAGGGTTGGAACAGATATAATAATAAATTAATGGTGCACATGAGACCTTAATAAAATATTTAATACATTCCCTATATCTGTTCAGAAATTTGAGTGGGTTTGGACGCATTTGGGAAGCCATTTTCAATACTTCTCCCAGGGGGATTTGAACCCCAAATTACTAGTAAAATTGCATACTTGGTCCAGAATCTTAAGAGAGTTTGCAGAGGTATTTTGGTGGCCATATATCATCCATGAACATCATATTCAATTCCTAATATCATTCATACACCTTCCTTGAATATTTGAAGGCATTTGTAGTCAATTTGAGACCTAGAGATCAATACTAGTCAAAGGGAAATTACTAGTAAAATTCCCTACATTGTCCAGAATTGAAAGAGGATTTGTAGAAGTATTTTAAAGGTCAAAAAGCATCCCCTCAAACACATATTTATGTTCTAACATCATCCATATACCTTCTCAGAATATTTGGGAGCAATTGGAGCAATTTGGGGACCTAGAGCTCAAAACTAGTCAAAGGTCTAATTAGGGAAAAAAGTGAAAAATTGTCATTTTAATAAAATTCATAACAAGGGACATTATAGTGGTATTAGAGCATGGTCCTTATACCTATGAGTTAATATCATACATTGAAGAATAAGTTGCAGCCATGTCTTAATATTATGATGAATCATATGACTACAATTCTTATGAGGAATATGCAGATGCTTATGAACAATATGAAAGAGAATGTGAATGGTATGAAGAAGAGGTGCCATCATGCAACACTTATTAAAATTTCAAGAGGAATGAAGATTATGATTATGACCCTATGTATGATAAATATTAGGATGTCACACCACCAAAGGATAATGCTATGGATGATTTACAAAGATGGAGAGCAAAATATAAAACCTTGCCCCAACAATATCAATCATATTAAGAATATCTTGTTTTGAGCAAAAATACACAAAATGCCATGTCTTTTGAGTACTATGCTGAACATATTTTTGAAAATAGGCCCAAACATGAAGATGTGGAGTTAGTAAAGAAAGTTTTATGCCCTTCTTGTAAAGAACCTTGGAAAGAGTGTATCATATATGTATGGGTGAAATGATGTCCTACTTGAGGAGAACTTTTGGGAATTCTTCAAAAAGAGATTCCAAAGATATTGATCCTAAGGAAAACAAGGGGAAAAATGCATCAGCTTGCTTGAAGGAGCAAAAGGAAGAGACATCAAAAGAGCATGAAGAAGATTCTATTGAAAATATGGAAGATCATTTCGAGACACCTTCTAGCTTAGACATGAACCAAAGAGCATCTACTAATGGATGCTTAAACTATGAAGGAGTACCTACTGATGGGTGCTCAAACCTCTATGTTGGTGACATAGAGATCACTTTTGAAAGTGTTGTTGCAAGCCCAAGTTCCATTAATCATGATAATGAAGACCTTGTAGCAGTTGAAGAAGAACCAAGATCAACTTCCCCATCACCACTCGAGCTTCATGAAGTTGGTCCAAGAAAAAATGAAGAAGATGAGGAGGGTCATTTGAAAGAGCCTCATTTTCTTGAAGGTTCCTTAAAGATGAATGAAAAGAAGATCCAAGAGTCCCTCAACATTCTCCATGACACTCAAGCATTGGTGTCAAATTATTGTTGGAGAGCTACTTCATTGGAGGAAACATCCTTCATTGAAGACATGGAGAAGATTCAAAGAGCAATGTGCCACATCAAAGGTAATTTCATGTATTTGCTTTTTGATAGAAACCATTTGTTTGAGCTTAATGAATTGTTACATGATGCATACTTGAAGAATAATGAGGATATTCATAAGCTCACAATTCAAAATGAGCAACTTCTTGAAAAGTTGCAAGATACTTGTTTTTCCTCCTATGTTTCAAATTGTCAAATGGTAGATTGTTTGGAGGATTCTCATGACATGGTGGATCATGAGAAATGTGGGAATTTGAATGTGATTAATGTGTTTGAAGATGAACTTGAAGAGATCCAAACACTTGATGTGGTGGAAGAGGAACTTGAATTGTCTCTTGATGAAGGTTATGCAATTTTTAAAGAAAAGCATGATTCCTCTACATTGGAACCAATCTATGAAAAAGGTTTCACACTTTTGAAGGAGATGCATGATACCACCCATATGGATCCTTCCCATGATGAAACTTCTGCACTTTTGATCATTTGGGTGAGTTAGTTAATTCTCCTACATCCTACAATTCCAAGTTTTGCAGCATTAGTCTCAATGAATAATGGGTTAAAGGGTTCTTTTTGATGGTGCCACATGAGGAGTATGGAACTCCTAGATTTAATTTTTATGATGACATGGTTGAAGCACATTCTTATTCACATTTGTAGCAACATCATTTGTCACTTCATGATGATGCACATATACATGGATGCACCAATGATATGCATTTGGGTCACTTGAAGGCTCATGTTTTTTCTTGCTCAACACTTGGTTCATTTGATGTTAGAGGAACTTCATCCAACACTTGGGTGAATAGATTTATGATGGGAGAACATTTTTGTTGGTAGCCACATGCTTTGTTACATCTTTATGATTCTCACATTCATGGATGTATGGGTGAGACTTATTTGAGTCCTTTGAAGCCTCCTTGTTTTTTATGCTCATTATTTGGTTAGAATTTTAGTGGAGATTCTTCATTCACTTCTTGTATGAAAGAATACATGGCTGAATATTTTGATGCATATCACATTCTTTTGGAGCAGCATTATAGGACATGGGATCCTCACCTATGTCATTGGAGCAGATTTGATTGGTGACTTGAAGCTTGTATGCACTTGGAAAATGGTGGTCTACTTGCTTGGAGTTATAAGCACTTTCATGACTCTTTGATGAAGCATATCCCTGATGTACATTTTCATTATGTTGTTATGTACTTTGATGATATATATTTGGTACTCATGATGTTTGGAAGAATGCATACAAGAAAATGGGATCCAAGAATCCTCTTATCTAATGGTGTGGGTTGGAGAGCACTATTAATTGTTGGGGTGCAATACAAGCAATGGGACTCTGGAATAATTTTTATCTCATTGGTTTCAAATTTTTTGGGGAAACAAGCAGTATGAGAGATGGATTTCCCACTTAATAAAGTGATTTTTATCAGAGTAGTGCAGCAGCAAGCATGGTGGTTCCTCTCTAAAATCTTCATGGAAACTCAAAGACTCAAGGTTGGGCAATTCAATGGCAACTTTAGAGAATTATACGAAAAGCAGGTTCTTCAAGACCCATGTTTGAAATTGCTTGAGGACAAGCAATATTGGGAAGGGAGGATTTGTCATATCCCAAATTTGGCATTGGGTCACAATGGCTTAATCACATTGGCCATATTCATTAGAGTTTGTTAAATTGATGTTAAGGGTCAAATAATTGCCAAGGAGGAAAATTACTAGTTTCCTAGCTTTGGGGTGGAAGCTTTGGGATTTGGAATAATGTGGATAATAAATGATGTTGGAAAATTATGATGGCATAAATATTTAATAAAGGAGATGAATAAATATATACAAGTGAAAATCAAAGTGGCATTTGATCATGAAGACACATGGAGGAAGTGGGACCCACACAAGCTAGAATTTATGTGCCACATGGCATCCTCTTCTTGCAATTTCGAATACATGGGAAGCCTAACGTTCTTGGGATGAGTTATAAGGTCAATAATACTTGTCATGAGTTAATTAGGTCGAAATATAGAGGAAGAGTAACTCCCATGGAAGAGAAAGAGGCAATTTGGAGCTAGTGAGACACTTGGGCTAGATTCCCTAGCTCTATGACAACAATGATGAAGATGCTATGACACCTATGACACAAATCAGACCTGAAGGCTGATATATGACATATATGACATGTTAGGGCTAAAAATAGACTCCAAGAGGGTGCTCAAGGGTGTTAGGGCAGCTAAGATGCTTCCACATGTGATTTGGTGGAAGTGGGAGACTAGGAATTGTTGTACAAGTGGCGTTCTTTGGAATCTCTTCCCAACTTGAGTTGGCATGAGTCTCTTGGAAGGAATTCGACCCATAGAGGACATTAGAAGTTTATAAATGTCAATAAAAAAGAATGAAACCATATTTTTGATAATTTGTAGAATTTGCTATTGCATTTGTGAAGAGGGAGAGCTAGTGGATGACTAGTTTCTTGCCTTAGCCAATTTCGAGGGTGAAAGATTCCCATCCAAGTTGGTAATTGGAAAGGCCATTCAGACCTTTCATTTGGATATTTAATGGAGTCTTTATTTGTAGGTGTAAATTACAGGGAATCTCATGGTTTCTTCTATTGCAGCTCACTCCTTCAACCATTTCCAGTTTTGATGGCATATTCTTGATCCTTGAGGGAGGGTGTTTTTGGTGAGCTATTGTACTCTTTGGGGGATATTTTAATGCCCTATTTATTTTGTAATATAAATTTAATACTCTGTTCTTCATCTCCCAAAAATTTCAGGTCGAAATTCCAAGTAGAAATGTGTAAATCTCATTTTTAATGAAAGAACAGTGCCATTTCCCCACTACCTTGTTGTGAACCAATGTAATGCTGATGATTTCGAATGAATGGATGATTATCTGATACATTTGTGATTTATATACTTCCATGGATATATTTTACAAGTTTCATGTACTGTACTTGAGCATTTGAAGTATTTTTACTCAGTTTAATTGCATTGGGAGAAGAAATAGTGTCATTTCCCCAAAGGTCAAATGGTTGATTGTTGCAATTGAATGGGAGAGGGTTGGAACAGATATAATAATAAATTAATGGTGCACATGAGACCTTAATAAAATATTTAATACATTCCCTATCTCTGTTCAGAAATTTGAGTGGGTTTGGAGGCATTTGGGAAGCCATTTTCAATACTTCTCCCAGGGGGATTTGAACCCCAAATTACTAGTAAAATTGCATACTTGGTCCAGAATCTTAAGAGAGTTTGCAGAGGTATTTTGGTGGCCATATATCATCCCTGAACATCATATTCAATTCCTAATATCATTCATACACCTTCCTTGAATATTTGAAGGCATTTGGAGTCAATTTGAGACCTAGAGATCAATACTAGTCAAAGAGAAATTACTAGTAAAATTCCCTACATTGTCCAGAATTGAAAGAGGATTTGTAGAAGTATTTTAAAGGTCAAAAAGCATCCCTTGAAACACATATTTATGTTCTAACATCATCCATATACCTTCTCAGAATATTTGGGAGCAATTGGAGCAATTTGGGGACCTAGAGCTCAAAACTAGTCAAAGGTCTAATTAGGGAAAAAAGTGAAAAATTGTCATTTTAATAAAATTCATAACAAGGGACATTATAGTGGTATTAGAGCATGGTCCTTATACCTATGAGTTAATATCATACATTGAAGAATAAGTTGCAGCCATGTCTTACTATTATGATGAATCATATGACTACAATTCTTATGAGGAATATGCAGATGCTTATGAACAATATGAAAGAGAATGTGAATGGTATGAAGAAGAGGTGCCATCATGCAACACTTATTAAAATTTCAAGAGGAATGAAGATTATGATTATGACCCTATGTATGATAAATATGAGGATGTCACACCACCAAAGGATAATGCTATGGATGATTTACAAAGATGGAGAGCAAAATATAAAACCTTGCCCCAACAATATCAATCATATTAAGAATATCTTGTTTTGAGCAAAAATACACAAAATGCCATGTCTTTTGAGTACTATGCTGAACATATTTTTGAAAATAGGCCCAAACATGAAGATGTGGAGTTAGTAAAGAAAGTTTTATGCCCTTCTTGTAAAGAACCTTGGAAAGAGTGTATCATATATGTATGGGTGAAATGATGTCCTACTTGAGGAGAACTTTTGGGAATTCTTCAAAAAGAGATTCCAAAGATATTGATCCTAAGGAAAACAAGGGGAAAAATGCATCATCTTGCTTGAAGGAGCAAAAGGAAGAGACATCAAAAGAGCATGAAGAAGATTCTATTGAAAATATGGAAGATCGTTTCGAGACACCTTCTAGCTTAGACATGAACCAAAGAGCATCTACTAATGGATGCTTAAACTATGAAGGAGTACCTACTGATGGGTGCTCAAACCTCTATGTTGGTGACATAGAGATCACTTTTGAAAGTGTTGCTGCAAGCCCAAGTTCCATTAATCATGATAATGAAGACCTTGTAGCAGTTGAAGAAGAACCAAGATCAACTTCCCCATCACCACTCGAGCTTCATGAAGTTGGTCCAAGAAAAAATGAAGAAGATGAGGAGGGTCATTTGAAAGAGCCTCATTTTCTTGAAGGTTCCTTAAAGATGAATGAAAAGAAGATCCAAGAGTCCCTCAACATTCTCCATGACACTCAAGCATTGGTGTCAAATTATTGTTGGAGAGCTACTTCATTGGAGGAAACATCCTTCATTGAAGACATGGAGAAGATTCAAAGAGCAATGTGCCACATCAAAGGTAATTTCATGTATTTGCTTTTTGATAGAAACCATTTGTTTGAGCTTAATGAATTGTTACATGATGCATACTTGAAGAATAATGAGGATATTCATAAGCTCACAATTCAAAATGAGCAACTTCTTGAAAAGTTGCAAGATACTTGTTTTTCCTCCTATGTTTCAAATTGTCAAATGGTAGATTGTTTGGAGGATTCTCATGACATGGTGGATCATGAGAAATGTGGGAATTTGAATGTGATTAATGTGTTTGAAGATGAACTTGAAGAGATCCAAACACTTGATGTGGTGGAAGAGGAACTTGAATTGTCTCTTGATGAAGGTTATGCAATTTTTAAAGAAAAGCATGATTCCTCTACATTGGAACCAATCTATGAAAAAGGTTTCACACTTTTGAAGGAGATGCATGATACCACCCATATGGATCCTTCCCATGATGAAACTTCTGCACTTTTGATCATTTGGGTGAGTTAGTTAATTCTCCTACATCCTACAATTCCAAGTTTTGCAGCATTAGTCTCAATGAATAATGGGTTAAAGGGTTCTTTTTGATGGTGCCACATGAGGAGTATGGAACTCCTAGATTTACTTTTTATGATGACATGGTTGAAGCACATTCTTATTCACATTTGTAGTGTAGCTAGGGTTTTACCCCTAGCTTGTGCCAATGAGCACCTACTAAGGAGAATGGACTCCTTAGTAGCAGTTCAGTATATTAAACTAATTATGCAATAAACAAAACATTAAATTATTTCTAATACAAGCATGAAGCATAAACACCAAAATGAAAGAATGTCTTTGTATTGATGTTACCTTGAGTGTCAAGGTTGGTGAAGCCCTTTGCAGTGTCCAAGAGGATGCTCCAAGCTTCAAGAATGCTCCTTCTCCTTCTCCAAGGTTGGGAATGGGCCAAAGGTGGCTCTCAAGGTGAAAATAGTTCAAAGGTGAACTAGGGTTTCGAGAGAGATTTTGGCAGAGTAAGGGTGCTTGTGATTGTGGATATGGAATAAGGGATCTCCATCACCTATTTATAGTTTTTTGGTGGTGGAGTGCTGACCCATGGTTTTAGGAAACACATGGTTTTGGGCAGCTGTATAGGGTTTTTTCCTCCTTTTCCTCATTATTTTATATTTTTATTCCCTTTTTAGGGGATTTTTGCTATTTTTGGAGGAAAAGGGGGTTTTTTAGCCTTTTTTAGGCTATTTTGATGGTTTTGTGGCCTTTTGGAGGCATTTTAGGCCTTTTGGAGGCTTTTTAATGGGATTTTTTAGGATTTTAATGGAAATATGGTAGGAAAATGGACAAATGAGCCATATAATGTGGTAAATGAGCTAGTGAGCACTTTTTGGGTGTTAACAGATTGCCCCCTGATGTGCGAGGGCAGGAGCTCATCGTATGGCCGATGGACATCATAAGTCATGAATGGTTTTCCTGGGATGTGGAGAGAAGAGAAGAAACAAACTGGAGCCCGGAACAACGATCCCGAACAACTGCAAGAACTAAAAGTACATAACCTCAATAAAGGATGAGGAATCATCTGATCATATGGACGAGGCGGGCATTCCCATGCTCGTATCAGGATATAACATAATAACAACAATGGGGTCCAAAAAATGGGGACCTGAAATATACATGACCTCAAATACTGACTGAGGAATAATCTCAATATATGGACGAGGCGGGCATACCCATGCTCGTATCAAGATACATAAATATAACTGTGAGGCCCAAAAAAGGGGACCTGTAAGATACATAGCCACTGTGTACATCATAAGGGTCCAGAGGGGACACAAATCTGGGACATACTGCTGAGCGGATCATGTGTGAACTGCAGAACTGGTGCACCGGAACAATCAACAGTGCTACTGAGTGTGGTACCAAAGGAACTGAGGAGCTGCTGGATCATAGTGACTGGGGTCATACTCTCCATGGTACACTGAACTGGAACTGAAACTGGGTACTCAAGGAAGCATGAAACTGGATGGCTTCCGAATACAAACGCCAACGCAGCCCGGACATCCACGGGAACATACAACTGGGCGTTCCAAAGTGACTCACCAATGTGCTAGAGTCGGGGGAAATCCGGGGTCTTCGACAAAAAACTGATGGAATATAATCCTACGCGATCCTCAACGATGCGATCAAGGTGCTGAAGTCGAGCATGTGAGGAACAACCACTCAGAGAGGCCATGATGTCTCCTCTCAGAATGATCCGTAGGTACTTACCACAGATGGTGATAAGTCCAAGGCGTAGGGACCTCTGGGCCTATCCTCTGGAATAGAGGAGCTGTCGTCGACAGAGGGAGACCTGCCCCTATCAAGGCAATGATGTTTCCTTGACAGGAGCGCGAGGTACAAGACCGAAATGTGATAGTGCTGATGGCAGGACTGATAAACTGTGGTGGGACAACTGGGCAAGTAGAGTGGGTGGACTCAAAATTCCTTTGTTCAGAGTATGATAATGGGAATGATCTGGCAGCATATGAAACTGACTCAGGGAAAAGGGATCATAGCTGTAATGAATCTGGGGTAATAACTGGCTGAGGGAGACTCAAGCTGGTATAAAATGGTAGGAGACTGCAGAATACTCTGAACAAAGGCGACCGAATTGGGGGTGCTGCCGAGATGATCGATTTGAGTGCCATGAGGCACGGGAGGATACTTCTTCATGGGTTAAGGAACTAGAAGAAGTGTGTGGATAAAATGATACTGTCGTGTGGATTTTACGAGCCCAGGACAGTTCATGCTCGTGGTTGCTTTCAATTTTAAGGAGTCTGAAAGCGATAAGAAGACTCTGAGGTAGTGAAATGGTACTGTCGTGTGGATTTTACGAGCCCAGGACAGTGCATGCTCATGGTTGCTTTCAATTTTAGAGAGTCTGAAAGCAAGTAAGAAGACTCCAGGGGGTTGCTTTTTCGTAGATTTAGTCTCCAAGGCCCAAAGAAGCATAAAAGGATGCAATGAAGAACTCTTCTAGCCGGTGTGACTAGAGTATTCCTTTTTCGTAATTAGTCTACCAGGTCCGGAAAAGGGTTAAACTTATACCAGATAGACGCCCTTTCAGGTACTTTAACGAGCATGAAAGGAAGCAAGATTGCTCGGCGATCTTTTCATTCTTTTAGGAGTCAGAAAAGAGCTTAACGGAAACTCCCTAAGTGCCTTTTTCGTAAAGGACTTGTCCGGCCCGAAAAAGGGATAAAATTATACCGAACAAAAGGAATGGCCAGGCAAGGAGGAAGTGTTCAATCAAGGTTTAGGAATGATGACCAAGAACGAGGGTAGGTGGGAACACTGATGGACCTCCTTGCGGGGTAGATGAAATGGTGGCAAAATAACGAAACATTTGCAGTATGACAGGAGTGAATGGCTCATGTAAAAATGTGGAACAATCCGATGGCGGCCGATGTGGCGCGCAAACCGAGGCAGCAAGGTGTTGGGACACAATGTTGAAATTGTACCAAGTGAGAGCGAGAAATGATCTCAAGCATCATCACGAGCTCGGAAAAATGAATCCGGCGATATAAAGGATGTCAAAAACGGGTGACGGTCGATGTGGCACGCAAACCGAGGTGACGGGGGCATTTTGGAAAAAATGCCCAGAAAATCTGGAGGTGAGAGCGAGAAATGATCTCAAGCATCATCACCAGCTCGGAAAAATGAATCCGATGATATAAAATATGTGAAAAACGGAGAACGACCGATGTGGCACGTAAACCGAGGCAACTAGTGGCATCTGGACACAATGTTGATATTGGTCCTGGTGAGAGCGAGAAATGATCTCAAACATCATCACGAGCGCGGAAATATGAATCCGACGATGCAAATGGTGCGAAAAACGGAGGTCATAAGGACTCCGGAATGGTCAAAGGAAAGAACTATGCGTATCAAATCCAATGTACAAGTGACACGTGACCTCAAAAATGGTTGAGATCACAAATGTGAAAAAGTGAGCAGGGTTAATGACTTGCCCCCATGCTATGTGCATGGGGTTTGTGATTATGGATCACATATGTGTGGGTTTGAACAATGGGTTCATTGACGTGCTGAGATAGATGTGATGGGGAAGGTTCAAAATGATTGATCATGCCCCCTATCCCAGGGTCAAGGGAATCTATTATGCCCCTTGACTCAGAGGTGTCAAGGTGGTGCTCTATGATGGCGGGGTCAAGACCGGGCACTACGGTATAGGACCAGGCAAAGACATCACGGAATTCTTGGAAGAGTTGTGTGTAGTCCTCAATCTCTTGTTTACTGCAGAATGCTCCTAAAGTAATGAGTTCAGGGGCACGACCTGGAGCAGCAATATCAACTTGGATGACAGGTGAGATGTTGGCCATGTTGCCCTCCTCGAAGGCATCAGGAGCAGGAATAGGGTCCTTGAACCAGTCAACCTTGGTGGGAAGGAAGTCTTTGGATTCGACCGCGTATTGGGTAGCGGTGCTAGAGGAAGACGCTTCTGGGATGAAATAGGAACGGTGGTGCATATCATCCCAAGGATAATCCGGGGCAGTTAGGGCCTCAAGAATCTCCTCATCAGTACGGAAAGTCTGCGTCGTCAAATCGGTTGACGAGGGGGTAGTAGAAGTGCTGGTTGAAGAGATCATGTAGATGATATTAACCTCTTCGGAAGGGGGAGAGACCGGGGGGTAGATATCCTCAATGGTAGGTGGTGCCGTCTCAAGGTCCAGATTATTCATCTCGTAAAGAGCTACTCTGTAATCCGGGAGATCGGGACAATGATGTGAATAGTGCCCGTAAATACCGCATATGGCACAGGAGTGGTTGGTACGTAGGGACTTATCTTTAGGCTTAGGAGTAGGGTTGAGTTCGACAGTTGGGATGTTGGGATCGTCATCGAGCATTTGCATGTGCTTCTGCAATGCGGGTAACTGTGGGCATTGGTGGGTCGCATGGCCCAACTCGTCATACAGCGAGCATTTGGGAGGAGCACGGAACACTGGAGAGTTCTTGACTGTCTTGGGAGGTGGGACAGCAGTGTAATGTTGTGGACCTCTGCCCCCAGTGGGTTGAAGAGGAGGAGGAAGTGTCGTGGAGGACGAAGGGGTAGGGACCCCGGGAGGTGGGTGGGTGGTAGTAGCCATGGGTTGCACCGGCTGGAGGACGACATCTGGTGTCGGCGGGCGAACGGGAGGCGAAAGATACCATACAGGTAATCCCAATGTTAACCCAGGGAGGCTAAGGGTAGCCATGACCGGGGCGCTTACTACTCCTGCTGGAGGAACTAGGAAGGGGATCGTATGGATCGGTGTAACACCAATGTGACTAGGTACCAATGGTGGTTTAGGCAACAAGGATGGTTGATTGTTAGGTGGTAGGATGTCATGGGACAAGGTACATAAGTCAGACATTTCGGGCGTAGATGACGGCGGAGGAATGGATTGAAAGGTGGAGGTCATCGGCGCGTCTGAGAAGACTCCAGGCCCCGTAGAGGAAACAAACGAGGTGGTGGCACTAGAAACAGGTTGTTCAACCATGGGGAGAACATTTTCCGGTGCCGCCGGAGCACTGGGATCATAGTAGGTGAGCTGGTCAATCTTAACCACGCGTCCTTCATGGGGGAACATCATGGTGCGAAAGACAGAAGAGGCAACCGCCCGCATGGCATACATGTAGCTGCGGCCAAGTAGAAGGTTGTAATCCAATTGGGCATTGATTACCTCTATGTCAATAAGAACTGTTTTACCACCTAACTGGACTGGAACGTTGGGTAGAAGGCCTTGGGGCTGGGCCGAACGACCGTCGTAGGCACGTAACGCAGTGGTGGACTGCTGGAGAGGAGGGGATCCTAGCTTCTGCCATACAAATGTAGACATAACGCATGTGGAAGCACCCTCATCAATGATGCACCGATGGATAACAAGATTCCTAACGGAGACTGTAACTTGGAAGGCTAAGCTAGAAGGTAGGCGTGGTTCAGACTGGTCTAAATCAAACGCCATCAAATGTGAATCAGTTGGGTCAATCCCCCCGATGGCGGAAAGTAAAGTCTTGCGCTGGGAAGGGCAGTTCTTCAAGACCTCCAACGCAGACATGGCTGCGGGAGATTGGGCTAGGTCGTCTACGATGTTGTAGTTTGACGCAGCGCGCGCGTTAGGGTTATTGTTGATTCGGCGCAGTGGGAAACGAGGTGCTTTCGCAGCGCCGTCTGTGGGAGGCGGAGGGATACGTAACGCCTGATCGGTGGGGTGGGCGTTAGTAGTTTTATCCGTGGGAGTGGCTTCAGAGGTGGGCCCATATTGGTTCCGACGGGTCTGGAGGTTGACGTCAGCTGATGACATCATCAATAAGTGGTGGGTACCTGAGTCAAACATGGGTTGATCAGGGGCAGCGTAGGTGATCTGTTGTTGTTGGGGTTGTACGTTAGCTTGAGGGGCCAACGGCTGAGTGTTCACCACGCCTTGGGTCGGTAAGGGGTTTTGCAGCACCAAAGGGGGTTGCTGAGGTTGGGGGGGTTGGGCGGTGCTTGGGGAGCCGCATGCCCTTGGCGATGGGCCTCGTCAACCCAAAGCTGCCGAGCTCGCTCCAAGTGTGGGAAAGCATGGGTGTAATGTCCATAGACCCCGCAAATAGAACAAGGGTGGTTCGTTCGCAGATTGGGGTTTTTGGCCTGCTTGGGCGGGCGATCAGGGTTTTGATTAGCGGGGGCCGCATTATTGTTGTCAGGGGGATTAGCCGGTTGACCAGCTTGGTCTGCAGGTTGGTTATTTCCCCGATTACGGCCTTTGCCGCGGTTCTGTTGGCCCTGGTTACGTTGGTTATTCTGGTTTGGCTGCGGGTTATGTTGGGCGTAAACTTGCCCTTGGGCAGCAGGTGGATTTTGAGGTTGCGCAGGTGCAGGGGCAGGCTGCGGAGGATGATATGTAGGTTGAGGCTGAGCAGGTGCAGCAACTTGAGGGGGTTGCTGATAGGACTGCGGAGCAGGTTGTGGATGTGCCGCAGGGGCTGCCTGGGGCGGATAATAAGTTGGTGGGGCTTGTGAAGGCGCAGGAGCCGGGGCAGTCTGCTGATGGTAGTAAGGCTGAGGGGCGACTGGAGGAGCATAAGCAGGAGTCGCATACCCAAAGCACTGAGGTGGACATGAAGGTCCATGGGAATGGTGATGTGTCATGGGAGCATATGAGTTGGTTGCTCCAGACTGGGAGGTAGCCCTCGACAGGTCGGGGCCAGGGGTAGGTCGTGCTATAGAAAATGGTTGGGGATGCGAAGAAACACGGCCAATGATACCATCTGCAGCGTGGGATGCCCCCGGCGCATCATGATGGGAGGACTCGCCGCGAGGGGCGTCAGGTATAATGGTATAAAGGTAACCCGACTGGGCGTAAATGAGGTCGAACTGCTGTGCCTTAAGGATGGCCTCTTCTTCAGACTGGGGTCTTTCTGAAGCTACATCCTTAGCGATGACAGGAAGCAGGGACTTGAGGAACCAATTGAGGAAGATACGGTCATCTAGTTTAATCTTGCATAAGCTACGGCGTCTACGCCACTCATGGATGTGGTCCGTGATATGGGTAGCCGTGTTTTGTCTACAAGATAGAAGGATCTCAACGCCCGCGTCATAGCGGACTGGCAACTGGAAGAACTGCAGGAAGGTCGAGGCCAGGGAAGAAAAGGTGGCGTGGGTCCCATGAGGCTGCTCAATATACCACTTGGCTGCAGAGCCAGTGAAGGTGCGCTGTAAGAGACGGAGGCGAACAGAGTCATCCACAATGGAGTTAGAGGAACACCATAGGTGGAAAGACATGATGTGGTTCTGTGGGTCCTCACCGGCCTTACCCTCGAATTTAGGGATGTCAGAGGGTAGTTTGGTAGGCATATGAGGCCACATAGGGTCGTGTCGAATAGGATCATTGGTCAATCTGGCCAGGTCAGGTAGGTTGAGGCTAGCCATGAACGGCAAACTGGAAGAAGGCTGTGACACAGTAGTGCTGTGGACCAAGTTGGGGCCAGTGCCCCCAAGTGGAGGGACAAGATTTAGGGTGGTGCCCCCAAGTGGGGGAACTGAGGTAGTGGAGGATGGTCCAGCACCACCATGGGTATTGTGAGCCACTGATGTAGTGGGGATAGGTATTCCCGCTGTGGGAATAGGTACCGTGAGGGGAACGGTAGATGGTTGCCCCATGGAGGGCATACCAAAAACAGGTGTAGTAACTGGTGTAGTGGTGGATGTGCCACCAATGGTCCCTATGACAAATGGAGTGGAAGTCGTACCAGCCATGGGGCTAGTAGGGGCAGTATAAATAGGGTTCTCAGACTCTTCGTCAGAATCAGAGGTAAAGTAAGGTGCGTCACTATCTGGTGACGGAGACCTACGTCGCTGACGGGTGGAGTCAAGTGACAAGGCTCTAGATCTGTGATGAGTGGTATCAACGGACAATGATCGGAATCTATGACGAGTGGTGTCGAGAGAACCGTGCTGTGGGGGCTCGCCCCTGAGGCGCCGAGAATGTCTCGGGGACTCAATGGTGACAGATGGTGTCTAAATCTCTGTGGGTTGAGGTGAGTATAAAAACAGCTCAAAAATCCTAATGCAACCGAGTGTGCAGAAGGAGAGCTAAAAAGCAAGGCACTCAGGCCAACAACCAACTCAAAACACCCACTGCAACAGCTGTGCTACAATAGGTGGAGTAACAACAAAGATGGTCAGAATACCAACAAGCAGCAGGTTTCCTAAAAAAGAAAAATGGTGGACTCACTAGACCAAAGGGAGGTAAAGGAGCATGCAAACACCTAACTAAAAGTATTCTGACTTAACTAAACATATCCTCTGCAAGGTGATGAAATCCAAGTCAGACAATATGAGTAGGAAAGCCAAGTGGCTATGATATCCCCCTACCGGGAGGGACACCGGGTAGTCAATCCTAGAAGAATGGCAACTAAGATACCCCGTTCATGACACGTCCAGAAAGGTGAATCTGCCGTTTAGTTCGTTGACCGCAATACCCCTATACAGGGATATCCCGCGAACCGCGAAAGGTAGCCCTTCGGTTACTGAATGGAGTGCGGTATTCCACTCAGGCCTCTGGAACCAGTCTCCCGACTTCAACCCTCCTAAGGGAGAGGCCCTCTGATAAACTGGTCGTGACCGTGCCAAAAAGTACTAGGGGATTTTGGTTCCCTAGTTGGACAACAACTATGTCTCAAGTGAAATAACCAAGGGGTGTTATTGGAAGCCTATCCCCCTGATCCTACCTAACTACAATGATTCTTTTGTGTTCCCCAAGTGGGGTTAGAATGTTGGTTTAGTTAGGTACTTTTTAAGGCTCACTTGATTTAATGTGACAGAGTGTGTGCTCGTGAGGTGTTGAACCCAAAAACAGAAGTGCCACAAGGGAGGGCAACTTCCAATCTATCAATAATGCTGAAATTGATTCTTTTAATTTGCAAAATTTTCTGAAATAAAAATACTGAAATTTTAAAAAGATTCTGTAAAAGGAACAGAAATTATGTTGCAGAAAGGCTGTAAGGAAGTAGGCTGCAGGTGGGACAGAGGGCTGTTCAAATGCAGAAAATATTGCAGCAAGAGGGGCTGGGCTCAAAAACAGAAAAAGAGCAGAAATCAGACCGCGGGTCTGTGGCGGGTCAGAACAGGCCGACCGCGGGTTTGAATGAAACAGCGGCGGTCAGGTCGCGGCTATCGGGCCAATAGTTGCAGTCGGGATGCAGGAAATAGGGGAAAAAGGCACAGTCGGGTCGCGGCTATCGGGCCAACAGTGGCAGTCGGGACGCAGGAAAACTGGAAAAAGACACAGTCGGGTCGCGGCAAAATGGCTAACAGGCGCAGTCGGGACGCGCGAAAGAGGCAGGAAGCCGCAGTCGCGACGCAGGAAAAAGGCCGACAGGCGCAGTCAGATCGCGGCAAACAGGCTGATTAGCCACGGTCGGATCGCAGGTAACAGACTTGAATCCGCCGGCAGAGCGTCGGAAGCAGTCTGAGAGCCACGGTCGGATCGCGGGTAAAGGCCTGAAAGGCGCGGTCGGGACGCGACTGCAGAGGAAAAAGACGCGGTATGCAGCGGCCGAAAGGGACAGCCGAAAGAAAAAATTTAAAAACGGAAACCAGAAATTCGAAAACTAGGGGAGTCGCCAAAACTGTAGCTAGGGTTTTACCCCTAGCTTGTGCCAATGAGCACCTACTAAGGAGAATGGACTCCTTAGTAGCAGTTCAGTATATTAAACTAATTATGCAATAAACAAAACATTAAATTATTTCTAATACAAGCATGAAGCATAAACACCAAAATGAAAGAATGTCTTTGTATTGATGTTACCTTGAGTGTCAAGGTTGGTGAAGCCCTTTGCAGTGTCCAAGAGGATGCTCCAAGCTTCAAGAATGCTCCTTCTCCTTCTCCAAGGTTGGGAATGGGCCAAAGGTGGCTCTCAAGGTGAAAATAGTTCAAAGGTGAACTAGGGTTTCGAGAGAGATTTTGGCAGAGTAAGGGTGCTTGTGATTGTGGATATGGAATAAGGGATCTCCATCACCTATTTATAGTTTTTTGGTGGTGGAGTGCTGACCCATGGTTTTAGGAAACACATGGTTTTGGGCAGCTGTATAGGGTTTTTTCCTCCTTTTCCTCATTATTTTATATTTTTATTCTCTTTTTAGGGGATTTTTGCTATTTTTGGAGGAAAAGGGGGGTTTTTAGCCTTTTTTAGGCTATTTTGATGGTTTTGTGGCCTTTTGGAGGCATTTTAGGCCTTTTGGAGGCTTTTTAATGGGATTTTTTAGGATTTTAATGGAAATATGGTAGGAAAATGGACAAATGAGCCATATAATGTGGTAAATGAGCTAGTGAGCACTTTTTGGGTGTTAACATGTAGCAACATCATTTGTCACTTCATGATGATGCACATATACATGGATGCACCAATGATATGCATTTGGGTCACTTGAAGGCTCATGTTTTTTCTTGCTCAACACTTGGTTCATTTGATGTTAGAGGAACTTCATCCAGCACTTGGGTGAATAGATTTATGATGGGAGAACATTTTTGTTGGTAGCCACATGCTTTGTTACATCTTTATGATTCTCACATTCATGGATGTATGGGTGAGACTTATTTGAGTCCTTTGAAGCCTCCTTGTTTTTTATGCTCATTATTTGGTTCGAATTTTAGTGGAGATTCTTCATTCACTTCTTGTATGAAAGAATACATGGCTGAATATTTTGATGCATATCACATTCTTTTGGAGCAGCATTATAGGACATGGGATCCTCACCTATGTCATTGGAGCAGATTTGATTGGTCACTTGAAGCTTGTATGCACTTGGAAAATGGTGGTCTACTTGCTTGGAGTTATAAGCACTTTCATGACTCTTTGATGAAGCATATCCCTGATGTACATTTTCATTATGTTGTTATGTACTTTGATGATATATATTTGGTACTCATGATGTTTGGAAGAATGCATACAAGAAAATGGGATCCAAGAATCCTCTTATCTAATGGTGTGGGTTGGAGAGCACTATTAATTGTTGGGGTGCAATACAAGCAATGGGACTCTGGAATAATTTTTATCTCATTGGTTTCAAATTTTTTGGGGAAACAAGCAGTATGAGAGATGGATTTCCCACTTAATAAAGTGATTTTTATCAGAGTAGTGCAGCAGCAAGCATGGTGGTTCCTCTCTAAAATCTTCATGGAAACTCAAAGACTCAAGGTTGGGCAATTCAATGGCAACTTTAGAGAATTATACAAAAAGCAGGTTCTTAAAGACCCATGTTTGAAATTGCTTGAGGACAAGCAATATTGGGAAGGGAGGATTTGTCATGTCCCAAATTTGGCATTGGGTCACAATGGCTTAATCACATTGGCCATATTCATTAGAGTTTGTTAAATTGATGTTAAGGGTCAAATAATTGCCAAGGAGGAAAATTACTAGTTTCCTAGGTTTGGGGTGGAAGCTTTGGGATTTGGAATAATGTGGATAATAAATGATGTTGGAACATTATGATGGCATAAATATTTAATAAAGGAGATGAATAAATATATACAAGTGAAAATCAAAGTGGCATTTGATCATGAAGACACATGGAGGAAGTGGGACCCACACAAGCTAGAATTTATGTGCCACATGGCATCCTCTTCTTGCAATTTCGAATACATGGGAAGCCTAATGTTCTTGGGATGAGTTATAAGGTCAATAATACTTGTCATGAGTTAATTAGGTCGAAATATAGAGGAAGAGTAACTCCCATGGAAGAGAAAGAGGCAATTTGGAGCTAGTGAGACACTTGGGCTAGATTCCCTAGCTCTATGACAACAATGATGAAGATGCTATGACACCTATGACACAAATCAGACCTGAAGGCTGATATATGACATATATGACATGTTAGGGCTAATAATAGACTCCAAGAGGGTGCTCAAGGGTTTTAGGGCATCTAAGATGCTTCCACATGTGATTTGGTGGAAGTGGGAGACTAGGAATTGTTGTACAAGTGGCGTTCTTTGGAATCTCTTCCCAACTTGAGTTGGCATGAGTCTCTTGGAAGGAATTCGACCCATAGAGGACATTAGAAGTTTATAAATGTCAATAAAAAAGAATGAAACCATATTTTTGATAATTTGTAGAATTTGCTATTGCATTTGTGAAGAGGGAGAGCTAGTGGATGACTAGTTTCTTGCCTTAGCCAATTTCGAGGGTGAAAGATTCCCATCCAAGTTGGTAATTGGAAAGGCCATTCAGACCTTTCATTTGTATATTTAATGGAGTCTTTATTTGTAGGTGTAATTTACAGGGAATCTCATGGTTTCTTCTATTGCAGCTCAATCCTTCAACCATTTCCAGTTTTGATGGCATATTCTTGATCCTTGAGGGAGGGTGTTTTTGGTGAGCTATTGTACTCTTTGGGGGATATTTTAATGCCCCATTTATTTTGTAATATAAATTTAATACTCTGTTCTTCATCTCCCAAAAATTTCAGGTCGAAATTCCAAGTAGAAATGTGTAAATCTCATTTTTAATGAAAGAACAGTGCCATTTCCCCACTACCTTGTTGTGAACCAATGTAATGCTGATGATTTCGAATGAATGGATGATTATCTGATACATTTGTGATTTATATACTTCCATGGATATATTTTAGAAGTTTCATGTACTGTACTTGAGCATTTGAAGTATTTTTACTCAGTTTAATTGCATTGGGAGAAGAAATAGTGTCATTTCCCCAAGGGTCAAATGGTTGATTGTTGCAATTGAATGGGAGAGGGTTGGAACAGATATAATAATAAATTAATGGTGCACATGAGACCTTAATAAAATATTTAATACATTCCCTATCTCTGTTCAGAAATTTGAGTGGGTTTGGAGGCATTTGGGAAGCCATTTTCAATACTTCTCCCAGGGGGATTTGAACCCCAAATTACTAGTAAAATTGCATACTTGGTCCAGAATCTTAAGAGAGTTTGCAGAGGTATTTTGGTGGCCATATATCATCTCTGAACATCATATTCAATTCCTAATATCATTCATACACCTTCCTTGAATATTTGAAGGCATTTGGAGTCAATTTGAGACCTAGAGATCAATACTAGTCAAAGAGAAATTACTAGTAAAATTCCCTACATTGTCCAGAATTGAAAGAGGATTTGTAGAAGTATTTTAAAGGTCAAAAAGCATCCCCTGAAACACATATTTATGTTCTAACATCATCCATATACCTTCTCAGAATATTTGGGAGCAATTGGAGCAATTTGGGGACCTAAAGCTCAAAACTAGTCAAAGGTCTAATTAGGGAAAAAAGTGAAAAATTGTCATTTTAATAAAATTCATAACAAGGGACATTATAGTGGTATTAGAGCATGGTCCTTATACCTATGAGTTAATATCATACATTGAAGAATAAGTTGCAGCCATGTCTTACTATTATGATGAATCATATGACTACAATTCTTATGAGGAATATGCAGATGCTTATGAACAATATGAAAGAGAATGTGAATGGTATGAAGAAGAGGTGCCATCATGCAACACTTATTAAAATTTCAAGAGGAATGAAGATTATGATTATGACCCTATGTATGATAAATATGAGGATGTCACACCACCAAAGGATAATGCTATGGATGATTTACAAAGATGGAGAGCAAAATATAAAACCTTGCCCCAACAATATCAATCATATTAAGAATATTTTGTTTTGAGCAAAAATACACAAAATGCCATGTCTTTTGAGTACTATGCTGAACATATTTTTGAAAATAGGCCCAAACATGAAGATGTGGAGTTAGTAAAGAAAGTTTTATGCCCTTCTTGTAAAGAACCTTGGAAAGAGTGTATCATATATGTATGGGTGAAATGATGTCCTACTTGAGGAGAACTTTTGGGAATTCTTCAAAAAGAGATTCCAAAGATATTGATCCTAAGGAAAACAAGGGGAAAAATGCATCAGCTTGCTTGAAGGAGCAAAAGGAAGAGACATCAAAAGAGCATGAAGAAGATTCTATTGAAAATATGGAAGATCATTTCGAGACACCTTCTAGCTTAGACATGAACCTAAGAGCATCTACTAATGGATGCTTAAACTATGAAGGAGTACCTACTGATGGGTGCTCAAACCTCTATGTTGGTGACATAGAGATCACTTTTGAAAGTGTTGCTGCAAGCCCAAGTTCCATTAATCATGATAATGAAGACCTTGTAGCAGTTGAAGAAGAACCAAGATCAACTTCCCCATCACCACTCGAGCTTCATGAAGTTGGTCCAAGAAAAAATGAAGAAGATGAGGAGGGTCATTTGAAAGAGCCTCATTTTCTTGAAGGTTCCTTAAAGATGAATGAAAAGAAGATCCAAGAGTCCCTCAACATTCTCCATGACACTCAAGCATTGGTGTCAAATTATTGTTGGAGAGCTACTTCATTGGAGGAAACATCCTTCATTGAAGACATGGAGAAGATTCAAAGAGCAATGTGCCACATCAAAGGTAATTTCATGTATTTGCTTTTTGATAGAAACCATTTGTTTGAGCTTAATGAATTGTTACATGATGCATACTTGAAGAATAATGAGGATATTCATAAGCTCACAATTCAAAATGAGCAACTTCTTGAAAAGTTGCAAGATACTTGTTTTTCCTCCTATGTTTCAAATTGTCAAATGGTAGATTGTTTGGAGGATTCTCATGACATGGTGGATCATGAGAAATGTGGGAATTTGAATGTGATTAATGTGTTTGAAGATGAACTTGAAGAGATCCAAACACTTGATGTGGTGGAAGAGGAACTTGAATTGTCTCTTGATGAAGGTTATGCAATTTTTAAAGAAAAGCATGATTCCTCTACATTGGAACCAATCTATGAAAAAGGTTTCACACTTTTGAAGGAGATGCATGATACCACCCATATGGATCCTTCCCATGATGAAACTTCTGCACTTTTGATCATTTGGGTGAGTTAGTTAATTCTCCTACATCCTACAATTCCAAGTTTTGCAGCATTAGTCTCAATGAATAATGGGTTAAAGGGTTCTTTTTGATGGTGCCACATGAGGAGTATGGAACTCCTAGATTTACTTTTTATGATGACATGGTTGAAGCACATTCTTATTCACATTTGTAGAAACATCATTTGTCACTTCATGATGATGCACATATACATGGATGCACCAATGATATGCATTTGGGTCACTTGAAGGCTCATGTTTTTTCTTGCTCAACACTTGGTTCATTTGATGTTAGAGGAACTTCATCCAACACTTGGGTGAATAGATTTATGATGGGAGAACATTTTTGTTGGTAGCCACATGCTTTGTTACATATTTATGATTCTCACATTCATGGATGTATGGGTGAGACTTATTTGAGTCCTTTGAAGCCTCCTTGTTTTTTATGCTCATTATTTGGTTCGAATTTTAGTGGAGATTCTTCATTCACTTCTTGTATGAAAGAATACATGGCTGAATATTTTGATGCATATCACATTCTTTTGGAGCAGCATTATAGGACATGGGATCCTCACCTATGTCATTGGAGCAGATTTGATTGGTGACTTGAAGCTTGTATGCACTTGGAAAATGGTGGTCTACTTGCTTGGAGTTATAAGCACTTTCATGACTCTTTGATGAAGCATATCCCTGATGTACATTTTTATTATGTTGTTATGTACTTTGATGATATATATTTGGTACTCATGATTTTTGGAAGAATGCATACAAGAAAATGGGATCCAAGAATCCTCTTATCTAATGGTGTGGGTTGGAGAGCACTATTAATTGTTGGGGGTGCAATACAAGCAATGGGACTCTGGAATAATTTTTATCTCATTGGTTTCAAATTTTTTGGGGAAACAAGCAGTATGAGAGATGGATTTCCCACTTAATAAAGTGATTTTTATCAGAGTAGTGCAGCAGCAAGCATGGTGGTTCCTCTCTAAAATCTTCATGGAAACTCAAAGACTCAAGGTTGGGCAATTCAATGGCAACTTTAGAGAATTATACAAAAAGCAGGTTCTTCAAGACCCATGTTTGAAATTGCTTGAGGACAAGCAATATTGGGAAGGGAGGATTTGTCATGTCCCAAATTTGGCATTGGGTCACAATGGCTTAATCACATTGGCCATATTCATTAGAGTTTGTTAAATTGATGTTAAGGGTCAAATAATTGCCAAGGAGGAAAATTACTAGTTTCCTAGGTTTGGGGTGGAAGCTTTGGGATTTGGAATAATGTGGATAATAAATGATGTTGGAACATTATGATGGCATAAATATTTAATAAAGCTTATGAATAAATATATACAAGTGAAAATCAAAGTGGAATTTGATCATGAAGACACATGGAGGAAGTGGGACCCACACAAGCTAGAATTTATGTGCCACATGGCATCCTCTTCTTGCAATTTCGAATACATGGGAAGCCTAATGTTCTTGGGATGAGTTATAAGGTCAATAATACTTGTCATGAGTTAATTAGGTCGAAATATAGAGGAAGAGTAACTCCCATGGAAGAGAAAGAGGCAATTTGGAGCTAGTGAGACACTTGGGCTAGATTCCCTAGCTCTATGACAACAATGATGAAGATGCTATGACACCTATGACACAAATCAGACCTGAAGGCTGATATATGACATATATGACATGTTAGGGCTAAAAATAGACTCCAAGAGGGTGCTCAAGGGTGTTAGGGCAGCTAAGATGCTTCCACATGTGATTTGGTGGAAGTGGGAGACTAGGAATTGTTGTACAAGTGGCGTTCTTTGGAATCTCTTCCCAACTTGAGTTGGCATGAGTCTCTTGGAAGGAATTCGACCCATAGAGGACATTAGAAGTTTATAAATGTCAATAAAAAAGAATGAAACCATATTTTTGATAATTTGTAGAATTTGCTATTGCATTTGTGAAGAGGGAGAGCTAGTGGATGACTAGTTTCTTGCCTTAGCCAATTTCGAGGGTGAAAGATTCCCATCCAAGTTGGTAATTGGAAAGGCCATTCAGACCTTTCATTTGGATATTTAATGGAGTCTTTATTTGTAGGTGTAATTTACAGGGAATCTCATGGTTTCTTCTATTGCAGCTCACTCCTTCAACCATTTCCAGTTTTGATGGCATATTCTTGATCCTTGAGGGAGGGTGTTTTTGGTGAGATATTGTACTCTTTGGGGGATATTTTAATGCCCAATTTATTTTGTAATATAAATTTAATACTCTGTTCTTCATCTCCCAAAAATTTCAGGTCGAAATTCCAAGTAGAAATGTGTAAATCTCATTTTTAATGAAAGAACAGTGCCATTTCCCCACTACCTTGTTGTGAACCAATGTAATGCTGATGATTTCAAATGAATGGATGATTATATGATACATTTGTGATTAATATACTACCATGGATGTATTTTACAAGTTTCATGTATTGTACTTGAGCATTTGAAGTATTTTTACTCAATTTAATTGCATTGGGAGAAGAAATAGTGTCATTTCTCCAAGGGTCGAATGGTTGATTTTTGCAGCTGAATGGGAGACAGTTGAAACAGATATAATAATAAATTAATGGTTCAAATGAGACCTTAATAACATCATTAATACATTCCCTACCTCTTTTCATAAATTGGAGTGGGTTTGGAGGCATTTGGGAAGCCATTTTCAGTACTTATCCTAGGGGGATTTGAACCCCAAATTACTAGTAAAATTGCATACTTGGTCCAGAATATTAAGAAAGTTTGTAGAGGTATTGTGGTGGCCATATATCATCCCTGAACATCATATTAAATTCCTAATATCATTCATACACCTTCCTTGAATATTTGAAGGCATTTGGAGTCAATTTGAGACCTAGAGATCAATACTAGTCAAAGGGAAATTACTAGTAAAATTCCCTACATTGTCCAGAATTGAAAGAGGATTTGTAGAAGTATTTTAAAGGTCCAAAAGAATCCTTGAAACACATATTTATGTTCTAAAATCATCCATATACCTTCTCAGAATATTTGGGAGCAATTGGAGCAATTTGGGGACCTAGAGATCAAAACTAGTCAAAGGTCTAACTAGGGAAAAAAGTGAAAATTGCCATTTTAATAAAATTCCTAACAAGGGACATTAAAGCAAATAAGAAAAAAAGTGGGAGAATGTTGGAATGTTATATTATTTTCCCCTTAAATCAACTGGAAAATTTGATAGTTGACTGGTATAAGTCGACTAGAATCGAAGGCGATAGACAATGAAATCCGTGTTAGCCGACTAAATGGAATAGTGGTTTGTTTGAAGGAAAATGACTGGTCAATGGGAAATCAATGGAATGAACAAAAGGATCAATGAGCGATCGACCAAGTTTTACCTTGTCAAGTCAAATGTAACACAATAACTAAAATTGGTTAGGAATTTATGGATTCCCATTAATGAGTATTTGGTTGTATTGCATCTATAAATAATATGTAATGGCTATGCATGAGGAGAGAGAAGTAGTGTATCGCATGATGTAATGAAATGCTATTTGTGGTATAGCAATTCATAGTTGTGAACATCTATTATGAATGTTTGATTAATAGGTGAGTTTCAAGATCACTGGTTTGTTGGTTTTCCTCCAGGAGAGAGGTTTCTAGGGTAATTTTTGTGTAATGTGTGGATATGTTGTGTGCCATTGTTTATGTTTAAATTGTGCTTAACTATATGAATTGATTTGCAAACCTATTATCGGTATTAGAAGTAATAGGATGGCTAATTTTGAATGACTTGGATCTTGGTTGGGTCCACATGCACCCAATGTTCATCCACAATGTATCCCAGGAACTGAATTCTCCCCATGCCAAATGAACATTTCTCCAAATTGACATATAACTTGTGTTGGAACAAGGTACTAAGG
The DNA here is from genome assembly GCA_027924585.1 of Larix kaempferi. Classification (NCBI taxonomy): domain Eukaryota; kingdom Viridiplantae; phylum Streptophyta; class Pinopsida; order Pinales; family Pinaceae; genus Larix; species Larix kaempferi. The sequence continues at coordinate 9,149,595 of BSBM01000305.1, forward strand.
ATCTAATAAGTGTGTTGCAGATGTTCTACCGAGTTTCTACTGAAGATGAGGATATTGTCCAAATACACGACCAAAAAAGAGCTTGTGAATGAGCAAAATATAAAACTCATTATCCTCATAAATGTTGTTGGATCATTAGTTACGATGAAAGGCATGACCAACAACTCAAAAAGGCCTTGTTTAGACTTGAAGGATGTCTTCTATATGTCGTCCTATTCAATTAGGAATTGGTGATATCCCAACTTCAAATCAATCTTACTAAAGAACTTGACATCCTTAAGTTGATCAAGAAGATCATCAATCCCGGGGATTAGATATTGATTCTAGATGCTTATTTTGTTCAATGATTTGTAATCAATACAAATTTTCCATGTCCCATCCTTCTTATATACCAACAAAATTGGTATTGCGCAAGGTGAGGAGCTCGGTCTAATGTGGCCTTTTTGGATGAGCTATTGAAGCTAACCCTTTATTTTCTAACTATCCAAAAGAGATTGTCTATATACTGGGCCATTAGGTAAAGGAGCATTGGGTATCAAATCAATTGAATCTTTGAATTGGTAGTGTAGAAGCACCACTTTACCTAAGGTAAAGATATATTTGTATTCATCTACAATCTTGCTGATGCCCCGAAGATCGCAGCATCAGGCAGAAAGGGATTCTCCCCGGTAGACTATCCCAATTAGATTGTCCACCGTTTGGTATGGGGAATCCGTCTGGTTAGCGGTTCCAACAACCGTTAGGTTTGGATATTTGCTTCAATTACATCAGTTATGGCCCGATCCACTGTTCTTTTTGATTTTATGGTTTAAAATGATATGCAAGTGCCTAAGCTAACTTAATCTAAATGAAGAACTCGAAACAAATCTGTATTTAAAACCGAAATAAACCTAAATTATCCCTGCAAGGAGCAAAATTATGAGTGTGAGTAATGTGCTGGAAGAGTTATCTAAAGATCAACAGACAACCATTAAATCATAAAGATATATCTACAACAAGAAAGCAACAGATATTAGAATATAGCTTCCAATTCACATATAATGCATTCCATTACCCATGTAGGAGAAAAATCATTTGCACAAGAAACAGTAAGATCATTCAATACAGAGAAATAATTCAAGACAGTAAAGAAAGATCTCACTGTAGAATATTAAAGTCACGAGAATAATCTAGCATGCATCCAACATCTATTTCCATGCAAAAGACGTCCTCTCCAGGCTCTTATTAGGTAAATTTCATTTTCTTGAAGCAAGTGCAAGATAGCTCGTACAAGTTAAGAAAATTATTTTCCCTGCAAAAAGTCCCTTTGACACTATTCCCTAAACTTCTACTTATATCTTTACAAAATGCCTCTTGGGCTGCCACCTGGATCTTTACACATGTCCTCTACAGACTTTTCCTCTTAATAAACAAATCGTGGCCCTTTACTTAAAATAGAAAATTTCTCAAAAAGGAAAAGGACAGCTGTCCAATGATTCTATGCTTTAAACATAGGGAGACCAAAAATAAAAAATAGGAACAATGCCTTAGGATCAGCGTGTTCACCCTTGGGAAGGCGCTCTTGCTGGGAGAGAGGTGCCCAGACTGGTTGCTACTGCTACTGCTGCTTTCTTTTCCTCCTCTGCTATGTAACTGAACCAAATACCAGTGTCTTTGATAACCACATTTGCTGGGGAAGGGAGCAAGATCTTCTGGGAAGTCACATGTTTACCAAGTTCTGCTTCAACACCCTGAATTTCTGCAACTACTTCTTGGTGGATTTCTTTAAGCAAATGACTGTAAATTGATGACAGCCCAATATAGTGATGGATATCATCAGTGGTTAAGACATCAATCTTCTTTACATATTCTATTTGAATGCCTAGCTCTTCCTCCAAGTCTGATAAACGTTGCTCTTTGCTCGGGAACTCATTGAGGGACTGAGGAAAACTCATCTTGCACTGATCATGTACTTCATGGATTTTTTGATAAAGGCTGTTACTTTTATCCATTGTTCCTTGGATCTTAGCCATTAGCTTAAGGCCACAGTTCCTGCAGAATTCCATAAGGGCTATATCTTCTTTAAAATCATCTACAGACTTGAATGGGAGATGCTTGGGGAAATCAACCTTCCCTTCTCTCCATTCCATATGGCTCAGGATGTTTGCTTTAACCCGAGTATATTTGTCCTTAAGCCTATTGGCCTCTGCATTGACTTCTTTCAATCTAACCATCATGGCTTTGAGCCTGCACACTTCCTCAATGATTAGCTCATGTGTGGCATGCATTTGTCTCAGAATGTCACAAGACAGCTCATGAAAGGGAGACATATCTATTGCTTTGCTCTCTGCTTACTCTAATTTCTCAACCATTGCTTGCTTATCTGCTTGCAGATGAGAAACTCTAGCTTCAGAATCGTTCTTTTCTGCTTCTAAAACCATCATCTGGATTGCTAGGTGCTCCTTTTCTTCTTCTAAATGGCGATACTTATTTGACAATTCCTTGTGCTCAATAGATAGGCGATTATATTTATTCACTACAAGATCCTTGTAAGCATGCTCATTAGCCACAGTATGTTGCAACATGCGAGCTCTCCTCTTTGTTGACTCAAATTCTCTAACCATATCGACCACATTGTCCTGTGTTGCTTTTGTTGCTGACACATCGACGGATGCCATGGCTATGGAAGCCTTATTTGTATTTTGCATCACCGTGGTCTCCCGCCGGGTAACAATATCTTCTTGGAAGAGTCTCTTTATCCTCTCTTCCGATTTCAAGACTACTGCCTTCCTCTTCTTATCATACACAAATTCATCTCATCGGGACACAGTATGATCTTCTGATGGAGTGTAAGGGACGATTGGGAGGTCTATTACATGTATTTCTGCTTCTATGGGTGGGGTCTGTACTACTTGAGACGTGTCTGTTCCCACATTTTGGGTGCCGGGGACACTTGCTTGAGCTGTGTCTGCCTCCACATTTTGGGTGCCAGGAACACCTGCTTGAGATATGTCTGCCTCCACATTTTGGGTGCCGAGAACACCTACTTGAGATATGTCTGTTTCCATATCTTGGGTGCCGGAGCCACCTTCCTGGGCATCTTCATCGGTCTTAAGTTCTTCTTCCGCCTTTTGCTCCTCTTCAGTTTTATGCCTTTTTTCTTCTTCTTCAGCTTGCTACTGATTTTCACTTTCTTCCCTCAGCTCTCGATCTTCCGCTTCCTTCTACAACCTTTCATCTTCAGCTTCTTTCTGCAACCTTGCATCTTCAGCTTCTTTCTGCAACCTTGCATCTTCAGCTTCTTGTTGCAGCCTTGGTTCCTCTTTCAATATTTGTTCTTCGCGGGCTAGGGCATCAGCTGCTTCTCTCTCTTTCTGTAGAGTGGCTTTTCGGGCTGGGGCAGAGCTAGAGCTTGCTCCACTGCCTTGACGAAAAATATGCAACTCAGTCATGTTGCTGATACCTCTGAACACTTCTTCCTCGGCATCATATTCAAAATGAGCATAGAATTCTTTGCAATGCTCGACAACCTTGCTCCGCCTATCATTTCTATGGAAGATCATTTCACTGAAGTGGAAAGCTTTAAGCTCTTGAATGAATTCCTCAGCTGATGCAACCCCTGAGAATTTGTAGGCTCCTATGTAGAACGACAAAGGAGGGAAATAAGCCTTATGTTGCTTGTTAAGCACCCCTCCTATTCCATTAAGAAAAATTTGCCTGACTGCTTCCTTGAGAACTACATAATTAGTAGCGTATTTTGGCAAAGTGTATGGTGCTTTGGTACCTCCAAACATCTTGATGTAGGTGCCCTGCTCTGAAAAATAAAAATTGCCATAGTTTTCTAGGACCTCCATGGCATTTTCTGATAGACAATTGGGCTCTTCCTTGAACATCTGCTCATATAGAGGCACGATGAATTCTTTGCAGATGAGCTTATAGCTTGCTCTGTAATTTTGAGCCCACATTATTTTATAAGCAGTGTAGATCGGGGTGTTGGCTTTATCCCATGTGCAACCTAGTATGGGGAAAGAGAGTTTGGCTAAAATACAGTCAATGAGATAGGAAGACATGTAAAATTTTGACTTTTTTTAAGGCCAGAGCTTCTCTTGCAGCAGCCACTGTGGATGCCAAACTGTCCGACATGATAGTAGCCCAATCAAACATGGTTCCTTTGAATGCTATGAAGTGGATGATGGGGACCCACTAGATCCTATATACAGTGCCATCGGGCATGCCGAAAATTCTGCATAGCATCAGGGTGATTAACCTAAAAGGAGGTCTTAGGCTCTGAACATCATATTCATCATTACCTCTCTTCCTCAAGTGTTTGCCCGTGACCAATAATGTTTTGGCCATCTCAATATTATTTATCTTTCCCAACCATTCATCACTTAGAGCTTGTTGGGGATGTGAGAATTTGTAGGCTGCAGCAATATATGTTGGATGGAATGAAGCGAAAGGCTCTCCCTTGCTGTCATGCAACACTCTTGTCTCTGGGTTGGCATGTTCCAGTATCCACCCGATCACTTCATAGCATGGGAAAATTCATGGAGGATAGAATCCCTAGCTATGCCAGAAGTTCTGATGTTGAGGTAGATTTGTTCTTCTTCCAATAATACATCTGGGATATCCTGGTCCCTGATCATTCGGTAAACATCTCCCCAACGGACCTTGGGAGGAATGCCGATGGTACAGTTAGTGTCTTGAAAAATAGTTTCAGTCCTTAGTTGCACTTGTTCTGGTTCCATCACTTTAGTTTTCTTTCTACCACCTTTTGGCATCATGGCTTATCCCTGCTAACAACCAAATGTGAATCATTATAAAAATTTGCAACATGTTATGAGAGTGTAACATAGAGAAGGACAATTTTAACATGTTAATGAGAAATATAGACAAAATTATAAGCTGCATGCTGGGGAAGCAAAAAAGATCATTTCAGAAAACGAAATATGGTCCTGAGACATGATTATTCTACGGAGAAAATGCCTAATCAGGAACTTTTGGAATGCTTCTGAAAAGGTAAGCATATGACGTGGAAAAAACCTACTTCCCTCCTAGTCCTTGGAGAGAGGGTGCCCTTCATCGTAGCACTTCCAATGGTCAATGGTGGGTTGGCCTGGAGTGGAAAAATCCTATGAATAAACAATGAAACAAGGAACTGTTTTCCACATTCATTAACTGAGCCGAAAAGGTAAGTGGTCGAGTATCTCAACCGACCACTATTGTCATTAATAATACTTGCGAAACGGTCTGTAGCTGGTAGGAAGTTTGAATCAGGGTATGAAAACGATCGGAATGCGGCCGGTAACAAACTCGGATGGTCATGGCTACAGCTTTCAGTTGGTACGAATGAGAAACCTATGGGGCCACGGCGACTGTAAAAACAAAAAAATGACCTATGCTACCAATGTCTATCGGCCACGTTATGAATGGGAAAACCCAAAAATTAACTCGCTGTGGAGATGAGACAAAGATGGCGACTAAAAAGCCTACCTGGAGACGAGACAGTGGTTGAGTGAGGTGGACGCGGTGGTGGATGCGCTGAGCTGGAGCGAGTCGACGTGGTCTTCCTAACGGTGTTCTTTGAACAACAAACCAACAATGGGATCAACGACACCCCATCGCCCTTATATAAAGCTAGACACGTGCGGCATTTAAACGGGTAGGTGACCTTTTTAAACGGGGTTTTAATGCTTGTACGGTGTGGTCTTTTCAAGCCGTCTTGGGATTTAAGCGTGACTGTCGGTTGAGGGGTGGACTTACAAGTTTCGTCCGCAATTGCGGAACAAGATGGCGAATTGTGAATGGTTTTGCCGAGTCGTCCCGCAGTTTCGAAAAGACTCAGAATATCCTTCCGCAACTTACGAAATAACTTTGTTCAAGCTTGTCGACAAATTACTACGGCAACATTTGATGAAATCTTTCACAATTTTGGGAGGAAATCTCAAGTTCTTCCGCGGTGTCGGGAGAGAAACTTGAGTTCTTCTCCAGTTTCGGGAGAGAAATGAAAGTTCCTTTCGCAGTTTCGGAAGAGAAACGCTAAGTCTTCCGCAGTTTCGGGAGAGTTTGCCTAGTTCTTCCCCAGTTTCGAGAGAGAAACTTGAGCTTCTTCCGTAGTTTCGGAAGAGAAACTTAAGTTCTTCCAAAAAGCAGTAAGTGTTTTCACTATTTCAGTGAGTAACTTTAAGTCTTTCCACGGTGTCGGGAGAGAATCGTGAATTCTTCCGCAATTTCGAGAGAGACATGTAAATTGCTTCCGCAGTTTCGGGAGAGATTTTTAAATTTCTTCCGCAATTTCGAGAGAGACATGTAAATTGCTTCCGCAGTTTCAGGAGAGATTTTTAAATTTCTTCCACAATTTCAAGACAGACATGTAAATTGCTTCCGCAATTTCAGGAGAGATTTTTAAATTTCTTCCGCAATTTTGAGAGAGACATGTAAATTACTTCCGCAGTTTCGGGAGAGATTTTTAAATTTCTTCCGCAATTTCGAGAGAGACATGTAAATTGCTTCTGCAGTTTCGGGAGAGAATCATGAATTTTAACTAAGAAGAAAAAACTTCAATTTTTTAAAGCAGATTCCTCAGTTGAAAACAAAAACTAAGTTAAAAGGAGAATTAACTTCTTTAGGCAGTCTTTCTAGAAAAAGTAAAAGGAGGGGCCCCAATATGTACAAAATTTTGGGGGGGATGTTGCTCCAACAACAATTGGTGAGTCGCTGGCGAACACAGATCTCTGAAAAAATTTCTCTCGATGATCTGAAACCTTCTTAAAAGATATCCATTTTATATGCAATATTCAGCTGAGCCCTTGAATCTCGGTGAAGGAAAAAGTCACTTTATTTGCTAGCCATTGGGGAAAGGGGAGATTTGATAGAGACATCTTTAAAACTCTCAAAGGGCCAATATATGGGGTTCATTTTAGAAGATTCATCTTTCAGATGGTTACTGCTATCAGACTCCACAGGATTTGCAACACTTTCTCATGGACATTATTGCTCTTGTTCCTCATTCCCATGCCGCTTGCATCCTTTTGGATGTTTATACTTTTGACAGTTTTGCTGTTTGAGCCTTCCAGAAATATTTTTTTTAGACATGATCTTTGATTTTGGCTCCTCAATCCATAATGTCCTTTTGTGTGAGTGAGAGATTTTATTGATTTGATCAAGCCTCATGGACGGAGAGGAGCCTAATTTGAGCTGAGTCTTTTGGATAGATTTATTGACTTACATGCTTTGCTTTTGTCTTAGCAATGCTTCAATTGAGGTGAGAATCTTTGGAAAACAGACCCTTGATCAAAGCCATTTTGGCTGTTAAATTTGCAGCATGGAGTCATTTCAATACCCTATGCCCTCGGGATGTGCTACTCTCCATGGGTCCAACTTCAATGACCTTCTTGAGATGCCTTTAAGTGTGAGAGTGGATGGAGCCCAAAGATAGTAATAAAGATAGTCATAGATCTCTACTATTTAAGCAGGATTAGTGTGACTAGCAGAATAGGATTCCTTCCTTCCGAAGGATGTTCAGCAAGAGTAGAATTCACAGTAAACTTTCATTCGAGCGTAGTTTCGGATTCATGATTTGTGAGATTTCTTCGAGAGATCTATCTTGATGCGAAACCCAACCACAGGAGATTTCAGAAAACAAACTTTGTACAAAAGGTTCAAATGACGAGAAAAGAAACAACATAGCTGAAAACGATGAAAACAAAGGGCTAAAGCAACATAAAAGAAAGAAAAAAATTATTTACAGAAAGTCTCAATGAGACTACACAAAGTATTGTTTCAGGGCGAGGCCATTGAGAGGAAGGGTTACTTCTTCTCCCTCGAGGTCTGTCAACATATAAGTGGATGGGCCTATCTTTGCCGAAATTTGGTAAGGGCCTATCCATAAATGTTGAAATTTCATGTGCATCCCTTTTCCTTCATGATTATGATCCCATTTCAGGACTAAATCCCCAACTTCAAAAATTCTTTTACCGGACTTCCTCTTATCGAACCATCTCTTGACTATGTCTTGGTGTTGATGGAATCGGTCTTTAGCTTTCTGTCGGGCTTCTTCAAGTTTAAGCAAGGTATTGATCCTGGATTGTAAGACTTGGCTACCAGACCCTCGAGAGGCTTGGGACAACTGTAAGGATGGAAGCAAGATGTTGGGGGGAAGGAGGGATTCCTTGCCATAGACAAGAGTGAAAGGGGAAACCCCTAATGCATTCTTTGGAGTCACCCTATCTGCCCATAAGGCGTTTGGGAGAGCTATATGCCAACTTCGCCGATTTTCTATCATAGTCTTCTTGAGAATTCGAATGAGGTTTTTGTTTGAAGATTCAGCTAATCCGTTTCCTTGAGGGTAATAATTGGCTGAATAATGCAGCTTAATCCCCCATTCATAAACAAATTCATTTATCTTAAAAGACGAAAAGTAGGGAGCATTATCAAAAACAAGGGAAATTGGAACCCCAAACCTGGTTATGATGTTTTTCTTCAAGAAACTGATGACCGTATCTTCATTGATCTTACGCAACGGGATAGCCTCCATCCATATAGTGAAGTAGTTGGTAGCCGTCAGGATGTATCGATGTTGCAAAGAAGAATTTGGATTTATCTCTCCAATAACATCTATACCCCACTGTTCAAAAGGTTCAGAGATAATAACCAGCTGCAAGGGTCCTGCTGCCTTAGGTAATTTCTCGACACTTCTTTGGCATATATCACAGTTTCGTGCATATGCATGGGCATCTCGGAACAGAGTTGGACAATAATATCCAGTTCTAAGTATCTTGTGGGCTATTGGCTCCCCTGAATAATGTCCACCCGTGGGGCCATCGTGTAATTCTTTAACAACTTTACTTGCATCTTCCTTTTCTAGACATCTAAGAAAAATTTCATCATAATTCTTTCTGAAAAGTATCCCATCAATGATTTGATAAGCTACTGATTTCAAACGGAGTGCCCTCCTTTGCTTAGAGCTCCAGTGCTCAGGTAGGTATCCTTGCTGCAAATAATGCACCAGATCTCTATACCATGACTGAGGAGTTGTGAAGATAGGACATACTTCAACTAAGTTTAGCTCAGCTTCATTCTTCCAATGTTGCTCTTCATCAGTCAAATTTCCTGTAAGCAATTTGCACAGGCCTTGTCCTTTGATGATAGTGGCCGGTTTAAATTCTAAGTCATATTCCTGAAGAGCTGTGACATAGTTTCCCCTCCTTTCTCCTAGTTGCTTTTGAACGAAGAGGGATCTAACAGCTGGGTGGGGAACTATAACTTTAGTTCCGTTCTTAAGAATATATGGTCTGAACTGTTTGACTGCTTTGAAGACAACATATGCATGCTTTTCAACCACGGGATAGTTTAGCTCAGCCCCTTGCAGACCAGTGCTCATAAACGAGATTGGGTATTCGTCCCCTATCTCCACCTTTTGCGTGAGTACAGTCGCGAGGGAGTTATCCGAAGCAAAGGTATATAGGATAAAATCCTTATCAAAATCTGGGCTTTTTAAGGAAGGAGTTTTAGCTATAGATGCCTTAATGTCTCTAAACACATCCTTTTCTAAATCTGTCCACTTGAACTGTATGCTTTGTTTAACCATTTGTTGCAAAGGTTTAACAATTTGTGCGAAATCTGGAACAAATCTTCAGACGAAATTGATAGTGCCCATAAAGGACTGCATAGATTTTTTGTTATAAGGCATTGGAATTCTATTGATAGCTTGTACTCTTTCTTGATCTATTGACACTCCTCCTTTGGAAATGATATGGCCCAAAAGTTTACCTTCGGGAACAGCGAACACACTCTTCTTGGGATTCAATGAAATACCATATTTTCGACAGCGATAAAAAATATGCTTCAAATGGACAACATGATCTTCCCTTTTCTTTGAAAAAAATTGTCACATCATCTAGGTAGACAACAACACACTGCCCACCCAATCCTCGGAAGGCGATATCCATTGCTCGCTGGAATGTAGCTCCTGCGTTTATCAGGCCAAATGGCATCCTTCTGTATGCGAAAGTTCCCCACTTAGTGCGGAAAGTAGTCTTAAGACGATCTTCTTCGGCTACTAATACTTGATTGTAGCCAGAGAAACCATCGAGAAGAGAAAATAGCTCAGATCCCGACACCATTTGAAGAATTTGTTCCATTGAAGGGACGGGATAGTTGTCTTTATCTGAAGCTTTGTTTAAATTTCTGAAGTCCACACATAGTCTTATCTCTCTGGACTTTTTTCTTACAGGAACTAAGTTAGCAACCCACTCAGAATGCCTAACCTTAAAGATTATTTTAGCGTCTAGGAGTTTCTTCAATTCCTTTTGAATCAGAGGTTCCAAAGTAGGATGCATCCTTCTTAATTGCTGCTGAAATGGCTTGACACCCGCTTTCATTGGTATAACATGCTGAATAATGCGGACGTCATATGTTTTCAAATCCTCATAGGTCCATGCAAAAACATCCTTATATTGTCTAAATAGTTTGATGAACCTATCTCTTTCTCCCGGTGAACAACGTTTACCAAGGTTGACAAATTTTGGTTCAGCCTTGGTACCTAAATTAACTAACTCATGCTGCATTGATGAACTGTTAGTTTTGGTATTCGCTGGCCTTTTGAACTTACTTTGAAGGTCAAACAGCATTTCGAGTGACCTTACCCCTTTGGGGATGAAATTTCCTTTATTTGCATCCTTCTTTAGCAAATCAGAATTGTGTTCTTCTTCATCTATCACAGCTCCTTGGAAAATGTCTTCGTTTGTTAGAAAACTGATAATCTGTTCGTCATCATCGAAAACCATGAAATTTGTGATGTTGTCAAGGATGGAGGGCCTGAAAATTAATTCAATTGAGCATTTGTTATTAGATGGCACCAATATAGAAGCGGATGTTGCTAACAAATCAACTGCAGAATTTTGCAATCTAGGAATAGACTTTATATTGAAAGCATCAAAATGCATAATTAAATCCCATACCTAATCCTGATAACCCTTCAAATGAGGTGAGAGACAGTGAATGGTATCTCTTACCTGTCTCACAACTATTTATGAGTCACCAAAAACCTTCAGGTATTTAACATTTAAATCGATGTCCTTCTTTAATCCGTGTACCAAAGCTTCATATTCTGCAGTGTTGTTAGTACAATCAAATTCTAACCTACAGGACAAAAAATACTTATTTCTTCCCAGATCCATCAGAACACAACCGGATCCGGATCCTTCCAGAGTTTTAGAACTGTCAAAGTATAATGTCCAAAACAAATCTTTTGATTCAGCTAAGTTAGTATCTCTATGGTCTAAGTCAATGACTAAACTAACTATATTACAGTCAACATCATCAGTCTGAGAGAAATGAAGGAGATCGGACTGTTCATATGATTCATGGCTGATGGTTTCAGACTGATAATTACCCGGATCAATTTCTAAGAAATAATTCCCCAGAACCGAGGATGAGAAGGTTACAGCCTCATTCTTTCCCTCTAGTTGAGTTACATTTGCTTCATGTGCGGTTCTCTCAGGACTTTGATCTGATTCTGCCTATTTTGATAAGGCAACCACAGATGAGACCAATCAGTTGCAAAGTAACCATGGAGCTTTGTGGACCAATACCTACTTAGGATCAAACCATAGGCCTCAGGAATATCAACTACCATTATGTCAATAAACTGACAGACTCTAGAGTCGGCTGATAATCTAATGAGGGCATCTTTCATTTCCCCAATAACTTTGACAGTAGTTCTATCTAACTGAATAATTTGGGCAGGAGATGGAATAGATTGCCCATTAATTTTTTTAAAAATTGACAGCGAAATGACATTTGAAGATGCTCTAGAATCTACCAGGCAATTGTGAACATTATGATTGAAAATTTCAAAGGTCAACATGAATGGCAACGTCTGGGATTTAGATTTCCCACCGATACTAGCCTCATTAATTTCGGGTTCTTCTTGAGTATCTGTTAATGGGGTGTTGGGCTGGGATTGCAGAGCATGCAGTAGCTTATCTCGTTGTTGAGGAAAACTGCACATATCGAATATTGATACATTTTCTTTGACTTTCTTTATATCCTCAATAATGTCATATCCTATATCAGATTTATTCCCAATTCGGGTCGGATGGTCTGTTTTATTCATCGTGCCCTTTGGTTGTCGAACTGCGGTGTCGATGTTCGACTGTTTGGCTGCTATTTGGTTAGCTTTAGGTTGCATTGGAATGATTGCTATATGTCTTCTAGGTAGTTCTTTTGAAACTTTAGGCTTGGGAGGAGTCGAGTTTGGCACAGGATCCGTAATAGCACCTTTACTGCGAGTATTAATGTTCACGACAGAGAGAGATTTCTATGGGATCTTCTTCTGCTAATTCAGTTAAAGGTACCCAATCCCATAGCACCATAGTGGTCTCCGAAGGTGGTTCTTCTAATTCAGGGCTCGATTCCTCTAGAGGATCGTCTTGATCTGGAATATGTGAATCTATCATTTGGTTCATGACTAAATTCATAAAGTTAATCCATTGTGGGAAGCTCTTCTCCGAATGTGGCTCTTGATGAAAGGTGTAGAAGTTTTCCATCCCTATTTCATTGAGGTTTAAAATAGGGGAAGTGTTCATGGGTGGATGAGCTTGATCGATGTCTTCCCTCTTTTTGTAAAATGGCTTGAAAGGTTTCCTAGATGTACTAGTAGCCTTATCTTTCTCGAGATCTACAATTTTATTGGACAACTTCTGCATCATCTTAACTACATTCTCCATGTCTGTTGATGATTCTTCTTTACCTTTGGTGAGAAGCAAGGTTTTTTTACTGACTGCTGGTTTTGTTTCTGCATTTAAGGCATGTTTAGCAATGCTATCCACTTCTTCTTCCACCTTTCTAGCTTCTTCGAAATTCTCTATCAGGGTGGTTCTCTTAGATCTTTTAACGAACATTGCTATAGGTCCTTCAAGAGCTGTTGTATAATATTCAACTAGAGATTCCTCTGCTGGTTTATTTGCTTCACTGAAATTATTTAAGAGTGTTGTGAACCTTTGGTTAAAGTCTTTAACCTTTTCTTTCTTTTCCATTCTCATGGACAATAATTTTTTCATAAGCGTAGCTACAGTTTTTTGGTTTCCATATTTCTTTAAGAAACATTTTTCAAATTCATCTCAGCTTGAGATCGAGCTATGTTGTAGGCTAAAATACCAGGACGATACTTTCGGCTCAAATGTGTATGGAAAAATCCTACAGACTACATCTTCATGTTGCACATTCAAAAGATTCAGAGCTAAATAAAAACTCTTGAGATGATCTTCGGCCGAAATGGCTTTCCCTGGGTTGAATTTAGGCAAGACTTTCTCTGGATTTTTTGGAAGATTGTGGAATGGCCCAGCCAGATTCAATGCTCCCCTCGCTCTCTAAGCAGGTACGGCCATGTCTCTATGTGGGGAATCAGGTGGAGAATTGTATGGTGAATTCAATGGAGTGTTCTTTGGAGTAATAAGTTCTCCAAGACTTTCTTGATCTAAAATATTTTCTGGGTTTTCAAGATCGACCTTGTTCAGGGGTTCTGCAATTTCTTCCGAGGTTAAATTCACAAGCTCTTCAAAATTTTGTACAAGAATTGAATCACGGGTGTATTGTCACTCTTTTCTAGGAGAACTTTTTCTAGGGAGAAAATTTACTGCGTTTAAACCACCTAGTTGTCTAACATAAGATCGTGTATGTCTCCTTAAATCTTCTATTTCTGCAAAAGGCACAGCATACAATACTTCTTGAGGTCCAGAATCAGAGACGAGGTTTTCTTGGTTTGCTACTTCAAGATTTGGGTTGTCTAAAATTCCTTTTTTAAGCAAGTTTTCAGTAACAATTTTGACAGTGGGAGATTTTCCTTTATCAACCATGCACTTTCAGGCCCTCCTTCTAGTGCCAAAAACTGTTGATGCCCCGAAGATCACAGCATCAAGCAGAAAGGGATTCTCCCCGGCAGACTATCCCAATTAGATTATCCACCGTTTGGTATGGGGAATCCGTTCGGTTAGCGGTTCCGACAACCGTTAGGTTTGGAGATTTGCTTCAATTACACCGGTTATGCCCCGATCCACCGTTCTTTTTTATTTTAGGGTTTAAAATGATATGCAAGTGCCTAAGCTAACTTAATCTAAATGCAGAACTTGAAACAAATCTGTATTTAAAACCGAAATAAACCTAAACTATCCCTTCAAGGATCAAAATTATAAGTGTGAGTAATGTGCTGGAAGAGTTATCTAAAGATCAACAGACAACCATTAAATCATAAAGATATATCTACAGCAAGAAAGCAACAAATATTAGAAGATAGCTTCCAATTCACATATAACGCATTCCATTACCCATGTAGGAGAAAAATCATTTGCACAAGAAACAGTAAGATCATTCAATACAGAGAAATAATTCAAGACGGTAAAGAAATATCTCACTGTAGAATATGAAAGTCACGAGAATAATCCAGCATGCATCCAACATCTATTTCCATGCAAAAGATGTCCTCTCCAGGCTCTTTTTAGGTAAATTTCATTTTCTTGAAGCAAGTGCAAGATAGCTCGTACAAGTTAAGAAAATTATTTTACCTGCAAAAAGTACCTTTGACACTATTCCCTAAACTTCTACTTATATCTTTACAAAATGCCTCTTGGGCTGCCACCTGGCTCTTTACACATGTCCTCTATAGACTTTTCCTCTTAATAAACAAATCGTGGCCCTTTTCTTAAAATAGAACATTTTTCAAAAAGGAAAAGGACAATTGTCCAATGATTCTACGCTTTAAACATAGGGAGACAAAAAATAAAAAATAGGAACAACGCCTTAGGATCAGTCTGTTCACCCTTGGGAAGGTGCTCTTGCTCGGAGAGAGGTGCCCGGACTGGCTGCTACTGCTACTGCTGCTTTCTTTTCCTCCTCTGCTATGTAACTGAACCAGATACCAGTGTCTCTGATAAACAGATTTGATGGAGAAGGGAGCAAGATCTTCTGGGAAGTCACATGTTTACCAAGTTCTGCTTCAACACCCTGAATTTCTACAACTGCTGCTTGGTGGATTTCTTTAAGCAAATGACTGTAAATTGATGACAGCCCAATATAGTGATGGAGATCATCAGTGGCTAAGATATCAATCTTCTTTACATATTCTATTTGAATGCCTAGCTCTTCCTCCAAGTCTGATAAACGTTGCTCTTTGCTTGGGAACTCATCGAGGGACTGAGGAAAACTCATCTTGCACTTATCATGTACTTCATGGATTTTTTTATAAAGGCTGTTACTTTTATCCATTGTTCCTTGGATCTTAACCATTAGCTTAAGGCCACAGTTCCTGCAGAATTCCATAAGGGCTATATCTTCTTTAAAATCATCTACAGACTTGAATGGGAGATGCTTGGGAAAATTAACCTTCCCTTCTCCCCATTCCATCTGGCTCAGGATGTTTGCTGTAACTCGAGTATATTTTCCCTTAAGCCTATTGGCTTCTGCATTGACTTCTTTCAATCTAACCATCATGGCTTTGAGCCTGCACACTTCCTTAGTAATAAGCTCCTATGTGGCGTGCATTTGTCTCAGAATGTCACAGGACAGCTCATGAAAAGGAGACATATCTATTGCTCTGCTCTCTGCCTGCTCTAATTTCTCAACCATTGCTTTCTTATCTGCTTGCAAATGAGAAACTCTAGCTTCAGAATCGTTCTTTTCTGCTTCTAAAACCATCATCTGGACTGCCAGGTGCTCCTTTTCTTCTTCTGAATGGCGATACTTATCTGACAATTCCTTGTGCTCAATAGACAGGCGATTATATTTATTCACTACAAGATCCCTGTAAACCTTCTCATTAGCCACAGTATGTTGCAACATGCGAGCTCTCCTCTTTGTTGACTCAAATTCTCTAACCATATCGACCACATTGTCCTGTGTTGCTTTTACTGCTAACACAGCGGTGGATGCCATGGCTATGGGAGCCTTATTTGTATTTTGCATCACCGTGGTCTCCCGCCGGGTAACAATATCTTCTTGGAAGAGTCTCTTTATCCTCTCTTCCGATTTCAAGACTACTGCCTTCCTCTTCTTATCATACACAAATTAATCCCATCGGGACACAGTATGATCTTCTGATGGAGTGTAAGGGACGATTGGGAGGTCTATTACATGTATTTCTACTTCTATGGGTGGGGTCTGTACTACTTGAGACGTGTCTGTTCCCACATTTTGGGTGCCGGGGACACCTGCTTGAGCTGTGTCTGCCTCCACATTTTGGGTGCTGGGAACACCTACTTGAGATATGTTTGTTTCCATATATTGGGTGCCGGAGCCACTTGCCTAGGCATCTTCATCGGTCTTAAGTTCTTCTTTCGCCTTTTTCTCCTCTTCAGTTTTACGCCTTCTTTCTTCTTCTTCAGCTTGCTGTTGATTTTCACTTTCTTCCCTCAGCTCTCGATCTTCCGCTTCCTTCTGCAACCTTGCATCGTCAGCTTCTTTCTGCAACCTTGCATCTTCAACTTCTTTCTGCAACCTTCCATCTTCAGCTTCTTGTTGCAGCCTTGGTTCCTCTTTCAATATTTGTTCTTCGCAGGCTAGGGCATCAGCTGCTTCTCTCTCTTTCTGCAAACTGGCTTTTCGGGCTAGGGCAGAGCTAGAGATTGCTCCACTGCCTTGACGAAAAATATGTAACTCAGTCATGTTGCTGATGCCTCTGAACACTTCTTCCTCGACATCATAGTAATGAGCATATTCAAAATGAGCATAAAATTCTTTGCAATGCTCGGCAACCTTGCTCCGCCTATCATTTCTATGGAAGATCATTTCACCGAAGTAGAAAGCTTTCAGCTCTTGAACTAATTCCTCAGCTGATGCAACCCCTGAGAATTTGTAGGCTCCTATGTAGAGGGGCAAAGGAGGGAAAGAAGCCTTATGTTGCTTGTTAAGCACCCCTCCTATTCCATCAAGGAAAATTTGCCTGACTGCTTCCTTGAGGACTACATAATCAGTAGCGTATTTTGGCAAAATGTATGGCGCTTTGGTACCTCCAAACATCCTGATGTAGGTGCCCTGCTCTGAGAAATAAAAATCGCCATAGTTTTCCAGGACCTCCATGGCATTTTTTGATAGACAATTGGGCTCTTCCTTGAACATCTGCTCATATAGAGGCATGATGAATCCTTCGCAGATGAGCTTATAGCTTGCTTTGTAATTTTGAGCCCACATTATTTTATAAGAAGTGTAGACCGAGGTGTTGGCTTTATCCCATGTGCAACCTAGTATGGGGAAAGAGATTTTGGCCAAAATACAATCAATGAGATAGGAAGACATGTAAAATTTTGACTTTTTTAAGGCCAGACCTTCTCTTGCAGCGGCCACTGTGGATGCCAAACTGTCCGACAGGATAGTAGCCCAGTCAAACATGGTTCCTTTGAATGCTATGAAGTGGATGATGGGGACCCACTAGATCCTATATACAGTGCCATCGGGCATGCCAAAAATTCTGCATAGCATCAGGGCGATTAACCTAAAACGAGGTCTTATGCTCTGAACATCATATTCATCATTACCTCTCTTCCTCAAGTGTTTGCCCGTGACCAATAATTTTTTGGCCATCTCAATATTATTCATCTTTCCCAACCATTCATCACTTAGAGCTTGTTGGGGACGTGAGTATTTGTAGGCTACAACAATATACGCTGGATGGAATGAAGTGAAAGGCTCTCCCTTGCTATCATGCAACACTCTTGTCTCTGGGTTGGCATGTTCCAGTATCCACCCGATCACTTCAGAGCATGGGAACAATTCAGGGTGGGTAGAAGCCCAGCTATGCCAGAAGTTCTGATGTTGAGGTAGATTTTTTCTTTTTCCAATAATACATCTGGGATATCCTGGTCCCTGATCATCCGGTAAACATCTCCCCAACGGACCTCGGGAGGAACGCCGATGGTACACTTAGTGTCTTGAAAAATAGTTTCAGTCCTTAGTTGCACTTTCTCTGGTTCCATCAGTTTAGTTTTCTTTCTACCACCTTTTGGCATCGTGGCTTATCCCTGCTAGCAATCAAATGTGAATCATTATAAAAATTTGCAACATGTTATGAGAGTGTAACATAGAGAAGAACAATTTTAACATGCTAATGAGAAATATAGACAAAATTATAAGCTGCATGCTGGGGAAGCAAAAAAGATCATTTCAGAAAATGAAATATGGTCCTGAGACTTGATTATTCTATGGAGACAATGCCTAATCAGGAACTTTTGGAATGCTTCCGAAAAGGTAAGCATATGACGTGGAAAAAATCTACTTCCCTCCTAGTCCTTGGAGAGAGGGTGCCCTTCATCGTAGCACTTCTAATGGTCAATGGTGGGTTGGCCTGGAGTGGAAAAATCCTATGAATAAACAATGAAACAAGGAACTGTTTTCCACATTCATTAACTGAGCCGAAAAGGTAAGTGGTCGAGTATCTCAACCGACCACTACTGTCATTAATAATACTTGCAAAACAGTCTGTAGCTGGTAGGAAGTTTGAATCAGGGTAGGAAAACGATCGGAATGCGGCCAGTAAAAAACTCGGATGGTCATGGCTAGGGATTTCAGTTGGTAGGAATGAGAAACCTATGGGGCCACGGCGGCCGTAAAAACAAAAAAATGACCTATGCTACCAATGTCTATCGGCCACGTTATGAACGGGAAAACCCAAAAAGTAACTCGCTGTGGAGATGAGACAAAGATGGCGGTTAGAAATGCTACCTGGAGACGAGAAAGTGGTTGAGTGAGGTGGATGCGGTGGTGGATGCACTGAGCTGGAGCGAGCCGACGCAGTCTTCCTAACGACGTTCTTTGAACAACAAACCAACAATGGGATCAACGACACCCCATCGCCCTTATATAAAGCTAGACACGTGTGGCATTTAAATGGGTAGGTGGCCTTTTTAAATGGGGTTTTAATGCTTGTACGGTGCGGTCTTTTCAAGCCGTCTTGGTATTTAAGCGCAACCATCGGTTGTGGGGCGGACTTACAAGTTTCGTCCGCAGTTGTGGAACAAGATGGCGAATTGCTTCGGCGTTTCGGGAGCGCTTTGTGTATCTTTTCGAAATACAGTCTCTCAAAAGCTTATCGCGAATGGCTTTGCCGAGTCGTCTCGCAGTTTCGGAAAGACTCAGAATATTCTTCCGCAACTTGAAAAATAAATTTGTTCAAGCTTATCGACAAATTACTACGCAACATTTGACGAAAGCTTCTGCAATTTCGGGAGGAAATCTCAAGTTCTTCTGCAGTGTAGGGAGAGAAACTTGAGTTCTTCTCCAGTTTCTCTAGAGAAATGAAATTTCCTTCCGCAGTTTCGGAAGAGAAACGCTAAGTCTTCCACAGTTTCGGGCGAGTTCGCCAAGTTCTTCCCCAGTTTCGGGAGAGAAACTTGAGCTTCTTCTGAAGTTTCGGAAGAGAAACTTAAGTTCTTCCAAAAAACACTAAGTGTTTTCGCTATTTTAGTGAGTAACTTTAAGTCTTTCCACGGTGTCGGGAGAGAATCATGAATTCTTCCGCAATTTTGAGAGAGACATGTAAATTGCTTCCGTAGTTTCGGGAGAGATTTTTAAATTTCTTCCGTAATTTCAAGAGAGACATGTAAATTGCTTCCGTAGTTTCGGGAGAGATTTTTAAATTTCTTCCGCAATTTCGAGAGAGACATGTAAATTGCTTCTGCAGGTTCGGGAGAGATTTTAAAATTTCTTCTGCAATTTCGAGAGAGACATGTAAATTGCTTCCGCAGTTTCGGGAGAGATTTTTAAATTTCTTCTGCAATTTCGAGAGAGACATGTAAATTGCTTCCACAGTTTCGGGAGAGATTTTTAAATTTCTTCCGCAATTTCGAGAGAGACATGTAAATTGCTTCTGCAGTTTCGGGAGAGAATCATGAATTTTAACTTAAAAGAAAAAACTTCAATTTTTTAAAGCAGATTCCTCAGTTGAAAACAAAAACTAAGTTAAAAAGAAAATTAACTTCCTTAGGCAGTCTTTCTAGAAAAAGTAAAAGGAGGGGCCCCAATATGTACAAAATTTTGGGGGGGATGTTTCTCCAACAACAAATCTTTTCCACCTTCTTCTATTGTTTAGAGAGACCTTGTGCTAAGTTTGTGGTAGTTGTAGTGACCTTCCATCCACCTTTTGATTATACCATGAACAGGAAAAATTTCCCAGTTTAAGAGATCACCTTATGAAATTTTTTTGCAGAGATCAAGAAAATTGTTGTAATCAGGACTACCTCAAGTGTCTTGTAGAGTTGGCCTTCCAAAGTAACAATGACACTATGATGACTAGAATAATAAATAATGTGATATTTCCATATATATGGTTATCCTAAGAGTGTTAAAGTTACAACACCATGAGTCATTCTCCAAGTCAATCTTGTGTGTCATTGTAACAAACAATACATATGTATAATATTTAAATATAAATAAATATTAATACTAAACCAATAGTTTATATTAATAAATAAATTGTAATGAAGAGATACATCTTGATGAAATGTCACGTCTCTTCACAATGGCACCCCTACTTGGGTATTTATACAAGCCCTTAATTCTCATTGTAATTCACATCATATATCTCATCATTTTACATTATATATATATTTTCCTATATGGATTTCTGTTCTCTGTCTTATTTACAGTGGACATTTCTTTAGAATGAACTTTGTTCATCTCAGTCATGATTGAGCCTCGTGTGTCGAGGTAGTTCCTTACAGGATCTTGAGTTGGAATTGGGAAACTTGGAGAAGAATATTGAGTTGGAATCAAGAATAGATAAGCTTAATGTGTTGAGGCAAGTGCTTTGTATGTCAACGTAATGATGTTGTACATTCTTGCTAGTCAAGGATAATGTCTTGTGTGTGAAGACAGATCCTCATGTGTTGAGGTGGTGCCTCACGTGTTGAGGTGATGCTTTGCATGTTGAAGCATGTATGGTGTGTGATGTACTACTAACCACAGTTGAGCTATTAAGTCTCCTCTAGAGACTGGCCACCTCTAGAGTGAATTACTTTAGGATATAACTGCTTGGAACGATAGTAGAACAATATGATCACATCATTGGGAAAATATCCTTATTATATTTGATATGATAATTAAGCTGGCATAGGTGGACCATGTAGATAAAACAAGAGATAAAGATAAGATGTGATAAGATATGAGAGAATTTGAATTGCACATAAATAATTAATTAAGAGAGAATTCAAATTGTTAAACTTCAGTGATATTAACAAAGAAGACTTCAATCAATCAAAGGAGAAATCGAATTGATCACTACAATAAGTTAACAAGAAAGATTTAGTTAAGAGAGTTAAATAAGTGATAACAAAGAAGATCTAGTTAACTAAGTGTTATTGCATGACGATACTTATGTTAAACTAAAAGATGGCACTTATGTTAAACTAAATGACGACACTTGTGTTAAACTAAAAGATGACACTTGAGTTGTGACACTTAAGTTAGCCACATAACTAAGTGGGCAAGATTTCAGTTAAGGGGTGATTTCATCCTAAGAATCAGTTCAGTAAGATAATGCATTGCATGAGAAGTGGGGGGTACTTCTTCATGCAATATTGATGTCTCCAAGGATGGAGCGAATTCTATTAAAGTATATCTTGTGCATATTACCAAGACAAGCAAATTGGTTGTGTGGAGAATAATTATTCCGAGTCTCTCTTCTATATCTATCTTTTTATTGCTCTGTAATTGCACTGGGGGTGATTGTGTTGGAATATTTTATATTCCTTGGAAGGTAATAATGTCTTTGTATTATGTTGGAAGATATCGACAATCTTATGTAAAAGAGTAATACATTATATCCCATATTTATTATGGTAAAATATACTCTTGATATTCATTATTATATAAATAGATGTTATTATGGATAATTATACTATCCCACATGTAATATGTGAGAGTATTTCCTCCTCATCTCTTAGTATATAATAGAGTCAAGGGAGTCACATCATTCATCATGATCTATACTTTCACAAGTATTGCTATATAGTATTGGGGTTATTGGCATTGCTCTCTTGTAAGCTTGAGGAAAATATTCCAGAGATAATAGAAGACTACCTTCCCATGGACGTAGCCCAATTGGGTGAACCATGTATATCTAGTGTACTCTTGTCTCTTGTTCTCTTTTTATACTTATTGTTGATATATTATTGTTTTGCATAGACAGGTAAGCTAGTTTAGTTAGATACATATCTCTGACATGGTATTAGAACTTGTTGATATGATTTAGCACCTTCTATTACTTTCAAAACAATATTTTATCATTTGGCCATTGTTTATTTCTTGTAGATTTGCTTTCTATCTGGTAGCCATTAGGCTTCTCTTCAGATCTGGGCACATTTCTACAGTTTTTTTTATTTCAAACCCTAACCCTGTTGCATAGATTTTTTGTAGAAATTTTTCAAGGGTTTCTTGATGTTGTTTTTGTAGATTTATATGATTTTCTGATTCTCCTCAAGGAGATCTATCTTCCGGTTGTAAAAACGACATTTTTCGTCCAAGTTTGGTAGACTTTGTGCAGGTTTCCGTGTTTGTCATATTCGACACTGTTTTCGGCCTTAACCTGGACACTTGCGACATTTCTTTGTAGGAACTCGCGGTTAAATGCGACTGTTCTTACTGCGAACTAGCGAATACTCTGCAGACTCGCGAAATCACAGTGCATAGACCCACGTATGCTACAACATACTCACAACTGTTCCATTTTCGAACCCGCATTTACTACAGCTTATTTGCGGCCCTTCCTGTACTGAACTCGCGCATGCTTCGGCAGAATTGCGACATTACGGTGCAGAGACCTGCGAGTAGATGCAACTCCCTTACACCGCAACCCATGAGTAACCATGACCTTTGTTGTGTAGAACTCGCGAGTATCAGTGTTTATTTGCTAGTTTCCTGTTGGAAAACCTGCGAGTGACTTTTCTTGGCACTTTTTTTCCAAAAGGGATGTAAGTAAAAGTTTCTTTTCCTTTACTATGTTTCTACAGGTTCAGACCAGTACGGTAAAGTATTTCATTTTTCTGTTATTCACTTTATTCCTCTTGTCATTTCTAGCATTTGGGTTTCCTGTCAAAATTTCTATCATTATGACTTCAGAAGTAGCTTTTGTTCTTGAACTTCTTGGTCCTAACTATCTTGCATGGAAAAGAAAAATGATTGATGTTCTCAAGAGTAAGAATCTATGGAGGATTGTTAATGGTGAACACACGAAACTCATTGATGCTCAAGCTTTGACTATATGGGAAGATAAATGTGATCAAGCAAGAGGGCTTATTGGTCAAACAATTTCAGATAGTCTTCAGGTAAGTATAGAGGCAGAAGACAGCCCCTTTGAGGTATGGAAAACTCTTTCTTCTTTATTTGATAAATATGATGATGTTTCTGCTTATTACCTTGAAAAGAAGATTTATGAGCTAGATCCTTCTAAATTTGATAGAGTAGAATTATATCTTGTTGAAGTGAAAACTTTAAATGAAAAAATAAATAATTGTGGTACATATTACAAGAAAACAGACATTGCTCTTATAATTCTTGTAGAACAAAAATTGTCATCTTGTTTTGATATGTTCATTCAAACTAGGAATAGAGCTCTTGAATTGTCTTCAAATACCATGAAGCCTACTTTTGATGATTTTTGTAAATGATTGATAAATGAGAAAGAAAGGTTAATTGTTTTAGGACAACTCACACCTAATAAGGCTCTTATGGCACATAATAAGAATCCTAAGAGAAGTTTTAATAATGCTAAAGGTTCTTGTTCACACACTTCAAAACCTACTAATAATTATGATAATGCTTATAATGCACATCATGAATTTAGTAAGAAGAAGAAAGTGTATAATCCTTGTAAAAATTGTGGTAAAACTATTCATCCTGAAAAGAATTGCTTTAAATTGAAACGTTTAATGTCTAAAGCTAAAAAGAATGGTTCTGATGAATCACAAGTAGCTTTATGTGCATTTATTGTTTCTTCTAGTAATTCTTCTTCTAATGTGGAATGGATAATGGATTCTGGTGCTTCTAAACATATGACTGGTAATGCTTCTCTATTTGCATCTTATGACAATAATAAAAACACATCTCACAAAGTATTTATAGGTGATAGTAAACAACTTTCCGTAATTGGTTCTAGTAATGTTAATGTTGCTAATGGTCAATTGGAAGATGTTTTTCATGTTGATAATATGCCTATCTTTTTGCTTTCTATTTATCGTGCATGCAAAAACAAAATTAAATTTGAAGCTTGGCCTGATAGATATGTTCTTAAAGATATCAATCAACATTTCAAAGTAGTTTCTTCTGGTCCTGTTGATCATATTGTTGGTTTATATAAATTTGTTGGTTTTAATTCAACTAAAACACAACCTTTTTATTCCTATGTTGCTCATGCTGATAAACTAAGTAAATTATGGCATGAAAGATTAGGTCATTTGAATTATGGTAAAATGAAAATGTTAACAAAAATGGTACTTGGCTTGCTTAATATTTCGTCTACTAATGGTGTTTGTGAAGGTTGTGTTCTTGGTAAACATCATAGAGAAATGTTTGATAAAGGTAAAGCTTGGCATGCTAAAGAATCTTTGCAATTAATTCATAGTGACATTTGTGGTCCTCTTGAAGTTCCTTCTATCTCTAATGCAGTTTATTTTCTTACTTTTATTGATGACTTTAGTAGAAAATCATGGGTTTATTTTTTGAAACATAAAAGTGAAACTTTTTCTAAATTTCAAGTATTTAAATCCTTGGTTGAAAACGAATATGGTAAAAAGATTAAGACTTTAATAACTGATAATGGGGGGAATTCATTAAGAAAGAATTTGAAGTTTTTTTATCTAAACATGGAATTCAACATCAAAAGATTGTTCCTTACACACCTCAACAAAATGGTGTTGCTGAAAGGAAAAACAGAACT
The DNA here is from genome assembly GCA_027924585.1 of Larix kaempferi. Taxonomy (NCBI): domain Eukaryota; kingdom Viridiplantae; phylum Streptophyta; class Pinopsida; order Pinales; family Pinaceae; genus Larix; species Larix kaempferi. The sequence goes on from BSBM01000305.1 coordinate 9,174,493, forward strand.
TTAGTTGAAATGGTTAGATGTATGCTTTATTCTAAAGGATTACATAAGAAATTTTGGGCCGAAGCCATAAGTTGTGCTAATTTTATTTTAAATAGAGTTCCTACAAAAGTTGTTAGGCATGTTACCCTTGAGGAAAAATGGAATGGTAGAAAACCGGATATTAGTAACTTTAAAGTGTTTGGTTGTGAATGTTGGGCTCATATTCCTGATGAAAAACAGAAAAATTAGAACCCAAGTCTCACAAGTTTATATTCATTGTATATTCTGAGGATTCTAAGGATTATATGTTGTTTGATCCTTCTAATCAAAGTGTCATCATTAGAATATATGTTTAATGTATTGAAGTCTCTCCACCACCTAAGGCTATCGAACCTCATGTTACTTTGAATATTCCCTTATCACCTGTTACTCCTGTCTCGATTACTCCTTCCAGTTCTGTGACCGATCTTAGTTCATCTTCTTCCTCTTCTTCAAGTATTCCACTGAATGTCTTGAAGCTCCTGAAGTGACTTTTGTCCCTTCTAACCTTCCTGTTTGGGCATGTAAAACTCTTGAATCTGCAGGAGGTGATATCGGAATCCCTTCTGATAGTCGTAGAACTAGATCTAAATTTGCTCTTATGACCAAATTTTTAGCCACAGATGATCCTACCTCTTATGCTCAAGATAAGGGTAAACCTCATTGGGAACAAGCTATGACTGCTGAGTATGATTCTCTTATGAAGAACAAGACTTGGTCTCTTGTTCCTCTTCCTTCGGGAAAGAATTTAGTTGGTTGTAAATGGGTTTATAAAACTAAATTCACTGCAGAAGGATAGATTGAAAAGTATAAAGCTAGATTAGTTGGAAAAAGGTTTTAATCAACTTGAAGGTATAGATTATAACGAAACCTTTGCTCTTGTTGCTAAAATGAATACCATAAGAACCATTTTATCTATTGCTTCAACTTATAAATGGGAAATACACCAAATGGATGTTAAAAGTGCTTTTTTAAATGGTGATCTTAATGAAGATATTTATATGCAATAGTCTCCTGGTTTTATTACTGCTAAATCATCAAGTTTAGTATGTAAATTACACAAGTCTTTATATGGTCTTAAACAAGCACCTATGGCTTGGTGTGATAAAATTGATGGTTTGAGCGTTGTATATCTGATCCTAACCTGTATGTTAAGTATGTTGATGATAATATCATTGTTATTGTTTTATATGTGGATGATCTTATTATCACTGGCATCCAACCTTTTCTCATTCAAAGTATGAAAAGCAACCTTCACAAGCAGTTTGAAATGACTTATCTCAGTATATTGCACTATTTCTTGGGTCTTCAAATTTGGCATATGGAAGATGGTATTTTTCTCTCTCAACTGAAGTATGCTACATATTTAATGGCTCGTTTCCATATGAGTGATTGTAGACCTACTCCTACGCATTTTCAGTCCGGTGTAAAGTTAATTGTTGAGTGTACTACTCCTCTTGTTGATGTAGTACTTTATCGTCAGCTAGTCAGAAGTTTGATATATTTAACTCACAGCAGACTAGATCTCTCTTTCTCCATCAGTATAGTTTAACGGTTCATGCAACAACCTCATGAAATTCATTGGCATGCCGCAAAGAGAATTCTGAGATATTTACAGGGGACATTGTACTATGATGTTTTTTATTCGAGTAGTACTACAATTTCTCTTTCTGGTTATACAGATTATGACTGGGCAGGTGACAGTTCTGATCGACGGTCAACTGCTGGTTATATATTTCAACTTGGTTTAGGTCCGATTTATTGGTCCAACAAAAAGGTGAAGACTCTTTCTTTATCTTTGTGTGAAGAAGAGTATAGACCAGCCAAAGAAGCAACAAAATAAGCAGTTTGGTTATGGCATGTTCTCACTAAGCTTGGTCTAGTTCCAAAATCGTCCATTGTGTTGAAATGTGACAATCAGGGTGCAATTCAACTTGCTTATAATATGGTATATCACTCCAAGACAAAGCGTCTCGATCTTGATGCTCATTACATTCGAGGTCTCATTTCAGATGGTGTTCTTTCTCTTTAGTATTGTCCTACAGAGCAGCAGGCATCCGATATCTTCACCAAATCCTTAACATCAGTGAAATATGTGCATCTTCGTTCCTTACTTGGGATGAGGAAAGTTTTCATCAAGGGGGAGCAGTAATGAATCCTTCCTTCTTTTGTTGGTGGGATTTTCTCCCAGCCATTATTAAGGGGGAGTGTTGGAATATTTTATATTCCTTGGAAGGTAATAATGTCTTTGTATTATGTCAGAAGATATCCACAATCTTATGTAAAAGAGTAATAGATTATATCCCATATTCATTATGGTTAGATATACTCTTGATATTTATTATTATATAAAGAGATCTTATTATGGAGAATTATATTATCCCAAATGTAATATGTGAGAGTAATTCCTCCTCATCTCTTAGTATATAATAGAGTCAAGGGAGTCACATCACTCATCATGATCTATACTTTCACAAGTATTGTTATATTGTATTGGGGGTACTGGCATTGCTCTCTTTTAAGCTTGAGGGAGATATTCTAGATATAATAGAAGACTACCTTCTCATGGGCGTAGCCCAATTGGGTGAACCACATATATCTGGTGTACTCTTGTCTCTTGTTCTCTTTTTGTACTTATTGTTGACATATTATTGTTTTGCATAGATATGTAGGCTAGTTTAGTTATATCCATATATCTGACATATTGATGTAAAAGACATTCTCTGCCATCTATCAATATACTAAGGAAGGTTTTGTTGGGTTTTTCTCCCGCAAGTCATAGAGGGTTTCCCCATGTAAATTCATGTGCCAAATTTGATTGCTTATGTGTATGATTGTTATTTGATTTCAAGTATTATTGCAGCTCTGAATTACAGATAAAAAATTAACATGGTATCAGAGCTCAAGGCGTGAAAGAGATAAGTTCAGCAATCAAGCTTGATCCTATGTAGATCCTGAGTGTGCACAGTACTTGAAGAATTATGGCTTCAATATCAGTCAGACCGGAAGACTTTGTTGAAGGAACTTCGAACTTCAATACGTGGAAGGAAATGATTCTGAATATCCTTGAAGAGCATGATTTGGATGGCTATGTATCCAGTGTTATTGAAGAGCCTACTACTAATGCAGGGCACACCAACTTCAAGAAGAATCAAGCCAAGTAAAAGAGGATTATTTATGATTCTGTGAAAGACAACTTGATGCTTGTGATTACTCCATTGAAGGCCGCAAAGGAATGTTTTGACACTTTGGAAAATATTTATGAGAAGAAGGCACCCAATCAAAAGAGGGCATTGAAGAACAAGCTTCAAAATTTGAATATGGAAAAGGACAAAGTTGCGGCTTCCTTCTTCACAAATATCTCTCTAGTAAGAGATCAACTCATGAGCATTGGTGTGATGATCGATGATGATGATCTCATCCAGACTGATGTCGATGGTATTCCATCCTCATGGGAGACATTCTTGGATGTGTAAATGGTCAAGAAGGGAAACCTAACTTTGAGAGATTGTGGCATGATTTCCTACAATAAGACGGGATAATCCAGAGCAAATATACTACCTCCAAAGAAGAGAACCTCGCTCTTGCAACACAGGTAAAGAGAGGTAAGAAATATCATAATGAATTCTCTCTTCAAATGAAGAATGATTTCAAGAACTTTGATAAGTCCAAAGTTAAATGTTTCAATTGCAATAATAAGGGTCATTATGCAAGAGAATTTCATGCAAAGCAAAGAGGAAAGTTCAAGGGTAGACCCTTCATGCTTCTACTGCTACAGAAGATGAACTTACAAAAAATAATTCATTTGATGATCAAGAGATGAGGAAGGAGTACTATCTTGTCTCATCCCTTTCTGGATCCATTACCACTAGTGCTGAGACATGGTTTGTGGACAGTGGCACATCCAAGCACATGATTGAATATAGGAGCGTTATCACAGATCTGAAGGAAAATAAGTTTTCATGTAAGATGGAGCTTGGAGATAATACCACCTATTTGATCCAAGGAGTTAGATCCACTTCTTTTCAGTTGGATTCAAGAGATGTACTACATGTGGATGAAATTTTGTTTGTCCTTGGATTTAAGAAGAACCTCATGTCTATTTCGGTTCTGAAAGATAAAAATTCAGAGTTATCTTTATGAACAATAAAGTGCTCCTGTGGCCTAAGCATGGAGACTTGAACTCTACATTAGTGATTGGAGTTAGAGAGGGAGGTATCTACAAAGTTCATGGAAAAATCATTCAAACCATGATAAATGACACAGTCAGTCCTTGTGATTTGTGGCATAGAAGGATTTCCAGGTCATCTCCATTTCAAAGCGCTACCTAGATTGCAAAAGATGGTGAAAAGTAGGACCATGTTTAAATCTGATTTTGAGAGTGTTTGTAGAGGTTGCACTCTTGGCAAGAACATTAGGTAGATTTTTCCAAGTAGTAACAAAATATCCAAGGGGATCCTTGACTTGATTCATTCTGATCTATGTGGTCCTATGTATGCACCCTACTTGAGTGGTTATTTGTATTATGTGCTTTTCATAGATGACTTCTCTCATAGGTCATGGGTTTATTTTTTTAAAGCAAAGAGTAAAACTTTCAACAAGTTTCAATAGTTTAAAGAACTGGTTGATACTGAGACTAGAAAGCACATTCATGCTTTGAAATATGATAATGGGGGAGAGTTTGAGTCCCATGAATTCAATGACTTATGTCGAGATGCAGGAATAAAAAAACAGTTGACTGTACACTACAACCCTCAGCAAAATGGGGTTGCTGAAAGAAAGAACATAACAATAGGTGAGGCTGCAAAAGCGATGATGTGTGATAAGCATCTTCCCACATAATTACGGGAAGAAGCCTCCAACACTGCATTTTATATTCATAACATAATCCCTCATGCTATCTTGGGTGAAAAGACTCCTGAAGAGGTTTTCACTGGTGAAAAAACAGATATTGAACACTTGAATATTTTTTGTTGTCCTATTTACATTCACATACCAAAAGAGAAGAGGACAAATATGGATCCATCTGAAAAGAAAGGAACATTTGTTGGATATAGTGAATCCTCCAAAGCCTACATAATCTATGTTCCAGGATAAAGAAACATTGAAGCCGGTAGAGATGTAAAATTTCATGAAGAAGTTTCCTTCAAGGGCTCCAAAGAACTTCAGTGTGATTCATACACAGAGGAGCATGATACTCATATGATGGAGTATCCAGTTTCTGATTCTCCCCTTTCGGATGGTGAGAGGGAGAATCTGAATGAGTCTGTGGATCCACTTGATCTTGAAGATCCAGAAGATCTGATAGAAAGATCTCTTGATTAACCTCCTGCTAAGAGGAGATCTACATGGTGTCGAGACATTCTACAAGAGGAAGAAAAGCATGGAGCACCCCCAAGATCATCTAGAGAGTGAAAGAGACCTGAAATATTTTTTAGGATATGTAGCATAGATGAGTCACATCAATGATTCATAACCCTCTACCTATGAGGAATCCTCTAAGCATCAAGTATGGAAAGATTTCATGGTATAAGAATACAAATATATCATGAAGAATGATGTGTGGGAAGTGGTTCCTAAACCTAATGGGAAGTTAATAGTAACTTCCAAGTGGCTTTATAAAATCAAGCATGCAACTGATGGAAGTATTGAAAAGTATAAATAAATATTTGTGGCCCGTGGCTTCTCACAAAAAGAAGGGATAAACTATGATGATACATTTTCTCGTCTGGATAGGTACTCTACTATCCAAACCATAATTTCCCTTGATTCAGTTTTGGGTTGGAAAATTCACTAGATGGATGTGAAGACTGCCTTCCTCAATGGTGAGGTTGAGGAAGAGGTTTACATACAACATCCTGAGGGGTTTGTAGTTCATGGGACGGAGTCCCATGTATGAAAACTTAGGAAATCCTTGGATGGTCTTAAGTAGGCCCCGAGGGCTTGGTATTCAAGGATTGACAACTAACATATTAGCTTGGGCTTCCCCAAAAGCGAAGCTAACCTCAACTTGTACTTCAAGGTTGTGAAGAACCAACCATTGATCTTGGTTCTCTGTGTTGATGACTTGTTCATTACTGGAGAGGAGCAACAGATAGATCGGTGTAAGAGGGATCTCACTTATGAGTTCAAAATGAAAGAATTAAGTATTATGCACTATTTTCTTGGTCTAGAAGTTTGGAAAAGGAAAGATGGGATCTTTCTTTCTCAAGGAAAGTACATAGTTGATGTATTGCATAGATTTGGTATGAGTCATATATAAAGAATCTACATGACTCATATTCCATATTTGATCTAGAGAATCCTACCATTTATAGACAACCCATTGGTTCTTTGATGTATTTGATACATAAGAGACCAGACATATGTTATGGAATGAGTATCTTGAGTCAGTTCATGTCTGAGCCAAGACATAGACATTGGGTTGTTTCCAAGCATGTGTTTAGATACCTTCGAGTTATTATTGCTTATGGAATTAGATATGCTTCTAGTGGTGGAGTGATGTTACTTGGATATGCTGACTCTGGCTGGGGTGGTAGTATTTTGGACCGAAATAGTACATATGGATTTTGTTTTAGCTTGGGATCAACTATGATCTCTTCGTCGAGCAGGAAGTAGGCCTCTGTAGCCTAGAGTACTACAGAAGCAGAGTATATTGCAACTAGTACCACCTACCAAGAAGCTATGTGGCTTAGGAAGCTACTTGTTGGGTTGTTCGGTGAGAAGCTTGAGACTACTATAATTCGCTCTAGCAATCAGAGCTGCATAAAGCTCTTAGTAAACCCTATGTTTCATGATAGATTGAAACACATTGAGATGAAGTATCACTACATTTGAGACATGGTACATAAAGGTGTCATAATACTTCAGTACATTGCTACTGGTGAGCATATTGTAGATATGTTGACTAAGCCTCTATACATTACGAAGTATAGGTACTTCTGAGACAATACTTACATGGCATAGAATTCCTCCCTTGCTAAGAGGGAGTGTTAAAGTTACAACATCATGAGTCATTCTCCAGGTCAATCTTGTGTGTTAATATTGAGCCTCGTGTGTCTAGGTAGTGCCTTATAGGAGCCTGAGTTGGACTCAGGAAACTTGGAGAAGAATCTTGATCTGGACTCAAGAATGGATAAGCTTAATGTGTTGAGGCAAGTGATTTGTATGTAAAAGTGATGATGTTGTACAATCTTGCTAGTCAAGGCTAAGGTCTTGTGTGTCAAGACATATCCTCATGTGTTGAGGTGATTCTTTGCATGTTAAAGCATGTATGGTGTGTGCTGTACTACTAATCATGATTGAGTTATTAAGTCTCCTCTAGAGATTGAACACCTCTAGAGTGAATTACTTTAGCATATAACCATTTGGAATGATAGTAGAACAATATGATCACATCATTGGGAAAATATACTTATTATATTTGATATGATAATTAAGCTAGCATATGTGGTCTGTGTAGATAAAACAAGAGATAAAGATAAGATGTGATAAGATATGAGATAATTTGAATTGCACATAAAGAATTAATTAAGAGAGAATTCAAATTGTTAAACTTCAATGATGTTAACAAAGAAGACTTTAGTCAATCAAAGGAGAACTCGAATTGATCACTACAGTAATGTTAACAAGAAAGATTCAGTTAAGAAAGTTAACTAAGTGATAACAAAGAAGATTTAGTTAATTAAGTGTTATTGCATGACGACACTTATGTTAAACTAAAAGATGACACTTATGTTAAACTAAAATACGACACTTGTGTTAAACTTAAAGATGAAACTTGAGTTGCAACACTTGCATGATGACACTTAAGTTAGACACTTAACTAAGTGGGAAATATTTCAGTGAAGGAGCGAGTTCATCCTAAGTGTCAGTTTAGTGAGTTAATGCATTGCATGAGAAGTGGGGCGCACTTTTTCTTGCAAGATTGATGTCTCCATGGATGGATCAAAATATATTAAAGACTATATTGTGCATATGACCAAGACAAGTGAATTGGTTGTGTGGAGAATAATTATTCTAAGTCTCTCTTCTATATCTATCTTTCTCTTTCTCTGTAATTGCACTCGGGGTGCTTGATGTAAAAGACATTCTCTGCTATCTATCAATATACTAAGGAAGGTTTTTTTGGGGTTTTCTCCCTTAAGTCATAGAGGGTTTCCCTAGGGAAAATTCATGTGCCAAATGTGATCGCTTATCTGTATGATTGTTATTTGATTTCAAGTAATATTCTGGCTCCAAATTAAAGATAAAAAATTAACAAAAAGAACATCACAAACTTCAAGTAGGGTAACATCACCCAATACCTCATCTTAGAAGGGATTGATGTCATAAGATATGTGGCATTGTTGACTGATCGAGATTTCTCATCCCTTGCTCAACAAACCGATGGTGTATGGTTGGGGGTGTGGTGATGTCGACAACTTCAATCTCTTGATGAACTCTCTTGATGAACTCGATAGAGATCAAGTTCTTCTAGTTACCATTGTAAAAAATGAAGTGCAGTGGATTCCCCTTCACCCACAACCATGAATGGAAGATGCACTCCCCTTCATATGAATCTTATGGTTGGATCTTTGAGATTGCGACGGTGGCACTACGTTCTTCTTTAATGATTTGGTTTCCTTTATCTTGCTCTGAATTAGAGTCTAAGCTAGAGTTTTTCTCTAAGGATTGCATCTCAGCCAAAAATGATTGTTTTGAGTGATTTTATCTTGTCTTGATTGTTTTGGAACTCACACCACTTTCCAATGTCCTTCTTCAAATTCCCATTACCCTTCTTTTTCCATAACTTGGATTTTTCATGATTTTGGCCATCGTTTCTATGTCCTTTACTATATGAGTTACAAATTCCTTTACCAATATTTTTCTGCAATTGGTTTGCAAACCCAATCTCTTGCTTATTCTTTTGCTTAAACTTTTGCTCGATCTTGACAATGCATTAATAAGCAACCCTCGGTGAGGAGATGTATAGGAAATCCATCTTTGAATGAATGTAACAGTGCATGCCACTACGATACTTTAGGACCAAGTGTCATTCAAATCTTCTGATACCCAACTTTGAGTGCAAGGTATAGAATATATTGCTCAACTCTGGCACAGTATGGTCTCTCTCCTGGTACAAAGTTTTCCATCTCATGTATTGGTATTCATAGTTTTCAACATGGTATTATCCCTCCTTAAGGACATCAACAAAAGTCACCTAAGTGGGTTCTGTCATGTATGCTTCATAATCATCTCTGGAATTCATCTGATTGTAACTGTACCACCAATATTTGACATGGGGGAGGGACTTAAGGAGTGCAAAGGTAATCTTTTCACTATTGGAAAATTTTTGAACAAAGTAGTGACCCTCTAACAGATTTAACTATTTCTCTAAAGCATATGCATCTATTCGACCTTCAAATAAAGGAATTTCAAAGTTAACTTGTACCTTGAAGGGAGTTGCACCTTCGAAATGGCCACTTGTTGAATGTGTATCCACTGTTGTCAAAAGTCATCGAAGGATCTAGGTGAAATGATACATCATCATGTTCTTATATTGCTCTCAGGGTTCGTTGAGCAACATATGAATAAGATATCCTATTCCATCATCTCTCTTTTCTTCTCCCACAATGTGAGGCTACTTTACTTGGGTTTTAAGAATGGAGTTGAATGAGCCTATTGAAGTGGTTTTCCTAGGACGAAAGCTAGGAGCCTACTCCCTATTTGTGGGATTATAGAAGAAATCATGCACATGGTCCCTTTTCTCTTGGTTTATTTGGATTGCAAATTACTCTTCATATCAATGACAAATAGATTGGCTAAGGGATGATGAAAGATATAAAAATATTATATCTTAGTTATGTGGCTAAATTGACCAACTAGACATGTTGTTGAACCAATGCTTTTGTAATCGTCAACAAATGATTTTAGGTAGGCTATATTGAACTTTGGATTTCACCAAGGGATCATGATTCATTGATAAAGGAGGGTTGATTGCAGTTCAAGGCTGTGATGGGACAATGAGGGATTTTCAAAAGTTGTGTGATGATGAGGGTCCAAACTTTAATTTAATATTGATCAAAATATCAATGTGCATAAATTCTTAAGTTAAGAATCCTTAAATATTTATGAGTGTTCGTTTTAAATGTGTTGTTCTACTTACATTATAGTAGTAATAGAATGAGTATTTGTTTGATATGGTCATTTCTTTTCTTGCATTACACCTACAACATAATTTGATTTCATTATTATGTGTTGGAAATTGATGTAATTTGATGGATGCTTGGAATTAGTTATAGTGTTAAACTAGAAATAGATTCTTTTGAGTGATAAACCAATATAAACCAATATTTAGGAAGAAACTATTAAAGGCTATAGTGCTTAAGGTAGTTTACTACAAATTGCATAACATGTGGATTGACACTCTAAGTATATTGAGTTGTAGTAAAGGGAGCATATCATCAACTTGGATACACCTTCGACATCAAGAATAAGTTATGTCACCTCAAAGGCATCACCATTGAGTAAAACATTACGTTAGTGTGCCTTAACAAAATTCTAATATAAAAATATTTAGCAACAACATCCCATATTAATGTATGGTATATCCAACTATTTGAGGGGATATACGATACTTATCAATCATTTGTGAACATATGGCCATAACCTATCTTTCACATTTTTTTCATAATATGCTCTTGAATTTCAAAGATGATGTAGGACTTCACGTTTATATTGGTGAAGTTTTAGCTTTATAGAGTTGGGAACAAATCTTCAATCCTTTGTATTCACTACTTTATTATCATTGTCATGTTGTTCAACATTATGTAATCAATGCACATCCTTCTTAAAAACTTGCTATTGTTTGAAAATAATATATGTTCATCCATATGAATGGGTGTGTTTCAAGATATCATTTGCCAATTGACTCTTGCAATTCCTTATAAATTTTGCATAGTTCCACATTAGACAAAACGACATTATATTGCAAAAGATCATAAGCAATATTTTATTGTGTAACATGCTTACTATCCTTAACAAAACATTTAACCCCTTTTGAATATTTAATTGTGCAATATGCTTACTATCCATAACAATGGTGTTAAATCCCTTTCATTTGTTAGCAAATTTCCTCATTATCTCAATTATGTGATGAAAGAACTAATACTTTACCATTTAATCATAACCCATTGGACTAGAATTTATATTATTTTGTGATGGTTAAATTCAAACATATTTATGAAACTCTTCAAATGTGTATAGCTTCTCAAGCCTCTAACCACATAATAGAATTTTTTCCCTCTAAATAATGTTTCCACATGGAAAATTAATTCAAGAGGAAAAACTATTTTTTTATAGGAGCGATTTTAGATCGCGGGTTTTCATATCCATAGGGTTTTGTTTTCTTAGTACTTAATCCTCCCATGGCATTTCATTCCAGAGGAAGTGGGATCCCTCCGACCATGATGCAATGATTTCACTTCCTTCAAATGCAAAACCTTATGTTGGTTTCTTATACCGTTCTTGAGGTTTTCTAGAAAGACCCAGGTTCTGCGCAGTTCGAGGAACCAACAAAACCCATTTTCACCAGCCCTTTCGGCAACAAAATACTAATAGACTGAGGTCTCACCCGAGGCAAAGTAATGGGGGGGTTGTGGAATCAGGTTTCCACAACCATGTGATGAGTGCTTAAATAGAGCTAGTGACAAATGCGCTACAGGATTCGCCCTGCGGACTTCGGCCCACACGAAGTTCACCTCTTCGCGGTTAACATTTAGACTATCGTGCATCCAAGGATTGCACGATGAGGGATGTTTCTCGATGATAGGACAGTGCCACATAGACTGCGCTTCCTCTTACAAACTTATGAAACTTGATAGATCTTACTTAGTGCAAGAAGATGCATTCAACAACAAGCTAGCCTGCAACCCTTGCGAACTTATACACTATAACAAACAACAATCTAACTGTGCACTTCTTGTGTTGCGCTAAGTGTTTATCCAATTAATTCATACATTCATCTGACTGTGAAATACTGGTGCCTACAACATTCATTCATACATGTGGTTACTTAACATATTATTCCCATCCTTATCCTTGTGGTGAATACATATAAAAGCAAGAACACATGAACTCATAAACAAGATTTAACTATTCAACATAAGAAAACACACATAAATAGATGCATAATCAATCACATAACACATAATTTAACATGGTTCACCCCTAGAATGGGAGCTACGTCCACAGGAACTGTTGTTATATTATATATGGGAAGGGTACAATAGTTCTAGTTTGCACACTCATCTGCAGACTCTCTTCTCTCTCGGCAGGTCTCTGCGCACACAGCTTACAGAGCCTTTACAACCATCTCTCAACAGAGATCTCTTCTTCTACAATATTCAAATGAAGACTAGTGAAGATTAACGATTACCCTTTCCCTTACAAAATGTTCCCTTTTATAGATCATTCCCTTAGGTCACATATTTACAATCAAGTGGGCCAAAAACCCTAATTTTACTCAAAACTGTCATGGTTACTCTGCCAACTAAGACTACTAGGATCTAATAGCGACTTCTCCATCGTGGCCATCCTTCTGCATGTGGTCATGTCGCTTGCATCCCCCCTTGTCGAGCGCATGCTGACGGGTCGCTTTCACCCTGCCGTTCCTTCTCCAACGACATTGTACGGTTGGTTCACGTCGTGCTGCCTCTGCTCGTGCGACCGGTCGCTTTCCTTCTGCACCACTCCTTACCCACCTGTTGGGAATCATGGAGTACTCCCACAAAACAGGTCGCTTTTGCAAATCGACCTTCCCTTACATTCTTTATCCAAAATAGGTGCCTTACTGGCACTTCGCAGTGATACCACTTCACGGAACTGGCGCTCAACTGCGCAGTTCCTACCCTGTCGATCCTGTGTTGTGCTCAACTTTGCAACTCCCCAAAACTGTCTTGCCAAAATTGCCTTCATCTGAGCTGCGTTGTAACTTAGCAGCTCCAAAACTGTCTTGTACAAAAATGCCTTACTTGGGCTAGGACCAACAGGCCCCTAACACTTACATGTGGCTCGTCCCCGAGCCACTTTCCACTTCTAGTTCCATGAGATGCTTGTCCTCCTGTGGAGCTATTTTAGTAGCTAACTCCTGATACGTTGCGCTCAACTTAGCAACTGTATCCTTCGCATCCTCTTCAATTGCTTTGATGGTTTCTAACACATCAGGTGTTAAGTCATCCTAAATTTTCTCTTGCATTGAATCCTATGCATCGCAGAGTTCCCTCAATTTTTCTTCAATCTTCTGCGTTAGTTCATGGGCTTCCTCCTGCAGGGGTTGTGACTTATCTCCAGTTCCAGCCTCCTGTTCTCTTAACACTACAAGTTGTTTCTTTAATTCTCTGACTTCTGGAAATCTGTGGAGTTTGTCTTTTGGTAGCAGGGTCTTCATCTCCTCATTCAAGGCGTCTAACGCTTCCTACTTTTCCTTCAAACTAGTTTGTACCTGTAGCAGCTCAATGTCCTCTTGTAGCGTAGTAAACGCTCTTGTATATTCATCCATCAAGTTTTGACACTTTGCTACTTCGCTGGATATGGCCTCTGCGGCTGCTTTCGCTTCTGCTGCTTTGAGCTGTGCCTGGTCTGGTGGTGTCTTTGACTGATTCTGAGCTTCCAAGGCGGCAATATTTGCTTGATAATCAGTCTCCATGTCTTTCATTCCAGTCTTAAGATCGTTGACTACCGATCCGATCTTAAGGGTAGTATCTGCGAGCTCTATATGCTCTTTGCATTCTAGTATGTCTGTGCAGACTGAAGCCATAGTCTACTCTATTCTTCTTCGGTGGTCCTGTTCAGCTTCAAGTGCCTTAGTTCTCTTCAAGCTTACTTCTTGTAGCTGCTTATAATTTTCTTGCAACTGATGGTGTTGGTTCAGAGTGACCACACTTCTATCATGGATCTCTTCAACAACCTGCAAGTGCAAATTATGTAGTCCCTCTAGTGGCAACATTGTGATGTCAATGTCCACATGTTCTATGTCCTACATGCCCAAAGCTAACTGATCACGTGGTAACATTAATCTTAGCGGGTCAAGTTGGACTATGCGCGATTTTGGTGGCAAGGTTAGGGCTAGAGGTGTTTTCTTTGGCTGTGAAGTGTTCCCTAACCTTCCTTCTGATTCTGATTCTCGCAGCATGACCAAGTCGCGCTGGACTTGCTCAAACTTCTCTGTTATGCCTTGCAGCGTGGTGAGATTCTTCTGCAAACTTGCTTGAATCTCCTCATCCTTACTATCTTTGAGGTTCAACACATCTTCTAGATGTGTGGTCACCGTGGATGCGATCATCTCATAATCGTCATCATGCAGCTTCGCTTCTGACTGGCCCTTTGAAGCCTTCTGCTTCTTTTTCTAGACTTTTACCAGTAATGAGCTTCCGGGCTCCTTCCTTTTTCCTGCTGGTGACTCTTCAACAATTGTTGTTAGAATTGGATTACTTTCTTCGGAGTCGTTGTCGATTATCATAAGTCCTTCGACCTTCCATTCATCTATCCATTCCTTTATGATGAGGTCGATATCTGCTTCATCCATGTGATAGTTCCCTTGGAACCATTATGGGTTCTTTTCCCGCGCCTTCGCCGAAATCTAGATGGAATGCATGTCAGTGTAAAAATTTAAAGTGCGAATATATTTGGATGTTACCTGCTTGGATATGCGTGGTGTGCGAATAATGACATCGTACAACTGCTAATAGTATGTGTGGAATACTCCATTCGACGCGTGCTGTCTTTCTAGCATCAAATTCGCCCAGAGATTCACATACCTCGGTCCTCTACAGTCATTGCTGGTAGTGTTAAGCCCAACATAGTGCCTTGGGTCGTTCCAACCTACAAACGTGATTAATACCATCAACCAGTTGTAATGGAAGACAGCTCCATGGACCTGAGTTTCGCGGACATCCTCCAGAAACTCGTTCAGTAAATATTGACACCAGTTGAATCTTCCGACCTACGCTACCTTTCTTTAAATTTAGTGAAATTTGATGTTGTTTTCACTTAGCTAACATCATTCTCAGGTTTTGAAAATGGTTTTTCAGTAAACCAAAGACAGTCCAATCATCAAAATAAAACTCTAAGAACTTATGGATAAAGTCCTTCAATGTAGCCACAACAACTCTGGAAAATATGGCTGGTGCATTCTTTAAGCCAAAGGGCATAACTGTATACTAGTATGATCCCGATTCGGTAGCAAATGTTGTCTTGTGCCTGTTTGCTGGATCAATCCTAATATGATGATATCCATAAAATCCATCAGTAAATGAGCAGGCCTCATTCCCTCCAACATTGTCCAATACTTCATCTGTAAATGGAGTAGGAAATTGGTCATGCAACAAAGCATCATTCATCTTCCTGATATCTACGTAGATCCTGATGTCACATTGTCCTTTAATCTTGGATAACCATCAGGCTAATCCACTCCGAGTCTTCAACGGGCTCAATGATCCCTGCATCAAGCATCTTGTCAATCTTTGCCTTCACTCTTTCTTTATATCTGGGATTCAATCTATAAGGCGTTTTCTTAATGGGCTTGGCACCTGGCTTGAGAGGTATCTTCATAACTCCCAAGTCACCCAAAATTCCTTTCATTTTGGAAAACTTCGTCAGAAATAAATCCTGATATTCATGTAGGAGGTCTGCGATCTGCGCAATCGTTGCATCATCCCAGTAATATCCAATGGACGTGAACTTCGGCTCTTCACTTGTGCCAATGTTCACTTTTCTTGTCTTAACAGGTCCACTCATGTCTGGGATTTCTAATGGAGGTCCCTCTACATCGCACGCTCCTTCTGACTCAAGTATACTGATGTTGTGCGGATCCTCCTCATCGCTTTCTTCTTATTCTTCTTCATTTTCAACGATATTATAACACTCGAGGGCATATTCTATCGTTCTTTGCCATTTTGGTTGTAGGTTCACAGGTACTTTGACATCTTCGAATATATTTTCTTTGATTTCTTCTAACGCCTCGTTTACACTTGGGAATTCCTCTTTGAATATCCTTTCTTTGATAACCTATAGCGCTTCATTTATGCTTGGAGACTCGTCTTCAAAACTAAAAGTTCTCTGGAAGTTCGTAGTCAGGGTGGACCAATCTGTTGTTCCTAGGCGAAGCTCCATGTACGTATACCAATCCTATGGAATCTTCTCTAGTGTGTGCACAAACAGATGAACCCATTATGTATGTGGTCTCTTTTCCCATGCTTGTGAACAAGTTCCTATGTGATCCCTCGAATCCATCTATCCATTATACTTTCCAAATGACAGTGTAACTTTCTCTGTGAATTTGATTTGCATCATATGTCTGCACTGATCCCATGTGGTCAAAGTCTACTTATGCGTGGTCCACCATCTAGCAGGTGTAGCGCGCAATGCTATATCTAATGCTGGTATGCGGTGTTTAGCTGCAACTGATACAGTATATTCTTGAATAAATGAATAAACATTATTTGAACCATCATAAGTGGGGATCAGACTTACTTCGGTTCCAATCCAACGCAGTGAGTTTGTGATCTGCACGCATCTTCTTGTAGATACTTCATGCATTCAGCTTTTCCAATTCTCCAATCTTGTGTCAGACTCTGAGATGCAAGAACTGTCACATCGCCAAATAAGTGCTCCATCCACCGTAGGATTAATGTAGTCATCTTGATTCGTAGTCATCTTGTAAATGCGATCAAGATCCTATGCTCTGGATTCTTCCTGAATAGGCTCACTGTATATTTTTCCTTGTGAAGGGTCCAATGGTGCTGTGACCCTGATATCCTGCCCTTCAAAGATCATCTTCTTGGTCTTCAAGTTTATGATTGCGAGGTTGTCCATCGCCTAGTCTATACCCAATAGTGCTGGATAAGGCTGACTATCATCCACAATTTCAATAACCTCGAAGTCTGCATGACTTCGCACTCCATTGATGTCAACAATAATATTGGCTAATCTCCCAAAAGGCATGACTTTTTGCTGGTTGGCCAATCTCAACTGTATGGGTGACCATGACAACTTTGGTCTCCGCATCTGCTACCATGTTTTCTTAGTCAAGACATTTACTTCTGATCCTAAGTCAAGGATGATCTCATCCATCTCATAATCTCCTATATGCGCACTGAGCCTCATTTCTCTACCTGTTCTTTTGTGGCTCTTGATATGATGAACTGTGCTCTAGGCAGTATCCATCTCACTGCATGGTTCATATTGGTTTAACAATTTTTCTAATTCCACTATAGCATCTGCACTCTTTAATAATTTCATGCAGCTCCGTAGGAACTGCGCAATAGAAGTGCCTGTCTCTGTTGCGGTACACGTTTTGTCATAAGCTGTTGGAATATCCTGCATATGCATTGTTTCACTTCGCAACGGTATTCTTGGTGGTATAGATGCTGTCTCTTTGAATATGTCCCGTGCTTCTTCAAAGACTTCTTTGTTTTTCTCCAAGTTGAAGACAGGTGTTTTCCCAATAGCTTTTCTGATCCAGACCGCTTCAGTAGGGGTCTCCTTAGTTTCAAAATCTCCAGAAGTCGAAGCTTCTGCTTGTCTATATCTTCCTATTGTGGCGCCACTTCGTGTCACAAAATTAATACTTGGATCTGTAGTCCTTTTCTTTGTTTTGATCAACTGAATATTCGGGTTAGGTACGTCTTGCTTTCTTTTCTGCATTTCTGCTGCTAACACTGGGTATGCCTCAATAACATGATCAAGAGATTTACAATAATTACAGGTAGTACATGCATTGGTACAATCTCTAGATAAGTGACCTGGCTAGCCACAGTTATAACAGATCATCTGGCCTCTTCCTCTTCCTTGTCCTAGGCCAGTATTTCTTCCTCTTCCACTGAATCCTCCACGGCCTCTATATGCGCCTTGATCATACTATGCGTTATCCTTGTTCTACGGAGTTTCTTCTTGGAATCTGTATACTTCACCACCACGCATATGTTCTAGATATTGCTTTGTTTCCATCATGAGCTCATATTATCTACAGTTGGAATCATCATGTCCAATTGATTTACAGAATCTGCAATATAAATTCTTAGGTGTTCGCACATATTTCTGAATTAAGTAGCAATCTTCTGGTCGGTGTCCTCTAGTTCTACAGATCTCACACCATGGCACTTGGTTTTGATTCAGTGGATTTGGTGCTTCATTGTTAAGGTATTCTTGAAACAAAGGGCAGTTCTCCCTGGTGTGTCCTTCTCCCTTGCATCCTGTACACCATATTTCTTGTCTTTGTTCTTCCCCCTTCTTCATGTCTTGCAACTGTAATGTCAGGGTAGCTAGCTGGGTCTGTATCTAATACATTCCATTGCTAGTCTCTCCTATAGGTGAAGCTTCTAATTTCATCGCGATCTCTAAGGATTCTTCCTGCGAAGCCACCTTCTATTGCATCAAAGGCAGTCTGATATGGGGCAACAGCTTGGCTATGAACCACTCCTGGTGTTGTTGCAGTGCTATGACAAAATTGACCTGGTCTAGCAATGTTTTAAACTTTTGGTCAAAGTCCCATACTGTCTCATTAGGTTTTTGCTTAATTTCCTTCAATTCTATTATACATTGGGATTCTAACTTTGGTTTCTTGAATTCTCTCAATAGTGTAGCCTTAATCTCTACTAGAGTTCTATTTTGTCCCTAAGAATACTTCATGAACCATTTCAAATCTCTATCTCTAAATGTGGTGATGAGCTACGCTTGCTTCACAGCACCATCCTAAACTTGCTTGACACTCCACACAGCTTCACATAGAAACCGATGTTGCTCAAGGTCTTCTAGACCCGTTCCCTTAAATATCGACAACTTGATATCATCAGTCATTCTCCTTCTAGGTGGTACAATATTCTGCACAGTGGTCTAAGTGGTGTTAGGGATGTTACTGCGTGGAATGTTCTGAATCAGAATATTTTGAGTTGGAATGTTCTGAGTCGGGATGGTCTGAGTACTCACTCCTGCAGTGTTACTGGTATTGACGCTCTGAGGATTAGGAATATTAACAACTAGCAGCTTCTGAACTGGTGGACTCTATGAAATGGGAGGTGCGGCATTTTCAATTGGGGGGTTCGACGGAGTCGAAGGATGATAGGTAGTTGATGGAGGTGTTGTTCGGCTATCAGGCTCAACTTCTAGCTTAGTATCTACGTGGAGTTCATGTTCACCGGGGTTCTTTTGAGTGGTATACTTATATCTTTTTCCACTTCTCAAATTGTGTGTATCTTCGTCAAAGTCACTATATATGCTATTGACCATTACAGATTCAAAAAATTCTAGGAGTTTTACTGCATTCTTAAAACACCTTTCTTAGTTAAAATAATTTTAATATATAAGCTCAAATTGTTCAGGTACTTACCTATGAAACCTTTGAAGAACTCTGCTTTGGTTGCATTGTAGGACTTCAGGGTGTCCACAACGAACTCTGTCACGAATCCTTCTAGTATATTGTCAACCCAAAAGTGGACTGCTCACGATAGTGGACTATCTATTGCTTTGAGCCTCTGAATAAGCTTTGGATTCCACTCGGTAGGTGCTCCATCTTGGAAATATTCCTTTCGCTCTACGAGTCTCGATATCCACTCGTGTAACTTGTTTCTGAAGGATGCCCAAAAAATTTCATGAATATCCTTCCACAGGTATTTATTTAGCCAATCTATGTCAGATAGGCGCAGATGTCTATTTTCCTTTCTGTCAAAATATCTTTCTGTCTTGTCTACCCAATCCCATATTTCTTTTTTCTTTGGATTCCAAGGCTCAGTACTCATCACCAGTTCAAGCAAGGCAACGAAACCATTTTTTGGATGCTTATACTATTCTTGAGGTTTTCTAGAAAGACCCAGGTTTTGCACGGTTCGAGGAACCAACAAAACCCATTTTCACCGGACCTTTCGAAAACAGCCTTCGAACAGACTAAGGTCTCACCCGAGGTGAAGTAATGGGGGGGTTGCAAAATCAAGTTTCCACAACCAGGTGATGAGCGCTTAAACAGAGCTGGTGAGCAACACTCTACAGGATTCACGCTGTGGACTTCGGACTGTGCAAAGTTCACCTCTTTGCAGTTAACATTTAGACTATCGCGCACCCAAGGACTGCGTGATGAGGGATGTTTCTCGATGATAGGAAAGTTCCACAGAGACTGTGCTTCCTCTTACAAACTTATGAAACTTGATAGATCTTACTTAGTACAAAAAGACCCATTCAACAACTAGCCTACAACCCTTGCGAACTTATATACTATAACAAACAACAATCTAACTGTGCACTTTCGGTGCTGCGCTAAGTGTTTATACGATTAATTCATACATTCTTCTGACTGCGAAATACTAGTGCATCCGAAATTCATTCATACATGTGGTTACTTAACATACTATTCCCATCCTTATCCTTGTGGTGAATACATATAATAGAAAGAACACATAAACTAAAAAACAAGAGCTAACTATTAACCATAAGCAAATACACATAAATAGATGCATAATCGATCACATAACACATAATTTAATGTGGTTCACCCCTAGGATGGGAGCTACATCCATAGGAACTATGGTTATATTATATATGGGAAGGGTACAACAGTTCCAGTCTGCGCACTCAGCTGCAGACTCTCTTCTCTCTCGGCAAGTCTCTACGCACATAGCTTGCAGAGCCTTTACAACCGCCTCTCAATAGAGATCTCTTCTTCTACAATATTCAAATGAAGACTAGTGAAGATTAACGATTACCCTTTCCCTTACCAAATTTTCCCTTTTATAGATCGTTCCCCTAGGTCACGTATTTACAATCAAGTGGGCCAAAAACCCTAAGGTTACTCAAAATTGTCATGGTTACTCCGCTAACCAGGACTACTAGGCTATGATAGCGACTTCTCCATCGTGGCCATCTTTCTGCGCATGGTCACGTCACTTTCATCCCCCCCTGTCGAGCGCATGTCGACGGGTCGCTTTCACCCCACCGTTCCTTCTCTAATGGCTTTGTGCGTCCGATTCACGTCATGCTGCTTTTACTCGTGTGACCAGTCACTTTCCTTCCACACCACTCCTTACCTGCCTTCTGGGAATCATGGAGTACTTCGACAAAATAGGTCGCTTTCGCAGCTCGACCTTCCCTTACATTCTTTACCCAAAATAGGTGCCTTGCTGGCACTTCGTGGTGCTACCACTTCATGGAACTACTGCTCAACTGCGTAGTTCCTACCCTGCCGATCCTGCGCCGCGCTTAACTTTGCATCTCCCCAAAACTGTCTTGCCAAAACTGCCTTCATATGAGCTATGCTATAACTTAGCAACTCCAAAACCGTCTTGTACAAAAATTCCTTACTTGGGCTAGACCCAACACCTTCTTCTCTAAAATATCTTGAAAATCCAATAGAGAAGGGAAAGATCAACCATGGGATACCAAAGAAGCATACCTAGAGAATACATTGGAAGAAAAAGCATATCAAAACCAAAGAAAACCCAAGCCACCAATTAGGCTACCATCACATGGATGTTTTCCCAAAGTGGACTTGATTCCACGTTTGGAAGTTACCTCAAGAAGGATGAGCGCCTACATGAAACATATTCAAGACCATGCCCTAATATGTAAATTTTTGGGGTTATTGCCCAATGTGAAGGCTTTTATGGGATGGATTGCTAATAATTGGTGGTCGGAAGGCGATATTGATCTAAATTTGGGATCAAAGGGTTTTTTTATAGCCATATTCTCCAAAAGAGTAGTGGATCATGGCCCATACTTCTTCAATAATGTAGGCTTATTCATGTGCTATTGGAAAGACAAATTCATTCTGGAGCAAGAATATTTCTCAAAGGTTCCAGTCTGGGTAAGACTATATGCTCTCCCTAATGAATATTGGGAGAAAGAAACCATCATGGGAATTGGTAACACCTTGGAAAAATTCATAAAAATATATGAGGAAACCAAGAAAGGAAGGTACACATTCTTTGCTTGCATTTGTGTAAACATGAATGTCTCGAAACCCCTCCCATATTCCATCTATCTCAACTTCCAAGATTGTGAGTGGTCTCAAACCCTATATTATGAACATATCCCCTTCAAATGTAGAAAGAGTCAGGAGCATGGACATCTTTACTTTGATTGTCCCTTGGTAAAAATTTCCCAAACCATTGCGTACCCCTCACAAGAAAAATTAGAAGGATTTTCCACTGTTATCAACAAAAAGAAGGGTTCTCAGAATCCAAATCCTCCTCACCAAAACCATCCCACAGAGCACCCCAACTAGCTTTAAGTTCTAGAAGACACAAAAATGACATCATAAGAGAAGGAGATCCTAGCTCCAGAGGGAACAAACATTGTAAAGAAGCCTCCCCCATATAATCCAGCCAAAAGGAAGAAAATCAGTCCAATAATGGACAACACTATGGGGGAAGAGTAGTACCCAGAGTTGGAAGACAAAGAAGATGAACCTGAGCTAGATGGAAGTGCTCTACAAAACATAATAGAGGCAAACAATAGAGGTGATCTACAAACTATCCCTTCTTCTCAAACCATAATCATAAAAAATATCTTCAAAAAGTGGCATCCAAAGTGACCGAGAAAACTCCTCAATTAGATTATCCTGAAAGCCTCCTTGGATTCCAACCTAGATGGGCATTCCCACATCCCATGGGAAGCAGGAAATACACCAAAAGAGGTTTTGAAACAAAACAGTATAAATTGGTTGAATTAGGGGAGCATCTAACTACAATAGGTAATCATATATATATTTTTAGATTGGATCTAGTCACTTCTGTCATCTCAATAAAGTTTCCTAGGAATATTCTATCTTGGAATATTTGAGGCTTGTGTTGGAAGAGAAAAAAATGTATTCTTTGATTAAAGGTTCGTCAAGAATACCCTTAAGTAGTTATACTTCAAGAGACCAAATGTGTAGCAAATCTCATTCAAAATATCGCTCGCTTTTGCTGGGAAGGTTTCCACTCCACCACTTTGGATGCTAAAGGATCAAATGAAGGATTTCTGTCCTCTATAACCAAAAACTTATTCATCTCTTTGACATCTTCACCATTTCCTTCTCTCTCTCATCCACCTTCCACATTCTTGACTTGGATGCCAAAGGAATCCCCACCAATGTCTATGGTTGTCACGTCCCCTCCCATCATACCAGTGCGATGGAGAGGATCGTGATGCTAAAACTGGGCATCTAGCCCCATGAGCTTTTAAATAAGCATTCACATAATATAAAAGAACATATGAAATGTATAAGTATAAGAAAAACACAGCGGAAGTAATTTCGGTAACACATACATCATACATTCAAGATATTCATCAAATAAATAAATGCAAAGTTAACGCGAGAGAGTACTTTTCTTATAACAAAGTAGTTCCAAGAAACCAGCTATACATCTGCAACGTTCCACCCAACCATAGGCCAGTTGTGTGTTAAATTTTCAGTATTAAATCACAATACTATAGGATATTTGCTGAGAGAATAACATCTACAGTATATCAATGCATGACAATCATAATATGACAAGCATCACAAGCATCACAAGAATCAAAAGCATAGAGACAAGAGACACAGAGTTTCCGTGGGGAAAACCCTAAGGTGAAAAACCCCACAACTTCCTCAGAGATAGAGAGAGCAATGGCTCAACCAAAATACAACCAAATAATACAGAGATAGTCTCCTAGCAGATGATCCTCCTCCTCCTCACTAGTGCGCCACTTTTCAGAGAGAGAGATAGATACTTTTCCGAGTGAGTAAAATAGAGATCTCCTATCTCTATTTATACTCACCTTTTTGCCCAGTGACCTACTGGGGCCGACTTGTCTACTTGAGTACATCCACATTATATTATATATTAATTAGGGCCGACCCCATAAGGTGGTCTAATAACCCATCGGCAAGTACACATACTTGCGACACTTGTCAATCCACATGACGACACTTCCTTATAGAGGAATAACACATCTCTTATAAGGGTACAATAAATATATATATAATACACAGATGAAATACATTCCGAAGTTACATATACATCAACACTCCCTCTTAACTAGGAAGGTATTTCTCGACACAGATCTGCTAGACAAGTCTTCTTCTCTGGATCATCGTCATCGATGCATCGTCATCGTCATCGTCACTGCTGCTGCTATCTCATCCAATCTCTGTCTCTACTCGTCATAGGAAGTTCTACAGAGCCAGTCCTTTTTCATACTGGATGTAGGCCCACCACCTGCAGGTCTTCGTCATCACTGGCCATACTGTGGAATCCTCAGGACTTTTACGTGCGTCACAAAACCTCGAAAGAGCATTTGCCAGATGTCCCAGGGCACAGATTACATGCCATAGGCAAAACCTCGAAAGACCATCTGCAAATATCCCAGGGCACAAATTATATGTGACCTCACCACAAAACCTCGCAAGAGCATCCCAGGACTGATTACGAGCACACAGCTCAACCTATCGGATCTCCCAGGGCACAAATTACATGTGGTCATGGCAAAACCTCGCAAGAGCATCCCAGGACTGATTACGAGCACACAGCTCAACCTATTGGATCTCCCAGGGCACAAATTACATGCCATAGGACAAAACCTCGAAAGAGCATCTGCCAGATATCCCAGGGCACAAATTACATGCCATAGGCAAAACCTCGAAAGACTATCTACAGATCTCCCAGGGAACAAATTATATTTCCTCCCAAGCAAAACCTCGAAAGAGCATTTGCCAGATGTTCCAGGGCACAAATTACATGCCATAGGCAAAACCTCGAAAGACCATCTGCAAATCTCCCAGGGCACAAATTACATGCTTATCTGCACAACCTGATCCACGGCCACAGAGTATCAAACTGATACTCATCATACATCATCCTGATGTATCCATGATCATCCTGATCATCATCACTGCAACATCCTGCTGCATGTCATCTGGAGCAACATCCTGAAGCTCGTCATCTATGATCATCCTGATCATCATCACTGCAACATCCTGCTGCATGTCATCTGGAGCAACATCCTGAAGCTCGTCATCTATGATCATCCTGATCATCAATGCATCTAGCTGATGCATACCAAGTATCTACCTGATACATATCATCATACATGATCCTCCTGATCATCAATGTATCCACCTGATACAAATACATGATACATATCACCATACATGATCCACCTGATCATACAATGTACCCACCTGATACATATACAGATACATGGTCCAAGCATCCAACATGATGCATATACAAAATACATACGCATGATCTAACTGATCATATCCAGCATCTACATGATGCATACATACATACAAAAATGATCTAACTGATCATATCCAGCATCTACATGATGCATACATACATACAAAAATGATCCAACTGATCATATCCAGCAGAAACTAGAACATCATCCTGATGCTCATCATCCAGCGCTTACATCCACAGCCATGTGAAGGATCCTCCTTCCAGCATGCTTGGAATGGCTTCAGAAAATGTGTCCATCACTTCTTCCTCGAAGTGTCCTCGATCTGAAGAACGCCAAGCCTCTCTCTGAAGTACTCGAACTTCACCCTGGCTAGTGGCTTCGTCAACACATCTGCAATCTGCTCGTCCGTCGCAACATACAGGAGCTTCACAGCTCCTCTCTGCACCATATCCCTGATGTAGTGATATTTGATCTCTATGTGTTTCGACCTGTCATGAAACACTGGGTTCTCGGACAGCTTCACACAACTCTGGTTATCACAGAAGATACCAGTAGCCTCCAACGGGAGATCAAATAACTCAGACAGTAGCTTCCGTAGCCATACTGCCTCACAACTAGCTGAACAGGCTGCAACATACTCTGCCTCAGCTGTACTCAGTGCTACGCAGGACTGCTTCCTGCTAAACCAAGAGATCACACCTGATCCCATACTGAAGCAACACCTAGATGTGCTCTTCCTATCTGCAGCACTGCCAGCCCAATCTGAATCAACATAACCCAGCAGGTTAAACTTTTGATTTGACTCATATCTGAGCCCATAATCCACTGTACCCTTCAGGTACCTCAGAACATGCTTTACAGCAACCAGGTGAACACTCCTCGGATCCGTCAGGAACTGGCTCAATGTGTTCACAGCAAAGCAAATATCTGGTCTCGTGTTCGTCAGGTACATCAAGGACCCAATCATCTAACGATACATAGAAACATCAACTGGCTCAGATGAAGCATCACAAAGAAGCTTCAGATTCGATGCCATAGGTGTGGCCATGGCCTTGCAATCCATCATCCCAAATCTCTTTAGGATATCTACTGTGTACATCCCTTGACCAAGGAAGATCCCACCTGCATTCTGCCACACCTCCATACCTAGGAAATAGTGCATCATTCCCAAATCTTTCATATCGAATTCAGCTGCAAGCTTCCTCTTGGTATCTGCAATCATTCTGTCATCTCCTGTCACAAATAGGTCATCCACATATAGTAGTAGAATCACAGGATTCCCTTCCTCAACCTTGTAGTAAAGGTTGGAATCTGCTTTACTCTTGGTAAAGCCCAAACTAGATAGGAAACTGTCCATCCTACCATACCAGGTTCTGGGAGCTTGCTTTAAGCCATACAAGGCTTTCTTCAATCTGCATACATAAGATTCCCTATCATGTATTTCAAAGCCGAGTGGCTGTTCCACATATACTTCCTCTTCTACTACACCGTTCAGGAAAGCAGTCTTGACATCCATCTGGTGTATCTTCCATTTCATTGCTGCAGCCAGGGAAAGTACTGTTCTGATGGAAGTATATCTGGCTACAGGTGCAAAGGTTTCTTCATAGTCTATTCCTTCCTTCTGAGAGAAACCACGAGCTACGAATCTTGCTTTATATTTTTCCACACTGCCATCTGCAGCATGCTTGATTTTGTAGATCCACTTGGAAGTCACAACAGACTTCCCTTTAGGTCTTGGGACAACATCCCAAACATCATTCTTCATAATTGATTGGTATTCCTCAACCATAGCATCCTTCCATTCTTTCTTTTCTGCTGCCTCTTCATAACTGGAAGGCTCTTTGTTCATGATGTCACAGAGTAAAGCAACATAACTGGTGTGTGATATGGTTCTCTTCTTTGCTCTGTGTTCTTCTTCTGGAATGCCAAATCTTTCTACATCATGAATGAGCTCTCTAGCCCATGCAGGTTTCCTCTTGTGAGAGTTATCCTCACGGGGTGGATCTATAGGTTCTTGTGGATCTTCAAACTCACGAGCAGTTTCTGGAACTGCTTCAGTCATGGTAGTGTCCTGAAATCTTGTTTCCTTAGGTTCTTCATAAACTTCGGTAGGTGCTTTTCTTGATTTGATGAATGCTGAATTCTCATCAAATGTTACATCCCTGCTGACATCAATCTTCTTGAACCCTGGAAAATATATTCTGTAAGCCTTCGAGCTTTCACTATAACCCACAAAGATACCCTTCTTTCCTGAAGGATCTAGTTTAGTTCTCTTCTCCTTTGGGACATGAGTGTATACTGGACAACCAAATATTCTGAGATGGCTGACTTCAGGTTTCTTACCAGAAAAGACTTCTTCTGGTGTCTTGTTGTCCAATATCTTGTGGGGTGTTCTGTTCTGCACATATATAGCTGTTCTAGCTGCTTCTGCCCATAGATGCATAGGAAGATCCTGGTCATGCAACATTGCCCTTGCTGCTTCCATGATAGTTCTGTTCTTCCTTTCTGCAACTCCATTCTGTTGAGGATTATAAGGAGCAGTCAACTCCCTCTTAATCCCTGAATCACTGCAAAGCTTCTTGAAGTCATTTGAGGTGAATTCTCCACCATTGTCAGATCTGAATGTCTTGATTTTCTTGTCAGTTTGATTCTCCATCAAGGTTTTGAATTCCTTGAATTTATCAAGCACCTCATCTTTGCCCTTCAAGAAGTATACCCAAGTCTTCCTGGAGAAGTCATCAATGAATGATACATAGTAAACATACCCACTTAGGGAACTGGATGACATGGGGCCACATACATCTGAGTGGATGATTTCCAGGATGTCTTTTGCCTTGCTTTCACTGCTTGGGAAAGCCTTCTTAATGTTCTTACCTTTTGCACATCCTTTGCAAACACCTTCATGTTTGGTCTTGATTTCAGGAAGACCTTCTACAGCCTTGCTTGCAATTGGAAGTGCTCTATAGTGCATGTGAGCAAGTCTCCTATGCCAAAGTTCACTTGGCTCCATGGATTCATGTATCATGGCATGTTCAGATTGACCCTTTAGTTTATACAAGCCTCCCTCTTGCTCTCCAATCACTACTGCATCATCCATGGTCTTTCCCTTTGGCCACATTAGTACTTGGCCATCAACAAATGCAACCCTCATACCTTTTGCATCTAAAGCAGAGATGGAGAGTAAGTTCTTCTTGAGTCCAGGTACATAGAGGACTTCCTTCATCTTCAGAGATTTTCTAGAATCTAGGTTGTAAGAAGCTTCACCACTTCCTTTGATTGGATATTGATAATCATCCCCAAGTTTCACTTTATGGGGTGATTCATGTTCAGAAAGGTTCATAAAAGATTCCTTGAACCCAGTCATGTGTTTGGAAGCCCCACTATCAATCAACCAATCATTACAACCATGGGAGATGGTACCAGTGAGTGCAGAGATTAAAACATACTCTTCTTCACTTGATGAGTCATCATCACTACTGCTTTCTGCCTTAGCCTTCTTCTTTGGGGGTTCATCATCTTCGGCAGCATGAGCATGAAATCTTCTTTTGCTGCCTTTCTTCTTCTTACTGAAGCTGATGTTGTCTTTCTTCTTCTTGGGACAATATGAAGCAAAATGTCCCTTCTAATTGCAAGTGAAGCATCTGAGTTCTTTCTTATCTTTATGATAATGATGATGGTGAGAGAATCTTCTATTATGAGATGATTCCTTCTTGGATTTACTTCTTTTAGTGTGAGCTGCAAGAGCTTGATCTTCACCTCCCATCTTTTCCTCACGAGCTATAAGTCTAGCTTCTTCTTGAGAACATTCTTCCCGAAGCCTACTGAAAGAGATCAACTTCTTCCTTGCACAAATTCCTTGAATAAAGGAATCCCATGACCTAGGTAGGCCATTTAGAGTAGTCATTACCACCTCACCATTCTCCACCATTTCCTCTACTGCTTCCAATTGTTCCTTGATCTGAGAGACCCTTGAAAAATAGGATTGAATGGTTTCTCCATTCTGAAACTTTACTGCTTTCAATTGGTTCCGCAGGGTCATCTTCCGATTTATGTTCTTTCCTTCAAATAGCTTGGTCAAGGATTCAAACATCTCCTTGGGTGTCTTGAGAGAAGACACATGGGGTATGAGATGGTCTTTGATAGAATCAGCAATGATTCTCTTTGCCTTGACCAAGTTCTTCTTGTGCAATGCCTTGGCCTCTTCATCCTCTGGGATAGGGATGTCTTCTTTCACATATGAGTCCAACTCATTCTCTTCCAGGATTAGCCCAATCCTATACTTCTAGGCTCGGAAGTTATCAGCCCCTTCAAGCTTATCCTCAAGCTTGGTGTGAAGAGACATCTTTAAGAGTACTTCAAATGGAAATAGAAAAGATTTAGAACTTACCACTTGAAGTGCTGAAAACTGGATCTGGTCCCGGATTAGGGTTTGTCAGAGAAACCCTAAAAATTCAAAATGTGAATTTCAAAATTCCGAAAGGATAGAAAGATGCGCCTTGGAGAGCTGATCAGCCTAGTACATTCAGAATTTGAGATCAGCAAAGTCTTGCCCTTCAAAATTGCCTTTTTGTCCTCCCGGGTTCACTAGGGAGAGCCCTGAATTAGGGTTTGAGATTCCCGGAGATCTACCCAGCCAAAAATCTCGATCCAAAGCTCAAACCTTCGATTTTTGCAAAGAGCTTCCAGCTGTACCTTCAGTTTCCAGAAATTCCTATTTTTGTGGAAACCCTAATTTTTAGGGCCAAATCTGAAAATGCTCGGAACTGAATTCTGATTGGACAGATAGATGCGCCTTGATGAGTAGATCCAATCTACTATACTGAATTTCAAAAATCTGTGGAGAGAAACCCAATAAACAAGCAATACAAGCTTCCGTCACTGCAAAATGTCTTCTTCTCAGTTAAGCTCTGATACCATGTTAAATTTTCAGTATTAAATCACAATACTATAGGATCTTTGCTGAGAGAATAACATCTACAGTATATCAATGCATGACAATCATAATATGACAAGCATCACAAGCATCACAAGAATCAAAAGCATAGAGACAAGAGACACAGAGTTTCCGTGGGGAAAACCCTAAGGTGAAAAACCCCACAACTTCCTCAGAGATAGAGAGAGCAATGGCTCAACCAAAATACAACCAAATAATACAGAGATAGTCTCCTAGCAGATGATCCTCCTCCTCCTCACTAGTGCGCCACTTTTCAGAGAGAGAGATAGATACTTTTCCGAGTGAGTAAAATAGAGATCTCCTATCTCTATTTATACTCACCTTTTTGACCAGTGACCTACTGGGGCCGACTTGTCTACTTGAGTACATCCACATTATATTATATATTAATTAGGGCCGACCCCATAAGGTGGTCTAATAACCCATCAGCAAGTACACATACTTGCGACACTTGTCAATCCACATGACGACACTTCCTTATAGAGGAATAACACATCTCTTATAAGGGTACAATAAATATATATATAATACACAGATGAAATACATTCCGAAGTTACATATACATCAACATTGTGCTTATCAACCTATTGATACAACTGCCACCCCCGAGCTGGGCATGATTACTACAAGGAACTAGGGAACAATAGACTCACACATAGCCAAGCATACACCAAGATGAGCCAAGCCAATCTACAATTGGGTTTATTAGGCTGCTAGGAAATGGAAAGGAAAAATTGCTAAGCTAGTGAGCTCAACCACAGAGCTATGGATACCTATACAAGATCTATTTAGCTTGGCACCCACAATGCCTACACACCCCACTCAAGGAAGTATTCCCTTCACCAATTCATAGTCCCTCAGGCCATACCTTCCAATTCTAGAGTGTCCCAAGTGTGCATAGAAGAGTATCCAGCCCTCTTGATCTTCTTGAGAGGTTATTCTCCCCACTAGGTTTATCAAGCCAATTCTGTCCACTACCACTCCAAATATTTAGCTCACAGGTTCAAACCAAAACAAGGATGCACATAACAGCAAAACCACAATTGCTGTGCATGAGGAAAAACGTTCTTCAGTGGGATGCCCAAAGAGGAGGTTTCTACCAATTCAAAAAAACATGGGAAACCCAAAAACGAAATGGCAATTGGGGAACAACCCTGGAGAGTAGAAATCATTTTCAGAAAAACGTCCATGGGCATTTTGGGGCAAAAACGACCTCCATCACAGTCCCAAATCGTGGCCCTTCTCTCCCAGCTGTTGTACAATGCAAACACGAGCTCCCAGGCATGGAAAATGTAGGAAAATGGTGAAAAACGTGATGGGGAAAGACCTAGTAGTTCAGACTGCGTGAGAGAGGAAAGACTATGGGTTCAAAATGGATTTGGGCACCATTTCATTGGTGTTTTCTTTCCCAAGGAGACAAAATACGATTTTCCAGGTTGATGGCTTGCCCATACACGAAATTGGCTGCCATAACTCTTCATTCCCAAGGCATTAACTGCCTCAACCAATTTCTGGAAGAATTAAATGATTGGGTCCATAACACAAAATGGGTAGTTGGTGGTTTATGGGTTTTCTCATTGACACATGGATTAACACCATTGGCTCAAGGGTTTGAATAATTTCCCTCCCTATTCCTTGTAGAATCATGCCCCCATCTCTTTGTTGCAATGCATAGCTAGTTGTGGGTATTTCATTAAAATCCGTATTTACATGATGTCTTATTTTACATTGTGCATATCTAGCACAAGAACCACATGCATCTATTTTTAATTTCCGATACATAAAACGCTAAATCAATGGTGGGGCCTTGGCCTTGAGCTCCTCACCATGATTAAATAACAATATTTACATCATTTACGATTTAATGCAAAAAGGGGGTCAAAATGGGGACATGACAATGGTACTCCTACCCCAGATGAAAAACCAAAATTCTTTGACTCTCTTAGTCTCCTTAGAGAGCTCTCCTAGCACCCTCACTAGATCTTGGGTGGAGACTTCAACGTGATAAATTCAACTCTTGAAAAAAGAGGAGGGATCCAATGACTATACTCTGCAAGAAAATCCTTCATATCTCTCATCCCAAACCTAAGCCTGGTAAACATTGAAACCAAGAACAACATGCATACTAGGAACAATAAATGTGGTGGTTCCCACCATATTGCTTCTTACTTGGATAGATTTCTCATATCCACTCCACTTGTATGCACATGACTCTCCATCAAATCGAATATCCTCCTAGGGGCTAGATCATATCACTAGCCAATTGGTCTTGAAATAGATTAGGAAAATAGTCCACACAAAATACCCTTTCAATATGAAAATTTATGGCTAGAGAACCCAGAGTTTATGGACTCTCTCACCCATTAATCGGGGGAAGCCCCGCAACACTATGAATCCAAAATGTACCAGTTGTAGCAACACATAAATTTATCACAAGAAAACTCAAGAAGTGGAACAAAGAAGTTCTTGGAAACATCTTTGAATCCAAAATGAAAACTGGAGGAAAACATCAATTAGCTTCAGCAAGAGTCGATCAAGCAGGGGTATTTGAAGGATCTCCTAAAAAAGGAAAAACAACTACAAGATAGCATTAATCAAAGGATGGTGCAAGAAGAAACACTTTGGAGACAAAAGTCTTGAATTCTATGGATCGAAGATGGGGAAAAGAACTCCAATTTTTTTCATGATTTGATGATCCAACATCATCACCACAATAGAATCTCCTTCCTTCAAATAGATCATGGTCAGAAACTATCTTGCCATGAAGACATTGACGAGGAATTAACTTCCTATTATCGTAGGATTATCTCTATGGAAAACATTAATAAGCTATTGAAAAAATAATGCAGAACATCCCCTCTTTGGTCATAGATGGACATAATGAAATCCTTCTCCGAAAAATACTATGGAGGAAGTGGAAGCTACGGTTATGAGCATGATGGTAGAGAAATATTGAGGCCCAAATGGTTTCACAACCGAATTCTATCGCCACTATTAGAAAATCGTTCAACGGGATGTTGGAAAGCAGTTGAAGAGTCCGTATCTTGTCTCAATGTCCTTCCTACTTTTAGAACCACCTTCCTCACGCTCATTCCTAAGGAGGAGAAACCTTCTACACTAAGTAAATTTCGTCCTATCTCTCTTTGCAATGTTATCTTCAAAACTATTACCATACTAATTGCTAACATGCTCAAACCAATTAGCCCCAATTTTATTTGGAAGAGCAATTGGGATATGTGGAGGGTCGCTAGATCTTGGATGGTATCATCATGGATAATGAAACCATTCACACTCCCAAGACCTCCAAAAAATCTAGCATGCTCATTAAGATAGATTTATCTAAGGCCTTTGACAAAATATCTTGGCACTTCATCGAACACTTCCTCTCAGCCTTTGGCTTCTCCCCCATCTGGATTCATTGGATCATGGCTCTCACCTCAATATATTTTTTCCATCTTGGTTAATGACTCTCCCTCAGACACATTTTCTCCTTCTAAAGGGATTAGGAAAGGAGATCCTTTATCTTCTTTCCTATTCATCCTTATGGTTGAGGGGCTCAACCGTTCTCTAAAGGTTGCAGTTCATGAAAGGAATCTCTTTGGCCTCCATCCTACCAATGATGATATGGTTTCCTTGAATATTTAGTTTGTTGATGAAACCATGCTGCTCGCCTCTCCCACTCTCCAGGAATCCAAAACCCTTAAAGTTATTCTTCAAACTTTCCTTAAGTATTAAGTAATGTCACTCAACCTAAATAAATATGAGATTTTCTTTTTCAACACCCCCATATCCCTCTAGATCCTCATCATAAGGCTACTTTCATTTCAAACAAAGCTCCCTCCCTTCCAAATATCTAGGAGATCCTCTTATCGATTCTTATGTCCATCACTCTGCTTGGTCCAACCTCCTAGCCAAACTCGAGAAGCACCTATCCAGCTGGGATTTTAGATCCCTCAATCTTACAAGCCATTTTAAAAGTCTGTTCTTTGCAACATAATTACCTATAGTTTCTCTATTTTTGTTTCCCCTAAATTGCTTCTCAACGAAATTTGAATCCTTCAAGACTCCTTTCTTTGGGGCAGATCCAAGAGTAAAAGCTGCAAATGGGCCCTGGTTTCTTGGAACAAAGTCTACATGCCGAAATTGCAAGGAGTTCTTGGCATTTTGGATCCTGACATCGAAAACAAAGCTCAGTGTGCAACAAATTATTGGAGATGGCTTACCAAACCTTCCTCTCTCTGGGCCCAAATTTGGAAGAGAAAGTATACCCCAAATATGGATCATTAGGACGTCATTCATCTGGAAGGAACTAGTCTGTGCTCTCTTATTTAAAATGCATATTGGCAAAACAGATCCTTGATTCAATAACACTCATTTTGGGAAACAGAAATGGGTAGATTGCTTTCTTCTGGGAGGAAACCTGGCAACAACGTCCAAAAATTAGCAACTATCCACACAATGATCTCCTTAGCTTTCCCACTCTCAAATCAAATGGTAATCTGGTCTCTCACTTATTGTACCCATCAAAGGATGAAAATAATTGGCACACTTGGTTGGACAAACCCCACTGGCCAAATCCCCACATTGGATTTCCTTGGGAAGACTTTTGGAAGGATATTCAATCTTGAAGGCTCTATATCCACAATGGGCTTGATATTCTTCGCTAGGGCTATCATAGTCGAGGAACCTACAATCTCAAAGAATCTTATTCCCTCTTGGACAACCACAACAATGAACCAACATAAAGAATATGGAAACATATATGGATTGAGGACTTATTAGCCAAGGTATCAAATTTTCTTTGGCTGGTTTCTTGGGGAAAGGTCCTCACCTAGGATCATCTCATCAAACAAGGCTTCTAGGGGCCCTCCAAATGTGCTCTGTGCGGTAACTTTTATGAAAACCTAGAACATCTTTTCAACTCTTTCCTTTTTACTGAATCTTTATGGTATCGAGGATCCATCATCTTCAAAAAGCAATATCGTAACAAGGGAAGCATCAAGGAGACTATTACAACTTGGTGCTCTTAGGATTTTGACAATAATATAGTTAGCCAAATTTGGAATCTCTTCCCTGGATTCCTACTATGGGAAACCTAGAAGGAAATAAACATAAGGATCTTTCAAGACTCGTCTCTTCATCCAAATCATATATAGAATAAGGTCCAATCTAACATCCATGAAACAATCCTCATCAATCCCTAGAATGCAGAAGATCGGTAAGGAAAGTTTGAAGACAAAACCATTCTCCAAGCTGGGGTCTTTCACCCCCAATGACTCCCACCCTCCCATATAATTCCCCATGCCCTTCAAATAGTCTCGCTTCCCAGTATCCTACAGACCCTGGCTTCATCAAACTCAAATTTTATGGTGTTAGTAAAGGGAACCCTGGTCCCGTGGGTTATGGAGTATTTTTTAGGATAACTCGGGGAGCATTCTTTGCATCTTCATGGGACTTCTCGGCATTGAAAATAATAATGATGTGAAACTCTATGCAATGGTTCAAGGTGTACAAATAGGAAATCATGAGGGATACAAAAAGCTCATTATGGAAGGTGACTCTCAATTAATGATCCAAATCCTCACCAGAATGCTCAACAACTCAATAGCCAATAAAGTTGCTCCAAGCTGGAGATTGGTGACCAAATTATAAGGGATCTCAACAATTTTGAATAGAGTAGTGGCCATCATCCCTCACCATGTTCAAAGGGAATCTAATAAGACAGGTAACAAATTATCCAACTCAAGTGTGGAAATGAATCAGAGTGATCTCAATAGCTATTGATTTGAAGTACAACCACCTGACCTGAAGGAAAATTGTATTCAAATCAATCAAAGCGACTTGAACCCCAATGTCGGGTGCTATACTAACACTCACCTTGTGGCATGAAGAATGACAAGACGTGGGGAGGCTCGAATGGATCACCACCTAAAGGGTAGCTTATCCACGTGCACAAATTGGTTTATGGCTCAAACTCAAAAGAAATCATGGGATGGAAAGGCATGTCTGCTCCTCTCGCATGGATCCTTCACTCCTTGTTCGACTCTGCTCAATATCTAATCATCATCACTCTTGACTTCATGGATCCTACAGCCAAATCTAGCTCTTGTACTGTAACATCCCGATATTTTCATAAAATTTAAAAAATTTTAAATCACCATAAAAGGAGCTAATATTGTAAAATGCGGAAATAATAATAATCAATATTCAACAATTAATAAAAATGTCGCTTGGTAGTAAAAATTTAATGCTTGTGTCTTTTGTCTTTTAATGACGTCATGAAAATCAATTAATGATTATGTACTTTATTCGTATGCGGGAATGATTGAAAATTTATGATGCATTGGAAAACAGAATTCCTTTGACAAGTGCTGACAGTTGAACTTTTCTGGATGATGATGAAAGGGGTCCCACGAGGTGCCCCGAGGCTTACTTAGCTATTCCGCTAAAGCACTGCACTCGTCCTCCATGCGCAGGTTCGTAGGTAAGAGATAGCGATAAAATTCAGAGTGTTTAATAATCGCGATATATATCGAAACTGCTTATGATTTTCGATGCTACAAGTATGGTCTCCTTCCAATTCTATAAGATGAACCTGTCTCTCTCAAGACTGCAGATAACATCTATTTTAGGGTGTGTTTGTTCTGAATGTTTCCAATAAGTGTTGATGGGTTTATGTAAGGTCATTCCATGAATTCCTTGCGGTTGTTAAGTAGTTCTTTTTATAATAATGACGGTGACAGGTTGATGACAAGGACGCATGGTCTTAAGTCATACTATGGAGAGATTGACAAAATGGTTCTAAACTCTATTGCTTGGGAAATTAAAATGGTGATGCTTGAAGTATTAATACCCAACCATGCAATGAATGCGATGGTTCCTTGGGTAGCACCATACCCTAACGATGTGTTTATATAACTTATGGTGTGGACGAGCTTTATGAGCTATACAATAATCCCCATATTGAACTTTATAATAGACTTTATGTAATGGGCAGAGTCAAACCATGCCCTATGGTTGCTCACGAACTTAGTGGATATTCATAAGCTATGAGTGTGGTTTGAAAATGATTATATGGGTTCGTATGAGACCTTTGGTTATATGCTATCGGTGATCGTTATACATGGATAATATTTACATGTTGAAAATTTTAACGTTGGTTTGAATGGCTTGGAAGGTGGAATGATGGCTCTGCAAAAGCCTGCATACGAATCAAGGGTGTATTAAATGATTAGGTTTGTAATTATTGTGCCTGGCCACCGTGTTAGGGATCGTGTTACGTGCATGTCTATGTGGATGTTTCGGCATGTGATAAGGTTTGGCAATTGCTGAGTTGTAATGGCCTCCTGCCATGCTATCAACCGATATGGCAACTCCGTGGCTTGGGAGGTAGATGAGCCATTTATTGCTACTCCTTCCACCTTCCAACGTGGCTTGATGAGGATGGATCTCCGCTGTTGATCGTTGTGTATTGGGATGAGCTGAACCCTTGCGTAACTTATGGATTCTTTGTAACGTTTCTTGGTCATTTGTTCGGTGGTAGGGTTTGGGAGGTGAGGCCAACTGGCTGAGAGGCACTTAGGGTTTGCTGATTTATTTAGCCTCCCTCGGGCTTGATCCTGAGACCGGTAGCAACCCTGGGTCTGCGAGTAAAGGTTATCTGTGGAAGCCAAGTCTGGAACGATGGTGTGGTAATCTACAGGTGGAATGAGTGTATCTGTGTCGGCGTTGCCGTAGCTTGCAAGTCTGGGTTTTCAATTGAGTTGGAAGTTTTTGGGAGATATCCCTCATTGTGGTCTTCAACCTGGGTGCATCTCCTTCACAGTGGATGGATGTTGGCTGCATCGAAAACTATGTCACAACTCAGGTAAGGTAATGTTGCAAAGGTTTTCCTACTATTCATTGTTGCATGCGTTCTACCTCATGATCTAATGCTTAACTTGTTGCATGGCTGTTGGTAGGTAACCATCGGAGAATCCACAGGGTGCCGAAATAGTTGAATGGGAAGAGAACTTAAGCGAACCCACTGGTAAGCTTCGGTGGTATCCCTCCTTAGTGGTTCTCCTGGAATCGGACTTAATGAGCAAGTGCTGGTAGAATGCCTTTGCGGTCGTGGCTTTTGTCTCACCTGTAGCATTTGGGAGACCGTAGGGTGTAACCACTGTTATTTTTAATTGAAAACGATAATATTTCAGGGTTTAGTGGCTATGTTGGCGAATTGGTCTTCTCGTTTCTGTATTTGTATCTAAGAGCCAGTTAAGATATTTTGGGTTTTATGTCTTCGTAAACTATTTTTCAATCTTGTCATTCTTGAACTCAGATCCAAGGATTGAAAGGCATGCTTTCAATTGTTTAATTAAAATGTGGCTATACGCCGAGAAAATAGAAAAGAAGTGGTTTTGTTTTGAAGGCATAAGTGATAACATTAAACCCTAGCTATCGATGTGAATGAAATCTACCTGTCTATATTGATGTTTTAAAGGAATAAAATAACAACTCTTGATTCTACAATTAAATTTTCTATGGTAATGAAACCGTCGATTTGGCAACTGCTTAAATGTTTATAAATGATAATGTATTGAAACCTGTTGACCCCAGCTAGGGTGTAGAGATACTATAATTTAATCTATCAATTTAATACAACTATGTTTGTCCTAGCTGTTAATAACTTGGTATTCTGTGGTGTAAGTTTTATCATATGCAAATGATAGTTCGGGAAAAACAAAGAAAATAACAGTGCAATCATCAGATAATTAGATTGCTCATGAATATGCAGTTCTTCTATTCTAACTATATATTCCTATATTTGTCCATTTTGGTCCTCTAATGCAAGGATAAAATAACACAATAGCTTTATTTCTGTCTGTACAATATAATACAGTGAAGACAATATTCATATAAGATCAATCAGATTCTAAAAGAAATAAGAAGATGGAAAAATGGGAATATGGTTAAATAGAATGCATGCTATTGTTTTCTTTGAAATAATTAATAAAAATCAGTAACTCTAGTTGTTATCATAATGATCACCTTCAAGAATAAGAAATGAACCTACTGCTACAATTAGTTTTTGTTAAGTTGTTTTAGCATACAGAATTGGATAGTAAAACAATACATGCATAGATCTAATCTACAACTGCTAAAATACAAGATGCATGATAACACAGTTTGTGCATGGGTGGTCTTTGGTTTAGATATTTAGATGCATGCTAGGTTTCACTTTTAGCTGGGCAGATTTAATGCTACCTCTCTGTACTAGAGTATGATGCAGCTCCACGCATGGGGAAAAATGTAGAGGAGTCATTTTATCAGTTCAGCAAATCTAAGTTAATTAGGATCTGACATTTTCTACTATTGATCATTAAATAACAATACTAAGCCATTTTCTGAGAGCAATCATGTGATTTGAAAAAGAAAACACAACAGAATAGAACCTGAGGGTAATGGGAGGAACAAATCACTCAAGAAACCTGTTCCACCCAACCTGCTCCCAAACAACCAAGATGTCTACTTTAGGACCCCTGAGCCTATCCACTGATCCACTAGGAGGAAGAAGGTTCTGTAGCTTAGGACTTCAACTTGCAGCAGCAAGAAATTTATATATCCAGCCTTACAGGCTTAGTAATTCCATGGGATAAGCACCAACACCTCTGATCTGTCTTTCTCATAACATTTGCAGACTTATACTTGCACTCTCCATAGCCTCCCCTATTCGAATCTCTCAGCCATCACCTGATGAGCATGAGGAATGTTTCTGCAGAAAACATTGTAAGAGCTTCCTACTCAATTCGAATTGCCCTTTATAGGCTGCCTAGGTCTTTTGTAATTAACTGGTCATTAGTGAGCTTCCTGCTCACCTCTCTCCACCTAGAGAGGGAAATGCCACAAAATTAGGGGGATTTGTCCCATACCAACAGCTAATGGTAGAGTGCAAATGCTGCCATCTATCCCAATCCTTCCAGCAGCTTCCATTCCTCCTAGTGGGCCAGTGGATACTCTTGTAACAACTTTCTTGAGTGTTTGTCTCCCATTTTCATTTATTAAATAATAATAATGAGTCATCACATTCAATTTTGACCTACTTGGTGATAATTACAACTTGTAATTATAATTTAACACAAAGTATTTTTTTTTTCAAAAAGAATAATAGTAGAAAATAATTATTCTCAAAAATTGGGTAGGTGACATACACCCCCCCTTCAGCCTCAACATCGTCCTCGATGTTGCTTTATTCACTCATTGAGTGTTCCTGGAACAGAGTTGGGTATGCAGCCCTCATACTACTCTCCAACTCCCAGGTAGCCTATGCTAGGCTATAGTGCTTCCATTGCACTTTTACTTGGCCAACTGCGCAGTTTCGGAGTAGAGTTTCTTTCCTTGCGAGAATACAGTCCGGTTCCACTGGAAAATCGCTGCCTTGTTCCACCTGAACATTATTCCAATTTACAACATGAGTAGGATCATGCACATATTTCTTTAAAAATGAAATGTGAAAAACATTATGGACTTTGAGGTTTGAAGGTAGGGCTAATTGATATGCCACAGGTCCAACCTTGGACAAGATTTTGAAAGGGCCACAATACCTGGGTGCCAGTTTGGCACAGCTTCCCAATTTTAAGGAGCTCTTTTTCGGCCTTACCTTAAGAAAAACATGTTCACCAACCTGGAACTCTCTATGAGTTCTTTTAAGGTCTGCTTGACTTTTCTGTCTATCTTGGGCAGCTTTAAGATTCCCTTGTACTTGCTTCATGATTGATTCTAATTCCTGCAACAATTCGGGCCCTAAGGTGACCCTACTAACCGGATCACTCCATGACATTGGTGTGTTACACTTTCTTCCATAAAGGATCTCAAACGGACTAAGTTTGGCTGAGGCATGGTAGTGATTATTATACGCAAACTCTGCTAAATGCAAGTAGTCTTCCCACTTGCCAGGCTGATCCTTAACATACATTTTGAGCATATCTTCCAATATTTGGTTCACCCTTTCAGTCTGTCCATTTGTTTGCAGATGGAATGCAGTGCTGAAATTTAAGGTGGTGTTTAACCCCTTGAACAAAGATCTCCAAAAATTACCTGTGAACTTCGAATCTCAGTCTGAAACTATTACCTTGGGTATGCCATGTAGTTAGAAAACCTGCTTCATAAAAATTTCTGCAATATCAGGGGCTTTATGGGTAGTTTTGACAGGAATAAATTGGGTTGCCTTGCTAAGTTTGTCTACTACCACCATGATGGAATCGTGCTGTTTTTTATTCTTTGGTAACCCAATGATGAAATCTATACTTATGACTTCCCATTTCCAGCTGGGTATAGGCAAGGGCTGCAGCAATCCAGCAGGATGCTGATGTTCCACCTTCACTTTTTGACAATCAAAACACTTAGCTATATACTCCGCTACTTCATCCTTCATCCTGGGCCAGTAGTACTCCTTCCTTAGCATTGTGATGGTTTTCTGGTAACCTGGGTGGCAAGAATAGTGGCTTTTGTGCATCTCACCCAATATCAGAATTTTTACTACTGGTACGTTATATGTACAATTTGTTTTTGTACAGCAGTAAGCCATTTTCCTTCAAACTGAAATCTGTTACAGAATTTTCAAAGTTGTTTTCTGCTGTCCTTTCCTATAATTTTCTATATTCCTCATCCTCCTTGATTCCTTCGAAAATCCGTTCCTCCAAATTTGTTGCGTATGTGCTGATGGCTAAAACAAAATGTATTCTTGCATTACGACTTAACGCATTGGCCACTTTATTCTCCTTCCCTTTAATGTGCCGAATTTCAAAATCATACTCACTCAGAAAAGTTAGCCATCTGGCTTGCCTGGCATTCAAATTTGTTTGATCTAACAAATATTTCAGCTCCATATTATCCGTCATCAAGGTAAATTTTCTGCCGATAAGGTGGTGACGCCACATTTTTAAGGCGTGAATCACTACTAGCAATTCTAGGTCGTAGGTGGAATAGTTCTTCTCATGAATTTTCAGTTTTCTTGATTCGTATGCTATGGCATGTCCCTCCTGCGTTAGGACTCCTCCTAGTCCATCATTGCACCCGTCTGTGCATACTAAAAAATATTTATTAGGATCTACAATCCTCAAAATAGGCGCCGAAGTCAATAATTCTTTTAAATTTGCAAAAATGTCTGCACACTTTTGGTCCCAAACAAACTTCTTTCCCTTTTTCGGTAGCGACGTTATGGGGTTTGCGATCCTGGAAAACCCTTCAATGAAGTTTCTATAGTAACCAGTGATGCCCATAAACGATCGCACATCTGTCACATCTTTAGGAACCGACCATTCATTAATGGCCTTTATCTTGGCGGGGTAAACCGCAATCCCTTTCTCAGAGAGTATGTGTCCCAAGTACTGAATCTTGTCTTTGTAAAAATCACATTTGCTGAATTTTGCATACAACTGGTGTTCCCTCAGAACTTGCAGAATGATACATAGATGTTCATCATGCTCTTCCTTGTTCTTGGAATATACCAAAATGTCATCGATAAACACAACTGCAAACTTATCTAAGTACTTGTGCAGAATTTTGTTCATTAAGCACATAAATATAGCAGGTGCATTAGTTTGTCCAAATGGCATGACAACGCATTCATAGTGTCCATAACGAGTTCTAAAGGATGTTTTGAAAATGTCTTCATCCTTCACACAGACCTGGTGATATCTTGATCGTAAATCGATCTTCGAGAACACTATTGCTCCACGTACCTGGTCAAAGAGATTGTCAATGTAGGGCAGCGGATACCTATTCTTGATCATCATTTTATTCAGTTGACAATAATCAATACAAAGCCTTAGGGTACCATCCTTCTTCTTGAAAAAAATGACCGGTGCTCCCCAAGGGGACACGCTGGGCCTTATATATTTCTTATCGATAAGCTCCTTTAGCTAAGATTTTAACTCATTCAGCTCTAGTATGTTCATCCGGTATGGGGCTTTAGAACTTGGTACAGTGCCAGGTATTAATTCAATAGTAAAATCCAGGTCCCTTTTGGGAGGTAAGTCTGGTATCTCTCCAGGAAAAATATCTTGGAAATCCTGCAAGACGGGTATGTCTTCCATTTTTAGTTTGTCTTCCTTAGTACTTATCTCATCATAAACCGCATTCACAGCAAACATCTGACACCCTTTTCTAATTTCCCTTTTTACTTGCGTGGTTGAAATATGCCGAACAGATGTTTTTCTGGGGATTCCTTTTACCTCTGTTGTTTTTCCTTCATCATCTAGGCAA
The DNA here is from genome assembly GCA_027924585.1 of Larix kaempferi. Taxonomy (NCBI): domain Eukaryota; kingdom Viridiplantae; phylum Streptophyta; class Pinopsida; order Pinales; family Pinaceae; genus Larix; species Larix kaempferi. The sequence continues at coordinate 9,217,883 of BSBM01000305.1, forward strand.
TTGAAGTTTTTTTCATACCAATTCAGAATGACCCTATGGGTTTCTAACCAATCCATACCAATTAGGATGTCATATGACCCTAATGGAAGAATATTTAGCTTAACCCGCGTTGTTAGTTGATTCATAGATAAAGCACAATTTTCCACAAAGTTAGAAACCTTCCTTTTTGTTCCTGTCGCTAATCTAACTGACCAGAATTTATTGATTTTCTCTATTTTCAAATTAAGTCTGTCTACCACAACTGGTGATATATAACTTAGACTAGCACCTGGGTCAATTTAAATAGAAACAAGGTGGTTTTGCAACATACCTTCGACCTCCACCATTGAGACTTGGTGTTCTGCTTGCCGGTTGTCTAATGCTGCACTAATTCTGGGTACTTCTCTTGCCATATCTCCTACATTAGCTTCAGACTGTATGGGGTGAATATGATTGGCCACCCGTTTCTTGAGGGGACAGTCTAAGGCATAATGGGGCCCTTGGCACTCAAAGCATTTTATAGGTGGCTTCTGTTCATTGGTCTTGGCAACATTGGGGACATTTATAGGTGCTGTAAACTTCTGCTACTGATTATTTCTATTCTGTTGAAATTTTTGATTTCGAAAATTTTTCTTCTGAAAACTGGAATTTCCGCCATATCGAAAATTCTTCTTTTTCTGTTCAAAGTTATTGGGTTTTGAGTTTTTCCAGCTAGGTACCCCTTCTCTTCTCTTATTCCGGTCAAAGAAAAAAGTGGCTTTCCTCATGGCTTCCTCTAGGGTCTTAGGGTTATCGTACTCTATCCCGTCCTTGATGTGGAAAGGTAGACAACTTAGGTACCTCTGGACCTTCGGTTTTTCTTCCACCATATATGGCACATATCTTAGCAGACTTAAAAACTTGCTGTTCAGTTCTTTCATATTCATTGTCCCCAGTTTCAGATCATAAAATTCTTTGGATTTTTCTTCATAATACTGCTCAGATAAGAACTTCTTCTTGAAGTGTCTTTTAAAAGTACTCCAACTCACATCTCGATCTTTTATACCTTTTACCCTTTTAAGATCTTACCACCAAATATCTTCCTTCCCGGTCAGGTTATAAATTGCCATCTTTGCTTTCAAGGATTTCGAGTAGTCGTAGATCTGAAAATACTTTTTCATGCCGAACAGCCATGCTTCTGCTATCTCTCCTTTTTCCATCTCACCATTGAAAGTTGGGGGTTCGATTTTCTTGAATTCACCAGATATCTGTTTGTACTATCTATTCCTTTTTCTTTTTGGCTTATAGTCTCCTTCACTACTGTCACTAGAGTAGTTATGCTTCTTTTTATGTGGTTGTTTGGCAGCTCTTGATGATGTTGAGTTGCTGTTTTCTTTAGCTGTTTCTGTTTGTTTGTTCTTGCCTTCCTGGGAGAGCTCTTTAGTTTCGGAAGTATGTTCCAAGTTCTGTTCATATTTTGGATACTGCTCAAACAGTGCTTGCTTCAATTCTTCCTGGGTCTGCAGGATCCTTTCATTGTCCTGTTTTAATGACTGGATCTCTGCTTTTAATTCATGAAAAGCACGCAATAATTCTGATGAATCATTACCCCGATTGCCCTGGAATTGTTGTTCCATACCTAGGCTGTTTGGAAGAAATCTGCCCCTTATGTGTTCAGCTAATCCTTCCATATCTGTAATCAAAAAAATTTTTCTGTATAGGACAAAATAATTTAAACTTGAGTTAGTGAAAATTTTCACAGTCATAAATTTTCTGTTTGCGTGTTTCTTGGACCGTCTTTAGGCCTAGAGTTCGAACATGAGCTTTGATACCACATGTAACATCCCGATATTTTCATAAAATTTAAATCGCCATAAAAGGAGCTAATATTGTAAAATGCGGAAATAATAATAATCAATATTCATCAATTAATAAAAATGTCACTTGGTAGTAACAATTTAATGCTTGTGTCTTTTGTCTTTTAATGACGTCATGAAAATCAATTGATGATTATGTACTTTATTCGTATGTGGGAATGATTGAAAATTTATGATGCATTGGAAAATAGAATTCTTTTGACAATTGCTGACAGTTGAACTTTTCTGGATGATGATGAAAGGGGTCCCATGAGGTGCCCGAGGCTTACTTAGCTATTCTGCTAAAGCACTGCACTCGTCCTCCATGCACAGGTTAGAAGGTAAGAGATAGCGATAAAATTCAGAGTGTTTAATAATCACGATATAAATCGAAATTGCTTATGAATTTCGATGCTACAAGTATGGTCTCCTTCCAATTCTGTAAGATGAACTGGTCTCTCTCAAGACTGCAGATAACGTCTATTTCAGGGTGTGTTTGTTGTGAATGTTTCCAATAAGTGTTGATGGGTTTACGTAAGGTCATTCCATGAATGCCTTGCAGCTGTTAAGTAGTTCTTTTTATAATAATGACGATGACAGGTTGATGACAAGGACGCATGGTATTAAGTCATACTATGGAGAGACTGACAAAATGGTTCTAAACTCTATTGCCTGGGAAATTAAAATGGTGATGCTTGAAGTATTAATACCCAACCATGCAATGAATGTGATGGTTCCTTGGGTGGCACCATACCCTAACGATGTGTTTATATAACTTATGGTGTGGACAAGCTTTATGAGCTCTACAATAATCCCCATATTGAAGTTTATAATAGACTTTATGTAATGGGTGGAGTCAAACCATGCCCTATGGTTGCTCACGACCTTAGTGGATATTCATAAGCTATGAATGTGGTTTGAAAATGATTATATGGGATTGTATGAGACCTTTGGTTATATGCTATCGGTGATCATTATACATGGATAATATTTACATGTTGAAACTTTTAACGTTGGTTTGAATGGGTTGGTAGGTGGAATGATGGACCTGCAAAAGCCTGCATACGAATCGAGGGTGTATTAAATTATTAGGTTTGTAATTATTGTGCCTGGCCACCATGTTAGGGATCGTGTTACGTGCAAGTCTATGTGGATGTTTCGGTGTGTGATAAGGTTTGGCAATTGCTGAGTTGTAATGGCCTCCTGCCCTACTATCAACCGATATGGAAACTCCATGGCTTGGGAGGTAGATGAGCCATTTATTTCTACTCCTGCCACCTTCCAACGTGGCTTGATGAGGATGGATCTTCGTCGTTGATCGTTGTGTATTGGGATGAACTGAACCCTTGTGTAACTTATGGATTCTTTGTAACGTTTCGTGGTCATTTGTTTGGTGGTAGGGTTTGGGAGGTGAGGCCAACCGGACGAGAGGGACTTAGGGTTTGCTGGTTTTTCTAGCCTCCCTCGGGATCGATCCTGAGACCGGTAGCAACCTTGGGTCTGCGAGTAAAGGTTAATCGTGGAAGCCAAGTCTGGAACGATGGTGTGGTAATCTACAAGTGGAATGAGTGTATCTGTGTCGGCGTTGTCGTATCTCGCAAGTCTAGGTTTTCAATTGAGTTGGAAGTTTTTGGGAGGTATCCCTCATCATGGTCTTCGACCTGGGTGCATCTCCTTCACAGTGGATGGATGCTGGCTACGTCGAAAAATCTGTCACAACTCAGGTAAGGTAACGTTGCAAAGGTTTTTTTACTATTCATTGTTGCATGCATTCTACCTCATGATCCGATGCTTAACTTGTTGCATGGTTGTTGGCAGGTAACCCTCGGCGAATCCACAGGGTGCCGAAATAGTTGAAGGGGAAGAGAACTTAAGCAAACCCACTGGTAAGCTTCGGTGGTATCCCTCCTTAGTGGTTCTCCTGGAATCGGACTTAATGAGCAAGTGCTAGTAGCATGCCTTCACGGTAGTGGCTTTTGTCTCGCCTGCAGCATTTGGGAAACCTTCAGTTTTGAGTTTTGTTGATAGAGTATGTGATGTAAATGTTTAAAATATGTGGCTGGCCATTCCTGGGCACGACGAGTTTAGCAGGGTTGAACCCTTGTGTTTGCAAATCGTCTTGCATCTTTCCGTTTATGTCTTATCATTTTTGTGTACTTCTGGGTTGATGCATGTGGAGATACGTAGACTGTAACTTTGTCTCAGTATTTGATGGGTTCATAAATGGTGTGGGGTTTCGAAAGGAACCCTTAGCAAAAGATAGTGGCGATCGTAGGGTGTAACCACTGTTATTTTTAATGGAATACGATAATATTTTAGGGTTTAGTGGCTATGCTGGTGAATTGGTCTTCTCGTTTCTGCATCTGTATCTAAAAGCTGGTTAAGATATTTTGGGTTTTATGTCTACGTAAACTGTTTTTCAATCTTATCATTCTTGAACTCAGATCCAAGGATCAAAAGGCACGTTTTAAGCACAGGGGGGTCAGTTGGTAGGCAATATCCTATCACGTCCATTCATATTGGGGAATAAACTATGATATGGAAATGAGAAAATATATTTCCCTATATTAAGGGGCTAAGGGGACTTAATTATGTTATATGGAAATACAAATATTTAGGGTATATTTTATTACATTTCGTGTAGAAGTGGTGGAGGGGAGGCAGAGGGAAAATCAAGAGACAAGGGAACGAGGTATTGAGTTTGATGGACAAGGGATACTCAATCATGATGTAGGATGGCTTCAATGGAAGTGCTCTACTGAAGGGTTTTCATGTTGCTCATGTGCTTGGTTGGTTAATGGATCTTTAAATTGTTAATGGAATTGAGGTAATGAAGGATTAGTATTTCTATATTTTATGTGATTGTTATCAATTGGAAGTGTAGTCTTCCAAAATCCACAAAAAAACCACATTGGATAGTCTTCCAAATGTTGTTGTGGTCAAAACAAGCAGTAGGGATTGAGAGATCTAAATGCAAGAAGTAATTAACAAATCTGAGTAGTGTTGAATCACAAGTGATTCTAAAGCTACATTCTTAATGTTATGGATATAAGGATTAGAAACAACACACAAATTTAGCAACAAGACCTCATAAAGGAAAATCATGTCAAACTCAACTTTCAAGATCACCTAAGAATCCATTCGAGGAAGGAATTACACAATTCTTTCCTCAAATGTCAATTTAGAAGTATTACCCAAACTCTAACTCGTGATAAATCCTATTGAACAACAAACTACTATACCATGATCATAAGATCTGGACATTTGACTCTATATTAATTCGTTGAAGTTGGTTTACATGGCTATGTAAAGTTGTATGGATTTGGTATAGTTATTTTCTAGATTACTGTCATGATGTCCTTTTTTTATAAACTCATGTCTTAAGTATAATATTGTAACATTCCCACAAAAAAAATCAACCTTTAAATGAAAATTGTTGAGCAAATTCCACATGTATTTACATATTCATAATTATATTATTTTGTTCGCGTCTTTTGCTTACGCAACTAGTGGAGTAATGACAATATAGAGATTGTTATTCTAGACACAATCTAACTTATCTAAATTGGCTTACACTTGTGTCATTATTCACATAATAATATTTTCTATAGATAGATTGTGCAACAACACAAATTGTTCATATTTAACTACTATTTCCCCCCTATATTAGTAGTAGGAGCGTTAATTTATTATTAGTCCCTATTGAAGGCCAGGGTAACTATTGTAATCAATTTGCTTTGACTTTCTATTAATCAACTTTTGACTTTATTTATTTTTGGCATAGTCTAATGTAGGACATAGGAAAACCAAATTTATTTATTTATTTATTATTATTATTATTATTATTATCATTTTTTTTTTTTCAGTATATATAAAATTGTTTAACCCACAATTTATCTCACAGGTTATTGGTTGAAAACTTAGATGTCTTATTGTCACGCTCCTGCTTGTTTAGCTAGTACATAAACGAGTACTATCCAAAGTTTTAACATAGGCCAACCAAAAATTTGAGAGTCATTAGTGATACCATTGATGATATCATTTACTTGTTTGCATTAGAGATTCTATTAGGCAGTTGCATTGATTGGTTCATCGGGCCATTCTATCAAGCAATGACATGCGCCACGACTAAAGCACCACCTCCCCTACCTCACCACTTCCTCTCTAGTCGTGATTAGGATTCTATAATCTACAAAAGATGGAAAATTCTTCATCAGTTTGCAAGAGAGATATGTGTAAATTCTCGTACTGTGGCAATTGCAAAGAGGAGCATATCACTGCATACCTTGGATCACATGCAGTTGTTGGTACTGCATCGACCAATTTCGAATTCTACTTACAAGTAATCAAGTAAGGCAATAATTCCTCCTAGCTGTGACTAGCATCAATAATAGGTTAATTTCTACAAAGTCAACTCACCCCTGTCCAAACATATGTGTTTACAACATTCAAATTTGTAGAACAATCATTTCCAAATTACCACTAGCAAAAGGATCACGGTGCATTACTCACAGCAAATTTCTCCTTCTTGGCCTCGTCATGGGAATCATACCAATCTGATACATGTGAAACATCTGGCCTTGGCCCCATGGAATTCAATAAAGTAGAAAAATTTTCATCTCCATAGTTACCACTAAACATAAACTCACTGCATTCTTCATTCTTTACGTTAACCGTTGTGACAAGAATGCAATGAAAAAAATTGTTGTTGCATGGATTCCTTTTCCCATAGCTGTAATCAAATCAATACAGATGTATAGTATGGAGGGTAAATATTTTAAACGTAGTATCCTCTTGTGCTTGTTGGAATGATTTCTAGAACTCCTCAATATTATTTTATAACTCCACCTCCTTTAGGGTCGGTTGAGGCTTGAGCTATGCCTATAGGTTTGCATTTTGTTGTTGTAGCTTATTTATTATTGGTTGCACTGTTGCTAACTTTTATTGCGGATGTAGATAGAAACATGTTGAGAGATTAAAATCCAAATGTGTTTACCCTATGCTTTTCATGAAAATAGAATGGAAACAATTACCAATTATTTTCACTAAATATTGAAGCAGCGGGACCACTAAGAGGGATGATTGAATCATTGTATTCACAACATTCTCTCTCATATTGGATTCCCACAAGAAGGAATCATAATTCAAAAGAACATATGTGAGATGCATCGGACAACATTCAGGATCCCACTTCAAAGTTGGCTTGGTTTTAGAATCCCAATTTGGAATCTTGTGGACTCTATGAAGCAACTCTTAGTTTAATTATGTGTGAAAACAAACTATTTCCTCCTCTCATGTACCTATACCCGCAAATCCTTTTTGACATGTTACAACTACTAATGAATCTATTTATTCAATGGAGCTCAGCTTCTCAACTTCTATTACAGTTGTTGGAAAGCAATTCAAGAATTGATGCAATGCCTAGATTCGGTGTAGTGGCATGTGGAGTTTGCTGTAATGTCCCCATTTTCACCCCATTATATTAAAATGTAAATGATGTAATATTGTTATAAAATCATGGTGAGGAGCTCAAGGCCAAGGCCCCGCCATCGATTTAATGATGCATACGGTTTGTGTGCTAGCGAGGCACATTGGAATTTCAACATCATGTAATATGCATTTTAATAAAAATACCCACAACTAGCTATGCAATGCAACAAAGAGATGGGGGCATGATTTTACAAGGAATTTGGAGGGAAAACATTCAAGCCCTTGAGCCAACCAAGTCAAGACAAGTGTCAATGAGAGAACCCATCAAACCCTCAACTACCCATGTTGACTTTTGTACCCAATCATTGATTTTTCCCAAGAGTTGGTTGAGGTAGTTAATGCCTTGGGGAATGGGAGGTATGGCTGTCCAAATTCGAGTATGAGCAAGCCACCCTGCATGGAAAAACGTTTTTTGCTTCTTGGGCAAGAAAAGAGCCATGAATTGCTCCCCAAGCCATAACCCATCAACCAGCCTTGCTCTCCCACGAGTTTGGAGCTACCTGGGCGTTTTCCAGCCATGTTTGTTGTGTTTTTCCTTCATTCTCCCAGCTGAGAAGGGCGTTTTTGTATTGTATACCAGTGGGGGAGAAGGGGAATGGAATTGGGGTTCCATAGAGACCGTTTCTGCTGTTAAGTGCTAAGAGAGTTGGGGAGAAAACGTTTTCCTCCCTGTGAATGTTTTTCCCCATCCCACAATTCGTTTTTGGATGGAAACGACTTGGGGAAAGCCCAAACCCATGGCCATCCTGTTGGTAAACCCATTGTTTTGGCTTGAGCTTGAGTGCAGGCACCCAGGGTTCCAATGTAGCCTGATAAACCCAAATGTGGACTGGCTTGGCTTAGACGAAATGATTAATTGGTTGTGAATGAGCTGGAATGTCCCTTTTTCCTTGTAAATATCATGCCCAGCTCGGGGGTGGTCTCTGAGTGCTGAAAGAATACAGGCTGGGAAGAGACCTATGGTTGGGAGGAACATTGCAGCGACATAGCTAGTTGTTTGGGACAATTGCACAACAGAGATGAGTGTTTTCCATCTAAGTGTTTAAATTAATGACTGTTATTGATATATTGAGTGCATATGAAAACATGTGTCTCGATGAGTTTATTTCCGCTGTGCATATTTGTTTGATTTACATCTGCACACTATTTATTTTATGTGTATGAACCTAATGAATGGACTGAGCATATGTAAAAGCCCAGATTTTAGTGCCATGTTCCCTCCCTTGCATTGGGTCCAAGGGTGGGTACATTACATTTGCATGAAACCATAGGCATGAATTACAGTGGAAAGAGCTGGGAGAAAGAACCAGCAAAATATTAAGTAACCCACATCTAGTTGTTAGCACACTCACACATGACACTTAGCCTGGCCCTGGTGATTGCATGTTGAAGAATTCAGCAGTTAGCTGGAAACATGTTGGAAGTGCCAAGCATTTGTTTTCATATAATTGAAGTGCAACATGTTTGTTAATGTATGTTTATCCTATGTTGTTGGATATGAGTGTCATGTCGATTGGCGTGAGGGTCCCACGCCAAAGTGACACCATTTTTCTTGGGTTAGGACACAAGGAATAGCCTGCTAGTTTGACAGTAGGATTAATGCAAATGCTTCGCTATTATGTGTTTGGTTGGCTACCACTTGGGGCATATGTCAAGGCCACCACTAAACTACTCACCAAATAGACAATATCATGTAAAGAATGCTTGATGGTTTTTTTTTAAATATCGTGACATTTTATGTATCGATCTTCATTTTGTTGTTTGATTGGAAAAACATGCATAATATATAATAATAAAAATAATACCGAATAGTCCACGGTTGTCAAGCTTCTTTAGTGTAGGATTTTCAAGTACCCCACTCTCATCCTTTGTCACATCTTTTTCAAACACATTCCAATGCCAAGATAACCCCTTTCCACTCTGTCACATGGATTTAATCAACAAAAAATGTAAGTTGCAGCAATAATGAACATTAAAACTGTTACAAATATTCTCAAACATACACAAACCATGAACATTACAATCTGTTTTAGAGATTCTCCACACCAACATAATTCTATTCCTTGATGAACTTATTGGTTTTCCACTCCTCTCGCAACATGAGCAATCCTATTTACCCATTGATAAATGGTATTCAATCACTTCCAGTAATGCTGGTTATAAGGAGCATGATGAGCAAAGATTCTAGGTAAAATCTTACTACTCGTTACTAGCCACTATCTCTTAGTGTTAATAGTCACCTCCTCTAGTTCTATATTATTTAAGGGGCTTACATCTCGAACTTGACCTCGACTTAGCAGTTCCCCATTATGACAAGCAATATTGGAGGCTACGAATGAATGCAACCACCAAAAGCACTTGAGCTAAACCCATAAAGTGTCTGATGGTTTCGACAACCTTAATAGATTAATGTTTCTCCTTTAGTCAATCCCAAGTGCCTAAAGATGAAGGGTAACCTACCTATGGAAAAGTAACCTCTCTAGGCTTGTTCTATTTTGTCATAATAAATCTCATTGCAGGATTCTTTTTCAAGTTTCAATGCATAAAAAATATTTGTTTCAATTGAGTTTTTCATTAGTCTAATTGATGAAATAAATAATAAAACTAACTTGTTAAAATCCTAAATACAATTTACCCTTTTTAAGCCATGTTAACCTTTCTTTTTGTTTTACTATTTACTCTCATTATGAAAGTGCCTGTAGTAACTGATTAATCTAAGGAAAATGTTTGACTTGGTTGAATCTTTGCATTTGTTTCTGACTTAATTCTGGTCTTGGCTCTTAATTTCAAATGCCAAATTGGTTTCCTTTATGCAAATCGATGCCATGGATTGGGGGATTCTATGCGCTGTTAATGCTAGCTTGCAACATTATAACAACTTTCAAGATGGACATATTCTTATATACTAAAAAGTTTTGAACAAGCTCACATAAATATAAAATATGTCTCTTTCATATAAAATATGATTTTTTGACAATTTCATAGAACCTATGGCAGGTGTGCTAAAATTTCCTCATGATTGGAAATTGTGACAATTTGACCTCCAAATTCTACACTTCATGTCATGTTAAAGATGTTAACACACCTTGTGGTCAATTCTAAGATGGTTAGAGAGAGTAAGATATAGGTTCATAATGTGATAATTTTAGTTAGAAGATTTTGGATTAAAATTGTTATAATTTTTTCATTCTTTTATTAATAAAAATTTAAAATGAAATATTATATTTTTTCATTTTATTGTCCAACGAATAATAAACCCATTTTCATTTACCATATTAATGAAATATGGTAGTATAAAAATATAAAGATTAATATTAATCTAATAAAATTATAATGAGGTCTCGCACTAAGAACTAATTTAAAGTGATTGTGGCCATCTGCATTGCCGACACAATTGAAATTACTGTTGGATTTTAATGGGAATGAATACAAATAACATGCTTTCCTCGTACCATTTTTGTTTATTTTAATTTTTCAAAGGGAAATTCAACCTTAAATATTTCATAGATTCCAAGAATTTAGTTATTTAACATTTTTAATTAAACCATAAAAACACTATACATTACCAAGTATATAGATAACTAACGATCAATTCCATAACCTTCAATATAATCAAAATCTCCATTATTATAATACTCATATATTATAGAATTCTCCAAACTTTGGGCTATAATCCCAAGGAATGCATTAATTCTCATGACCACATGGACTAATACTACATGTATAATAACATCACGATTTTCCTTATGATTTGATACCACATCTCTATAAACTATAAATTGGATCGTCTGCTAATGATATCATATAATAATGTTTAGTAATAATTATCCAGCATCCTCGTGGTATTTACCAATGTATTTATGTTGTGAGTTAGGTCACCACATAGTAAACCTACAATAATTTGGCACCAACACCACTAAACATTACAACTGGAGCATTGATTAACCAGTACAGGGTTTAGGTGGACTGACAAAGATTTTTTAATGCAATTCTTGGTATTTTATCCCATGCGAGTTCCATAGTTCGCCATCTGTAACTATAGTACCTAAACCATAAAGGCCTCAACCTCGATGTTCAAAAAATATTGTAAATTTCTTGCTCTTCTTTTACAAATGCACCAATTGATTATTGGGTTTCTTCCTCTGCGAGGACTCAACACAGAAGGAATACCATCTCTGGTATGGAATACGATGCCAACTCTAGCATACACATAGTTGACTTCCTCTGCATGGATTTTAGGATGGAGAAGGACGGAGGTTCATGTTTTTAATTTACGAAATTATTCGTGAACTGATGATTTTAACTTGCAAAATACAGAAAAGAACACTCTCTCACAGGTAATAGTTTTGCAATAAGTTTTTCATCTCCAGATATGTTATTCACGTATGGTTCACATGATACCTCTTCAAGCTAACTCATTTGTATTTATTTGTTACATAGGTTTGGCTGGAGTTTGAAGCCAACCATGGTCATATCCTTCCATATCCATATCTCCCTTCGGCAGCCTTTGTAGATACAACACAACTCGCGTCTAGTCATATTCACGGGTTCTATTGGCAGGTCAACTTGAATCCAACACAAATACTTCTTAATTCATAATATAAAACCTAATCTTTTTTTTGTAAAGAATTTGTGTCCATGATAATATTTGGATATGACATTGTTAACATCTTCACTGTTTATTGAAACGCAGATTCAACTTGGGCGCTCTTGGGTTCTCCGCATACAAAAGGAGCAACTTCCCGGGTAAGTGAATTCTTTTTTTCTCTGTGTTATATATGAAAAATTGTAGTCTGCTCTTAAAAATTCAGTTGTAGGGTTGTTATATAGTTCCACTAGGATTTATATAATGTATAATAGGGTCTTTAGGTTTCCTTTCTTGTTTTCGGTTTTAGACCTTTGTTAAAACCACTTGTAAAAAAATAGGCTATTGTTTTGGATTTTATTTAAGACCTACACGGCTTTCAACAGTTATTATTGTTCTTTATCCTTGACTTGTATAATAAATATATGAGAACTTATTGTAAAAGAAGCATGTCTTCTAGTTAGCCAATATTTTGCAACCAATACTTTCCTTTCTGACTATCTGAAATGGTTAGCGTTTACCCATATTTAATATGGTTATCTGTTCCGTCGAATAATAGTGTTGTATGCGGGAAGATACTATTTGGAGAACACATGTAGTTAAGTTCGTAGTTTAAAAGTTCCTTTTCCCACAATCTAGATATGAGAAGAGCACACAAAGAGAGTTTAGGAAGTCGAGATATTGCCAGATCAGGAGGTCCCGGTTTCCCAGTTCCTCAAAGACGAAACCCAGTTCCTTAAAGGCTACAAGGCTAAGATCCCATTTTTCCTATACCTTTCCTAAAAGGGACAGATACCTTTACAACCCAATAAAAAAAGTGGGTGAATATATCTTCCAAATAAACCCTGTGATAGTCTAGATATATTTCTCGATCCATTGGAAATGATACCATACCTTATAGGGGGCGGATATAAACCCAAATTCACTTCCAACTATTCTTTATAGAGGGAGAGATACTTCTTGCCGGCTAAAAATAGTTCGTTGGAAATGCTAAGTGCCCCTGTGAGAAGTTTTCAGGTATATAATGGAAATTGGGGAAATTTGTCTGAAACATTGTGCCCCGTAGGAGTTGGAATTTCTTTTACATATGAAAATAGTTTGGGATACACAGCATTTTCCTACTATTTATTTAGAGGTTTGTAAACATAATTTTAGTTGGTGTTTAATGAAATTGGTGGCATTTCACTTGCTTAATCATTGGACATTGAATTTATTTAATCATCGGGTATTGAAATTCTTATAAATTAATACAACCACTTAACTTGTAGTAGGTGAACACCAATAGGTCACAAGTTAAGTGCAATGAACAAGTTATGTGTTACTTGTTACTAACTTTTTAAAAAACAAAACCTTTTTAATAATTTGAATTTATAATATCCATAATATGTACTATATTTCTAATTTTTTTAAGAGATTTGATTGATTTGTTCCCCTTATTTTCAAACACTTTTGAGCTACTCAAGTTTTGTCTTTGATGGAACGATTATAACAAGTGTTGAGAATCTATGCTACACAACTCCATATAGTCTAATAACCCTGATTTCTATATCTTTAATCATATTGTCTTTTGATGATTGTTTAAGATGTGAGTTTTTAATTTTTACATATATTTACTTTACACATTTTTTTTAAATTAAATATGATAAAATTTTGATGATGCTTTAATTTTTTACTGAATTATTAGATTGTCATCCTTATCCTTATGGTTAAAATTCTTATTTATGTTTTTAAAATTTTACTTTTTCCATAGTGTTCACTAAAAAGTTGGAGGGCTAAACTCTAAAACAATTCAGTTCATAAAAATATGGTTTAAAAAAATTATTAATAAAGATAGTATATCTTCAAAGGGAAATCTAGATTTTGATTGAATTTTTGAAAATCTGTATTCGAAAAAAAAAAAAATTTGTTTAAAACATCAACCTCTTTAAATTTGAACAGAGTTATTTCTACCGAACTCTTATAAAATTTATAACTAGAAGGAGATCCCTTTGCTAGCATACTTCATCTTCAACATGAAATTAGTCCCTTGGATTGTGCACTGGTCTGCTCATGCCAGCCCACGAGCATGCGAGAGAGAAGGCCACAAGAAGGAAGGAAATGATAATCTTGACATCAAAGAAAACCGCCCTGTGCCAAATATGCTTTACAATTGCCTCCACAATCACCTTGCAAGACGTGCAATCATAGCATGAGATTGGTGGTTTGCAACAACCTACCTGCCGAAGAAACAATTGAATAGAATAGAGGTAAAATGCTTCGTCCAAGTACCTTCATATTCTAAGTGCCACGCATATGTGAAGAGTTGAGTGCATTTTCCATAGCCTGTAAGATCTATATGAAAAAAAACAAAAAGAAATGATACCTGAATTCGTTGTAAATACAAGTCATTTACATCCCTGCACTGGAAAATGTTAGATTAGCAGATGTAACTACCATACTCTTCTAGTTATTCTCATCTTTCATGTAATTTTAGATCCAATTACTCTCTGACCTCATCACCATCAATGAAAATACTTCATAAAAAGAAGAGGAATAACTTAACTAACGTGTATGCCTTGATCAAAAGAGTTATATGACAAGCAGTAGCAGTAGCAGTACTGTAAAAACCCAAATTAGAAATTAGCAGCAGGATAATGCCCAGGAGGATCATTGGCATTTCCATGAGTTGTACGCATTGGGTGATCGCTCTGCCATCCAGCCATATGCCTCTTGCAGGCATGGGATTGTCATAAAATAGCCATAAAATTAAGGATACCCACGATATTGTCATTGAATCGATAGTTCAGACTTCAAATATCTCGTATCAGGCTTGTAAATGGAAATTAAAATGTGAATTTAATAGAGACAGAGAGAGAACTCGAAAAAAGTAGAACTACGTCTATGCTCCAATTTCCAAGTCTAATTGTTATCCTTCCTACGTTCTCATCGAGTTCATTGCTATCCTTCCCTACATCGGAGGCTTTTTCATTTTCAGCATAATACTTTGTTTGAAGTTTGAAAAAGTTAGTTTTGGAGAATTTTTTTTTTTCGTCATAATAGTATGTATTAAATTTTAGGGATGAGCACAGTTTTTTTAATGATTCAAATTTCATTTATAATATTACTATGCTTATAGGATTTTGTATAATATTAAGATCTTAATCGTATTATTTTGTTTAAATTTGAATTTATTTCGTTTGTTTAAAATTTGATAAGGAATTTTGTTTAATTTTAAATATATCAAAATTATCTAAAACTCAATTAAAGTTTTAAATTCGGATGCAACATTGAATTCCACAATAATATAAAATTAAATAAAATCTGTTAAATATAAACAAAATTTTTAATTATAAACAATAAAATTAAATAAAACAATTTTAAAATTAATATATGTTAATTATAATTAATAAATGTTTATTATAAAATAAAATTGATGGTTTTAACATTATAGTTATTTGTTTGCTAGAATTTCTCTAATTTGGCCTTTGGCTTAAGAAACCATGATGAGACCCACACCTTAACCAAATGAGCTACCAGAAATTGACAACATCATAATTATAATTATTTATTAATATTACACTTTATTAATCCTCGTTCCAACTTGTGTTTAATATGCCATGAAGTGATGGAGCTTACCTTTACATTTAACTCTGAATGATTCCCAAAGGTGTGGTGAATAATATGGATTAGCATTATTACCTTCAAATCAAGAATTTAGGCTTCATGACTCCTACTTATGCTAAATATATTGTGCTTTGCCTCTTATCCATTTGTACATGTCAATTTGATTGTTGGATGTTTTATTCAAAGAAGGATCACGGTATATGGCTTAATGAGATGGTCTCATTTATTTTGAGATACCCTTCATTACTTCGAGTGGCATTGTTTTCCCTTTCATCACCTTTCTGGTTTTGATGATGAAGAACATGGAAGAAATTGAGGGTGTTGAGGTTCTTGATCTCATAATTTATTCTGTCAATCCATCTAGTGAGAGTGATGTATTTGAGAGAGGTGACACCATGAACCAAATTGATTATAATTTATGAGTCTCCAAACACTTCAAGGCATTCTAATACTCGAAGACAAGCTTGTAAGAGGCCTTGATAAAGAGCAGTAGCTTATGCTTGATTGTTTGTGTTTTTTCCCAGTTTTCATTCGTAGTGTAGTTCTTATTTCCCACTGGGATCCAAAAGTATCCCTCTTGCACCTATAGCCCCTGGGTATCCCTTTGAGGCTCCATCAAAGAACATGATGCTTTTTATTTACATAATTTTCCCATTTTGGAACTCATCATTGAACAACTTAAATTTCCATTTCTTGTCTACTTGAGAGATGATGACTTTTTTTTGCAAAGAGGGTGGTTCCAACATATCCCTTAACTAGTCCCTTTCATTTTTATCTAACTGTTGCATATTCTGATTTAAAGCCTTCTTAGTTTGAAGGTAATCTTTTAATAGCCTACGAGCTTTTATGGCTATTCTTCAAGGGTTGTCACACTGCTCTTGAAAAATAGTGTCATTCCTAGATAACCACACATTCGAGCAAAGATACTTGGGGAGAATATTCCAAACTCTTTTAAGAAGAGGTTTTATTTGAAAATTTCCTTTGTGTTCAATATTCTAGAAGGGCTCGAAAGTCCTCTCCGCTATAAATATTAGTAGTTAATAGTTTGTCATGCACTAGAATATGGAATTGATTATATTAAATTTGGAAATGCCATTTGGATTCCACACATACTTCCACATCCTGGAATTCCGAGGAAGAGGAAGATTTTGTAGTTCTGAATTGTATCCTTCTTTTATTGGAGTACCCTTGCTTACTGCAGCCCCTTGAATCCTCTCTTTTGTTACTGGGAGAACAACCGTCCAAGGCTATGTGTAGCTCATTAAAAAGAGGCATCAATTTTTAATGAGTGTTAAGAACTTTCTAGCCTATCCATTTATCATTACTCTCATTCCAATTTGAAATATCGCACGAGCTTTTCATTCCTTGTTCATCCATCCACTGTTTCAGATGTATAAGATTTTGTTTTTGCTTCAAAGGAGGCCTCCCCATTATGTTGTTTGCTTATACTAAGATGCGTAAGGGCTTCTTTTTGTTACAACTTGATAATATGATATAAAGGGGATATTAAAAATGGGTTGATAAAAATAGATACGTGCAATATTTGGTGAAAGTTGGGGTTTTCTTAATTGGAAAGGTATATTAGGAGGGGGGTTCAACAACACAATTTTAGGAGGAGTTTTCCAATATTTAGTGAAATTAGGGATATTCTTTAATATCCTATGAACGGTCGTGCTATGTAACAAGTTCACTGAGTGAACCCCCCGTGGTTTTCAGTTGTTTAATTAAAATGTGGCTATACGCCGAGAAAATAGAAAGGAAGTGGTTTTGTTTTGAAGGCATAAGTGATAACGTTAAACCCTAGCTATCGATGTGAATGAAATCTACCTGTCTGTATTGATGTTTTAAAGGAATAAAATAACAACTCTTGATTCTGCAATTAAATTGTCTATGGTAATGAAACCGTCGATTTGGAAACTGCTTAAATGTTTATAAATGATAATGTATTGAAACCTGTTGACCCCACCTAGGGTGTAGAGATACTATAATTTAATCTGTCAATTTAATACAACTATGTTTGTCCTAGCTGTTAATAACTTGGTATTCTGTGGTGTAAGTTTTATCATATGCAAATGATAGTTCGGGAAAAACAAAGAAAATAACAGTGCAATCGTCAGATAATTAGATTGCTTATGAATATGCAGTTCTTCTATTCTAACTATATATTCCTATATTCGTCCATTTTGGTCCTCTGATGCAAGGATAAAATAACACAGTAGCTTTCTTTCTGTCTGTACAATATAATACAATGAATACAATATTCATATAAGATCAATCATATTCTAAAAGAAATAAGAAGATGGAAAAATGGGAATATGGTTAAACATAATGCATGCTATTGTTTTCTTTGAAATAATTAATAAAAATCAGTAACTCTAGTTGTTATCATAATGATCACCTTCAGGAATACGAAAAGAACCTACTGCTACAATTAGTTTATTTTATGTTGTTTCAGCATACAAAATTGGATAGTAAAACAATACATGCATAGATCTAATCTACAACTGCTAAAATACAAGATGCATGATAACACAGTCTGTGCATGGGTGGTCTTGGTTTAGATATTTATATGCATGCTAGGTTTCACTTTTAGCTGGGCAGATTTAATGCTACCTCTCTATACTGGAGTACGATGCAACTCCACGCATGGGGAAAAATGCAGAGGAGTCATTTTATCAATTCAGAAAATCTAAGTTAATTAGGATATGACATTTTCTACTATTGATCATTAAATAACAATACTAAGCCATTTTCTGAGAGCATTGATGTGATTTGAAAAATAAAACACAAAAGAATAGAACCTGAGGGTAATGGGAGGACCAAATCACTCAAGAAACCTGTTCCACCCAACCTGCTCCCAAACAGCCAAGATGTTTGCTTTAGGACCCCCGAGACTATCCACTGATCCACCAGGAGGAAGAAGGTTGTGCAGCTTAGGACTTTAACTTGCAGCAGCAAGAAAATTTATATATCCAGCCTTATAGGATTAGTAGTTCCATGGGCTCAGCACCAGCACCTCTGGTCTGTCCTTCTCATAACATTGCAGACTTATACTTGCACTCTCCACAACGTCTCCTATTCGAATCTCTCAGCCATCACCTGATGAGCATGAGGAATGTTTCTACAGAAAACATTGTAAGAGTTGCCTGCTTAATTCGAATTGCCCTTTATAGGCTGCCTAGGTCTTTTGTAATTAATTGGTCATTAGTGAGATTCCTGCTCACCTCTCTCCACCTGGAGAGGGAAATGCCACAAAATTAGGGGGAGTTGTCCCATACCAATAGCTAATGGTAGAGTACAAATGCTGCCATCTGTCCCAATCCTTCCAGCAGCTTCCATTCCTCCTAGTGGGCCAGTGGATACTCTTGTAACAACTTTCTTGAGTGTTTGTCTCCCATTTTCATTTATTAAATAATAATAATGAGTCATCACATTCAATTTTGACCTACTTGGTCATAATTACAACTTGTAATTATAATTTAACACAAGGTATTTTTTTTGCAAAAAGAATAATAGTAGAAAATAATTATTCTCAAAAATTGGGTAGGTGACATGTACTGCTCCAAATTGGGAAATGATGTGGCTTTTGGTCATGCTGCAAAGAAGAAATTGTTATCCCCTCCTCAAGTTTATTTCTCTCCATTGTATCATCCTTTGGCTCCCTCCCCTGTTCAATATATCTTTTCTACAAAGCATTAGCCCTCAGTGGTCTTTCCCCACCTTCGTTTGGCCTCCTTCCGACTCTACTCCAATTATGGTTCATACTAAGAGAATAGAGCGCAAGATCACTACTGCCCCTTGCCACTCTCATATGCGTCGTGTTATCCAAGGCCAAGATCATTTTTAGGCTTGTTTCCCTGGGATGGTCCATCCCTCTTCTAGGCACCATATTTAGGACATGGAAACTTGCATTAAGGGGAACTTCCAGAATCCCACTCTAGATAAACTTGTTGAGGAATTGGGTCACTTGGTTGACGACTCAAGCTCAACCTAACCCAAGGAAACGAAGTATACCAAAACTTTGGGCCTCCCCTCGTATACCAAGACGTTACTCGGTCTATCCATCATAGATTGTGTGGAAGGAAGGTTTTATGAAAATTCGCATGGGATGAGCTTGTATGTGTGAATGGAACACATGGAAGGTTGACTCTGTCACCCGAACCAAGCGCAAGTGGAATATGATGCAAGAATCAATGCTAAACTCAACACTAAACTCAACCCTCTAGCTTAGGAATTAACAAGCAAGGATTTTAGATAGGCCTCGACGAACCTCAATGCCACTGAACTTGTCTTTTTTCACAATCTTCACCTTCATCAGAGAGGAGATACTTCGGGAATCAAGAAGGAAACTTTGGGTGATGAGCAGTTCAACTCCCTCCCATATTCATCTTAGATGATGGATAGCCCAACATCAAGCGTCATGGTCCTCCAGTTTCATTTTTGTTTACTTATGTTCTGTATATTTTTTGCATATAGTATGGTTTGGTTCTATGTGGCCATAACTCTCGACCTATGGGGGACTCTCTTCAGTTATAGGATCTAGACTTTTTCACTCTATTTTGACTATTTCTAGCCGCTCAATTTCTTTAGTTAGATTTTGATTGAAAAATGAATTAAAGTTAACATCAACAAACACTTGACACTTGCTTTTTATGTATATACTTTTGTTTTATTTTAGTAGATTTTAAACTTATAAAAAAAAAATGTTACCACATGGTAAAATTTTTTGTAATTATTATTTATATATGTTTCAACACCACTTAAAAATATATTACCACATAGTAAAAAAATTTGTTATTATTATATATGTTTCAACATAACTCCCATTCCCATTAAGACTAAAAATTACTAAAATAATAAAGTCACTTGTAGTAAACCCAAATATAAATCCCATTAAAACATAATAAACTTAAACAAGAAAGTTATAATAATACCATAGAAGCAAAAGTACTCTCATTGTCACTTGTGGTAAGAATAGTAGTGAATGCAAGGGTTTTTTTAACCAAGTTAAAGTTACAATGTGAGTAAGGACTAAATGTGATTGCACGTGTAGTTGTTTTTATTTTTCAATTAGAATTAGATTTTGACTGTTTTTTTTTAAACAAGGGATATTAAATGTTTTCAGTATTTTTTTTTGGTAATCACAAAGAATAGTAGGAGGAAGCATGATTACTATGTAATATAGAAAGATATATAAATATTAGGATCAACCATCATTATTATTTTGGACTATCCAGCTATGGCTAGGTAAAAAAAATCCATATTGACAAGATTTTTTTGAAAAAAGTCTTTAGTATATTTTAATTCACACTTATAAATAACAAATATATAATATTTTTCCAAATGATTTATTTTTATCAAACTTTTAATATCAAGTTGTAGTTTTTTCACCAGCTTCATATTTCGCTTACATGGGGGAGATCGATTATGTCATGGGTATATTTGAAACTCTATTAAATGGTATCACATAAATGTTGCATAGGTTGTGGTTTTTCATTTTAAGTATTATACATGCAAATAAATCATCAAATATACCATGCCCTTTGTTTAGGTGCTTATCATTTGGCATTCTTAAAAAAAAAATAAGCAAAGAATTAACTCTATACCGTTATGTAAATAATCCAAACTCTACATATTAGTATTTTTTAATATGATTTTCTATTTCAGTTGTAAGAAAGAATTTTCCATAAAGACTTAAAAGACTTAAAAAGGCATATGATTTGTACTCTACCACTTACAATAGAATAATGTGTGGAAATTCTTATATGACAATTATAACTATCATCTTCACATGAAAGTGTGGAAAGTCTAACACCATTGTCCAACTATCCTAGCATGGTTCTTATAAAAATTCGATGAGCCAAATGTAAAAGGTTCCATACCCAAATTTCCAAACGTGGGCTTTTTATTCTTCTCTCCATTTATTTCTAGGGTGTATATGTCGATTAAAATTGATGTTTGTGCCCTTGAGTGTGAGAAAATATGTCATGTACCCACCCATTTATCCAATGCAAGGCAGAGAACATGATGCCAAATTCAGGGCTTTCACATGATCTCAGCCCATTCGTTAGATTCATATAATTAAAATATGAGTGTGCAGATGTAAAACAAATCAATTATGCATAGCGGAATTAAAACAACATCCACACACAATTCATGCTCATCCAGCATATCAAAATAATCATTAATTAAACATTGCAGAAGTAAATACATAGACATAAAAACACTTATCTTCATTTTGCAACTACCCCAAGCAACTAGCTGTGTCGCTGCAATGTTCCACCCAACCATAGGCTCTTCGACAGCTTATACTGAGTCCGTCCGAAGGCCACCCTCGAGTTGGTCATGATTCTCACAAGGAAAGGGAACATTCCAACTCGCTCACTGCCAATTACTCATTTCATCTCAGCCAAGCCAGTCCACAGCTGGGTTTATCAAACTACATTTGAACCATGGATGCTTATTCTCAAGCTCAAGCCAAAGCAACGGATACCCAAATCCCATACCCCAACATTCTCATTTCTCACACCGCAAGCACAAACATTGGGCATAGATACCATTTACAACAAGGGTATTTTACAAAACAGGGTCGATGGGTTTTTCTCAAATCATGGCTCACTAAAACAGATTGTGGAAAGAGTAATTCGATTTCAACCCCAGGGAGTAAAACCAATTTCTCCCCACTGGGTATGATCCTTTCCAATGGCCTAAACGACCTCCAGGAAGACCCAAAAACATGATGTTCTCTTCCCCACTGGTAATCAACACAAAAACGCCCCTTCCCAGGTAAAAGATGAAGGGAAACCCAGAAAAACCATGGAGGAAAATGCTCACGAGCTGCGTGAGGGAGCAAGACTGATGGTTGCATAATGGCTTAGAAAGCAATTCCATGGCTCTTTTCTTGCCCAAGGAGACAAACACGATTTTTCGTAAAGTGTGGCTTGCCCATACCCGAATTTGGACAACCATACCTCTCCATTCCCAAGGCATTAACTACCTCAACCAACTCTTGGGAGAAATCAATGGTTGGGTACAAAAGTCAACATGGGTAGTTGAGGGTTTGATGGGTTCTCTCATTGACACTTGGCTTGAACTGATTGGCTCAAGGGTTTGAATGTTTTCCCTCCCAATTCCTTGTGAAATCATGCCCCCATCTCTTTGTGGCATTGCATAGCTAGTTGTGGATATTTTTATTAAAATGCATATTAAATGATGTTGAAGTTCCAATGTGCTTGGCTAGCACAAAAACCATATGCATCAATAAATCGATGGCGGGGCCTTGGCCTTGAGCTCCTCACCACGATTTCATAACAATATTACATCATTTAAAATGTTAAAGTGATAGGGTCTAGATGGGGATGTGACATTCCCCTCCCCTTGGAATAACACCGTCCTCGATGTTCCAACACTTAGGAATAAATACCCACTTTACATATGCCTCAAAATTCACAACTGGGGGCAGGTCTGTCCTGCGTTTCATCTCTTTAGTTTGAACTTTTAGGATCAAGTCCTTTGGCTTCCTCAAGCTGCTCTTGCTAGCTTTGGTCTTCCAGCTCTGCAGGTGGGCATTGCTCCAGAGCAATCCCTTCCCTTTATTCACCTTCCAGCTGATCCACAAGTCTGGAATTTCATGGATGCCATCTTTTTTGTTGTCTCGGCAACTATCTAAGCAAGACTTCTAGCCAAAACAAATAGCTTTTGGCCTGCTGCCATGATCAATGTGCACAATTGGCTCTCGCTTTTCTCACTAGCAATCATTTGGCTAGTAACAGCTACAACAATGGCTTTCAATGTCTCTCATGTGAGACTTATCATGGCAATTCCTATTAGGACAAGCATATCACAATATTAAAATTAGTCAATTATTTTCCCAATTGACATGGAACGTCCATGCTTTACTCATGAGACTTCCACACATTTCATGCTTTTCCAATATACACATGAACTCATTCATGTTCATTCTTTCACCAGAAAATAACCATTTCAGCATTCACAATTCATTTCAAGCAATTAAACACAATTTGTTTTCATTTATGACATGCACTCAACAGTCTTTTGTTTCTGAGATGCATCAGTCAAAAGGAAAGAGAAGAGTAAGAGTTTCCCCCTCTTAGTCTTATTCCAATCCGGAGCCACACCATCACTTGTGGTTCTATGCTCCTTAGCCTCTTTCACTTCAATGTGAATGCTTGGCGTGCCATTTCTTGGCTATGACATTTTAGTGTCTAAGGTCTGTCTAATGCTTTTCAACTAGGGAACCCTTCCATGTTGTTGCTTACAGAACCTTTGGCTGCTAGGACCCACACAGTTCCACAAGCACCATCTTTCATTAATGCTCATACTGAGCTCTTTAGGACAGTCATATGTCCACACGCATCCTCCATATGCTTTCATAGTCCTTGCTTCCAGCAATACCTACACTCAAACATTGAATTAATTCACATGTTTAGTGTATTTTCATAGGGTTTATCTTTAGACAAGAGTTTGAGTAAATCATAATCAAATCATATATACATGTATATTCATAAGCAAGAAGTTGTAAGATAACCAAATACTTATCTGTATCAGATGTCTTCACTTTATTCCACAAGATCCTTCTTTGCTTTCCAAGCATTGGATTTCTTGTGGATACAATAATGAATGTTGGGACAGTACGCAGGATACTCCACAACCATTCAAATAGGAAATGCCAGGCTAGTACGTTGACTGGTTTTTATCAATTAATTAGGGAATGTTTGGCCAGCACGCCGGCTGCTCCACAACATCAAGTGGTTAATGTTCCCACCAACTATTCTCTGAATTTACCAAGAATTTTATAGCGCCCAACCAGTTACTCTCTGGCTTTACCAAGAATTTATAGCTCCAACCAGTTACTCTCTGGGTTTACCAAGAATTTATAGTTCTTTCAGGGTCCTTGCTTCCTGTAATGGCCAAGGTTTCCAACAAAGAAACAACAGTGTATTAGCCTGGTTGTCATAAGACTTATACCTGAAGTCTTCATTATTCCAAACAAGAAATAAATGAAAATGAATACTTATCTGTATTGTGCATTTTCCTCACTACTCCATAGGTTTCCTTCTCTGCTTTACAAGCCTTGGATCACCTGTGGGGTGGATGCTTGGCCAGCACACATGTTGCTCCACAACATCATCCGAATAGGTAATACCAATCCAATGCACCGACTTGGTTTATCAGGCATCCCAAAAAATCAGTATGCTAAGCTAGTACGTCGACTGGGTTTATCAAGCATTTCAAAAATCAGTATGCTAATCCAGTACGCCGACTGGGTTTATCAAGCATTTAAAAAATTAGTATGCTAAGCCAGTACGCCGACTGGGTTTATCAAGCATTTCAAAAATCAGTATGCTAAGCCAGTACGCCGACTGGGTTTATCAAGCATTTCAAAAATCAGTATGCTAAGCCAGTACGCCGACTGGGTTTATCAAGCATTTCAAAAATCAGTATGCTAAGCCAGTACGCTGACTGGGTTTATCAAGCATACAATAACCATTTCCAAGCCAATTCTCCGACTGGGTTTGTCAGGAAATAATACCCTTCACCAATACTTCCACAACATGCAAATAACCAATGCCAAGCCAGTACACCGACTGGTTTATCAGGCATACAACAACCATTGCCAAGCTAGTACATCGACTGGGTTTATCAGGCAATATGAACAGCATAATATGATCATGTGGCTTCTTCTCTTATGTAAACCAGTGGTTCCCTCCAGGAACTCCATAGGTGACTCACTTGACTACAGGCTAGCATGGCCCCACAATACCCACTCACAATACACAAGGATGATACCCCTTTTCTGCAATATAGCTCCTCGGCCCTATCCATCTCTTATAGTGTCCTTTAGTGCGAGCGTAGAAAGGTTACCACTGCCCATACAGTCCTCTTCAGCACCCTTGCTTCACTTTGCCTCTTAACGTGCAACACCAAATTGCATTTGTGTAAGCTGTTAGCACAAGAAGGATAAGCAGGCTCATTAGTATTGCTGCTCAAAAATCGTAATCATATTTCATATCATTCACTATCAAGTATTGAAAAACCAGGAATGCATCCATTCCCTTAGGGTGTAGTCAATATTGAAACCCTAACACAACCCATCACCCGAAAGGTATGCATCCCTTTCCGATGTGAGCCATGTAGGCCTTAGTCACACTCAAGCAGTCTGGAACAATAATGAAATAATAAAACATGCTCTGCATATTAAATCTAATAACCAGACATGTATATCCTTAGTTGGGGTTACCGAATATTCATTTGTTTCACAGATGTATATTTTATTCATTTTCGAATAATGGGGGCTCCCTTCTCTGAGTCAATAGTCCTTCGGTTTGCCACCCCAATCTTTTCACATTCCATAACCCACACATGCCTTCTTGGAATAATTTACTGTCTCACTCACATGCTTTACCAACATGCAGTTCGGCTGAGACATTATCAACATTTACAATGGCTTTTCACCTGAAACCCATTTCCAAAGCATGGGATCCTTCCCATCTAGTTTGGCTTCTGCAGGCCATCATACATGGTCTTCCTGCAATGTGTCATCCTGGCACACATTCTGTCTCCTACAGAAATTGATTTGCTTAGCAATGAGTCTCTCCTCATATTGTTTGGCTCTTGTAAGTGGTATCACTCTGCCCATTATGGTTTCACCCTTGCTACCATACATGAACATCCACTTATAAGATGTCCTCCTGACACAATTCTATATAAGTCAAACAGTCATTAGCAATTATAAGCAAATTCTCAAATCTGAAATTTGTAAATCTGTTTTCCTACAGAAATTAGATTTGCAACTATGAGACTATTCTCATAAACTTAAACCAGGCAATTTTCAGATTTGTTTCATGCATAAATTTACAACCATGAGAACCTTCTCATAACCTTTGGCTTCTACACATGGTAGATATCGGTCTTTACTATGGACTTATCCTCATTGCCATACGCAAGACTTTTCTGCCTGAAAACTGAAACTTCAATCAGCCAAACACGTTGTGAGTATCTATGCACATAATCATTCATTGCCATAACAGTCACTGAAGTGATCTCAGAATTATAATACTCAATAATTCAAACACCTTCAGTTGTTTAACATTTGAAATGCAATGAAATATATATACATTTCTATATATGCATCATTATCACAATAAAATTGCAAGACATAGTCACACTATCCATGCAATTTAAATAATTGTAAATACTCATTACTTCATATTCCATGCAGCTCTGTCCTTCCAACAGAGTGTTCTAGTAGCCCATCACATGTCTACCTTCTTCATGCAGTCCTTCTCCTACATTCATAGCAACTTATGGAATGGTCTCAGGATTAGCAATAGTCCACCATTTCATCTATTATCTAACTGCATTGAAACATATATATGTCACACCCATGCATTCACACAATGCATTTCAACATGTGCACCTACACATGCATGCATATTTACAACATTTACCGAATATTTCAATGCACATCTCTTCAATGTCATCTTGCATGATTTCATGAATACTATGCATTCCAACATACTATGGATAACCATGATTACTACATACAGCATGCACTATCATGACAGGTCCATAAGTCCTCAGTTGCTTTGGTTGTTAAACTCACAACCAATATTCACAAATGGCATGATATGAATTCATATGAATGCATTGAGGTTTCTAGAAACTATAGGGTGTAAGGCTCCTTGCCTTCATTTACCCACACCTGACCATACTTGGTAGGTTAACATTCACATTTAGGCACTCAATACCACATGCAAACCAAATCATCATAGTTTAACTGTAATTGAAGGGATCTTACCAAATCCTCCTTCAACATTCATGCAACTAAGCATAAATAACCATTACCTACATGGCTGTCATTAACATCGCTTGATGTTACCTGATCAGTTGGCCTCTTACCAAGGCTACTCTGTCATTTTTCCAACATCATGATCACGGATTTGTTGCACCATCCTCTCTTCATAAGGTTGTATGCAACAATCATCATCCATCGTTAACCATGCTTCGGTTGTCTTTGGTCCTACAACCAATGTGAACATGACTAATTATTAGCAACCACAATAATTATCTTAAGTGGCTCATTGCATATGTAAAACCTCACTATTTTACTAATATGCAATATCATATATACGCAAAAAACATTTTCACATGCACTGTGCAATATGCCATCTAGTACATATTCACTTCATCTATCTATCCTTTTGCATTTCCAGCATCCCTATGCCATAATTTTCAGTATAGACAACTCAGGAAATATAAATATAATAGCAATGGAGGAGTTAAGGAATTCTCCCTTTATCAACATTTCCTTGCTGCTCCCATTGCTCTTCTGCAAGGCATATTACAGCCAACTACTCTTAATGCAATTCCTGCTTCTCATTCCCAGGCATAGAGAATGCATTTCACACTTTCAACGACTGTCTTCTGGGGGACAACGGGGGTCAAGGGGGCTTGCCCCCTTGTGGCTTCCCTGCGCCACTGCAGGGCGGGTTGAGGGCAGCACCTTCGTTTTTTTTTGTTTGTAAATCCTTCGATTTCGTGCAATCTGGCGCACAAGTTCCATGGCATTTTTCAACTTTCGGCATCTGAAAAATCCTCCCTGGAAAATGGCTGAAATTCCTTGTTTCGGAGCAACTCAGCGAGTTCTTCCGACTTGTTTCGGGCCAACTCGCTGAGTTCTTCTGGTCAAAGACTCAGTTTTTCCTTCCGATCCGTTGCGGACCAACTTGCCAAGTCCTTCCGCCGTTGCGGGGCGACTTGCTGAGTTCTTCTGAAATTTTCTCTTGGACGCTGAAAAATACTTAGAAAAACCTTCCGCTGTTTCGGACCATCTTGCTGAGTTCTCCCGCTGCTTCGGAGCAACTCGCCAAGTTCTCCCGTGGTTTCGGAGCAACTCGCCAAGTTCTCCCGCTGTTTCTGAGCAACTCGCCAAGTTCTTCCGAAATTTTCTTCACCGTAAACACTTAGAAAATTTTGAAATTTTTCGGACCAACTCGCCGAGTCCTTCCGCCATTGCGGACCAACTGGCTGAGTTCTTCTACCGTTGTGGAGAAACTCGCCAAGTTCTCCCGCCGTTTCGGATCAACTCGCCAAGTTCTCCCGAAATTTCCTCTTTGACGCTGAAAACACTTAGAAAGTTTTTTGGACCAACTCCCTGAGTCCTTCCGCCATTGTGGACCAACTCGCCGAGTCCTTCCGCCATTGCGGACCAACTTTCCAAGTCCTTCCGCCGTTGCGGACCAACTTGCCGAGTTCTTCTGGTCGAAAACTTAGCTTTTCCTTCCGACAACTTCAACGCAAACTCACCAGTTCTTTCCACAGTTTCGGCTCCACTCGCTGAGTTCTTTTGCCGTTTCGGCTCCACTCGGCGAGTTTCGCCAAAATTTGTCCATCTTTTTCGATGAACTTTGTTAATTTTCTGCCGACTGCTTTGGCCCAATTCGCTAACTTGAGCCGACCATTTCGGCGGAACTCGAAATCTTGCGTCGAAACCAACTTAGCATAAAAACTCAAAAACACTTAGAAAATTTCAAATTTCCGATTTTTTTTTTTTTTGAAATTTTCTTAATGATTACTGCTGAGTAGGAAGCATACTTACCTCTGCAAACTGTGATAGATAGCCCATGAAGGCCCAATGCTGCAACCAGCAGCTCTGATACCATCTGTCACGTACCCACCCATTTATCCAATGCAAGGCAGGGAACATGATGCCAAATTCAGGGCTTTCACATGATCTCAGCCCATTCCTTAGATTCATATAATTAAAATATGAGTGTGCAGATGTAAAACAAATCAATTATGCATAGCGGAAATAAAACAACATCCACACACAATTCATGCTCACCTAGCATATCAAAATAATCATTAATTAAACATTGCAGAAGTAAATACATAGACATAAAAACACTTATCTTCATTTTGCAACTGCCCCAAGCAACTAGCTATGTCACTGCAACGTTCCACCCAACTATAGGCTCTTCGACAGCTTATATTGAGTCCGTCCGAAGGCCACCCCCGATCCGGGCATGATTCTCACAAGGAAAGGGAACATTCCAGCTCGTTCACTGCCAATTACTCATTTCATCTCAGCCAAGCCAGTCCACAGCTGGGTTTATCAGGTTACATTTGAACCATGGATGCTTATTCTCAAGCTCAAGCCAAAGCAATGGATACCCAAATCCCATACCCCAACATTCTCATTTCTCACACCGCAAGCGCAAACATTGGGCATAGATACCATTTACAACAAGGTTATTTTACAAAACAGGGTCCATGGGTTTTTCCCAAATCGTGGCTCACTAAAACAGACTGTGGAAAGAGTAATTCGATTTCAACCCCAAGGAGTAAAACCGATTTCTCCCCACTAGTTATGATCCTTTCCAATGGCCTAAACGACCTCCAGGAAGACCCAAAAACATGTTGTTATCTTCCCCACTGGTAATCAACGCAAAAACGCCCCTTCCCAGGTAAAAGATGAAAGGAAACCCATAAAAACCATGGAGGAAAATGCCCAGGCAGCTAGAGCTGCGTGAGGGAGCAAGACTGATGGTTGCATAATGGCTTAGAGAGCAATTTCGTGGCTCTTTTCTTGCCCAAGGAGACAAACACGATTTTACATGAAGGGTGGCTTGCCCATACCCGAATTTGGACAACCATACCTCTCCATTCCCAAGACATTAACTACCTCAACCAACTCTTGGGAGAAATCAATGGTTGGGTACAAAAGTCAACATGGGTAGTTGAGGGTTTGATGGGTTCTCTCATTGACACTTGGCTTGAACTGATTGGCTCAAGGGTTTGAATGTTTTCCCTCCCAATTCCTTGTGAAATCATGCCCCCATCTCTTTGTTGCATTGCATATCTAGTTGTGGGTATTTTTATTAAAATGCATATTACATGATGTTGAAGTTCCAATGTGCCTGGCTAGCACGCAAACCATATGCATCAATAAATCGATGGCGGGGCCTTGGCCTTGAGCTCCTCACCACAATTTCATAACAATATTACATCATTTAAAATGTTAAAGTGATAAGGTCTAGATGGGGACGTGACAAAATAATTTCATGCCAAGTGTCACTAAATTCAAAACTATAGCTATCTTATTAGATAGAAAGCACAAAAAACAATTAAGAGATAGGTGATGTGAATTTTCAAGATTTTTTTTTTTTTACAATTTTTAATATCTTTTGGTACCATCATGAACATAAATGGAATTGTCTTGCTTAGTAAGTTATATTTGTGACGAGCTCTTCGGAGTGTAGATTAATTGATAAGCCCGTGTAAGCTTTGAAACAAAGGTCGTTGGTTCAAATCCTTGATAACCTGTGCTTCATTGTGGCGGGAACGATGGTTGCACCTAGGGGTATAGTGGTAGTGGACGAGATTGGACCCCTGGACCCCATGTCACGCGAGTACCAGCCCCATCCTAGTTGTCGATTCCCCTAGTTACAAAAAAGAAGAATTTATATTTGTGACGAGTAATAATTGTGTAATATGTTAGTACAATTTGAGTGGGTTTAGCGGTTCAGAACATGAAGGCCTTGGAAATCATTGTCCCAACACGGTATCTTATGATACCATTATTTCTCTACCTGCAACTGATGTTGTGGTCTTGGTAACTATATTTAGTTTCAAGGTCGAATCTTGTTTTTGGTAAGGTAAAGATATCACATACATGTTCAATCATGATGGATCCTTTCAAATGTTAGTAATGTAAATTTTTCATTGTTTCAAAGATGATTGATCTAGATTATTTAGAGAATGAAATGAAAGCAAAAATATAAAATAGAAATACAGATAATAATATTTTGTAGAGAGAAATATAGTGCAATAAAATCCAAATTCTATTAATGAATGGAATGGAAAACACTGCAATATGCAAAGCAATACAAAAATTCTTAGATGGTGGTAGCTTATCTCTAACCAAAGATGTGTCGATTGCACTCATTTGAAAGAGTTGATTACAAAGAGACCAAAAAGGGCCTTTTATTATAAGCATATAGCCAAAGACGAAAAAACCCTAAACATAAAAAACCTAACTCTAGCAGATGAAGTGCCAAAAAGGATTTGTGGGCCCCAAGGTGGTTAGCTGACAAGTCAACTTCTCGGGGACACAACTTCCACATGCAAACTCCATTTGGGGTGTAAGATAGCCCATTGGAAAGATAGCGAAGAGAAGCAAATATTTCAATAAATTCATGGTGTTTTTGGAGATTATAGGACTGTTTAGGGCCTCAAAACAACCCTAGAATTTTGGGACCCAAGAAAGGCATAGAAAATTGCCAAGGAGATGGAGAACCATTGTGAGTCAGTTGAAGAGGTGCGTGTCCACCAATACCCACCTGGATCAGTTCTTTTCCCTCGGGAATCAATGATATCCATTGGGTTAAGTTCCCTCATTAGGTGGGGAAACTTCTACTGAATTTGACTCTTGGTGGGCCACTTTCCTTAGTGAAGAAGTTGGCTTGCTTTGACAACCCGATATAGTTGGATGTTATGCTGGTGAGTGCCTTTCATTTGTGTATCCATGATCTGGTCAACTATGGCATGCTCAATGCAATCAAGTTTGAGTTTGGTAGGGGCCAAGTGCTCATCCACCTCTGAGGTGTCCAGTATAGGTGGAAAATATGGTCAAAGAAGCTCCACATTAAAGACTGGGTGCAAGCCAAGGAATGGGGGAATACTTTATTCACAATAATTCTCAAATATAGCCGTGGTGATGGTGTAAGGACCATATCAAAGTGGATGAATCTTGCAATGGGGTCCTAGAAGACACTCTTTCTGTAAATGTAACCAAACCCTATCACCAACTTGAAACTTTTGTGGAACCCAATGTTGGTCATGTTGTTGCTTATACTTGGCATTGGCTTTCTGCAATATATCATGAACTTGTTGTAGGATGTATTGGATCTGCTAAACAAATTTGGATTCTCAATCAACGTCAGTTTGAGCATGGGAGGATACTTTATATGTACATGCAATGGGTAGTGCTACATCAATTAGGGCTATTGGTTGGAACCCAAAGCATAACTCAAATGGGCTATGGCTAATAGATCTATGAAGGGATTCGTTGCAGTGGTAAACATAGGGAAGGCTCTCATCCTAGGTGCAAGGACATTTAGAGTTGTACATTCTCAGGATATGCACAATCAATATGTTGACCACCTTTGTTTGTCCATCTATTTTGGGGTGGAAGGAAATCGATTTGGTTAGCTTCATGCCCATCATCAACCATAGGTTGAACCAAAAAGTACTTAGGAACCTATTGTCTCAATCTAAAATAATGGTTCATGGGAGGCCAAAATGAACCCCAAAACACTTGAATAAGAGCTTAACAGTGGCCGATGTTGTGATTATCTTCTTGCAGGGGCTTAAAATTTTCATCTTCCAGAACTAGTCAACAATCACAAATACACATATGTTGCCATGCTTGGTTGAAGGAAATTTGTACATGTAGTCCATGGAG
This sequence comes from Larix kaempferi, assembly GCA_027924585.1. Lineage (NCBI taxonomy): Eukaryota > Viridiplantae > Streptophyta > Pinopsida > Pinales > Pinaceae > Larix > Larix kaempferi. The sequence goes on from BSBM01000305.1 coordinate 9,250,863, forward strand.
ATAGACTCGCAAGGCTTGTATAGGGTAGGAAATGGAGTGTACAACCCTTTCTTCTTGATAGCGGGCTTGGCAATGGCATAGGCGATGCAGGATCAAATGTACCTACCAATGTCTTGTTAGAGCTTCGGCCAGTAGAAGTACTTCTACAACACTGCCACTATATTCTCCATGTTGAAGTGCCCTGCCACTCGACTATAATGTGCCTTAAAAATGGTTTCTCATGCTCACTTGAAGGAACATAGAGGTGGCTCAAATGGTATTAAAGTTCATCCTAGAAATGAAGTTTGAGACTGATCTTCCTTCTTTTCATGTATAATAGGCAAAAGCAAAGTAAGGGTCATCGTCATACAATTTGGGCCACCATAATGTCTCGTCTCCACAAGAGTTGAGGTTGGTTGAGACAATCTATAACTTGATGGGTGCTTCCCTTCGTATACTTTATGTTCAAGTGTAATTGTTGTTGGTATGTGGACCACTTATGATGGAAGTCATTTTGTAACTTTCTTTACATTTCCATAAATTATCATATAAGAAATTATCATTCATATATATATATAATTTAAATATGTTTAGAGAATAGATTACAATCTATGTTTGTACTAAGAGAATAGATGTATGTATGTTCCATGAAAGCCACACAAGCTCATAAACTTTATAATTATGGTCCAAACGTATCGAATTTACAATCATTTATGTCAATGAATAATTATTTGTACTTCTTGGTCACCTTACATACACTAGAATATATTGGTTAGGACATAGTTGTCACAAGCATATATTCTTTATTCTTTATTTGAAGCTTTGAAAAGCAACATTTAGCTTTTATATTATCAAGAGAACTTACATTTGTCCTCTACCCAATCAATAGTAAGAAAACAAATGAGCTTTGAAAGAATGAACTGTTTACATTACCAACATTGAAAAGGATCCATCATGATTGAACACGTATATAATATACTTACATTACAAAAAAGGATTCGGCCATGAAACTTGATTTAGTTGCCAAGACCAAAGTCTCTTATCGATAGAAAAAAAATTTGATTTAGTTGTTAAGTCTAAACTTTTTTTTTTTTTAAATCAAGGGAACAACGATTTCTCAAGGGTATATCTAACAGCCCACAAGCTAGATATACTAGAAACTTGTGACTCAGCAGGGGTTGAGACGTCCCGAGGCCCTTTATTCAAGGGGAGAGTCTATATGCCAGGGGTCGTCTACCATTCAAGCCTTGTCACAACGGGCTAATGAGTAACCTTACCCCCGCTAGTTTTGAACGTGTAACCTCCTAGATAACACATATTCTTAACCATTAGACCCACTCAAGTGCTCACCAAAACCAAACTTTTTTATAAATGAAAAAATAATTTTGACATAAGATATATCCTCTGTTTATAAGATACTACTTAAACCATGGCTGGCTTGTCTTCCGGAACTTAGTCACTTTGGATGCCCCTTTCAGAAATATTGTTTTTTTTTAACAAGTTATATGAGGAAATCTTAAATATTTGCCAATTTTAGAAATGTGAAGCTGTCGCTTCAATGATATAAGTAATTTGACAAAACGAGATGCACGAGCAAACGGAAAATGAATACGACGAGATAGGTAGGATGTCTCGTTAGTCGTGACGATGTGATTTTACGTGGAATTCAGTCCCAAACCAGCATATGATTTTTTTATTATAATAATTAACAGTAAACTTTCTTATAAAAATAAATAAATTTAACAGTAAAATAGTCACTTTCATGTGATGTGGATTGATATATGAGGCTCTTAAAAAAGATGAAGTCCCTTTCAGAGGTTATACCAGCCAACAGATAGAGTATATTGCAATTTTAATAAGTTTTTAATCAAAATAAACTATTATTATACCCCGGTCAAAGGATATATATATATTTCATCAACTCTTATTAATTTGGGCCTAAAGCTTATAAATTTTTGCTCTCATTATAATATTATATTAAAAATAAATTTTTAAAAGTCTTATTGGTCACACGACGTGATTCTCCTCGTTTTCCCTTCCTACAAGGATGGCGAGCTGACGTCACCTCCTGCAAAAAAAAATGACATGCACGATTCATAAATCACCTGCCTTCAGAAATCATGCCAAATTATTGGTTTGGTAAGGTGCGTTGGCAACCAACCAGCCAGCCATAGGGATTAATGGCTGCGTTGGCAACCAACCAGCCAGCCATCGTACGACACTATACACCTGAGTTCCACAGCTGCAACATTGACACGCCATATACGGACACCATTCGGTCACATTTGGTGCCCCGCCCATGAATGGTTTTGGTAGATTGTGTGCCAAATGCGTTCATTGTCATCACGATGAATTAACAGAGGTAACTCTGCACGCTATCCCATTCCTTGTTGACGTGGTTGTGGAATGAACTCTCATCATGGACTCAACTAATCCTCAGTTATTTTAGGTAATAATTCTGGGCAATTCCTATTGATGTTCCATCATTTTTTTTATTTATCAATATTTATAAATACATAATTTATAATAAAAAAAATATATATATATTTTTTAAATTATTATTATCAATTATTTATAAATACTTGATTTCTAAAAAAATATTTTTGGTTTTATATTTATGGTCTTATATATTCTCTTAAATTATTAGTTTAAACAAAACAAAAAAGCTCATAATCTAAAGCAAATCATCCTTTATTCCCAATTGAAATTAAAGAGTTCAAAATATGACTTTGAGATAGGATATCTCTAGGAGCATCATTTGTAACATGTAGCCAAGGCAGTCCACTCTGGTAATTTGCAGCGGATAATTTAAGTCTGTTGCAGGGGCTCTGACATATTGAACCCTCCGTGCCTATCGGGTGCACCCAACATTTCTCCGGCAAATACTTCCTGGTCTATTGTTTTGGTGGTCATGCCCATCTTCTTGCAAAACTCATGATGTCCATATTCTTGCAGAACCCATGGATCCATGCCGCCACGTCCATGTGATGTGAATGACTCATGGTCCCATGCGCCACGGTATCAAACAACGCGCTTGCATACCATTGACCTATCCATGTCATCGATTACACGTAATTTTTAAAATTTGAATTAAAAAAAGGCGCCCAATTTATTTTGAATTTTGAATTCAGAAAAACTTTTCCCGCATATCTCATTTATTCTGTCTGTGGTGTGGAGCCTGGCATTGAACAATCAACAACTAGTAGCGAACACACTATAATGCTCAGTGTATGCGTGAAATAACATACAGGGTTGGAGCAAGTTAGAAGCTTTGCTAAGTATGGAGCATTGGTATCTTGGGAGGATTTGTGGACAGTGATATGCATGAAGTTGAAGACCATACAGGGGTTGGAGCAGGCGACAAAGCTTGGACGTGTCCGAGTTAGAAGCACTACCAAGCAGGGTTGGAATTTCATTTCAACTTTGTCCTTCTACTAATTTTTTTTTATATTTTGAACTTTTATCTTGCCCGTCACACAACGTTTTAGTGAAAAAATAACCTTTCAACAATGAAGTTTTATTAAAAAAATAACCATTCAACAAAGAAGTTTTATTAAAAAAAATACCCTTTAATAATAATGTTTTTATTAAATAATTTAATTTTCAATTAAAAGATATGCTTTAATTTCCAATTAAAAGATAACAATAAACTCATTTACTTGCTTTGAAAATAAAGGGTGGAAAAAAACAACCTACTGAGAGTGAGATAAACAACTCAATAGAAACATCAACAATGTCAATGTGTTGTGCATAGAATGACAATAACAGATTGTCTTATACATCAACTATGTCAATGTGTTCTTCACGAAAACATTATAGCATGAAATAGCAAAAGCAAATCATCTTATACATTAACTATGTCAATGTGTTGTCTACTAAACATTGTAACTAGGAAAAGCATGCTATCAAATAAAGAAAGTATTGCAGGACATCATTGACATAAATACATGGTAACTACTCTATTTGATTTGTTGCATTTTAAAGCATGGGCACATTTAGTATACAACATTTACACCTTCAAAATGATTGCAAGGGATGGAAGGTTTGAGATTATTATCCTAATCACAAATTGTTTTTAAATATTTATATATCTTTTTTGCAAACATAACATTATTTGTAAATAATATTTCTTTTATTTTTGTTGTAGAACTCCATTATTTTTGCATTAAATAAATACAGACTTTCCAATAACAAATTATTTACAAGATTACATGTAGATACTTTACTTAAAATATTTGATCCTTCCTATCTAGCTTGAACCGCATTTACTAAACTTATGGACAGATCTACTTCATCTTAAGTCTTAACTCTCACAGACTGTACTCTCCTCCAAGTTGGATTTTTTCCCATTACCTTTCATGATGTTTCAACCATTTGCATGTTTAAGATGAAAACAAAGAGATCATATATTCAGAATTGTGAACTTCAGGATGGGCCTAGGGAGCACAAACTCAAATTCTATCTCTCAAATTGCAACAACTATTCACAAAACAATCGGTTCAAAGTGCATCAAAATCCAAATTGTTCAAGACATCATCAATAAACATACTTGTTATCTAAATGTGAGAGAAAAACCCATATTAAATAAATAGTGGAAGAAAAGAAATCAATTACCCCACAGTGGCTTGAGTACATTGCTGGGGCGTGGCGTCTGGAGGAAGGTCTCTGCTATAAACAGCAAATGTAAAAACAACTCCCAAATGGATGGAATCCAGAAGCCTGAAAGGAGTCGTCAATGCCCCTTTACCAGACTCACGTGCTCGCAAAATATTCTCTCGATCATGCTGCCCACATGAGAAAACTGATTCTTGTTATAACAAGAACGACTGCATCAAGAACTTCAAAATTTTAAATAGCTTGTTGAGCGTTCCCACCAAACAAGTACAAGGCAATGCAGCTAGATGCAATGTTTTAACCCAGTAAAAAAAATAATACAAGTGCATTGATTTTCCTCCTAAACAAGCAAGCAAGCAGCTAATGTTGAGCATGTCTTAAACCATGTACTAAAACGAGTGAAGAATTTGAATGTAGTTTACAAAGCTTTGAGTTTGCCCACAACACAAACAAGTTACTGATCAATTCACTACTGAAGAAAATGCTTTCAGGCATTAACAGTAATAGAAATAATGAGCGTGACGAGGCAAGTCTAGCACACCGTCTGCACCATAGAAATGGGGTAGAGGAGAATTTTGTTGCCTTTGAAGGCATACCGACTTAACAAATTCAGTATTGGCAAGGAAGGCACTAATAGTCAGTGTTGCCAACGAAAGCAATAACAGCCAAGAGATGGGATGCATTGGTACAAAGACGAAGCTCACCAATTTGAAACAAATTTTGACAATCTAAAATAACAAATAAAAGGAAGAGGAAGACAGTTTCAAAGAACAGCCGCTGCGGCATGTTGAAAACCTAACCAAATTACCATTGGCATTCTCGAGTGACGAGTCCTCTACCGGTAGTGGCATACTGCATTCAATGGATTAATTAACGCATTTAAAATTTTAATGGATTTCCCTAACCTGGAAACGCCACCTCTCGTTCATGCTGATTCCTGAATCGTTGACGTGGATACATGGTTAATAGGTTACGAGTTCACAACTTCTTCACGGTTTCACCATTTCACGGTTTGCCAGTTGGAACTTGGGGACAGCCTAAAATCGAAATTCGAATGACCGAGCACGAGCGGTGAGAGGGAGCCTCCGGGCCCGGACCCTGGGCGGTTGGGCCCATCTCCTAGGCTACTGCCAACTGTATATATATAATGACGTTTTCGCAAAACTATAAACCGTCAAAACAACGGTTTATAAAATTATTTAACCGTACAACAGAACGGGTTTAAAAAAAAATTGTCGTATTTGACGGGCAAAATGTCCAAAACGGGCAAATGCTCGTCAAATTCCAACCCTGCTGCCAAGTATGGAAACATGTGTGTTTATGGATGAGTAAGCAAGGGAGATTGAGACGCTATTTTCTTGTTCAGAGAATCTGGGTTGAGTAACACTCCTTAAATATTTTCTATTGGTTATTAAAATTTTTGAAATGAATGCTACTTTATTTTGATTAAGTAAAATTTCTATATAATAAAAATGTCATTTTTTAGATTCTTAATTATTTATCTTTTTAGAATTTAAATATTTGAATTAGTTTACTAAATTACGTTTTATTAAATTCATTTATTAAAATTAGTATAAAAAGTTAGATAAAAACATAAAAAATGATGAAAATAAAATCTATACAATGTCAATAAAATGACTAGTTAATTTTGAACAAGTAATATTTTTACTTCTCAAATACATATAACATAAATATTATATACATATTTTTAAATTAGAGTTTTATTATACATATAGAATTTATATAAGACTAGCATAGATCCAAATCCTAGGCTCTATCAAGCGCCCAGAGGGATCAAGTCTCCCAAGGTGCAAACCTCTTCTTGAATAGCTCCTTGAGTGCAATACCTGTGCCACCTAATCATAAGCTCTAAAGTCTCTAGTTTAAGTCTCATATTTACTTTTTACTTTGTATTATTCTTTTTTGTTTATGGCGGACATAATATTTATTACTTTTTACTTTGTATTATTCTTTTTTGTTTATTTTGTTACTCAACAAACTCGACAAACACTCTAAAATCTCATATTTACTTTTTACATTGTATTAAAAGTAAATAGTAAAGTCTCTAGTTTAAGTCTCATATTTACTTTTTACTTTGTATTTTTTTTTGTTTATGATCGACATAATATTTATTACCTAATCCTAAGCTCTAAAGTCTCTAGTTTAAGTCTCATATTTACTTTTTACTTTGTATTATTCTTTTTCCACTCACAAGATCTCCCTCATACTGGGCTGTAGAGCCCTCTCGGCCCAAAAATATGTCAAGTGTATTTACAATTTGTTCTATCTTTTTAACATAGAAATTTATTTTATGTAATTGGGGGTGCTAGTCTTAAAAGATAATTCAATTAGTTGTTACCAATGTTGTTGGGCTTTTGACAATGTTATAAGCCTAGAGAGTGAATCCTAATGGCAATTTTAATCAATAACAAATTCTTAACATTCTAAAAAAAAACTTAAGTTCTTTAATAAGATTCATTAATCATATTTCCATAATTAGTAGATAATTTTGTCTGTAAAATAATTGTATTGTTTTTGTAGTTGTTGATAAGCTAGCTATTTCACTAGGTATTTATGGTTTTTTTGTTTCTTTTTTGAGTGACTGGTTATGATGACCAAAGAGGGGGATACCCAAACCTCCTTGCAATCTCCTTCAACAAGGAGAATACAACATTCAAATCCCCCATCACAACTATAGTAAAAAATATCCTTGTATGGAAATCATTTTTTGTAAAAAACTTAGAGGATATTTTACCAACTAGCTTCACCCATGCTTTGCTGAGAAGTTTTGAAATACCATCAAACAAATCTAATTGAAAAAATCACGATCTATGATAGGCATTTGATCTTTGTTTTTTACTCCTACTTCATGGGATTGACAGGGATGCTCCTCCAAATGGTCCCTTAACATCACTCAAGAGGTCGATATTGCTTCAACAATTGTTGTAATATGAGTGCACCTTCTACACCTCCCATTGATTTTTTGGGATAACAAGTCATTAGGAGACATATAAAACAATTGTTATCACACATTTTTTTATCGACTTGAACAAATGAAGGGTTTTTAGAGAAAATATGTTTCGTAATTGCATTCACGTACAATGGATCAATATATCACTAAAATAGTTAAGATAGTTATGGAGTACCAAAGTCCATCAAGAAATTAAATGAAATCATTGCACAACCCCTTAAATCGTTACTCCATGCAACTTGTACAAGTAATCTTTTCATAGTCCTGGAATATTTTTGTACATCATCACCCTTCTAAATAATGTAATCTATTGGTGTGGATGTAGCCGTGTCTTCATTGGAGAACTAAAGCTATGAGTACATAGAATAAAGTGATGTTGTAAAAGATAATTATGGTGCTCAAACCTTAGTCAAGCAATATGGGATTGTGTGATTTCCATAGCTTGAATAATTGTTGATGCTACATTATTTGACTAGAGATTTGAAAAGTCTTGGCGCCACATTGATTAGAGAATAGTGAGTAACATGCTTTTAAAGGATGTGATTTTCTACATAAGATGCAAAGTCTATCATTATTTGACTAGAGATTTTAAAAGTCTTGGTGCCACATTGATTAAAGAATAGTGAGTAACATGCTTTTAAAGGATGTGATTTTCTACATAAGATGCAAAGTCTATTAGATTTAGTAATAGAGATTCATTCTAAATTTATCTCTAAATTATAGTTACAATTCAATTTATCCCAATGACTTAATATTTGAGGAAAATCAAGGTATCACACTGCAACATATAATAATATGTTGATGTCTAAAACATGGGATGTCCTCCTAGACTTATCTATTTTGAGTTTGCAAGGAAAACATGTAGAACATGATGCATGAGTGTTGGACACCTGTATGACACGTCGTCATTGTTTTCTTCTTTAATATCCCTTACCTTTTTAAAATTATCCTCTTGTAGAGCTTCTCTTCTTCTTCTTCTTCTTCAAGGTACAAAATATTGACGCCTTCTGTGAAACACAAAGAAGACAATTGGTCCTTGGTTGGAACAACAACCTCATATCAATATCTTTACATGTACACTCAATTGTATCGACTTTCCATAAACATATTTCTTGTAAAAGTCTAGTTTAGTTTTGGTTCAGTGTTTCTATCATATGCTCATGGATATTCCTCTTTGAACAAATGCTACCAATGCACTTATATTATCACTTCCAGGCTTGTAGTATTTTTTTCTTAGTTATAATTGTTGCCAATGCACTCCTAGTAGTGACTCGTGCATTGGAAAAAAAATTACACTCACTTTTTGTATAATTCTTGCTAGTTGTTGTTAGATGTTCTTTTTATTAAGATATACACATTCAACTTTCCCAATTGTACATGTACAATAGAACACTAGTTTCTTTTTCCAACATTTCCTTAAACTTTGTGATTCTACTCAAATTATCTCTTCCAAATACCTCTTCCATGCTACCTCCTCATTATGGTGTTCTATTTGCACCATCAGGTGCAATTGCTAGTTATACGAAACACAACGTATAATTCCGTCATGCACACAGGAATCATATTGAATAGTTTGCATAAAAACAACAAAATTTGAGCATATGCCTTATTTTAACCATCGACTATTTCTCCCTATTGTAGATTTGTGAAGTGGTAACCATAGTTTATTTTCTTAGGACTCTAACTAATTGATTGCTTGTGAGAAATAATTGCAATACCTAAGACATACGTAGAAACTCCATTTTAGCTCCTTGGGAGAGTGTTCGTCGAAGGTGAGTACTTGCACCCGTGGCGATTGATTGTAGGAAGGTTAGCATATATAGCTCTATCTCTTTTTCACCTTTGTCTAGTGGTTATTCAGGACTTAACATCTCTCGATGGCTATTATTTTGGAAGGCATCCTATCTCAAATTTTCATTAACCTTGGTTTTTGGAAAAGTGGTTTGCTTGTTGAATCTTTTAGGTCCTTTTTAGTTAGTACATATTGCTTTGAGTATAGTAAGCCTTAAGATTGTTCGGTTGTGTAGAATTTACATTATTATAAATAGTCCTTACACCAGTTTTTAAAGTGGATATCCCCCCAAATCATCATTCAAGGTGGTAAAGAGGAGATTCATCATAATTTATTGGTCCCACTAACGCTTAATAAACATAAACCAGAGTGACCCAGAGCTAGAACCGGTCGCCCATTTTGTCAACATCATCAAAGAAGAATAACTTCAATATGATTCTGAACATTCATTGTCATCTCATGAACCAATCATAGCCTTGTTTGAAGAGTCAACTCAGTTTGACATTGGAACCCTTGAAGACCATTCCATGGATTACGTGAATACACCTTTGACAAATTTATTGATCCAATTGTATTGGCTATCAGTCATTCATCGGTAGATCTAGCATAATTTTTCGAAATTTGGAGTGACACATAACACACACCTTTTGATCCTATGTCTTTTTTCAAAAGTGCATGGATCCATACTCACCTAGCCTCCATTGGCTAAAGGAGGTAAACATCATGCCTCCACTTTGACTAACAAGACTTTTAATCTGAGTACCATTCTTGCTAGAATATCAGTGACAAGCACACTGATACAAATAGTTAACATGTTTATTCCTAGTATGAATTTGACTACAATGTTAGTGTCGGTTGGTACAATTCCGAGTTCCAATCCTAGAAGTACCCCTACTTCATAATTTGGTATACCCACTAGTGGGTTTTCTCTACCAAACATGGGTTTCTATATGGTTGGACTGGTCAGTCACATGCAACACACACACAAGGAGGATATATTACCAATATATGCACCAATGAATGTATTAGCAGTGTATATATCAATATATACACCAGTGTAATTTATCAGTGTATATACTGGTATATATACTAATATATATACAGTGGTGTATATACTAGGACCTACACTAGTATTACACTGGTGTATATACTAGGACCTACACTAGTATATACATTGGTGTATATACCAGTATATACATCAATGTATATACAGGTCAGTGTATAGTAAACAATATCAGGGAGGAGGTTAGAATGATTATATGCACTGGTGTATATACCAGTACATACACCAGTGTATATACAAGTATGTATACACAAGTGTATATACCAGTATATACACTGGTGTCCAGTGTATATACTAGTGTATACATTGGTGTAGTGTATATACACTCGTGTATATACCAATGTATACACACCGGTGTATACAAACCGGTGTACACACCGGTGTGTACACACTGGTGTGTACAACACACCGGTGTACAACACACCGGTGTGTACAGTGTGTACAACACACCGATGTGTACTACACACCGGTGTGTAACAACACACCGGTGTGTACTACACACCGGTGTGTGTGTACACACCAGTGTGCGGTGTGTTGTACCACACCGGTGTGTTGGTGTGGTACAACCACACCGGTGTGTACTACACACCGGTGTGTAGTACACACCGGTGTGGTTGTACCACACCAACACACCGGTGTGGTACAACACACCGATGTTGTACACACCGGTGTGTTGTACACATCAGTGTGGTTGTACCACACCAACACACCGGTGTGGTACAACACACCGTTGTGTACACCAACACATCGGTGTGGTACAACACATACACACACCGGTGTGTGTGTACACACCGGTGTGTACATCGGTGTATATACACTACACCAATGTATACACTAGTATATACACTGGACACCAGTGTATATACTGGTATATACACCGATGTATACACCGATGTATACACTGGTGTATATACTACTGTATATAATATACTACAGTAGTATATACACTGATATATACAGTAGTATATGCACCAGTGTACTACTGTATATATCAGTATATACTACTATATACACCAGTGTATATACTGGTATATACACCAATGTATATGCATTAGTGTATATACTAGTACTTGTATATATGCACTAGTTTATATACCAGTATATACACTAGTGTTGATGGTGTATATATTGGTATGATGTATATACACTAGTATATATACACCAATATATACACTAATGTATTGTATATACACTGATATATACACTAGTGCATATACTGGTATGGTGTATATACCAGTATATACATCGATGTATATGCACTAGTGTATATACAATACACTAGTGTATATATATTGATATATACACCAGATATATACACTAGTGCGTATACACTGGTGTATATACCAGTATATACACCATCAACACTGGTGTATATACTGGTATATAAACTAGTGTGTATATAAATTGGTGTATGCTGGTGTATAGTATTATATACACCATCAACACTGGTGTATATACTGGTATATAAACTAGTGTGTATATAAATTGGTGTATGCTGGTGTATATAATACTATACACCAGCATACACCAATTTATATACACACTAGTTTATATACCAGTATATACACCAGTGTTGATGGTGTATATACTGGTATATACACCAGTGTATATGCACTAGTGTATATACACTAATTTATATACATTGATATTTATATACTTGTATATACACCAATTTATATACACACTAGTTTATATACCAGTATATACACTAGTGTTGATGGTGTATATACCAGTATATACACCAGTGTATATGTACTACTGTATATACTAGTGTATATACACTAGTTCATATACACTAGTGTGGACCAGTGTATATGCACTACTGTATATATCAGTGTATATACACTAGTTCATATACACTAGTGTGGTGTATATACTAGTATATACACCATCAACACTAGTGTATATACTGGTATATAAACTAGTGTGTATATAAATTGGTGTATATACAAGTATATACGCTGGTGTATATACTAGTATATACTATACACTAGTATATACACCAATGTATACACTAGTATATATTATACACTAGTATATACCAAGGCACTCCCCACACAAAATATAAAGAGATGCATTATCAATGCACACAATGTTGTTGGATATGTTAAGGTTGTAACATTTGTTATGCTAAAGTTAAAGATTTGCTCATTCAACAGAGTTGGTGTTACGTGGTGGGGTCCCCTATATTCTACTACCCAAGTAAAAAAAGAATATGAAAGACATAATCAATTAAATTAATGATGGTCATAACTTATTTGTATTTACTCAGAATATGTAAATGTTGTAAATATGCTAGTATGAATTCTTAGTATGGATCTCAAGGCTAAAGCCATACTAGTGATTAACTAAGCATGTATGATGTGAATACACATATGTGGACCATGTGTTATGATTGCTATGGTAAGATCAAGCTATGCAAATATTACTATTGGAACATAATATAATGGTCTAATATAGTTGTATAGAGCATGAGAGGGGCTATGATTCCATTAGAGGGAAAGAGGAAAGGGGACCTATGAGAAAGTAAATCCTACATTGTCAAGTGTCTTTTTTCCACCATGTGCTTTGAATGAAGCTATCCACCTTCTTTGACTTATTAAAACCAATCCTAAGTGCATGTGAGAGGTGGGTTGGAAAGTCCCCTCATGTATATGATTACCATCATTATAAGAACTGTAAGAGGGTGAATCCATGAAGATGGGTAATCCTTTTCAATGAATTGTGACAATGAAAAGCATAAAAACCCCAAAGGTAGAGAGAAATTGTTGATTCACACAATTGGTCATGGTGCTTGGTTGAAAAGCCAATGGCACGAAGCTACCAATTGTGTCAGATTATGAATGAATGCCTCTAAGTCAGAATCCATGCGAGAAACGACGCTTATCACTGTTCGATTGTATCGTGACCCATAGAAGGGGTGCTTCGGCATCCCCAGGGGCTCGTGTCACTTGCAAACTCTAGCTGGGAAACAAAATAGTTGGGGTAGATTTGAAGTTCAATTCCAAATGGTTGGTTAGAAGAATACTTTGCAGGTGAATTCAATACATGACAGGGTATTGTAAGTGCCAAAGTGGCTTTGTTGCCACGATCCACTGATATTCGGCCCTTAGTCGCCCTGATTCAGTGAACAATTCCTTTTGCAAAGCGAGTTTCAACACTTGGACTTTATTTCAAATTGAACTTGGACTTCACTTCACACTGAACTTAGACTTTATTTCATATTGAACCTTTTTTTGCTTAAATTTTGAAAAATTGGTTAAGTCGCGGGGAAAGTTGGGGTTTCCAAACACATGCCGTGGGGAAAAACAATTGGCTAAGTCACAGGAATTTTTTTTTGGCTAAGTCACGATAAAATTTGTGGTTTCTCGTAGCATGTCACATGGAAAAAAAATTGGTTAAGTCGAGGGAAAAGTTGAGGTTTACTGGAGGGCGCCGCGAGGAAATTTTTTTGGCTAAGTCGCGGGGAAACCATTCCTCATTTCTCATGGAAACCTTCCATTGGTTGTGTTCAACTTGTCTTGCATTTTAGATCTTTCCTGCTCTACGCCTGCCCATTCCTCTTACGCCTGCCCTCTCATGTAACACTATCCTCATACACTTCATGCAAATCCCTCCATCCTCTGCGCATAAGCCCTGGCATCCTCTACCTTAGCTGAATAGGAGGGCTTGAAAAAGCTATCAAAACGATGGAAAATAAGTCAGGATGCTCTCATCTTTCTAGTCTCCGTTAGACAAAGGAGAAATGATCATAGATATTGATGGTAATGTGACTACTCAACCTGTTCTCTAGCATTTGGGCATCTCTGCATAGCCTGGGCAGCTGACTTTGACAGACCATGCCCTCTATTTTGAGGTTGTTATCAATATCTACACATGAATCAGTGGTTATGGAGTTTCCAGAACTTACAGGACATCCAGGTTGTGACTACTGGTTGGCTATTATTGAGAGATTTTGTGTGTGCATCAGTTCATCCGAAAGTTTCATCCAAGCTCAGCGTTGGTTTCAAATTTATTTTTGCTCAGTTTTACATTGCAACAGTATTAGCTCATTAGTTCTCTTTCAAAGTTCCATTTTTTATATTCCCTGTCCTCCAGGAGTACTCTATAGCACTTCACACAGTTTTGTATCACTCGCCATCTCGCTCCAGAGGTTCCTCTGCACTAGTTCACAAGGGTTCTCTTTCGCTTTGGGGTAGCTAGGTGTCTCCACTCTCCCCAACTACGTGGCACAACACATTGAGCAGCCAGGTGTCTCCACCCTCTCAGTCTCAGCCGCACTCACTGGGCAGCCAGGTGTCTCCACCCTCCCAGTCTTTGCAACATCAACAATCCTTTTGTTCTAGCATCACTACAACTTTTGAGTAGACATGGCAGTCTGCACTCCATCCACAGTGCTCTAAAACTTAGACCGGGAGTAAGGAAAGCAGGGACGCTTTCCACTTAGACCGGGAGGAATGATCTATATGGGAGGCCCACACTCCCCCTTCATGTATTAGGCACTATTTGGTTTCTATTCCCACGAATGTATTAGTTGATTTAGATTATTAGAGTTATCTTAGTATTAAATAATGAGCAGCATTTATTGTGCTCCTTTTGTAATTGTTATAAAAAGGCACCGTGTCTCATAATACAATCAGCCTTGTTCATGCCAAGCTTGTCTCTTTTTCATTTTGTTCTATTGTGTTAGTAGCTGTTGTTAGAATTCTGAGTTCTTATTGTATTTTAGTTTAGGAGGTGAGGCTCTCCTAGCCTCACCTTCCATTGGTTGTGTTCAACTTGTCTTGCATTTTAGATCTTACCTGCTTTACATTACGGATCACACTCCCCATTCCTTATACATTCAGTTAATGGTTCATGAAGGACCACTAAAATTCTAATGGACTTCCTATGATCTCTTTCTATACCATGGAAGATCCTTATCTTGAATGTAGAATTTGGTGTCAATCATTCAATAGTTGCTTGGACCTTTTACATATCCATCTTTAATCCTTCTTGAGATATCACAAACCCCATCTATATTAGCTCCTTGTGCATGAAAATAAATTTATTTAGATTGATTAATAGTGTCTCATTTCTCAGCTACTCAAACACTCATTTCTAGTACCAAAGCTCCTTCTCCATTATGCACAAGTCTCTTGTACATCTCGCTAAGATGGTTACTAAAGACTCTACAACTAACTAATATGGACCTTACAAAAGACTCTACAACTACATAAGATGTGCCTAGAACATAGTTATAGCCATTGTACACACTCATGATGCAACGTCTTCCTTGGTGTTTTCATTCACATCGCATATATTGATTTTAACATGTTTGCTCCTATCCAAAAAGTTGTTCATTAGGTCAACGATCATGATCTTGGCCTTGACCTCAAGACATTTTTGATGATGTTTCTCTTTGGTATATACACTAGTGTGTATACTAGTATATACATCTGTGTAGATACCAATATATATACCAATGTATATGCACTAGTATATACATATTACTAGTGTATATATATGATTTATATATATGTATGTGTATATGTCACATATGCATACACTAGTGTATATACACTATATATACTGATTTATATACATTGGTGTATATACCTACATATACATTAGTGTATATGTATATACTAGTCTATACATTGGTGTATCTTCCTCAGTGTTTTCATTCACATCGCATATATTGATTTTAACATGTTTGCTCCTAACATCCCAGTGGTTAGAAGACAACAAATCGGTTCAACCTCATCCACAAAGAGACCACTCAACATATACCACAGGGGCATATTCTTGTTATGTATTTATACTCTAATGTATTAATTACAATTTCATTTCTTTAGTTTTACCTTAACTTAATTTCACAGTGCATGGGCCATAACAAAGGAACTAGTTAAACCTCATCCCCCAAAATACCACTCAACATATACCACAGGGGAATATTCTTGTTATGTATGTATACACTAATGTATTAATTACAATCTCATTTATTTAATTTACCTTAATTTAATTTCACAGTGCATGCGACATAACAGAGGAACTAATTAAACCTCATCCCCAAATAGACCACTCAGCATATACCACATGGGAATATTCTTTCTATGTATTTATACACTGAATGTTTTTGCTATATATATATACACTGGTGTACATAAGGGTATGTTTTTGCTATATATATTGGGGTATATACTGGTATATACATTGGTGTACATAGCGGTATATACACCGGTGTAAATACCTTTATGTACACCAGTGTATATACACTGATGTACATAAGAGTATATACACCGGTATATATACAGATATATACACTGGTGTATGGACCGTTATATACTGGTGTATATAATAGTATATATGCTGCATATACTGGTATATACACTAGTGTGTATATATTGGTAAATGGTTACCAGTATATACACCAATGTATACATCAATATATACACTAGTGTATATACCGGTATATGCACCAGTGTATATACCGGTATATACAACAGTCTATATACATTGTTGTATATACCGGTATATATACTAGTGCATATACCGGCATATACATTGGTGTATATACCGGTATATACATTGGTGTATATACTGATATATACACCAATGTACATACACTAGTTTGCCAAGAAACAAGAAGAAGATGTGAAGCAACAAGGTTTGCAGAGGAGGAAAGGGTGGAGAAGAAGTGAGAAAGAGAAGCAAGAACAAGAGGAGAGCTCAAAAGAAGAAGAACAATCTACAGGAGGATATAACAAAAGTGAGTCAAAAACTCCCAATACCATGAAAGAGGGAACTAGCACCCCCACTATTAAAATCACTAGTGTATATGCACTAGAATATACACTAGCATGTATGTACAATATATACACTAGTGTATATAACTAGTGTATTTACCTAGTATATATATGTATGTATATACGTATGTATACACATACACTAGAATATACACTAGTGTATATGTCGAAAATGAATACTAGAATATATGCTAATGTATATGCCCAGTGTAGAGTACAATATAATACACTAGTGTATATATCCTTAGTGTAAGCTTAGGTCCTAAGGCCTAAGCTTCATTTCCTAACTAGGTCTGTCCCCCCATGACATATCCTTAGTGCTAAAAACCTTCTAATGTAACCCATATCCCCTATCAATATCCAAATATTCCAAAATAGGTCCTATGTGGTGGTTAAAAGTATCATTCATGGACCTTTAACATTAGAAGCTACATTTAGGGGTAAGGTTCGAGTTTCCTCCCATAAATATTGTTAAGGCACCGAGACTCATACCTAGCACTGAAAACATCCTAATGGTCCCCATATCTAGACTTGGAGGAAAGTGATACTCATAAGACGTTAGGTGTGGTGGTTCAAGGCCTTGAGACCCATACCTAGTGATTAAGCCTCAAAATGTCAACAATCCTCCCACTCAAAGGGTAACCTCTATTGCTACCAATTACCTCCAAGGGTTCTCTACATCCCATCAACACATTAGTTGTGCACTATGAATATTCCTAGAAGTCTATCCAATGTCATACAAGGAAAATAATGGGCCTTATGCCCTAAATTCCACTTCTCGAGCTCAATCACCATGAAAAACACCTACAAGATATAGCACAAACCCTCTCTCGGGGGTCTTTGGTATCAATGATAGACATATATGCCATTGGGAGAATTTGCATTTCAAGGATGGGTTGCAGGGAATTAAGCATGGATGAGGAAGGAAAACGAGTGACTCATGTATACTGTTGAATCTTTTCTTAATCGAGATCCTTTAACAATTTCTTATACCAATAGATTAGTCCTTTGAAGGGGTTCTACGCAGGACTTTAAGTGGGATACAAGTGTCATCGACAGGTTTTGTCCACTATAAATAGTTTTGATGCCACATGGTCAATGGGGAAACCAAGGGCTTTAAGGTTGAACGGTTTGTCAAATATCAATGATCCTCAAATTTCCCACTCCAAATCAAACAGTATAGCTCCAATCAAAGTTCACCCTTCACCCCAAAAAGCCAACTAAATCTTGAGCATTCCTCATTTTTCCACCAATGATTATGATGTATCCACAAGATTTCATTTTGGTGGAGGTTAGTCATTTGTATTTTGCATGATGGATTTTTTCCATCCATTTATTATTTTCATGATCGAACAGTTGCAAATGGATCGAATATTTACATGTACCAATTTAATTTGATGGACTTGCAATCATCCCTTCATGTGAATATCAATGCGAAAATTTGAGTTGTAGTTTGGCCAATCTCAATGACATTTAATTTTTTATTGCGAGTAGGTTTCAACTAATTAGGTAGGTGACTTCAAGGAAGAGAAGGGAATCATAGAATTTAAGAAGGAAGTTTCAAGAGAGAAGATGGGAGACTATGGTTTTGGTCATTTCCCAAGAGGAGGAGGGGAGTAAAGAGAAGGAACTTGGTGGAACATAGAGAAGTGTGACCCAAGATCAAATTTGGTAAGGATTATAAGTGTCAGAAAATTGTAGTAGCCAAGTTATGGTTGAGACCAACTGGCCTAAAAGTTGAATGTTTGATATAATGCTAAGAGCCATAGTAATGTAAACCCAATTTTTATTTTCATTCTAAGTAATACAAATTGTTGTTTGATGAAGAATCCCTTCTCTTTTATGCATGTTGAACCATATATGTGATTTATGTGTCTAATTTTCAATCTCATGTGCTATGTACTCTGAAATATAGTGCCTACTTGTAGTTTGATAAAGTGACGAATAAGGTCAATGTCATCATAATCCATTTCCAATAAAGTTAGCAAACAATACCATCACTTTAACACTTACATTGACTAAGTGGTGTTAATACACTTCAAACCACATAATATAAGTGGGTGCTAAAGGTAATCTCATGAATATGTGTCACTCTTCTATAAGTTTTTTGGAAATGAAAAATGAAAAAAATTATTTTTATTTTTAAATTATACAACATCTTCTTACCTTTATACTTATATTTTTTTCCAAAAACAATATTTTTTATTTAATAGCTCAAATCTATATTTTATTTGTATTATATCCTTAAAACATGTATAAGAGGATAACAACATGCTCTTATGTGCCATAATGTTTTTGGTGTGAAATATTTTTAATTGTTCTATTAACACATTTTTGTGTGATTTTTTTTAATATAATAGTAAAACAAAATATTTTGGAAGCAAAAAATAGTTGAAGTGAACTATGATTTTTGGCTAAAAAAATTACTTAAAAATTATAACATAACCTTTTGGAAACAAAACATCCTTAAAGTGAACCATGATTTTTGGCTAAAACAATTACTATAAAATTTACCATAATGACATTTAATAGTTTTTAAAGTTATTGAAAATACTTTGGGCAATTACATATTTAGATAGATTATGAAAATATGGCATTTTGGTGTAGGTTTTCCAAGTTTGAATATATTCACACTTTAACTAGGTTTATTCTTTAATTTACATAATTACACATTTTAACAGGTTTTCCATAGTTTAACTTTTTCATTAAATAAACCCATAATGACATTTAATAGTTATTGAGGATATTGAAAATACTTTAATCAATTATATATTTAGATAAATTATGAGACTTACATTTTGGTGTTATTTTTTCCAGCATGAGTGTGAACAAAGAAAACCACATGAATCCATTGCAAATAGTTGTTACAAATGAAGCTCCATTTAGCAATATAGGACATGCTTTTTGTCTTCAGATTGAAAAATATTTTTCATTGGATAGCAAAAAATTAATTTTTCATGTAAATATGATCACATTTCTATTTAAAGAAATGATCATCTTCTCAAGTTTTATAAAAATGCTCTTGCAACATCTAAATATCATATCATTTTTTATTTATTTATGAGTAGTAGGATTTTTTTTATAGAATGAAATAACATCTATAAATAAAAAAACGCTAGTATAACAATTCTAAATACTTCATTTTATTTTAATAACAACCAAAAATTATTTTTCAATTTCTTAAATAAATCCAATAACAATAAAAAAGTGATTTAATATGAAACCACTAATCACACTATTTGCAGCACACATACCGTCTCCATTGTCATTGGCCCAAAGTACAGTGAAAACATATTTGTAAAGTGGCAACAGAGTGAGCGTATATATGATAAGTGAAAAAGTTCCAAATGACATCATCCGGATGATGGATTTTAGAATCTGAAAATGTGCTGGAATATACAAAAAGAGGATGTGCCTATGGCTCCATAAACTACACCGATACTCTCATATGCCAATTGGAGAGTGGCAGCTATAGTTAGTATCTGCAAAAAAACAGCAATACAAATAGTGATTCCTTGAAGTAAATTGTTTGCAGCTTAAATTATGCCTAGAAATCATTGGTCCCATTGCCAAATGAAACTCATATAATGTGCTAAAAGCCGAATTGTAGACAGACATGGAGGGCATGGCTAGATCATACAATATAGGAAGGATTAAAATTGATAAGGTTTTCATTTTAGAAGTGATAATTTTAAAGTTTAAGAGTTATTCCAAGGTATCATCGGTCTCTTATTTCATTATTATATCACATAAATGGATATATATATTTATAATTGTAAAATCTTTTCCAAAATACTTTACTTTATGGCAATCTGGGTTGCTAAACATACAACCATATAAAAACACCATCACCATATTACTACAACCTTATTTTATAGTTATTTCACATACAGACACGCATTACCCATCACCATATAATAACCTTCTTATAATTTTATTCCATTGTTGTTTCACATACAGAGACAAAAAACCTATCACCATATGATAATTTTACTCCACCATTGTTTCATATACACATATACACAACACCCATCACTGGGAATTCCGCTCCGCTCAGCTCACAGTCCACACTATTAGCATGATATTGCACATAGGAGCCCATCATTCAATCACATGAGGCCAAAACTATTCAACACGACTGTTGAACAGTAAGGCCGAGGTCAATTCCAAACAGAACTCCCACATATAATCCTTTCCCTGGTCGTCAAACATCCCTTTTCTCGAGAGGACTTCCTCATCTCATCCAAGATAAAGTGCACTCAAACGCTCAACATGTTTTTGACTTCTCTCATTAATCTTAATCGCCTTGTGGTTCTTTCGCAAGATTAAACAAGATTCACAGTTTTGAGCGTTGAAAATCACGAATGCAGCTAGGCGGTGGAATTTCAAATTTCAAATTTCAAGCCATGCCTAGTTTTGAATCTTACCCGTCTTTATCGAATTAAAAATTCATATGAAAGATGAAGTTAATGCACTGTATTTGTGGTATAGGTCATGCCCATATGGCATGGGGCATGTTCGCATCGATCCTTGGGTTCTACAAGATGATGCCATATGGCATGGGGCATAGCCGCATCGCAACTATACATATAATGTTAGATGATGCCATAGTGTACTATACTAATTCCAGTCTTCATCAAAGAACATACGAAGCTCTTTTTATAAATCTATATATTCTTTTAATTGCAGCCTAGGATAGAATCACATGTGTACTTCAAGAATGCTTTCTTTTGGTACCTTTGTTGATATATATGCTCATGTACATCGAGGTTTACTGGTGAAATATTTTCAAGTACATGGATGCTTGATGTATATAAGTTTAGATGTTGGAAGTCTAGTGTTTTCTAAATTGTTAGACTATATTTTCATTTAGACATGTTTATATGTTCAAATACATGTTTACATAAAATTGCTTGTAAACCAATGTTAATACATGGAATTTCCTGCTTCCCCATTGTTACACTTGGTTCTCATAATCTCTTTTCGGGTTCTTGTTCCACCATGTCGTGTGAGGTATCAATTGTAACAAGTTGAGAAGTGTTCTTGTTTTATATAGATAATATAGCAAGTGTTTTAACTCACTTTTTTAGCTTTACGTGTTGTAATACACTTTCATAGAGCTAGTGTTTTCTATAGATCATATAGCTAGTGTTTTAATACAAGTTATCATTAATGAATGGAATCACTCCACAAATGCACCGCATCACTAGGATATAACATCCATCATAAATGCATCATGCCCATGAAATAATGTGCCCAACATCAAGTCTAACTACCAACATTTAAGCACTCCACTAGTTTAGCATAGAACTCATTATGACAACATGAGTAGGAAACTTCTTACATTATCTCTTGCTCTTTCTTTGTTCAAGCGAGTAGGATTACTCACCCAAAAAGTAGCTTTATGTGTTCCCACTTGTTATTGTGCCTCCTAAAATAAGCTTTATAATCCTCATTACAACAAAATTGTTTTGCTTAGGTTTATTGCCAAGTTAACATGTCCCAACATCATGTGGCAATGTCAGGGACATTGCCACCACGTGGCTCTTGTTAATCCATGTCCGATGTGCAATTTTTATAGAGTTTATAAAAGTTTTTGTAAAATTTATATATTAAAAAATTAAAATTAAATAATAAGTTTTTAGAATATATTTATTTTTTAATGGAATGATTAATATTTTCATTGTATTAAATAAAAAATAATTTTAAATTATTATTTTGTAATAAAATTTATAAATGATAATTTTATGTTTTCATTTTTTCTTATAAATAAAAATAGTTTAGTTTAAATGGATAAATGGTTACAATTGTTCTTCTTCATTCTTCATTTTGTTGTGAGGTGGTTTTTTATAATAATAATTTATCTAATTTTATTTGATAGGGAGTTTAGTCAAATATATTAAATTATCATTTGATGATGATGGTTAACATCTTTTTTTCCAAAGTTGATGGTTAACATCTATTAAAACCAATTTGAATATCTTTTATAGGAGTAGTTTATTTATTCTAAGTTTTGGATTTTTCAATGGTTTTTAGTCTGAATTCGGTAATTTGTTTTGGTAATATCCAAATCTCGAAGCATTTAAATTGTATTTATGAATGCATAAATAGATTCAACACTCTCAAATACCCTTATGACCCTCAAATACCCCTATGACACTTAGATTATGCAAGTTTGAGAACCAAGATATGTAATTCTAAGATTTTTTAAAAATTTCAAAACTACTCCATCCTTCATGTATACACTGTTTTTATACAAAATTTCATTTTCTTCACCTTGAAATTATTTTATTTGATTAATTCATACTCTAAATCTTTTCAAAATTATTATAATGTTTATTTAGTGATTTCGCTTTCATTCAATTTTTGAATGCATAGTTGAATTTTTTAACTTGATTATATTTTTCAAAAGTAACGGGTTTGAGAGGATTTGTGATATTCACAAGAATGACCTCATATGCTTGCGATAGTCAAATCCTTCAAATATGTAAAACTATAAAATCATAGATTTATTTTATTATGAGGAATAACGAATTTTACAACCTTTGAACAATTGCTTTTAAAATGAAGTATTTTATAGACATTTTTTTTAAATTTATAAAAAAGTACTAATCTAAATTTATATTTATATCGCTAGACATTTATTCAACGAATACATTGTCTCGGAACTCTACCAGATTCCTCATCTTTCGGATGAATGGAATGCTACCACATATATTTTCCAGGTTGGTATGATATTAAACCATGTTTCAACTTAAGACACAGTTCTCGATGTAGTTCTTTGGCTTTTTCACCAAGTTTCTTTGGCGTATTGATGAAGTTTTCAAAGCTTGAGCCCGCAAGTTTCATTCAGAAGCTGGAGCCCGCAAGTTTCATTCAGAAGCTGGAGCCCGCAACTGCCATGGATGCACCTTTAATCGTCTATAAATAGCCACGGGTATAGGTGGAGGTCCGTTGTCGGCTATTAGAATGCATTTTGTGTTTTAAAGTTCTTTATTGAATTTTGTTCTTGTTGTTTTAGTTATTCAGAATAGTTATGAGCATTGAGAGGAGCTTCATGAGCCTGGAATCAGTAATGAACATAATTGACAAATCTTCACATTTGAGCCAAGTTCTTTCTTTGTATACGGTTTCCCAGAATTCATGAGTTGATGCAGCTGAGGTGAACACTTATGATGATAATAACCATTTTGAGATTGCACTGGATTTGAGTCTGGGGATCAAGAATTGCTATAATGGGTGTATAATGGGCCCTGGTTGGCAAAAGATATTAAAATAGAGATGGTTGAGGAGAATGTGAAGAAAGAAGGTCTAGAGGAGGTCTTGAGAATAGTTGGTGAAAGCATGGGCTTTGCGCAGGGGGGTATTTGGAAGGTTGCATTTACATGTGCTGGTTTTGTTCTAGGAAGTTCTATATTTCTCAGGCCTTGGGAGGAAACTAGAATTCCCAAAAGAATGAGAGAATTGTTGTGAGAAGATATCATAGATCCCATATGAACATTTAATAGAAATTTTGTAGCCTGGTGCCCTCACCTCATGTTCCCTCCCCTGATTTTACTCCATCTTCAAGCATTCTGAGTAGGTCTCTTTATATAAGATCTCACTATGCAACTTTTCAAGGGGAGTGAGGGGGAGGAAAATACACTGTGGCACTGTAGGTCAAAACATTATCAACTAACCAAAATGGTGCATCTTCTCTTCAACTAATGGAACCCAAATTCAAAGGAACATTTGATGGTCTTATCACCATTGTTCAAAGACAAGCATGGCGCTCCTAGGGAGCAACAAATCAAAAAATGGCGGTGATGTGTAGAGGGTAAAAAAACAACAAAACAAGGGTCTTCATCTTCGTTTCCATCTTCAATCTCCTTAGATACAACAAGGCCTTGGATATTTTGATCACAAGTTCTGTGTGATCACACTAAGAAAATGGATTTTTTGAAAGTAATCTAAAAGGTTCTAGATGCTATGCAAGATCACTTTACTATAGCTGCAATATGTATAACATTGCTTTTTTCAACATGGATGCTTCTCATGAAAATCCACAAAATTAACAGTAAACTGCAAAGATCGTGGTTGATCATAGGACATATCCACTTATTGGGAAAGATTTCGCACAGGAATCTCGACCTTCCACTTCAGAGATATGGATCACTCAATGTCTTTGCACTTGAGATCCCTGTGGGAAGGCAGGGGGTGTTGCATCTACTCACAACAACACACTCAGATCTCAAAATTCATAAATTCTCACCTACAAAACAGTTGCAGCTGTGTTGCAACTAACTGTTTCACCCAACAGTCATCTACAGGACTATCACAACTGACTGTAACAGTTATGTTTAGATAACCCCTGCGTTCACCAAACTTGATTGTTTCATCATACTCTGTTTCAGCAAATTATGAAATCTAACTTGCTACAACAAAACTAAACATTCCACAATCAATCATATACGCTCATAAAATCATCATGCTACAGCACAAAAAATTATTTAACCATTCAACCATGAGTTTACGAACTCCTAAAGACACAGAGGAATATAGGATCAAAAGTACGGAGTTGAAACTCTATTTTCATTCAACTCGGAATTTGTTTTCCTCACCATGTCTCTCCATGAGAATTACATAGGTATATATACACCAGAAATATAGTCGGTCACATTAATTACCTTGACCTTTCACTACATCTAAACCAAAATTGTCTGTTCAGAATTTATGTGGATACTATGTCTTTTCATGCACTGTAACAGGAATGTTGGCTGCCCCTTCGATCTTTGACATGCTGCAACAGAGATGGTGAATGTCCTTTTGAACTTTGATGAGCTGCAACAGTGACACACTCCTCCTTTTATCATTTGACCAACTGGAACATGTCAGTAGATGACTTCTCCAAAAAACGACTCTTCAAAGATCCATGTAATACTCAGCCTAAATAATCATTCGATGAATTGTGGGAGATGGCTACAACTGCTTCTTCAGAAATTATTGTGGTGTGCTGCCCCTTTGAATCTTTGACAGCAATACACAATCAAAATGGTGTGGAAGTGGCTGACTCCTAAGAGTTTCAATGGCCACTAAGAGAGGCGGTGATTGAATTTTCAGTCTGTGGCGATGAAGGAATTAACGACTTCCAACATTCTCCCCCTTAATTACTTCACCCAAAATACATCAAACACAAACAACTATAACTTTACAAGCATATCAAAACAACATTTCAACTATATGGCATGTTGGTCTAAGTCTCAGCAAGACTTACATCAATAGCTAAACAACTCAAAAATTTGTTTCACATTCTTTGTTGCAACATACTAGTGTTGCTTTTCTTCAACTCTTTCATGAGCATTTCTTTTTGTTTCGACTCCAAACTTTGAAATATGTAAACTTTGTTTTTTGTTTTATCTTCATCTTCACCTTGATCTTCTTCAGCTTGCGCTTCACTTGTGGCTTCAACCCTTTCTTCAGCTTGACTTTATATCTTATTAATCTGGACTTCTTTTGCTTGGTAGCTCCACAATACTTGTCCTTCTCAGCTTCAACTGGTTGTTCAAAATATAATATTTCATCCTTTACTTCAACACCAAGACCATTTCTTTCAACCTTCTTGGATTTTTCAAACCAATCATCATTCATAGTTTTTATTACATTACTCTCAGCTTCAGCTTTATCATTACTTGGCTTAGAACGCCAAACTTTATACCAATAATACATTTGATTCTTCATCTTCACTTTCTTCTTTACCTTCAGTGTTTTCTTTGATTCCGCAAATTTATTATAATCAGCTTCAACTAAAATACGTTCTTCAACTTGCTTACCATCATTCAAATTTTTAATGTCCTTTATGCCAAGGACTCGAATCCAAATATTCTTCTTTAAATATTGTAACGTGGGCATACAAAGATCCTGTTATCCCTAAAGTTTGCACCCTGACTGCTAGGGTCAAAGCTTAGAGAAATCTTAACAGCAGGTGAAGAGATAGCTATGATAGTTGTAAACAAGACAGAGATCAGGATAGGTTTTAAATACTGAACAACAAGGAATGTATCAATAGAGAATGGATATTAATAAGACATAGCTATGAAGCATGACTTTGTGAATGTAATGATTCAGGTTCTGTTTTCAAAACATTAAAAATAATTGCATATTGATCAAATGAATCATGGCATGGAATATTAAGACCACACATAGACAGAATGATGATAACATGTACTTTATTTATTAAAACAGAAAATGCTCACAGATCACAATCATTTCAAAAAACAGCTATTTCTTATCAATAAAAACAGAGTGTATGTGCATACACCCCCCTTGCTCAGCCCTTGGCTGGAACTCTCTCCCTTGAGCAATTGATTTTCTGTTCATTATATAGACAGTAATATGTGACAGAAATTGAACTTTTCCTCTTAGTTGGCAACTTGATGCAATCTTTTACCCAAAAATCTTCAATTATCAACTGAAAACATAACTTGCATCCTCAGAATCCCATAGGTACTCAGTAAAATCCCAATAAAAAAGCTGACAATCTTGTGTTTGTTACAAAGGCGTCCCTGTTCTTTAAACTCTACAGGAATCAATGATCTTTCTATCAGCCTGCTAGGTAACTCCTCAAGATATGGAACTAATCCTTTATGATTGCATTCAAATTTGGGTTGCATCATTTAAAATCCTGAAACTACCAGATATTCATTTAGATATTTTTTCATTGATGTTTTGCCACATAATGCTTTGTCTCCTACAAATATGTGAATAATAAGCCTTCTGAATGCTAATGTTTATCCTCCTTATCGGCTGAGTTGGATGCCCCAAATGATGGAATTAGTTTTTGAGAATGAAGACCTGTCACAAAAATTATTGCTTAAATCTTGATATTGATTTCTTCCCTGAGAAAATAGCCACATAATCAAAACAGTAACACCCACAGCTATACTCGAGCAACTCTGGAATTATCTATTTTGACAACGAAGATACACAGAATCTATATCTTTGCTCACAATGAAATTTTGGTTGCTCTTGGGCCTAATCTCCTTTGGATGACTACTATGAACATATTCATATGTTGGATTCAGTGCATTACGTGTATAGATTCCAATGCTTCTTATCGACACATTGTGTGGTCTTTTGAACCCGTAAACTTTCTCATATAAACAACTTTAAAATAGTGTTGCTCTGATGACATTTGCACTTGGGACTTGGTGCTCAGTGCTTTGGTTTAATCTCAGACACGTCCCACATGCACAGAGATAATAAAATTATAAAATTTTATGTTTATCATAGCCTTCAAACTAATCTTACGCGGTGGGAACCATGCACGAACCGTGGGCAAAGAGCTTGACGTTGAAGTGATATTTGGCTAGTCTCATGTGGAAATAGGAAGGAGACAAAGACCATAACACTTTATCCCTTTTAAATGAACTAATACGTAACTTATTAAGAGGATAATGGATGACTCCCTTTTTATTTTTTAGACTTTTTAATAAAATTATTATTTTAATAAAAAAGTTATTTCATTAAAATAATAATTGTTAATTAAAAAGAATCATAATTTTCATGTTAACAACAAACTGAGAAAGAGATTTGGGAAAACATAGACTTAAAAGATGAAGTTTGATGAAATGGAGAGTTTTTGGGCAAACAAAGATAACAAGGTTTGACACTTACACCCAACTAACCAAGATGGAGGTTTGAGATGATGAGGAGAATTGACTAGGATAACTGGGACATTCATGACCTGAGGAAAAATGTTAATAGACTTTACATCCATGCTTGTCGGAATCCAAATTTGTGGGACAAATCTGGTGAAAATAGATCCCACAAGCCATCTTTGACTTTAACAAGAGTAATATGTTCAATATCATTATGTAAACACATTGACTGATAATAATGCCTTATTTCTTCAGGACTCCATGACTTGAATACCTTTTCAAATGATTCTTCAACCAGTCCATCTTCATTGCAATTTTCTTCATTCAAATCTAATTCATCATTTACAATATCATCTTCAAAGGATTCTTCTTCATCTCCGATTGGTTTCTCATCTGCACATTCAAACATTTTGTCAACATTATATAAATTATCATACTGTGAACCATATTGGTTCTTTTCATTTTTTTCTTCTCTGAGAGCTGTCACTATCTCTTCATTCAAATATTCCTCTGCTGGTGGAACAAGGCAATCAACTTTTTCATTTCTGCTTCCACAACAAGACTATCATCTTTATCATCATATCTTGACTTTTCAAGCCATTCTTCCAAAAATTTCAACTGTTCATCAAGAACATCATTCCTTATTTCAGCTGCTCTATCTGCAACATAACATACAACATTTTGAGTGTTATCATTATGCAACTCTTTTTCTATCACTGCTTTTGCAATCACCGAATCATCAACCTTTTTATTTTCAGCATCATTATAGATTCATTCTTCTTCAATCGCTACAACTTCTGTGCATTCTTCAACAATCTTATCAAATTCTTCAACAAAATTAAAATCATCAATATTTTCAAAAAACTCATAAACTGATTCAAGCACTTCAACATAGTGCACTTTATTTTTCTTAGCTTCTAACGTTGCCTCACATACTGCTGATATGGCAGTCTTCATTCTATCATCATGATCATCTTTCACTATTACTTCTCCATGAGCAATTTTACCAATACTGGTTGCTTCATTGACACCTTCTTCATCATTGTCATCAGCAATCGACATCGTTGGAATATTCAAAGAACAAGCTGCTACACTAGCAGTTACTTCACCTTCAATATTTGACTTACAAGCCAAGACTTCATCATTTTCTTCCTTTGTACCTGCACAATCACTAACAAACAAATTATTAAAAAACATCTCATTCTCTTTTCTGTCCTTATCTACACCATTCAATATCGCTGCAGATTCTTCTTCACCAACATTTTTTTTATCATCAGATACACCATTTTCATGGATGTATTTTTCACTCGAAGCTTTATCATCTTCCTTATATGCACCAAATGGATCAGTGCAACACTCTTCATTTTCTGCAACATAACTACTGTAAATTATTTCAAGCCCAACTTGGTCTTTGACTTCTATAACACCTTAAGAGTTATCTTCTAGATTCATTGTACCTACATGTCCACAATCATCAGATTCAATATAGGAATTATATACCTTCATGGGCGTGTCCTTCAAGGACTCTTCTTGCACAAATTCTTCTTTGTTATCCTCACACTTGAGGAATTTATCATCTTTATCAGCATTCTGCATGTTAACCATTCCATCATGTTCACAATTCACTTCAGTGACATCTAAATTCAAAACTACATCAACATCTTTATCAATAGCAATTTCAACTTCTTCAAATTCTGCTGCTGCAATACAAGATACAACAGCCTCATTTTCATCTTTAGTTTCAACATAATTTTCATCATTTGATATATCAACACAACTGTGAGATTCACAAATAATTTGACTATCTTCTGTTGCTTCTGCAAATTTGTCTATTGAAATATTAACAGGTTGTGACTCAACCATATATCTCCCCCTTACATCAAACTTTCTCTTCAAACTTTCCTAGGCTTCTCTAGCTGTGTTTGCTTCAGCAATTACATAAAAAATATTATCATACAGATCTTGCTAGATGTAGTACAAGGCAAATGCATCCTTTGCCTCATCCTGGGTTTTCTTAAATACATTCGAAACAAAATACCATAAACCTCTATCATGCAAGAAATTTTTCATATTAACTGACCAACATTCATAAGTTATACCTGAGAAATATGGCGGTGGATAATAGATGCTGCTCCATGCATCTTCTAACTTTTCTTGAAATTAATTTGCTTCAGTATCCTCTGCCTTCTCTTGAAATTCATCTGCTCCAGTCGGTTCCTCGATGGCTTCACCTAATATCTCTCCTATGGAAAAACCAACTTCTTTTGCATTAACAACATTCTTCTTCATCCATTTAAGCCTTCTGCTTTTCCCCATGTCTCTCTCTTCAAATAACTACTTGCACATAATTTAAATTTCTTTCACTTGGATACATCCTCTTAATTCTCTTTCACGCATAATGGCTTCAATTCAAACAAAGCAAATTTCCCAAACAGTGGGATCAAACTGCTCTACCATGAAACTATATGGGAGCTCTCAACCAGGAAGAATGTCTTCCTTTCAACTACTCAACCTCTGTTTGAGGGAACACACACACAATAAACATCATCCACAGACTACAACACTTTCTTCTCTTTACACAAGCCACAACCAGGCTTGAACATCTTAAGCAACATACAAATGACACAAGAGACACTTGATTCAGACTTCAACTGCTAAAATGATGACTCAACCTTTACTTAAGGGAGCGCATGAGCTCTCTTTCAACACATAACTCAACTGAACTTACCTATGCTCTTTCTATGTAGCAGGAAGGGGGCGCTGGAGTAAAACTCAACAGCAAGATCTCCAAAAAAAACTCAAAAACGTTCAACATACAATCATACGGCTCATTCATGAAGTGAGCACATAACCAACTAACATAAATCATAAACACTTAGCTCGGATACCACTGTGGGAAGGCAGGGGGGTGTTGCATCTACTCACAACAGCACACTCAGATCACAAAATTCATAAATTCTCACCTACAAAACAGTTGCAGCTGTGTTGAAACTGGCTGTTTCACCCAACAGTCATCTACAGGACTGTCACAACTGACTGTAACAACTATGTTTAGATAACCCTTACGTTCATCAAACTTGACAGTTTCATCATACTCTGTTTCAACAAATTCTGAAATCTAACTTGCTACAACAAAACTAAACATTCCACAATCAATCATATACGCTCAGAAAATCATCATGCTACAACAAAAAAATGATTTAACCATTCAACCATGAGTTTACGAACTCCTAAAGACAGAGAGGAATATAGGATCAAAAGTACAGAGTTGAAACTCTATTTTCATTCAACTTAGGATTTGTTTTCCTCACCATGTCTTTCCATGAGAATTACATAGGTATATATACACCAGAAATATAGTTGGTCATATTAATTACCTTGACCTTTCACTACATCTAAACCAAAATTGTCTGTTCATAATTTATGTGGATACTCTGCCCTTTCATGCACTGTAATAGGAATGTTGGATGCCCCTTCAATCTTTGATATGCTGCAGCAAAGATGGTGAATGTACCTTTGAACTTTGATGAGCTGCAACAGTGACACGCTCCTAATTTTATCATATGACCAACTGGAACATGTCAGTAGATGATTTCTCCAAAAAATGGCTCTTCAAATATCCATGTAATACTCAGCCTAAATAATCATTCGATGAACTGTGGCAGATGGCTGCAACTGCTTCTTCAAAAATCATTGTGGTGTGCTGCCCCTTTCAATCTTTGACAGCAATACACAATCAAAATGGTGTGGCGGTGGCTGACTCCTCAGAGTTTCAATGACCACTTAGAGAGGTGGTGAAGGAATTAATGGCTGCCAACAATCCCTAATCCCATTGCCATTGTAATAATCTCTTCTCTATAAATGGCCAAATAATTTCTCAAAACCCATGACCATGTTTTTTCCACCAGACCCATAGTGCATTGTGCAAAAAGCTTGTTTCATAATTCTGTAGGCATGATATTTTCTCCCTATGGACAATATTAGAAGCATGTGCACAAAACATGCATTTCAGAATTATAGAGTAGCAAAAGTATCAAATCCTTCAGCTTCCAAAGAGAAGAAGTCTTTGTTATGGTCCATTCTCTTCTGGAAGACTGTGGTATAGTTTCCAATCATGTTGTGGATGTGAGCAATACTTTGTGAGATGTAGAATTCAATATATTATGTAGGATGGAATTCGGTTGAAAGTATTTAGACAAGGAGGCATATGACAATAGAGGATTTGGGGAAATGATTAAGGAATTTGGCTTCTTGCTTGGTGCTTTCAATATTGGAGATTTCATACCCTATTTGGGATGGATGGATCTCCAAGGTCTAGATCATCTGCATAAGGAAATTTACAAGAAAGAAAACGCATTCTATGAGAATATCATAGAGAACGTCTTGCCCAGAAAGATACATAGAAAATCATGGATTTCATGGATGTTTACTTGCATTTCTGGACATAATGACGCGTAGGTCAATATCAGATGAGATAACATGAAAGGAATCCTTATAGTAAGTTAAAACCCATGCTTCATATCATTTCATGTAGCTCAATGTATGTGCAAATAACAATGAGGCCTTGGAACTTTTGGTGTAAATTGGGGTTTTATACAGAACAAGGTTCAATTCTCGGGCTCTAGGATATATATTTGCTTAACGATGATGGATGTAGGGAGGTTTGGGATATACAAGAAAAATTGTCTGCAGGAAAATCGATGAATTTTTGGGACCTTGTGGACATGAATTTTCCATCATCATGACTGACCTGGGGAGTGCTCTGACGATATTGAGCACTTCTAATATTGTAGAGTTGGGGTGAATTGATTGGACAATGACTGCCACAGTGAATTGATTCCGGTAACAGTGATCTCATTCATGGGATAGAGGATGGGAAAAGCTTCTTTCAAGGATTTGTGTGTAGGTATCATGTTTTTTTAGTGTGGTGAATGTGTTCCCCATGATTCTGTTTAATGGTGTGGCCAAGGAATGTCACAATAAATCTCCACAAAAACCCATATACATTGCATGTCACAATATTTATAACTCTCCATGAAAACCAATACCTAAGCTTCAATAGAGACAGAGAGACAATATTGGTGCAGTGGACTATTCTTTGAATTCTATATGTTCATGGGTGATCTGAGTTAAAAGAGTTTCCATGTATGGAAACATTGGTATCTTTGGATTTTTTGAGAACAAATGAATGTGT
Source organism: Larix kaempferi (assembly GCA_027924585.1). NCBI lineage: Eukaryota > Viridiplantae > Streptophyta > Pinopsida > Pinales > Pinaceae > Larix > Larix kaempferi. The sequence continues at coordinate 9,284,900 of BSBM01000305.1, forward strand.
GAATTTGAAGAGCATACCGGGGTTGGTTCATTGGTCAAGGCTTCGATGCATCAATGTTAGAAGAGCTACAAAGTATGGAAACATTGGTGTCTTTGGAGGCATTGAACACATCTGATTGTGTGAAGCTGAAGAGCATATGATCGACAAGTATGTGATGAAGGTGCGCTGAGTTAAAAGATCTGCTATGTATGCAAACATTGGTATCTTTGGACAAGTTTTACGCCTCCCAATTTGTGAAGTTGAAGATTATGGTGTTTAGAGCAGTGGGAAAAACTACATAATCTAGAAGCTGCTAGGTTCACCGGGTTATAAAAGATGCAAAGTATGGAAACATTGGAATATCTAGAGTTTTTTTACACATGAATGTGTGAAGCTAAAGAGAAATATAGTACAGGGTTTGTCACATTATACAAAGCTTTGGTTTCTAAGTGTTTTTGGGTGCTCTAAGCGAGAAGAGTTTCCTAGTGTTTTTGGCTTCTAAAGAGCAATATAGTATAGGGGTTGTCGCATTGTACAAAGCTTTGGTTGCTAAGTGTTTTTGGGTGATTTGATCTAGAAGATTTTCCAAATATGGAATCACTGCTATATTTGGAGGAGTTTTACGTTTATGAATGTGAATTTGAAGAGCATACGAGTGTTGGCGCCGTGGGCTAAACTTTGAATCCTGAATGTTGGTGGGTGCTTTGAGTTAGAAGAGACACAAAGAATGGAACATTGGTATCTTTGGAGATTTTTCTGACATACACGTATGAAGTTGAAGAGGATACATGGTGGTGAAGTATACAAAGCTTAAATAACTAATTTTTTTGGATTCTATGAGTTAGAAAAGCTACTAAGTATCTTTGAAGAATTAATTAATTTTGGATGCTATGAGTTAGAAGAGCTTCCAAGTAGAATTTGTAAGAAAACAATTGTGTGACGGTAAAGAGCAGATGGAGGTTGTTAGCAGTTTACATGATGTTGTCCATGAAATTCCCACTTACATATACATACCACAACTGCTTGTATAGCAGTTAAATCATTCAAATGAATATATGAATTTAAAGTCAATAACATGAGAGAACTCCATAACAGTATAGGTTCATGTGTTTGATCCCACATCATTCATTTGTGATTATACTTTAATTGAAATTGTGATTTTTACTTTGTCCCATGTTTATTGTATTGTTCACGTTTAGGATCTGATGATGGATTTGATTCTTATGACGTCAAGAAACCACATGGCACATATGCCATTCTTGCCTAGTGGTATCTTCTCAATGCATCATACACGCATGAATAAGAAAATCAAATCATGATTTGAATTACCACATCAACATGTTTATTGCACAATCTAAGATGTCATGTCCTAAACTTGTTCAAAGTAGACAAATCAATAGACTTAAATTTGAACGCCCATTTTAATTATAATTATAGTTTTTACAATAATCATTTAAAAATTTGAATACTTTTTCAAAGGTTTGAAAGTGCATTTTTTTTTACCAAATAGCTCTTATTCTTGAGGATACCACATTATTGGTCTTACTCTGTGTGTTTCATAAGATTTTGATTTTAAAAAGTGGAGAAATTTAATTATTTTTAACTAAAAAATATTTCCAAAATTGATAGGAATGATGAAAAATTTCACCATAGAAATTTTCTTTTAGGGATTTTGGACCATTTCAAGAGGACTCAATTTGTTGGAATTCCAATTTATTTTTGAAGAAGACTAGTTATCTATTTTGACAAAATTTCTACAAACATACAAAGTATTTCTACCAATTAATTGACAAATATTACAAGAAAAATTGGCTTTTCACATACAACAAAGCATTTAAATCTTGGTGAAAACTTTTTCTAAGAAACCTATTTCCTTGGAAGTGGAGAGCTTGGCTTCTATGTCCCAAGTTTAAATCCCAAACTAAGGAAGTGATCTCAATTGTTTACAAAACATTACTTTGTTTGGTTGGTGATTGGTAGTTGTATGAGAGGGACCTTCATTATTTAGAACATTAAAAATGAATATACTTCCTTAATTGTGTATTTAATGTGTGTTTTTTTTACATTCTCTTAAAAAATTTAGAATAAATATTTTTTCCTTTCCTCATTGTAAGAGGACAATTGGGTTTGGGAAAGAAGGGTAGTGTTATGGCCAGCAACAACATTCATTTGTCAAAAAAATGGTTGTGCACTCCCACGAGAAGTTCGTTGATTAGTAGAGCCATCATGATGGTTAAGTCATCCTATGTGGTATACACTTAAGATAGAGTATATGGAAGCACCAACCTCTCGAAATGAGATTAAGATCAAACTTAATCATAAGAAGGTTTTTAAAGTTTCCAATTTTCTTTTGACTTTGATCCCAAGATCCTCCATTGGGAGCCTTCCTTATGAAGAGATAGAACATCAATCTAATGTTTTTTCTTTAACAAGAATGATAAAAGTATTTATATTAAAAAGAAATATACAAATCACACACATGGCATCATATAGCAGTTCAAAATGAGAGCTAAGCATGGCAGGTCCAAAACATTTTTCCCTTCATCCATCCCTTACTAGTAAACAAAAGGATGGTGCTTTCCAATTCTTATATTTCTTCCTCTAACGTTGTATATTCTTATGAACTGGAAACATAGATACAAGCAAAAAAAATACTAAATTTTATATGAAGAGTCTGAGAAAATAATTCCTTGTTCACCTCCTTCAATCGCTTGCACAGAAGAAATTTCTTCCATCAAGGAATCCTCTTCTTGCTAGAGCGTGGGGTCGCTATTTCCTCTGCCAAATCCATCTAGCTCAGCATGAATTTCATTGAGGATTTCCTTCAAATGATTAAATTGGGTCTCATTACTTTCACTAGCATTCGGGCTGTTCTCTTGATGACTGCAATTCATTTCCATAATAGCCCTGCAAATTTCCTCATGCCTAGAGATTTGAACCCATTCCATGTCCTTCATTCTGCACCAGATATATTCCACCTCTCCTTCTTGCACCCGTGTGTTACCCTCTATATCGTCTATGTGAGAATCCAAACAAGTAATTTCAACATAAATTCTTTGATTTTCATCCAAAGCAACTTTTGAAACCTCAAAGATGCATCTCAACATATTTTTGAAATATGCCATGCAGTTCTTCATCACCATTATCTCTTCCATCATCTTCTCCAGAACATCTTCCTCAACAGCCATGAGCAAGGATCCAACACAATATTTGTACTCCTCCTGAACTTCAATAGGATCACTTCTTCTCCTGGATATGGGCAAATAGTTGAAGAGGGACTTGAAAATTCCATATTTGACAAACTCGAAATCACGCAAAGAATATTTCATATCCTAGATCTTGCTCTTCACGTGGGATTCTTTACTTAACATGCAACTGGAGGTGGTGAGAGGATATGACCCAGGACAAGGGATTTTAAATCTCATTAAAATCCATCTAATCCGTCTTTCAACCACCCACTGCACAACCAATATCAATATGTAGTGATAACTACCTCCTCAACTATGACTAAGGGAGGCTATGATGGCTTGGCACCTCCCAAGACAAGCCCGAGGCAAATTTTCCATGTGCACTTTGAAGAGAAGGAAAAGGGGCCAACATGTTATGCATGGAGACATGAAATCCATTTAATGTGGGGATTAGAGTTGTTAATACTTATATCACCTTCCTTTATCCTTTATCCTTTATTGGCAAGTCGATCGGCTACCTTATTATCCTGTCGCTTAACATGAAATAATTGCACTCTTGATATATACAGGATGAAGGCCAAGATTCCTTTTTGAACTCTCCTAATCTCCTTTTCTCTTCCATCCTGGATGTTGAATCTGGATCTTTTGAATAACTATACAAGAATATCTGAAAAACTTGGAAGTCTCCAATGTTTAAGTCTGCCATAGTTTCTATTCCCTGCATTAAATATTCCCACACGACTTGATTATTTGTCCACTTGCCCAGTCCCCAACCATAGGAATGAGTCATTATTCCTCCTGGGTCGAATATGACCCCTCTCGCACATTCCTCTCTTGGGAACATCAATCTAATGTTACATATCAATATGTTAGATATTAACAAGCTCACCAATGGTTACTAATTATATTCCCTACTTTGTAGATTTGATGGGTTGTGCTCATCGATAACAATTCTTACCCAGTCGATTAAATTCACCATGACCACAAATATTTTAGTGTCTTCACATTCCAAAGGTTTTTTTATGTTTCTTATCAACCCTAAATATCGTAGAAAGGTCTTTGACGAGGGACTATGTTCTTGGGTCAAGCCTACGTCTTCATCAAACTATGAAGCTAGGGTTTTCACCACCTAACTACCACGTTTTTCATAATCTCATTGGCACAAATATTGCTTAAGAGATGTCAGCCACGTGGACTAAACGTCACTTAAGAGACATTGTTCATGTAGTGAATTTTTAAATAGAAAATTATTGTTTGTGATTACAATATAGATACATCTGTGAAGCAATTTTAATGAATAAAATGTTACTTTACATATCGTCATTTTATTTATTTTTAAAATTACCTTAAAACAAGTTCTTAAATATTTCATTTCATTTTGAGGATGGTATTCAAGGAAAAACCAACATTTGTTTGGGTACAAAGTTAGGTCAACAAGGGGGCAATAAGTTGTTGCAATGTTAATAAAGTCCAGATGGGGAGGATAACACTCCATCCCACAACCACTCAAACTAAACCCAAATAAACAACTATAGATCCGAGTATGGATGTTTTCACAGTGAACATACATTGTGTCGATGCTTTGGGATTTACATTATGTTGAAGTTTTGGAAGTCGACGTTTCAAATTGACACTCCACCCAACTTTAGGGAATTAGACAACAAAAGTTGTGTATGGTATGAAAATAATGTAGTTGAATATTTAAAGGTATTGGAAAGTTAGTCGTTAGGAATTTGGAAGAGAAAAATATGAAAACAATGGGGGGAGGGCCCAAGAATAAAGCAAGGAGAACATATAAAAAATTAAGGATTGACGAAACAAATTTAAATAATGGAGAATTAGGTTAGATAATGAACAAAGAGTAAATTAAGCTAAAAAGTTACGAAAAAGAGGGGGAACCGAAAATAATAAATCATTGAGTTGGTAAAAAAAAAATTAAGAATCCAAGTTAAGAAATAATTTAATGATAGTAGAATGATTAGAGGAGGAGAGGAAAATTAGAATAGTGATGAAATAATTATTAAATCAAGACAAAAATGCAAGTAATAAAAATACAAGGATGAGAGGGGGTATTAATACAAAATAAAAAGAAATCAAAGTGAGAAACCAAGAAATAATTGTTATAAATAATAAGAATTGAGGTTAGAATAAAGAGAATGATTCGGAAATAGAAAAAAAAAGACGTTAGTAAATTTATTCTAATGAAAAAGATGTGACAAAGTAAAATAAGTTTTAAATGGAAAATAAAAAGAGAATCAACAATCATTGAGTCAAATTAAGCACTGAATAGATATGAAGATTTTTATATTAAATTAAATATTAAATTGAATTAAAAGGAGAGTTGGAAAAGTGAATTAAAGATATTCAATATTTAGTTATGAAAATATACATAATCATAAATATTCATATATAATTTTTTTAATGAATATAAAAGTATTTCTATAAGATATAAGATGAAGTGTAAATTCATATCTTAAGCAAATTGTAACAAATGAAAAACTGCTTTATAACCTACAATATAATTATTCATATTAAGCCATTTTAACTAATGGAAAATCTCTTATACAAGCTAGCATATACATCCATATCTTAAACATATTTTTAGGTAATAAATGTATTTCTTCTTTTTATAACATTGAAATTTCAATGAGTAGAAATTTCAAATCCTTTATAAACAATTTTAATGGATAGAATATAAATTTATCGACTTTTATTTCAACAACAAAATAATATAAAAATAAATAATTTCAATAAAATTTATTTTCCATTATGATATTTGTCTTCAATTAAATTTCTTAGAATTTCTCTTTCTTACAAAATTAAAATAAATTAAATGATCAATTTAAAAAAAACACTGCAAAAAAAATGACGAAAAGGTTGAGAGTTGAAATCTTACTCTACATTGCCCTCCTTGGCTACATCATAGACCATAGCCTTTGTAGAACTGAATTTTAAATTAGCATGAAGGAAGAGAAATCAAACAATGTAAACTATGATTGTAGAAATATGTGTGCCTATTTGTTTGAATCATAGTTCCAACAAATTATAGTCATCCCACCTTCGCCACTTTGAAACTAAAAATATTGTCAACAAGTTCAAGTTTATCCCTATAACCTCTACGCAAAAATGAAACCATTAGATGTCATGATTGCATGGATTTCAATGTAATGCCCTTAGAATGACTTTAGACTAGAGGGCACTTATCGAGTGACCCGGCATAATAATCCTTAATAAAATAATCCATTGAATGTTAAAGATGTTTGAAGGATTGAGAAATACATGATGAATTACATAACGACAAAATGATAAACAAAAATGATGAAATGAATGATACTTATAGAATTGGATATTTTACTTGAAGTGATGAATGAATGCCTTCCTTGCTTAACGACTAGCGGATTTACGAAATATAGGATGTTTATGAACGAAATGAGTACTTTGCTTAATGAGTAGCAGATTTACGAAATCTATGATGGTTACAAATGAAATACATGTTTTGCTTAATGATTAGTAGATTTATGAAATAAATGAGAATTATGATTATGGACTGATAAATACATGATGCATATTGATGAGTTATGATGAGCAATACTACTGATGGGTACTTTGAGAATATTTGCAACAACAGGTAATTTACCATAACCAACTGACTCACAAAGGAGATACATGGGCCATAGAGTACGAATAAATCACACACAGAAGAACGACAACGGTGTCGACTTCCTACGGATTCCACGCACGAGTTGAAAAGCACCTATCCGCTTACTCGGGGGAGCGTGAAGTCATGTGAAGTGGACCATGACAGAATTGTTCATGTACGAGGTTGGGGGGCACGCAGTAAGAACAAACTTACTCCTCGGCACCATTAGTCTCCAATAGAGTGTAAACGGATGATTGAAGGTAACGAATCCTAAATCCCTACATGAAGTTCCCGCAAATCATATGCAACGAAGAAATATTAACGAAATGACTAGACGATGTGGTACCTTGACGATAAACATAAATGAAGGACGAATGGACCAGATGATGTGGTACCATGTTGATAAAAAGAAAATGAGGAACGAATGGACCCAATGATGTGTTACCTAGACCCAAGACAAAAACAATTGATGAATATTATGCATTAAGCATGTAAGTTTGCATTAGGCTATTTGCACATGAAATGATTATTAGTAATTAAAATAAGGGAGAACAATTGTTTATGAGAAAATAATATACTAAACATTAGCATGTAGCCAACTCCACGTGCACCCACAAAAATAAAAACTAGATTGAAGCATCAGGGGGGACAAACTTGAGTAAATCTATGAATGTAGGTGCACTCTCTCAGGAATTAGACACATGGTTGGGTGAGGTAATTATATTTAAATATTTAAGAAATTAGGCATTTTTGCATGAAGCAACATGTGTTGCAGATAATTTTCCTATATAAGGAAGGAAAGAGGAAAGGGAAAGGACACCCTATGGATGGATGGTTATCGTAATGAGTGTAAGTCATTGATTTGCTTGTATTGGAGTTTGGAAAGGGATCTTGCGGGGGGGGAGGCCCACTTCTAGTTCCCTGATTGTGTGTGATCTCTATGACCCCGATGCTCGGGGGTTCAAGAGGAAGAAGATTACTCTCGGAATTGGTAGGGAGGTCAACCGAGGGGTCTCTTGGTAAATCATCAAGGTGGGAAGTGACTTGGACCGGACGCTACTTCAACGTACCCTTCATTGTACGACCAATATTCAAAGCAGGTTTGAAGATTTAAGTTTTATTTCTCCTTTTCCTTTGTTTGGATTATTGAAAATGAACATGTTAAAGATGATTTATGGGTACAATATTTGATTTAATTAGATCCCATAATGGTTTAAAATGATATCAACCTTATGCCTTGGGTTTAAACTATTATATTATGTGGTTAAATATCATGGATCAACCCTACGTACGGAAGCCCAAACTCCTTCACACTAACTGTGATAAATTGCAGATTTGAATATGTGTATTGTTTATTGGGAAAATAGATTTCATGTTTTCATTATAAACCTATTAAATGATTATATTGCATTTAGATCTAGAGACCTCATGCGATGAGATCACGCCTATTTCTGGGTCCGGAGGTTTATGTTGTATTACATATTTACTGGTTGAAAATCATAGATAATTTCATTTATAAATCTCGATCTGGTCGTCGAACATAGTTAAATTGTATTAAATATTTACTGGTCGTCGAACATAATTAAATTGTATTACATATTTACGGGTTGAAAATTGTAGATAATTTCATTTATAGATCTGAATCTGGTAGTTGAACATAATTAAATTGTATTACATACTTACTGGTTGAAAATCGTATAGATCTGGTCGTCGAACATAATTAAATTGTATTACATATTTACTGGTTGAAAATCGTAGATAATTTCATTTATAGATGTGAATCTGGTAGTCGAACAGAATTAAAATGTATTACATATTTGTTGGTTGAAAATTGTATATAATTTTATTTATAGATCTGAGTCTGGTCGTTGAACATAATTAAATTGTATTACATATTTACATGTTGAAAATCATAGATAATTTCATTTATAGATCTGAATATGGTCGTCGAACAAAATTAAATTGTATTACCTATTTACTACTTGAAAATCATAGATAATTTCATTTATAGATCTGAATCTGGTCGTCGAATGGAACTAAATTCTATTACATATTTACTGGTTGAAAATTGTAGATAATTTCATTTATAGATCTGAATCTGGTAGTCGAATAGAATAGATCTGAATCTGGTAGTCGAATAGAATAGATCTGAATCTGGTCGTCGAATAGAACTAAATTGTCTAACATAGATAATTTTATTTATAGATCCGAGTCTGGTCGTCGAACAGCTCTAAACGTATTTATATTTACTGGTTGAAAAATTGTATCGAATTGTATTTATAATTCCGAGTTTGGGTGTTGAGCAGAGTGTAAATCATAACCCTATTTTTCTGAGCATTGATTTAAACGACCATTTTCCTGCGACTTCGTCACCGGTTTCTAAATTCTTGATTTCGGATTTCAATCCTTTTACTTATCTTCTGAGTATCGATATATATGCCCTTGGCCAGAGACTTCATTACCGAACAGATGGATACGAATTCATAATCCCTGATTACTGATTTTGAATATATATATACTGAGCATTGATTTATTAATCCATTCTCCTACGACTTCATTACTAAAAGAATGAGATCGAAATTATGACTATGTTATCCCTGATACCAATCATCATCCTCCATTATTAGGTCCCTTTAGGTAAACTTTTGATGGATATCATTCGATTGAGTAACCGCGAGAATCGTCATTCACATCACTGGAATTATGGCGTAAGATCTGTTTATCTCAAAACCGTCGAGTCGTTAGTCCATTCATCAGACCACTCTAAATTATAAGTAAAACTTTTGGTTCAGTGATAATCGCTACCATTCCCTAAATAGCAGCAGAATTAACGTTCTATTCATCTGTCAGTCTTTAATCATGTTATTCTCAATATATCCACCACTGTTCGATATACTATGGATCTTATCTATATCAAGTTCCTCTTATAACTGTAATGTTCTTTTATTCTGCGGATTTCGAGTGGACCCAGAAATTCCTTGTGACACCATAGTTGAATGTCAAGAAAAACTTCGTATAAACACAAGTGTCATTCATTCGTGGAAGGCAATGCAATACTAATTTCTACATAATGGAGTCATTGCAGTGATGAGAACGGGAAGATGGCGTCAGAGGTGCTCTGAGTGATGCCCATCGACGACTGATTCCGCTTGGTGAATCGATGGTTAATACGCCTTTTATCTTCCGAGTTTTTGTGTAAAGATTTTAATTATATGTCTTCCTTGGCAAGTGATCCGAATCAATAAACTACTTTCACGATGTACATACTCCCACTAAAACTGATAGTTAATGGAGTATGTAGTCCCATTTTTCTAATCTCTTATGACCCGGGCATCTATATTATTATCATAACTAAAATGGGTATGAAATCGAAAGGGCAGGTAATTATTCACTTGAGGTTTATAAAATATTACGAAATGAAGAAGTGCATATATACCTACTATCTGTCTAAATATAATTCACATTTAGTATGATAGAAAGAAGAATTTATCGGATATGTATATAGCTAATTGTAATTGTTTTAATGTGATTAAAAAGAAGAATTTATAGGATATATATTTAGTCGTAAGTTGTATTTAATATGATGGAAAAGGAAAGTTAGAGACTATATATTGATTTGTAAATTGTATTTATTTTAACGAAAAGGGGAGAACTTACATTCTACACATATAATTGTAAGTTGCATATAATGTGATGGAATATAGGGATGTACATACTATGCATCAAAGTTTAGCATGCATGAATTAGTTGCTGAAAAGAATGTATTAGAAGCATGTGAACATTTAAATCTATGTAAAATTTTATAGATAACATTTGTAGTCACAACGTTTAGAGACCATGTGATAGTGTAAATGCATTAGGAACATTTGATCATTGAAATAATGAAGAAGATATTAATAGCATTGATGAACATCTATGGTTGCAACATCATTTCCTTGTGGACACTTATGAGTGTAATATTAAGGAACTATGTACTATTGAGGGAAGTTGAGAGTAATGTGTTGGTGATGTTAAGGGGAATCTAAATTATGTTAACGATAAGGGCATCAACTTATGCATGGCACTAAGAGTGTTATATCGCAAAATTTATAGACTAAACACCATTGAACGGATAGTATCAAAGTATATGAACGACTCAATAACACACCCCTGAATTTTATTTAGTGGGGATCAAGGTCCTTCAATGTGTTTTTATCTTTCAAAACTCACATGTTTGTAATAATTTATTTATACTCTTGCTGGTAGAATAAGTGAGGACATGAGCAACAATTGCGTTCACTTATTCTCAACCAAAAAAGAAAAAGAAAAAAAAAAAGGTCGCTACTCCAAGGAGACCCTACATTTGGTATTAGAGCCGGTCGAGCCTTGATCAGACCAGTAAAATTTAATATAACTTCCTCAATGACCAAGAATGGAATAGAATAAAATTTTATGTTTAAACACTATCATGAAAAGACGAAAGTTAATGAACCCTTCCGCGGAAATCAAAATCAAAACATGGGTCATCGTGGACGAAGGGGGAGAGGGGGAGCTGGGAGAGGGAAAGGTGTGCACCTTCCACCCGCATCGACTCCCACGATTACCCGCCCTGACTAGAGGAGTAGGATACCGTTTCTATTGGGGAAGTGGTTGATAAAATGAAGGACTTCCAACGTATGTCGGAAGCATTGATTTCTAGGACGTTGGATCGCGAGAATGGTAACTCGTAAACGACGATAGTACCGCATAATTCCCCACTAGTTAATGCACACCATGAGCTAGAGAAGATCATATTTCCAAAATTTTTTGAGATTCCACTAAAGGAACCGACGTCGAATCATGGTTGGAAAACATGACAAATGGTTTTTCTCAAGAGCATTTCGACAGTGTCGAAATTAACTCCGGCAGCATCCAAGGAGTGGATCCCAATTTAGGATATTGTGAAGTAGACTTAGGGGTATGCTCTACTATAGTGTTTTTTTATGCTACAGAATTGGGAACTTATTATCTCATCCTATGAATGGATTAAAGCTAGAGGCACATTCAACAGTAATGTATTGCCGAAGTAAGGAGTTAATATTTTATGATGACGAAGGTCACAAGAGAGCACTAATAGGAAGGAAAAGTAAAGTTTCCTTAAGAAAAAATTCTACAATGCAATTGAAGAAAAGTACAAGGAAAGGATTTCAACGTTATGAAGTGATAGCTATAATCAAGTAGGAGAATAAATTGGAAGTAGTCGACCACCCTCTATTTTCAAAATACTTGGATGTATTTCTAGGAACACTACCTGGTTTACCGCCGTAGCATGAAAAAGACTTCACTATTGAACTCAACCTAGAATAGAACCTATAGCTAGAACCCTTACCGAATGATGGTACCTGAGTTAAAAGAGTTGCAGATTCAACTTCTGAAATTGTTAGACTTGGGACTGATTAGACCTAGTGTATTTATAAATTTGATAAATGGAGTGTGTCGTCAGTACCTAGATGAGTTTGTATGAGTATTTACGGACGATATGCTGACCTAACCCAGGACACCGGAAGGAAGTTCGAAATGAAACTGGCCATTGTGGATTATAGAATATACTTAACAACATCGACTTAAATACAAAACATGGAATATGGTCGGAGATACTCATTAAGTATGATTTGACATAACCTATGAGAGGCGAACCTTGGACAAATTAACTGATGCACTCAATTGAAGGCCAAGGATACTCTTAGTGAAACCTATGGAGACCAACTTGAGAGACAAGATACTGACACTACAACAAAACAATACATGGTATAATGAAGTAAAAACATAATTAGAAAATGGAAAAGAGGATACCCAAGTATGAGGAATACTCCTTGATACAGACATATTACTGGGATATAACAACCGTATTGTTGTACAAGATAACGAAGAGATCCGAAATTTGGTATTGTTGAAGACTCACAAGAACAGTTTACATAACTCATCCCAGAATTAAAAAGATGTATGTGGATCTAAAGTTCTTACTAATGAGATTGTCATATTGCACGAACTACTGAAAAAGAAATAAGGATTATTGTTGCATTTATACTTTAGAAGAGTGCTCTATACTATTAATGGATTCATAAATTCATAGAGATATCTACATGGATTGACAGGAAAAGCTTCAAAATGGAAACCCTAATTATTATAACGCTATGGTTCTAAAAAAAAATTGCATATATATTTATATACACATCCAGTACTGAATCACCTAGTAAATAAGGTGTATGCATAAATTTGATGTAAAAGAATACATAGACATTTTAGAAAGAGAAGGGACGGATATTTATATACTCTTAAAGTATAGAAAGTGTAAAGATGATTTAGGATGGTTTGAAACTATGAAAAATGCTTATCATAAATTATGGGAGAAAACCTATGAAGAGGAGGATTAAGAATTTTATATATATTGATCTAAGTGAATTATATGACTACATACAAAATCGAGTTATGCGAGAGGGAATCACAATGTATGCGTAAGACGATTGCAAGTTTATAAAGGAGGAATGACATGATTAGGCGAATGTCATGGCCAGGTCACAGAACCTAGATTTATTTTTGTAATTTGTGGACAGGGAATGATATAATTATACAATTATAATTGGTGAAGTTTCAAGAATTACGACAATATATTAGTTGCTTCAAAAAGAAAATAATATATGCTTATGTAGTTACAGAATACATGTATTTTTTTTAATATTATATCTATAAGAAGGATGTTAGTCATGGGATGGTAAGTGTTACATATTAGACCTTATGAAACTCTTAATGAGGAAAGCACTAAACTTGAATTCAAAACCAACGAAATGGAAGGATCAACATAGGGTGAGGATCCTAGACAAAGAACGGAGAATGCAAATTTGGCGAAGGGAACAAACTTAATGATTTTTAGTTATCATCATACAAGGTTAACTAGAAAGACGCCAAAAGCCTCCTTTCGCCATTGCTTTGATAAAAAGTCGAGAGATTTAAACATACATGAAATTTGGAGAACAAGATATCGATGTTACTAGCATGAGCAACTGAGCCCCTTGACAAGGGCATGATGTTAATAATGAAAACAAATGAAAGGTTAAATTATGTACGTGAAGAATATCGCCAACACAGGACAGCTTTGAAAGGTGTTTGAAGTCGAATTCATTGGTGGATTATTGAGCAAAATATTGCTTGAGTACGGTACATAAAATTACTGATGAAATCAAAGGATGATGAAAAAAGACATGGATGTGAAAAGAAAGTGAAACTCACCTTGGAAGAACATTAAGACTTAACTTTGGGATGAAATTCTAGATAAGAGGGGGTGTATGTAATTCCCCTAGAATGACTTTAGACTCGAGGGAACTTGTCGATTGACCCAACAGAAGAATCCTTAATAAAATAATCCATTGAATGTTAAAGATGTTTGAACGATTGAGAAACACATGATGAATTATATAACAACAAAATGATAAACGAAAATGATGAAATGAATGATACTTATAGAATTGGATATTTTACTTGAAGTGATCAATGAATGCCTTCCTTGCTTAATGACTAGCAGATTTACGAAATATAGGATGTTTATGAACGAAATGAATATTTTGCTTAACGAATAGCATATTTATGAAATATATGATGGTTACGAATGAAATACATGTTTTGCTTAATGATTAGCAGATTTATGAAATGAATGAGAATTATGATTATGGACTGATTTACATGATGTATATTGATGATTTATGATGAGAAGCACTATTGATGGGTACTTTGAGAATATGTGCAACAACAGGTAATTTACCATAACCAACTGACTCACAAAGGAAATATATGGGCCGTAGAGTACGAATAAATCACACACGGAAGAACAAAGACGGTGTTGACTTCCTATAGATTCCATGCACGAGTTGAAAAGCACCTATCCACTTACTCAGGGGAGTGTGAATTTGTGCGAAGTGGACCATGACGGAATTGGTCACGTACAAGGTTAGGGGGCACACAATAAGAACCGACATACTGCTCAGTGCCATTAGTATCCGATAGAGTGTAGATGGAGGATTGAAGGTAACAAATTCTAAATCCCTACATGAAGTTCCCGCAAATCAGATGCAACGAAGAAATATTAACGGAAGGACCCAACGATGTGGTACCTTGTCGATAAATGGAAATGATGGATGAATGGACCCAATGATGTGGTACCATGTTGATAAAAATAAAATTAAGAACAAATGGACCCAACGATGTGGTACCTAGATCCAATACGAAAACAATTGATGAATATTATGTATTAAGCATGTAAGTTTGCATTTAGGCTATTTGCACATGAAATGATTATTAGTAATTAAAATAAGGGAGAATAGTTTTTTAGGAGCAAATAGTATACTAAACATTAACATATAACCAACTCCACTTGCACCCACAAAAATAAAAACAAGATTGAAGCATGAGGGGGGACAAACTTGAGTAAATCTAGGAATGTAGGTGCACTCTCTCAAGAATTAAACACATGGTTGGGTGAGGTAATTATATTCAAATATTTAAGAAATTAAGCATTTTTGCATGAATCGACATGTGTCGCAGAGAATTTTCCTATATAAGGAAGGAAAGAGGAAAGGGAAAGGACACCATATGGCTGGATGGTTATCGTAATGAGTGTAAGTCATTGATTTGCTTCTATTGGAGTTTGGAAAGGGATCTTGATGGGGGGGGATCCCACTTCTTTTCCCTATTTTATGTGTGTGATCTCTACGGCTCCATTGCTTGGGGATTCGGGAGGAAGAATATTACTCCCAGAACTGGTAGGGAGGTCAACCGAGGGGTCTCTTGGTAAATCATCAAGGCGGGAAGTGACTTGGATCAAACGCTACTTCAACATACCCTTCATCATACGACCAATATTCAAATTAGGTTTGAATATTTAAGTTTTATTTCTCTTTTTCCTTTGTTTGGATTATTGTGAATGAACATGTTAAAGATAATTTACGGGTACAATATTTGAGTTAATTAGATCCCATAATGGTTTAGAATGATATCAGCCTTATGCCTTGGGTTTAAACTGTTATATGATGTGCTTAAATATCATGGATCAACCCTACTGACGGAATCCCAAACTCCTTCACACTAACCATGAGAAATTGCAGATTTGAATCTGTGTATTGTTTATTGGAAAAATAGATTTCATGTTTTCATTATAAACCTATTAAATGATTCTAACATGTATTGCATTTAGATCTGGAGACCTCATGCGATGAGATCAGGCCTAGTTCTGGGTCCGATCGTTGAACATAATTAAATTGTATTACATATTTACTGGTTGAAAATCGTAGATAATTTCATTTATAGATCTGGATCTGGTCGTCGAACATAATTATATTGTATTACACATTTACTGGTTGAAAATCGTAGATAATTTCATTTATAGATCTGAATCTGGTAGTCGAACATAATTAAATTGTATTACATATTTACTGGTTGAAAATCGTAGATAATTTCATTTATATATCTCGATCTGGCCATCAAACATAATTAAATTGCATTACATATTTACTGGTTGAAAATCATAGATAATTTCATTTATAGATTTGAATCTGGTAGTCGAACAGAATTAAAATGTATTACATATTTGCTGGTTGAAAATTGTATATAATTTTATTTATAGATCTGAGTCTGGTAGTTGAACAAAATTAAATTGTATTACATATTTACTGGTTGAAAATCGAAGATAATTTCATTTATAGATGTGAATCTGGTCGTCGAACAAAATTAAATTGTATTACCTGTTTACTCGTTGAAAATCGTAGACAATTTCATTTATAGATCTGAATCTAGTCGTCGAATAGAACTAAATTGTTTTACATATTTACTGGTTGAAAATCGTAGATAATTTCATTTATAGATCTCAATTTGGTAGTCGAATAGAATTAAAATGTATTACATATTTTTATAGATCTGAGTTTAGTCGTTGAACATAATTAAATTTTATTACATATTTACTGGTTGAAAATCGTAGATAATATCATTTATAGATCTGAATCTGGTCGTTGAATAGAACTAAATTGTATTACATATTGACTGGTTGAATATCGTAGATAATTATATTTATAAATCTGAGTGTGGTCATTGAACAACTCTAAACGTATTTATATTTACTGGTTGAAAAATTGTATCAAATTGTATTTATGGGTGAATCCACGAATGTGGTTCACCATTTTTGGTGGATCGAAAGTCAAAAATTCATTTTTCGGAACCTCGATCGAGATAATTTCAAGCCCTCGATCGAGGTTTTATATGCTCGATCGAGGGTTTAAAACTACCTCGATCGAGGATGTTTTAAACCCTCGATCGAGGGTCTAGCCAAACCCTCGATCGAGGGTTTGGTTAGACCCTCAATTGAGGGTTTGTTCGAACCGTCCGAAAAAAAAGGTATCCGTGCGGTTGTGCGTTGATAGACCCTCGATCGAGCAAACACTCGATCGAGGGAATGTGAGAGAGAAAAAAAAAACAAAATAGGGCCCGTCCGACCCGACCGGCCCTGTTTTCGTGTTGGACAGAGACAGAGATAGAGCACAGTGAGCCGGGACCTCAACCGAGCACACGCCCGACCCACACGGCCGCTACAGTGACGCGACCTCCCCCACAGCAACACCATGTCATCTCTTCGACCAGGTGGGTGGAATTCCTACCATTCGTTTTGTTATTAAAAAATATATATATATATTTCTTATTTTATGTATAAATTTGTGTATTTTTATCAAATCTAAGTTTATTTTAGTTTTTTAGAAATGGTTAGGATGTACGCAATTAAACTAAACCGCCATTGAAATCAAACTTATTGAAAAAAAAACCATTTGATTTAACTAAAACAAAAACCTATTTCAAACCAAAACAAAAACCCATTTCAAACCAAAACAAAAACCAAATTTGAAATAGATTTAGGGTTTTAGATATTTGTCACTTATTTGTTTAAATTATTTAATTTAATTTTGTTTTTATATCAACCGGTAGCATTTCAGCCCGTAAATGCTACCAGTTTTATTTTAAAATGTGATTTTACAAGCCGAAATACTGCCCATTTTTTTTCAATCCTCCGAGAACGCCAAGAGGATTGAAAAAAAACCATTTGAACCTAAAACAGAAAACCATTTCAAAACAAAAACCAAAACTATTTTAAATTTGAAATACTTTTAGGATTTTAAATTTATTTTGCATTTGTTTGTTTAAAAATTATTTGGTATGTGAATTTGCAAGCAGAAATGCTGCCAATTTTTTTTCAATCCTCTGAGAACGCCAAGAAGATTAAAAAAAAAATCATATATTAATATTAATATTATAATATAAAAAATTTAAAAATAAATATTAATAAGATATATAATCATATATTGTTTATTAATTTTTACTTAGTTTATTTAAAAAAAAAATATTTAATAAATTAATAATATAATATTAAAAATTAAAAAATGAATATTAATAATATATAATCATATATTATTAATCATAACCATAACCATAACCAACTTGCCAAATTGTCCTAAATAGGATCTCCTCTCAGGCCATGAAAAGTATGTCCACAATGTGAGCATCAATGAAGATAAATTGGCCTGGAACCATAATGGATAGCTTGGAAAAATTCCCAACATCAGGTGGCCTAACGTCATTAGATGATCAGGTGGCCTAACATAACATTATTAATATTAAAATAGGAAACATTTTATAAATATGATAATATTAATATTGTTTACATTATTAAAAAAAACTATCAACAATTATTTATAAAAATAAAAATAAAATAAAGACATATTGTGGAGAGAAATTATCTTGTAGACAAGAAAATATCATAAAAAAATTAACACATAGTAAATTAAATTATTATTATTAAAATAAAATAAGAAATAATTTAAATTTATAATAAACTATAATGGTTTATATTTCAAATAATTACTTTAATTAAAGTTCATTATATTTAATAATGATTGCTTACGAATAGACTATGGTAAAATATTGTTAAGAGTTATTCTAATTAATCACAATTAATTATAATTAAATATGGTCTATGTGTTGATTATATGATTTTTATGATTAACTATGATTATGACTTTTATTTGACGTAAATATTCCATCCATGTCTAGGTTGGATATTTTGTGTCATAATTAAATATTTCTATGTATTGATTATATAATTTTTATGATTAACTATTATATTATGACTTTTATTTGACGTAAATATTCCATCCATGTCTAGGTTTGATATTTTGTGTCAATCATATATAATATTGAGATCTTTTACCTATTATATATAGATGAAATTAATAAAAAAAAATAATCATAAAAACAATAACATTTCTTTAAATGAAATTAGTAAAATAAAAAACTTAACATAAGATAATAACATTTTTCTTTTAATTCTTTACATAATCCTAATTTATCTAGATTTAATAATAATAATTTTAATAATATAATAATTAAAAATTATATTTATAATATTTTTTAATTTTCATTATAAATAAAAATGATATTAATCTAGTTTTGTTTTTTTTAATAAAATATCATATTATTATATCAAAAAGAGTACATGGCTTCATTACATTGGCCTTTGTTAGTGTTTAGACAGCACAACAATCAGATTTTCAATAACTTCCCTTCCCCCACCATACATCAACTTGAGAAAAAGGATGAATTTACTACAGACACATAAAAACTGCCATTTTTTCTTCATACACCGATTCCTTAAATTGAAACCTATACTACTATTAGCCAAGGAACAACCAAGACACAGATAAACCTGACCCAAATTACAAAAAGATTGAGGAACCATAGGAGCTATTCAAACGACCTTTGATGAACTCGCACCGATGGAAGGACGTGACCCTCGCAACTCGTTAATATTTCCTTCTCCCGCACATGCCCTATCTCAAGAGGTGTCGTCCGCCACAGCCTGGCCTCCCTTGCCCGTGATCTTCACCAAACCAGTCACACCCGTAGAGGTAATACCAGATCACCAGATCCTAGAGTAGGGGGTCGATAGAAATGTATCCCCATCTTGCTAGCCATTATGTCGATTTTCTTGTACATTAGTTGACAATCTCTATTATGTTCTTTCCAAGCCCGCGCTAGCTCCTTGTCACCAATTTCCTTGTTCGCAACTTCACTCGTTCCATGAGGACATGGGAGAGAAGCCCCTTTGTATCCCAGTAGGTCGCCATGAGCCTGTCGTAGGATTCCATCCCGCCAACAGTTGTCCTTGGGTCTTGCACCCATTCTGTCACCTCCTCTCTAACTTACTCAATCTTGAGGGATTCTTTCTCGAAAGAAACAAGCCACTTGACAGACCCGCCTTTGCTCTCGAGTCACCCTCGGGGATTTTCTTCCTTAACCTTCCTTCCTCTCTTCATAGCCTTAATCCCCCTAGGATCCATGACGACCTTCCAAGAGGTT
Organism: Larix kaempferi; assembly: GCA_027924585.1. Lineage (NCBI taxonomy): Eukaryota > Viridiplantae > Streptophyta > Pinopsida > Pinales > Pinaceae > Larix > Larix kaempferi. The sequence continues at coordinate 9,305,111 of BSBM01000305.1, forward strand.
TCCCAATATTCCTTACATAGGAATTCTAAAACTAAGCACCGTAAAAGCTTTAGGACGTCGAATAAGCTAGGAAATTTGCATGCCGATCCCGTCTTTCCTTCCTCATGTATAGCCTTGTCACCACTCCGATCCTTAATTTCTTTCATTATAGTTATGTCCTGTCCATCAAGTCGCAGATTATCCCTGGCTTCAATGCACTATTTCTATTAGATTGTGTCCTTTGGACGAGGATGCGGTTGCATTCCTTCCTCCTCATTATTCTCGCGGCAGGGTAAATGCTCATTCAATTAAGCATTGATTTCCTTAGTACTTGTATCATTGACATGAGTGGGGCTATTTTATTCCAGGAACCTTCCTTTCACTCGATGGTTGAGGATCAATAGGAGCAAACTCTATTCCAGTGGTGGCCTTAAATTTGAATTAGAATTGAAATTGAATTTGGAATTACATTTGAAATTTGAAATTGAAATTGAAATTTGAATTTGAATTTGAATTTGAATTGAATTTGAATTTGAAATGTGAAAATTGAAATAGAATTTGAAATTTGAATTGAATTTAAAATTGAAATTGAAATGTGAAATTTGGAATAGAATTTGAAATTGAAATTGAAATGTGAAATTTGGAATAGAATTTGAAATTTGAATTGAATTTGAATTTGAAATTGAAATGTGAAATTTGGAATAAGATTTGAAATTGAAATGTGAAATTTGGAATAGAATTTGAAAGAAAATTAGAATTAGAAATTAAAATGTGATGCAGATAGTCCTCAAGAGAGAGATTCGGTGCTTCGTGCTCCGCAAAGCACGAGAGGATCTGACATCGTCTGACAGGGCGGCCATCAGCAATGCTCCTGTTCACCGAGGAGTGATGCCAGGCCGGGGTCGACTGCCACTGGTGGCAGCAGCAGGAGAGATAGTGTGTCGGTTCATCCCGATGACATACATGCGGATCCCCAGGAGGAGGATGTGCAACAAGACACAAGTGCATCAAGTGTGTATTTTTTGTTAGCACATTTTCAGTAAATTTTTAGTATATAATGCATTGAATTTCAGCTGCAAGTTATAATATATATCTTTAGTAACATTTGTGTTTTGGTTTGGATCGCAGGTGCCCCATCATGGGGATCGTACGATGATGAGGTTGCACAGATCACTCTCGCTGACATCATTTCCTAGTGAGAGTGGGTGATCTCATGTGTGAGCACTTTGAGGGAGGATTATCCCACACGACGATCTTTGTCGATGATGTTATCAGTGATTGATGAGATGTTGACTCTCTACAGGAGGGTAAGACCTCTTAGTGACATTTGGCGACATTCATGCCAGAGGAGGAGAGATGGTGTCATTGGGATCCACAAATGGGAGGATGTCAAAGTCGCCATAAGAGGGCATGACATCAAGGGTGCTTTATTTGACATCCCTTGTGACCGCGCCCTCGGTTAACCGCTTAGACTCAGGGATTTTAAGTTGGAGGTCGCTGCACCACATATATATGATAGATTCGTGGGAGCGTGGGGCATGTTCCCCCACCATGACCAGGTCCCATTGTACTTTGCAAAACATGTTTATGCAGAGTTTGTTTTGGAAATGGACCCGGATTACACTGGCACAGGGTCCCAGTTCTCTGGGGCTGGTAGGGGACACTCCTACCAACATCTTGGAGCTCGGAGAGACCTTGCCTTCGTGCCACCCACTCCGAGGTTGATACTGCTTCCAGATAGGGAGGTTATGAGGTCGGGGGATGTGGCACAATCATCCGAGCTTGCTGCAGAGGCTAGAGATAACCTTGCAGACTCGTTGTTCACTGCCTTGGGCAGTGTTGCTGTTTCTACGCATGGAGAGGCATCTAGACCACCCCCTCCACCTGCAGAGCCAGAGATAGAGCATGTCTCTAGTGACATGCTTAGGGGTTTCGATCGCGAGACCCTATTGAGGTATGCTGAGTCAATGCGAGATGCATACTTTCAGTTATATCGTAGATGCGTCACTACACGACAGGTATACTTTTGTACAATTATGTATATATGTTCTTCATGTTACATCATATCAATGTCGCAAATTGAATGGTCAATAATACTTAAGGGAGTTGTATTCTATTGATCCATGCAGGGGACCCCATTCATGGATCAACTCTTTGCTAGCGAGCCATCTATTGGTTCGCCAGTCGGGGTAAGTTATAATTTATGTTCCAATTTAATTTGTGTTTGAATATTATTTCTCAGTTTAAATCATTTGTGTTTTATTTCTTAATTTTCGAGATTTATGTTGTAGATTTTAACTTCAAATCAATTTCAAATTGTATAGGGCAACAAAAAGGCGGTAGATCCTGATTATGTATATGAGGACTGCGAAGGTTCTGACGAGCCGGGTCCAGAGACACATGTGAGTTTTAATTTATGTTCCAATTCATGTTATTTAGTCACATTTAGTAATTGATTTTTGTACTTTATGTTTCAATTTTTTACGGATAGCTTTTAAATCATGTTAAATTTAGTTTTAATTTTTAATAAATCTAACTTATTACATGTAATGGCATATTACATAGGCATCGCAACAGGAGGGTGTCAGTGCTGCATTGGATTTCACACGTAATTGGGATGTACCTCTAGTACATTATCCTGATGAAGGGCCATCTACCCGTATTCCTACCCAGATCCCAGATATCACCATTGACACGACGGATATGGCACAATTCCTTGAGGGTTTAGAGTCTCAAAGACATCAGCGGGCTGTTGCACGGGAGGGTAGTCAAAGGGACGATCATAGGCCTCGTGGGGGTAGTGGCCGATGAGTTGATGACCTATACATTTCCATGTTTTGGATATTTTCATATTTTATATATTTTCATGTTTTGGATGATCTATATATACGTTATCATGTTTTGGACGTTGGACTTTTATCATATATGGACTTTGGATATGGACTTTTGGATATTTTGTATATTTTATCATATTGATGTTTTCATGTGTATTTTGTATATGATTTGAAATCGATTGTTTTTTATATTAGATCTGGACATAGTTATTATAGTTACAAATTTATGTTTTGTCGTTTCAAATGCAAATTTAATGTGTAGTTACAATTTAGTTCAATTTAAAGTGCAAATTTCGACTACATTAGAGTTCACATCTTCCAAAATTTAGAATTGAATACATACATTACGTTTTAAAATTGAAATTACAATTCCAATTCAACCACAATGTAAAATTTCCAATTTAATGTGTAATTTCAATTCCAATTCAATTGCAATTTAAAATAAAAAACTGGAAATTGAAATTGACATTTTGCATTATGTTGTCTACACATTACAATTCACTTACAGTTTCCACATTCCAATTCAATTACATGGAAAATTTAATGTGTAATTTCAATTGAAAATTCAATGTGTTGTTGTATATAAGAATGTTTTTGTCCATTGAGAGTGTGAAATATCCCCTGAGACAAAATTATATAATTACAAGTTATATAGTATGTAGGTAATCTTTGTGTTATTTTTTTTAAGTGTGTGCTCTAATCTAAAGTCATAAATGTATGGTTTGTTTTCTTGGCAATGGGCATAACCACCTAGTTAATATAAGAAATGGAAATATGTTGATAGCAGATGCTTGTACAACTATGGTAGAAACTATGCTTGTACAACTATTTCAGATGATTTATGTATTGATGAAAAATGGAGATAATGGCACCATTTGATCCAACTAGGTAAGTTGCATATATGAAGGCATGTACAAGTTATTACCTTTCCATGTACTATGCTTGTATGTTGAATGTTCACATCAACATGTACAAAATAACTTTTAAATTGAATGTGAGTATGTAAAGTTAATGGATGCTTACATCAACAAACAAAATAATGTTTTGTGAGACTATGCTTCCCAACTACTTATGACAAAACCTTACAAATCATTTTCATGATATGGACGAACATTCATTATGTGAATTATAACAAGTGTCAAGCAAAGGGATTTTCAACCACCAAATCACCATAGCTAAATGTCACCCACGAATGTAAAAATTCTACTAGCAAGGTCAATATAATTATTAATCAATTGCTTTGGAAGGAAACCAAATTGAAGGAGTGTTTTGGTGCCCTTCATTTCCCTTAGTAAGAAAAATTAAAAACTATGGATTGATTGCGGTCATGTCACAAAAAATATAGCTAAGGAAGAGTCACATATATACCACACATGGGTATGTATGAGACCTCTGGTTGAAGCTTCAATGATAGACTATGAACAATAAAGGGAAACACAATAGTCCTAAATAGCAAAATTTCTAGGTTATCGATACAAGAATGTGTGGTCCAAACAATAATTATAATGCCCAAAATTTTATAAATTCATATATTAAAGAATGTTGCGCAAAATGGTAATCGATCACCAAATTCAAGTTCAAGGTAAGTGACAACATTGAGTATCTATTATATAGAGCATTGTCACATATGAATACAAGGGACATAGAACCTAAAACCTATCAATTATTTAGTGACCTAAAACCTAAAATACATAAGTTTATTGATTTTGGTTTAATCTAGAAATTATAATGTATAAAATTTTGCAAGTTTGGAATCAAAATTTAAAATTAGAATACATTGTACAATTCAAAATTTAAATTTCGCCATTCCACATTGTATAGATGTATTTTAAATTCTCAATTACATTACAATTGTATTTGAAATCAAAATCTAAAATTAGAACTTGCACATGTTCAAGTGAATTCACATTGGAGCACCATGACCCAAATTTCACAAAAGCCTCCAATCTGGTATTTGTATTCTTGACATTAAGCATAGATACAAAATACATTTATAAAACAACCTCCACAAAAATCTCCAAAAAAATATTACACAAGACAACATGAAAACTTCTGACATGTATGCAAGTGGCATACATGTAACTCATTCATCTGGCCAATGGGTTATAGGAATGCAAGTCTCCATAATACGATCATGGTCAGCTTCTGTCATCTTCCATCTCTTTGGATCACCTCTCTTCACCTTGATTTCTGTTAGAGGTATCCGAGCTCCAACCACCAAATGATTGTATTGACATGATATATATCCAGGCATAAAATCTCTATAAATAATGTGAGCACCCTGTTTTTTCACTTTTTCAAACAAGTGTCCCATTACAACCATGTATCCAACCTGGTATGTGAAGTCCCCATCTTGGTAGGGTCGCAACAATCTACTCTTTATTTGCGTGCACCACATCAAATAGTATGCAACATTTTCTTGGTTGTGGACAGGTGCAATGACAATGAATACATCACCTGTAAGATACATTACAAATATTATTCAAATGTCCTATTTTCAAATTTGTACAACATTTGTATATGTGTAAGATATAATGAACTAATTAACTTAATGAAGACTCTTATACCTTCCCTAACCATATCAAAAACTCGATCATGATCTAATGAGACCATTGCCTCTTCAGTGTGCATCTCTTGCCATGTTGGAATTGGATGTGGGCTCTTTGGATTAAGAGATACATATTTCCATGGTTTGACATATAAATCATTTTCACAGTGATCAATCCCGCATCCATTTGCATCAATGCAAAAATCGCAAAAGCAGGCATACTTCCTGGTTTCAATGGAAAATACCCCATATCTTTACTTCGAATAGAATGCAATTCCCTCGTACCAAGGATGGTGTCACAATACCATGGAATGGATCTATTAACATCTCCAAGGGAAACATCCCAGAAGAACCTGCATGGAATTCAATTTGTCATATGTAAATTCCTATCGAGTACATGTGTTCTTTTGGAAATGTTGATATTGAATGTTATTATCTTATTAATTGAGTTTGGAGTTTATTACTTGCACACCGGCCTTGCTTGTTCGCGACCTTGATGTCCCAAATGACGTGTGCACCAATCAACTAATTCAGTGGAGCATTTGAGTCGGGTTGCACCATGACTCATCTGGTACCTCCGAAGTGCTCATTTCACACATGCACCTGCGCCATCATGTTCACCCTTCCCATGCCCTGTCTCAAAAAAGCTTCAGGTGTGTCGAATTTCTGTTTTTTTGTGCAGGCGACTCAACCAATAAAATGAGCATGCCGATTTGAATTGCCCTACACACCCATCTGACCAAATCCAGTGTTTAGTAAATGATATGCCTCTCTGCCTGAATGAATCATAAATCAACCCAAAGCAGTGTTGAACGAACAATGTGTCATGCTCACGATCATCACTAACATAAAAATGGTACTCCTTGATCGCTTCACATGACTGGGGAGTGCTATCCCTACCATCAATGTTTTCCTGAGCATGTCTGTACAACACATGTACGAAGATAGACACCTGGTCGGAGTGATAGTACTTACTCTATATCTCTGTCTGAGGAGCAAAGGTGTAGTTCTCCGCAAAGTCTACCACTGATAAGATTTTGCCTAGCTCAAATACCTCAGGGGAATGTTTGAATTCTGAAGCTTGCCACCTGAACCTATGGGAGTACTTTATGTATTTATAAATCTGACTTTGAAACTTCTCCATGAAATCTGAAACATGAATCTCATTATCGAGCAAGTCGATCCTCTTGGATGGCACAGATGAAGAAGGTGTTGGATTCATGGTGACGTACTCATACCTCTTCCACCTAACGGTGATATCTGACAATCCATGGTGTGTTGGATCGATAGGAAAGTTCCTATGGAACAATGTCAAATCACCGCATTCATGGCATTTTATCCCACCTACACACCTCTTATTGAAAAATACATGTTCAGGATTCCTGTTGCATAGTATCATACAAATAAAATCTCGCACTGTGTGAAGAGATAGTACACCGTTCTAGTTCTTTTTGCAAAAATCCAGAAATGTGTCATAGTATAGTTGAAATTCAACGTGGTACCGATAGCAACAAGTGTCGCGAATCGTATTCGGCCTAATATACCATAGTTTCAATTTGTTGAACATGCTAAATGATATTTGAACACCAAGATTGGTTTCTTGGAATTCCTCGTAAAGTGCAACTCCTGTCATCTCCATCACATGCTTATAGTGCTCCTGATAAATGCCTCTGGATAAATGTTGTCGCAGGACATGCTTTCGATCTGGAATAGCATGAGAATGACTATCCCAAAACTCCATCACCTTCTCTCTAATGCCTGTTGCCATCCTATCTTGATAGGTTTCCATACAAATAAGAGCCCAGCAAGCAGCTTCATCACTTTCATCTATCCGGACCCTGAATTTAGTATATTTGAGCAATGTTCTTTTTGAAACATTGAGCAATGATGCCATTGTTGATACCATTCGATTTCTTGAGGTGCTTTGTGCCACAACAGCCGTTGTAATTTCCTTACGAGCAAATCGGGTATCATTGTTTCTTGATTTTCCAAATGAAGATAATGTAGTTCTTACATTTTCTATTACATTCTGGCATGTCTTTTTTGTTTTAACATCTTGAAAACTCAACAACTTTGTGGCACATTTCAATTTTTTGTGTTTTATCAACCCATGTAGGATTTGAGCTTGTGCCATCGTTGAATTTTGTTCAAAATATGACTTGATTATGTTATTGACATGCTCTCTAACTCTCTGACCAGGGATCGAGTTCCCAATCTCTTCTTGTGCAAAAACAACTGCACAATCCTCTAGAAAATTTCCACCCCTTCCAACCCCACTGCAACTCCCAATTATATTTTCAATGTGAGAGGGAAAGGTGTCATGTGATGGCTGATCAGGATCATGAGGGGGCACAGGGTCATGTGATTCTTGATCACCATGATATGATGTCTAACCATAATCTCTCCTTGCGTAACATGTAAATTAAAACAAACTGAAAATTGGTTACTTCATAGTTGTGCATTGAACTTTAAAATAGCCAGTAGCTTGAAATTTGATGTGGAAATTGAAAAATTGAAAATTGCATGTGAATTGAATTTTCCAACTAATACATTTAGCTTTAGAATTGTTCTAAGTAAAAATCGAAATTGCTAGTAACTTGAAATTTGAAATTGCTCAAGTAACTTGAAATTGCTAGTAACTTGAAATTTCAAATTGCTCAAGTGATACGAACTGTTACACAAAAACCCCAAGGTGTTAGTGAAGGCCGCCCACTAGGATCTTAACCTCTGCATTGTATGAGCCCCAAACGAACACTGCAATGCCGACGTTGGATCTGAAATGGCGCGGAAGTGATCGACAACAGTTCAGCTGAAAATAAATATGGACCCCAGGTATATTAGGCTTCCTAACAATTCAGGTGTTTCACTCGGCCACCAATGTTGTCTGACGACTTGCGTATTGGGGCAGTACCTCTCACTCCACAGCTTAGGTAAAACTAATAACTGCTTGGCCACAAACGACAGCTCTTGATTTACCTCACGGGTGGAAACTAGTCAATCAGGTAGGGGTCGTTGCCCTTTTCGCTGGCAGATCCTCTCAATGGGCCAGCTACTTTGGGGTTCCTGTGGTACTCCTCACAATGAGTTTTAGGGCTTATGCCCAAGTACTACCCACAGTTAAGCGGACAGAGATTATTCCCAGATCCGAACTTGCAACAGATGCAAAATTTGTAGTAACTTGTACATTTAACTTTAAAATTGCTAGTAATTTGAAAATCAACTATATATATTTAAGTCAAGACAATTATTAATAACTTGATAAAAATTATTGTGGGCATAAAAATTAATATCATTTACAATCATCACATTATATAATTGTGGGCAAATTTTTTTTATGCAATTTATGTCCATTTTACTTTTATATTACAAGAAAAATGTTATTTTAACTTTATGGTATAATTTATAAATAAATAAATATTTAAAATACAAGTTGCAAATCACCATGCAAAGAATAAATGATTACAACACTTCTACCCTAAAATTTCAAGGACAACATCATGCATCCCATGTTGTATATAAGTGAAATAAAAATTTGAGATTGATTTTCTACCCATCATAACATACCTATTATATTCTAAATGTGGGGAAAAAAACATTGATTTAGAGATGAATACTATATTTAATTAAAAACATTGTAGTGATATGATAGAGGGGAAATTCATAATTTTTAATGCAAAATAACATTTTCATTAGTTGATGATTTTACAATTTCAACAATAGATATTTAAATGGAAATTGTAATTTTATCATAAATTGCAATTTAAGGATTTTTTATCAATAATGCTTCACATATCAATGCAAGGTTGCAAACATTGCAAATTTAATTATTTCCAATTTGTCCTAACAAAATATATGGTTCTAATCATTAATCTTATCATGGTAATATGTCATATTATGCAAATAAAAATATATGTGATAGATGATTTTTTTTTTAAAGTAAACATTATAATTAAATAGCTCTTTGAACATTCATTTGTATTCAAATATTCATTACTATGAAAATATTTCCAACCACCATAACAATGAAAATATTCATTCATTTGTTTTCAAATTGAATAAATTCTAACTAATACATAACTATCAAACATGCAAATTTCAAAATATTCATTCATTTGTTTTGAAATCAAATTTTCTAACAAAACAAGAATTGAAATTACATTTAACTTGAAATTGTTAGTAACTTAAAAAATTACAATTAGTTAAATATGTACAATTTAACTTGAAAATATAGTGTCTAAGTGTACATTAACTTTGAAAATTATTCTAATAACATTGAAATTGTTAATAAAGTTTAGAAATTTCAAAAAAGTTAATATGTACATACATTTTAACTTGAAAATAGAATCTAAGTGTACATTTCATTTGAAAATTGTTGGACAATAAAATTGAAAAATGTTAGCAAATTTTGAAATAATTTGAAAATTGTTTTAAAGCAACTTTGAAGCATAATTTGAAAATTGTTAGCAACTTTGAAATAATTTGAAAATAGTTAAAAATATGTTCATATCTTAACATGAAAATAGAATATAAATTTACATGTTTCATTTGAAAATTGTTCTAATTTAAGTTTGGTTTAAAGCCACTTGAAAATTGTTCATTTAACATAAAAATTGTTGCAAACTTTGAAATTTAAATAACAAATTGATGAAATAAATAAGAATATAAGTACAAATAGATATGAAACAAATTAAATTATGAAATTTAGTTAGATTTATTGAAAAATTGTTACTAATTTTCTAAATTATGTAGCATGATATTTAAATTATGATAGCATGTAATTCAATAATTTACCTTGGTTGTCCTCCATTGGAATTTGTTGCACCAAATGTGCATCTTCTTCTTCTCTCAACCTTGCTCTTTGTTGTCTCATTCGTTCTCTATTGTACTCACGTTCTTGATTGGCATTTTGTTGTCTAGCATGTTTTTTTTGTCTTTTTTTTTATTCCCCATCAATATACAATGAAAACAAACAATTTTTTTTTCAAAATGTTATAAGAAACAACAATATGTTAGTATGAAATCTTGAAATATGCCTACAAATATCTTACGTGAATCAATTTACAATGAAAACAAACAATTTTTTTTTCAAATTATTATAACAATAAAATGAAATCTTGAATTATGCCTACAAAGATATCTTACATGTCTAATGAGGTCTAATTCAACAATATGAAAATGACAAACCTCTAATTCAACAAGATTAAATTGTTAAATCTCTAATGAAAAAAAAAACCAGAAAGGAAATAAATTGTATTTTGTGAATCCTTCTTTGTTAATTATATATAGGTTTGTTGTTTTTCGGAGGGAAGGGTAGTTGGAAACATTAATTGTTTCCAACTCCTTTCGCGGTTTCGCCTTGGCTACCTTATTTTTTTTTACACAGTCAAACCCTCGATCGAGCCTTTTTGATAGACGCTCGATCGAGCAAATACCTCGATCGAGGGTTTAACAAGACCTCGATCGAGGTTTTATTAAACCCTCGATCGAGGTATCATTAAACCCTCAATCGAGGTTTTGTTAAGCCCTTGATCGAGGTTTTTGAAAGAGCTCGATCGAGCAAATAGCTCGATCGAGGGCTTAAAATCCAGGTCGAAAGCCCCTTTCTCAGTAGAATGGAATGTTTGTCTGCCTTCCACAGAGTTGAACTATGGCATTAAATGCTTATTAATGAGCGGACTTGAAACCATTGGATTCGTCAACGAATCATGTATCCAGATATATAAAATTTACGAATTTTTATCTTCATATGTCTGTTGTTTTTAATTTTCTACTAAAACTTGCCCTAAAAAACATGTCGACAACTTCGATTGAGCTCAAAGATAAATTCACAACATTCAAAATACACATCCAAAAAATTTGAAAAAATACACAAGCCCCACATAAACGCGTCCTCTTTAAAAGGGTAGTTTTAGTTTTGCAAATTATGTAAAAAATCATAAGATTTCGTGCACGCACACACATGTGTGCAAAATGCGACTTAAATATACATTGGTAACTTTCAAAAATTAATAATAAATATAATTTTTCGAGAAAAATTAAAAGAAAAATATGTAAGCCCCAGTGCACTCTGTCTAGATCATGTTCATATATTTCATTTTTTAAAATTATTATTTTAACATTAATTTATTGTGCACGTACACAGACTACTTGTTAATTGCTCTTCAAATTTATAAGTACACATGTTTCATTAAATGAAAATTCTACACGATATATGGCATCGGTATATTTCGAAAAAAATATCATTGGAAAGCCAACATAATTCTTTACATTTTATTTTTCAACCGCATGTCAAAATTCGTAAGGCAAGTATGAGTTTGAGGGCTTCAATTTAATACATGGGTAAAATTTCCGTTTTTCACCGTCATATTTGGCCAAAAAGAGTTACCCATATTCATGGAATCACCCTTATAATTCTGAGTTTGGGTGTTGAGCAGAGTGTAAATCATAACCCTATTTTTCTGAGCATTGATCTATACGACCATTTTTCTGCGACGGAGTCCAATTTCTAAAGTCTTGATTTCGGATTTCAATCCTTTTACTTATCTTTTGAGTATCGATATATATTCCCTTCGCCTGAGACTTCATTACCGAATAGATGGATCCGAATTCATAATCTCTGATTACTGATTTTGAATATTTATATACTGAGCATAGATTTATTAATCCATTCTCCTATGACTTCATTACTAAAAGAATGAGATTGGAATGATAATTATGTTATCCTTGATACCAATAATCATCCTCCATTATTAGGTCCCTTTAGGTAAACTTTTGATGGATATCAGTCGATTGAGTAACCGCGAGAATCATCATTCACATCACTAGAATTATGGCGTAAGATCTGTTTATCTCAAAACCGTCGAGTTGTGAGTCTATTCATCAGACCACTATAAATTATAAGTCAAAATTTTGGTTCCGTGATAATCGCTCCCATTCCCTAAAAAGCGGCAAAATTAACGTTATGTTCATCTATCCATGCTATTCTCGAATCTTGATCTATCCACCACTGTTCGATATACTATGGATCTGATATATATCAAGTTCCTCTTATAACTGTAATGTTCTTTTCTTCTGTGGATTTCGAGTGGACCCAAGAATTGCTTGTGACACCGTAGTTGAATGTCAAGAAAAACTTCATATAAACACAAGTGCCATTCATTCGTGGAAGGAAACGCAATACTAATTTCTACCGAGTGGAGTCGCTGCAGTGATGAGAATGGTCAGATGGTGTCATAGGTGCTCTGAGTGATGCCCATTGGTGATTGATTCCACTTGGTGAATCGATGGTTAATACGCCTTTTATCTTTCGAGTTTTTGTGTTAAGATTTTAATTATATGTATTCCCTGGAATGTGATCCGAATCAATAACTACTTCCACAATGTACATACTCCCACTAAAACTGATCTCCCATTTTTCTAATCTCTTATGACCCCGACATCTATATTACGATCATAACTAAAATGGGTATGAAATCGGAAGGGTAGGTAATTGTTCATTTTTTCATCATTGAACATTGTTATTTTATTATTATTCACCTTATTCATACAAATGTTGAAGTGACATTCTTGATAAAACATATACATATATATAATAATGATCATTTAAAATTTTGATGTAGTGAGGAGCATCATAAATCCATCTTTACTTCATATTTATCAATATTTATCAATTACTCATAGGAATCAAATCACTTGAAGTGTAAACCTTTTTTCAAAGTTTACACTTAAAAAAGTTTGCACTTTAAAAAATTTGATTTTTCCTAATACTAATATATCCAAAGTTAAAATACATTTTAACTAACTATTATAATTGAACATAGCACATTATCCTCATCATATCATTATTATTTTGTTTAGTTGTGTTGTTTGAGGGTTGTGTATATCTATTAATAACTCCAAAGTATTAAATAAATTTAACCTCTAAACTAATTTCTAAAATTAATTATAACTCTATTATAATTAAATGATTAATTAAATAATTAAAAAATTAAATATCTATAATAATAAAAATATTTTTCTCCATAATACATATTATGAACGTAACTTTATTAAGTATCATTTCGTGAGTTGTTATAAGTTTAAAAATATAAAATATCATGTAATACATAGTCAATGAGTTGAAACAATCTCATTATTAAAATTATAATGATTACAAATATGAAAATAATAAATAATTCCAATCGACTATTTTAATTCGCACTTAATGTAAAACGAGTTATTACTAGCACCCCTTGAGGAGCAAAAATGAACGTCGATAGGAAAAGAGGAAAGTTAGAAGGAACAAAAACATAGGCACAGGAAATGAAGGATACTGGTAGGAAAAGAGCAAAGTTTGTAACAATCTCAGATTACAAAGACATAGGCACTCAACCCATAACAAAAAATAATGTTAAGTTCAGCAACACAGTGAGCCAACTACAATTGTTTTTCTCACAATCTCTGTAGTAGTAATCTCAACACTATAGATTAATACTATATCTGGAATATATAAGCAATTTGAAAAAATATTTCTGTAATAATATCAATGAAAACAATGATTATAATAGCTCCTAAACTGCACAAACTACTTGTTCTTCGTTATGCTTGCTTCAAGAATCAAAGATACAGTGGGGAACCCAAATATGTTTCTTTCTTCTCATTGAGGATTTCAAGTCCACAATAAAAACTTTACATCCTTCTCAACCATGTAAAGGCGAACAAACCTGTCACTACATTCAAACTAATCTTCTAAAAATTACTAATAAACCAAGGAAAGTAACTGGGTATCAATGACTCTCACCGCATCAAAGATTCACACGTATTTTGACAATATAGATAGTTGACAATAAAGCACAATAAAAATGCAGACTTACAACACAATAGGAGTGGTGAATCTTCGTTATGCTTGATTCAAGAATGAAGATACAGTGGGAAACCCATATATGTTTCTTTCTTCTTATTGAGGATTTCAAGTCCACAATAAAAACTTTACATGCTTCTCAATCATGTAAAGGCGAACAGACCAGTCACTATATGAATTAATCTTCTGAAAATTACTTAATAAACCAAGGAAAGTAATTGGTTATCAATGACTCTCACCACATCAAGGATTCACACGTCTTCTGACAATATAGATAGTTCACAACAAAGCACAATAAAATGCAGACTAACAACACAATAGGAGTGGTCGTAGCTCTCAATATAAAGGTTGTATTTATTCAATGTGGAGGTAGATGAGGAGAGGTCGCTTTGCTTGGCTGCTTTGTTTTTACGAATGTCAAAGAGAGTACACAGTTTACAAATCAGCTGAGATTAATATTTATATCACTACTGCTTCAGATAATCCATTATGAGCTTAGCTTGAAAAGCCATTGCCAACAAGGAAACTAAAGAGCATTGAACTAAAAAAGTAGTAAAATATAGCACTGTTACAAAAGTATGAACAAACATTTAGGTTTTTTAGAGAAAAGGAATCCCAATAATATCCATTGAAAAGTACACATTACATATAAACATTTCTGCAATAGTTTCCAAGAAGGGAAATTTGTTTTCATTGAAAAAGAAGAATAGATGAAAAACAAAAAGGGTTGGTTCACCACTATATAGCCTTGGAAGAGTTTGTTATCTAATGAAACTGAAAAACTGAGAATAGTAGGCAAAGTTTTCATTTGAGTGTTGTACATATGAGAAGATACAAATGATATTTAAAATTAAAATCAGTTGGAGGCTTCTAAATTGGAAATATAGTCTTCCCATGCAGTAGCTTCTTCAGTTATGATATTATATTTTCCTACAGGATATGTGCGTGTGCGTGCGCACGCACGTGCACGCAACCTCATCAATACCTAACCACCGAGTTCTAAACAAGGAGTGGTCTTGAATTAGTTACATTATTGTCAGAAAATATATGAACCATAGTGAACTTATACAACTTTAAGAAAACCCATCTCAATGAACAATTAAGATATAATTAAGAAAACACATATGCCAAGGTTATATCCCAAACTACTCCAACATGTTTTCAAAACCCCAAAAGGAGTGTGATCTCATAGCCACCTATTTTGTGGATGATGTAGTTGCTTTTATTTTGTATTTTTTTCTTGTTTTGAGGATGATATAATGTATTGAACAATTTGACCCTCTACACCTTCATATTTTGCTATTGCATACTTGGTTTCTATCACCACTACTATATTGTGGCTTTTCAATAAGCTTTTTTAGCATCCTCTTTTGTATAAATTGGAAATCTTGAAATATCAAATTCGCAACTGTTACTTTAATTTAACACACTTCTTGCATCTATTTTACATCTTAGGGCATCTTGTTTTGTGTCAAATTCTTTATTCTAGTGTCCATTATTGTATCTTCTTGCATCCTTTATTATGTCTATGTGATGTCATTTTTGTATCCTTATTTTTCTAGTTTTGCTTTGGGATAGGGCATCGGGGTTAAGAGTTAGGATTTGTGGTTGATAGGTTAGGTGGTTAGGTTTGTGGTCTAAGTGGGGTATGTATGTCAGGTAGGTTAGGTAAGTTAGAAAGATAAGTAGGATAATTGGGTCTGTGGGTTAGTTGGCTTAGGTTAATTAGCTTTTGGTAGCTTATGCCATAGTAGATTATGTGGGTTATGTGGCTTATGTGGTTAGATATATTAGTGGGTTAAGAATATAGGTTACATGGGGTATGGGTTAGTAGGTTAGGTTGGTTAGTGGATTGGAAGGTTAGGGAGATTACTTCCAGGTACATTAGGGTTTATTTATCTTACATAGGTTACTACATTATATGGGTTAGGTATGTTACATTCGTTAGGTATTGGGTTAGTGGTGAAGATCATGTATTAGGTGGGTGAAGGGGTTAGTTGGGTTAGGTAGTTGTTGAGACCTCAATTAGCCCTAAGTCACCAGGCTTGGGGATCCCCCCCACTTAAAAAACAAAATGATGTCAAGGTTTGTCCTCGAATGGGATTTGCATGTAATGTTCAATGATTCTTTCTTGTTTCGGGGTTTGATTCACTAATGAGAGTACTAATTAATTGGTTTTTTCCCTCGTGCTTTCGAGTGCAGTACCTTTGGTTCTTTACATTAAGTTGGCATGACTTGTTTATTGTTTTCCCTAAGTTGGTTTTAGCTTTTGCATTTCTTGGATATGATGTTGTGTGATAATCCTTTGGTTTTCCTCCTCGCTTATGGGTTGATTCTTGGTTTCACATGTGATGCAAGATCATCGACGTGGAGCCAACAATGTGACACAATGGTCACATGCTATGGCGATTTTGGATTTGTTGGCTCATGAGTTTGTTAGTCCCAAGTTGTTAGTGTAGGAAATCATTCCAATGATGACTCCCTATAAGGAGATCATGCCGTGGGTATTTTGTTAAAGATGGTGACTCTTCCATCATGGATGAGAGTCGTTTTTGTTTTCTGTTTGGGACCACTCGCTGTGGGGGTGGTGGGAGATAGTTTAAATACACTGAGTAGGAGTCGAATAAGGGGTTCTCAATTCAAGAGAAGTTCGATGACCGAGAGTTGGTTCCCGTTGTAAATATTTTGTGAGAGCCGAATTGTGTGTTTGATTTTACAGTTTAATAGAAGAGTAGTTGTGTGTTGAATGCTCGCATTGTCATTGAATGATTGAATGAATAATTGTCTTTGAATGCCAGAGCTGTATTGGCATTGAAATCTTTGAATTAAGCATTAGCTTCCTGCATAGATGTGTTATCCTGAGCGACGTATGTCGGATTGGCTGATTCTCTGGTCAATTGCGTGGAATGCCTAAGTTTGTCGCATAAATCTTGTCGTACAAGGGATGGACGGCCAAGATCTCATCTAAGATCTAGATCTACGATCCAGGAGAGTGTTGTCGAGCGGAGAAACACGGAATTTTTTGAGGTTGTGAATTTCGTCGAAGACGAACCGGTCGAAATCGTTGGTCGGTCGAGGACGAGCCTGTCGAGATGACCTTGTCGTCGCGCATTTGTCGAGGATGAAGCTATCAGGGATTGCGACCTGTCGACATTGTTAAACTATCGAAGGCTCGTAGGGGACATGGATCATCGTTCAGGTCGGAAATCAACAGTAGTAGAAACTGTCGAAGGGTCGACAGAAAGGGGGTGGTCGTACCACAACCAGTCGGAAGCTGACTATTCTGGGTAGTAGGCCATTTAACGCCTACCTTTAGGGTATTCGACCACCAACATGTTTTAATAGCAAAACACATATCATGTCTACATGCTACTCTCATGAAATTTTCATAGAGAAGTCAATCTTTCCCCTAGCAACTAATGAGTATTCAACACAATTGAAATGCAATGAGATGCGTAAACCAAGCATATTAAAGGTTGCACCTCAATATTTATTGACTTTAGGGTTGGAATACCAAATGAGAAGTATAGTAAGGTAACAACTTAATACATGTAGCAATGTTGTAGGAAAATTATGACCAGGAACATTTTCATGTCATCTCATGGCTTGTACAAGGATATTCCAAGTGTCTTTAACTCTCTTGTGATTCACCATTTTTCAATGCTTTGTTTTTTACAAGGTTATAAATGAATTATGAATTTATTTACAAGTTGAGTAATGCTTGAAGGAAGATGTTGATTAGTCTACTTAATGCTTATGATATTAAACATTATATCTTTGGTACTTTGCTTCAAGCTATCTTGGGTTGATTTTGGTCTTGTTCTAATTTCATTTTCGTTGTTTCTTGGTTGAAAATGACGATCTAATAATGTTGCACATGGATTAATCCTCCTTACACTCAAGAACACAAGGTTTATTAATGATTTACATTGATCTAAGCATGACATATTTGAATTTGAACTTTGATTGCATTCTCTTGCCTCTTGCATGAGAATGATAATTTATGGATTTTACACTCTTGTTTTCTCGAATAATTATTGATTTATAGCTTATGTAAGTGAATGGTTTTAGCACATTTTGAAATCCATATTAGTGTGTAGGTTGTTTAAGCCTCAATCATGGGATTGACAATGTGGAGGAAAGCTTGTTGCTTTCAGACAAAGAACATTCATCAAAATCAAGAGGATGGATGTGAAATTAGTTAGAAGAAATGTACAAAGTGGCACATACACAATTCTCATGGACTGAATTTTTCTTTGTTCTCTCAAATGTCAGCTTTTGATACTTTACATCAAGACTCTCATTGAAAGGAGGCGAGTCCTTCTCCATTGGCGTTTGAAATGATTGTAATATCCCTCCTTGTATCCCTATTAGATCTATAAATGCATATTGTTGCAAAAGAAAATTATCTTATCACCACATGTCAAGTTTAATTATTAGAGTATCCCTTGTTTCATCTCATTCATGCGACCATGATGCTGTTTTAATTTTGGGATTGTGGAGCACTCAACCCCGAACCTCTTATCACTCGCTCAGTTATGGAGCACGGCACTCATTGACCTCCCACTCGTCATTTTAATATGAGGAATCAAACTATTTTTTCATTACAACCTTTTTTATGAAGGAACGCCTTCTTCTAGATGGATGCCACATGTTCCATTCGGTAAGCCAAGTATGAGTGGTGGTGAACCGCCGTTAAATAGTTAGTGGATACTTCTTTCTTTATAAAAGGGAGGAGAGTTTTGTCTTGCAAAACTCTCAGAGCAGAAGTGGGCTTCCCTTGCATTAATGGCGACCTCGTTTTAATGAGGGAGGTCTTCACAAAAAGGAACATGGCGTTTCCACCTACCCCCACGATCTCTTAAAGAATAAACTGATGAAGTTGACACTTACTATTTAGTAATGGTCGCAAATTAATTATTTACCTTTAAGAAGATTATATATATATATATATATATATATATAAGCCACTTCTAGTATGTAGTGGAAGGAGGATGTCATTAAGGAATAACAACCGTCAAGGAAGGAAGAAGGTGGAATAACTCCGAGTAGGATGTCCTCGAGACTTTTTAGGAACTTGTCTCCATAGTGGAGCTCTCGGCTTCCATAGTGGAGCACTCTAAGCCCATGATTGAGAAAATTTTTGAGAACCACTCCCACTAATCGAGGAAAATATTCCTTTAGGGTGCTACCACTACTAAACCCTGGTGACATCTGTCTCTTTAGATTTTTAACGGAACCCACCACCATTGAGGGGGATGGCTTAGAAAGATCTCGATCCTGTTCCTTGAAGATGATGGTACTAGTTTCCCCTGGGCCGTGAGGAGTTCTGGATTTCCTAATAAATGTTATTTTTTCCCGCCATTGAACTAGGAGATCGTGGAGGAAATAAATTCTGTAAAAGATATTTAGTGGGGGGGAAATTATCCAAGAGGGTGACACTTGTGTGCTTAAGAGGAGCCATGACTCCCTACCAACGGAACGCAGATCTTTCATAGAGAGGTATTAGAAGTTAGTTTGGAGGATTGTTTTTTTTGAGAAATTCTTGGGAACTTGTCCCTCTAAAGAACCACCCTTACCAACCGTTTTGAAACCCACTTCACCATTTCTATGATAATGGAAACAAGTCGAGCCATAACTAAAAATCTTGTGGAGGAATCTAAGGAGCAAATTCAGTAGGTTTGTCTCCCTAGTGGAGTTTGGAATTCAAAGATAGGTCGCCACTTGGTTCCAAGACAGTTTTGAAGGACTGCCATTTGTCCATCATCTTCTTTTGGGTGTGCGATTTTCTGAGGCTTACCTGCCACTTGCACGAAGGGAAGGATCGACCACGGTGATCACTCTTAGTGTTCATTTTTTTCGATGCTGCTATAAATAGGGAGCTTGATGCTTGAGCTGGGGAGCTTTTTGTTAATGGCGTTGGGGCGCTCGGGTGCAACATTGGAAATGGAATAGAGACTTCAATCTCAGGAGTTTTGCATTCCTTGGATGTTTCTCTAAGACTGGATCCGGGTACGATCTCGACATCTTTATATTTTTTTTTTATAGAGATTTCAATCCTATGGAGATACGTGTTTCTTGAGACTATTCTGAACGTGGTAGTTCGTGTTTCCTTATTATCTATTATGCTGAGATCTCTGTTGAATTATGCACATGAGTCAAGAAATGGCAGATCCTAGGTTTAGATCTATACATATTTATATATGCGTTATAACTTTTTCGGTTATTTATATATAATCAAGCTCTATTTTATGTTTAGGCTGATCGCTATGCATATAGCAAATCCTTGATCGTCCTACGATAGGTTTTGTTTTATATATTTTGAAATATAGTCACTCTGTCCCCAGATTTGGATAGCTATCTCGGTTAATCGATTTTTCTTTCCTGTTGATCATTTTTTTTTTATGTCTATTTTCTCTCTGGGCCGATCACTTTAGCATATAGCAGATCCTTGCCGTCGTGCGGTGAAATATGGAATTTATATAAGCAAAGTATATTTTACCCTGCCTCAACTTATCAATAGCTTGTTATATTATGTCTAAAAGAATGAACTTAAAAACCTCGACCTCATGATTTAAGTTCTGGTTGTAATCTCTGTTTAAAATGCTGCCACGAATTTGTATATTAATGTATCGCTATTCGCACAACGAATAGTGGATGGACAGCCTGAGGGCTTGATCCTGCCCTGTTCGCTTACTTATTTTATTTATATTCTTGTTTTAGCTCTGCCATTCCGAGTTCGTAGGGTAGATGTAAAAACTTGGAAAACTATTTTAAAATCTCAGTATGTAGTTATATTTCATTTGTGTCTCTGGCCTTATTTAATATTTTAGTTACTGTGTGTTTTAGTTTTAGAAGAGCGGCCTGGATGGTCAAGAGCCGATCCAGTTTCCTTGCTTACAATATAAATCTTAATGACAAGGGCCTAATATTGATCCAAGGTTTAATTATAAGCTTTATGTATGTATTTATATACCAGTGTTTGAATGGAGTTATGTGTAATGCCCATAACCAAGACAGTTGTATTTTTGTAGTAATAATGATAACAATCATTATATAGTTAATAGTTCTCTATATTGATGAGAGGGTTGAAGGACTTGAAAGTATGTTCCCTAGGGGGAAGGCTTGAAATAAGTAAGTATTGCGACAAATGTGTCGCAGTAGAAATACACTGCTGGAGTTATATATTTGAATAGAGTAGCAACAATCATGTTGCACATTGTAACCTCCTTGAGAAAAATATTAATAGAGAATGCACACACTTTTGTGGACTAGCCCGTGTACGGGTGAACCACGTTACCTTCGTCTCCTGTGTTTCTTATGGTGTTCTTCAATGAGACTTTTATGCGTGTGTACTTTCTCTTTTAGTGAAATTATGATTACTTAGATTTGTTCACATGTATGATTAATATAAATTGTTAATGGTTGAATTGATGCCTTATAGGTTCTATTGCAAGTTTGGATACGCATTAGGATTTTATTAAACTTTATGTAAGTTTCAAGTAAATAAAGAAATTCAATGGTAGTTCCTCACGTGAAAAGTTAGAAAGTAATGTTGGAGTGAATCTTGTTTCTGTCCTTAAAATTGTTTATGATTACTTGGATGTATACATCTCATATATAAGGTTGGTTGTTTATGTGAGGTATAATGCTTATGATCTTGTTATGTTGACATTGCAAAGTTTTACTTATTTGTAAGCAATAATTTAAGAAAGTAAACCTACACTCTATATTTCTGCATATATATTTTAGTGGCATTTTAGGCATTTAGAAAAGTTTTAAATTTTATGAAAAATGTGGGTTCGTGACATATGGTATCAGAGCCTTAGGTTACAACACTAGGGCCTAATGAGCTCAACATGCGATAATTGAGTATGAATGGTTTTAATTTTACTAATCAATGGTTTTCGTTTCATTTTGGATGCATGGATTGTACCGGAGGAGGGGAAAATGAATCTCCAAGCTCGACTTCAAGTTTCTTCCACCAGAGCATAGGTTGTAAACACTTGGGCTTATTGAGCTCAATTGGAGAAGAACAAATACAAGTTGGTCAGACTAGAAAGGAGCTGCATTCTATAAGCCAAGAATAAAATGTTCACTTCCAAAGAATCATCAAGGGGTAAGCGACAAAACTTCTTGAAATTGCAAGTAAGTACGTATGAGTTATAATTAGAGTATCTATTTGTGAACATTACATAAGTTCATTTGAATGATCTCCTATGGATGACACTAGACGATGAATATCTCCTCACCCTTTACAATTAGTTTCATTGAATGACAAGAAAGTACTCTTTTAATTAGTTAGATTATTAGAGTTAAGTCCTTATGAAATGGGTACTTGTAAGTAGAGTAAAAGCATGTATTGGAAGTTATCCTAGCTAATTCACAGTGAAGTTTATAGGCTGAGGAAGTCTCCTAATTTGGTTGACCTTAGATAACTAAGTAAACTTGATTGACCTGTAGTCTAGATTTCCAAATATGAAATTTAGATGGAAAATGTAAAGCAACTTAGATCTGTTAAAAGATCCATTAAGATCAGCTCCAAAGTAAGTCTTTATGTTAAAAGGTCCATTAAAGATTTGATAGTTTGGGTCAGTCTTGGGTTTTGAACGGTGTAAGAAACGATCAAGTTCCGTTTACATATGAGTTACCTTAAATAAGAAAGTTTATAAATTTATAATGAGGTTGACCCTAGTAGTAAAATCTGTAAAGGTGCATGTTGCAGGAGGAGTCATTGTGAATTTATATATTCCTAGTTATGAGGGAAGCATAATTATGTGATGTTAAGTTGTTGTTTTACTCCATAAGGAGTATAGTTGGCTAGACTAGGATGTTTGGTTTCCTTTAAACAAAGAAATTAACTTTAATTGGTGTGAAGCTTTCTATGACTAGGAAATTGTGAGACTACAAAGGAGAAAAACGGTTAATAGTCTCCTTGCTAATCAATTTCATTCTAGTATGTAATTGTATAGGATAAGCAATTATAATATGATTTTTGGGACATTGAAGCATGTACCCTTACATGTAAGTGCAACAAAAGGAAAATGGTTATAATTACATATACATGTGAATATTAATCAGTTAAAGATGAGAATGCATGAGTACCTTTTATATATACCTCTTATTTCAGTAATTTCTACTAAGATAGACGTAGGAAACAATGAGTAATAGTAATACTTTTTGCTATCCATGTACAACTATATGTTTTCTCAAATTGATTATTTTGTTAAGGGATAGATTATTGGAAACCTAGACCCAACATGAAATAAATACAGGTTAGTAGGATGCTGTAATCTTTTGACGTTCTTATGTTGCCACAAAGAATGACTGTTTTTATTTATTATGTGTGGAGGAAAAACAATTGATGACATGGAATTTGCAGGGTATATCGGAAGTGATCTTTGAGACAATAATCGAGGTATAAGCTTTTATGAAACCAGTAAAAATGATGTTTGAACATATGTTATATATACGATTGTCTTATGATTTAATTACCTTTATACGATTAACACTTTGAATGTTGTGGTCAAGCAAATGTTATTTTTTTTTTCCACACATCACTGCCTGACACCCATCAATGGGTAAATGTGGGATATATATATCGATTCAAGTATAATACTAATACGTGATGAATACAAGTAAACTAGAACCTCGGCAGATGAAGGTGAGCTATGCAGTCGCTTTTACAAAGGTACATGGTTATCTGTATAAGGTATGTAAGTTTGTTTAGACAATTGGTTATTCCTATATGATGTTAGGGTATACAAAAAGGGTTGTATAACTAAAATAGGAATTGTGTTAAAATAGTGAAAGCTAAAGTTCGAGGTTAAATGATCATAATGTCCATAGATCATCATAGAAAGAATGTTATATTATGTTCAAAGCATTATGAAGTCTTATAAGCTAGTTATGTGTAGTAGGAAATGACACTTTAGATGATCACACATGGATATTTTATTAAGAAAGATGACTTTCGGTTTAAAGGAAGGGATCTTCTTACAATATTTGATTTGTGTATAAAGTGATACTAACAAGTGAAATTTGGCAGATGGTGAAATTCCTGTGAAGCTTGTGAAAATGCAAGAGCATAAATATTATGCATGGTAAAAATCAGGGGATGAGGATTTAAGGTCCACATCGTAATTGTTATTCATTCTTTAAGTTTGATAATTATTGATTGAATAAAGATCTAGACTCACTTGGGTCAGAGTAATCGTATGGTTACAAAATATATATGACGAAATAAATTGATTAAATGGAAAGAGATTTTTTCTAGTCTCAAGCAAGGCGGCTTGGGAAAAATAAATTCCGGGACTCAAGCGAGAAGGCTTGAGGGGAATGGTGTAAAGAATGTTGTAATGGAATTGAAATACTCCCTAAAATGAGGGATTGAGCAGCCACTAGGATTCTTGGAGAATCGGCTGGCTGTAAGACCTAGGCAAGCTATAAGAAAATGTATATGTGGGAGGCAGGACGCTGCTTAGTATACATGAAAGAAATGTTTGCTGCGTGAGCACTAAGGTGTTAGGCAAGACATAAAAGAAATGTTTGCTGTGTGAGCACTAAGGTGTTAGGCATGACATGAATGCGATGATTGTTGCGTGAGCACTAAAAGTGTTAGGCAAGACATGAGAGAAAGGATTGCTGCGTGAGCACTAAGGTGTTAGGCAAGAATTTCCTGGATCAAGTGAATGCTGGTTGTTGATTTAGTCAATAGTATAGAATCATGGAGTGCTAGATTTATCCCATATATTGCAAGTGATATGTACAGTAAAGAATTCATGATTTATGTTTCCGAGTTTGATTATGAAGTTGATGATAAAGTTTTTATTATTATTTTTCGTTTTCCTTGAAACCCGGTTTTGTAGCCGAAAACTCAGGTTTGATCCATAACGATTTGCGAGAAATTTTTGAAAGGCCAGAAAGGGTCAAAATAGAGATGACGAAACAAGCGAACTGCTAAAAGTATGAACACCGAGGACGGTGTTATTTTTAAAGGGGTGGAGGATGTAATATCCCTCCTTGTATCCCTATTAGATCTATAAATGCATATTGTTGCAAAAGAAAATTATCTTATCACCACATGTCAAGTTTAATTATTAGAGTATCCCTTGTTTCATCTCATTCATGCGACCATGATGCTGTTTTAATTTTGGGATTGTGGAGCACTCAACCCCGAACCTCTTATCACTCGCTCAGTTATGGAGCACGGCACTCATTGACCTCCCACTCGTCATTTTAATATGAGGAATCAAACTATTTTTTCATTACAACCTTTTTTATGAAGGAACGCCTTCTTCTAGATGGATGCCACACGTTCCATTCGGTAAGTCAAGTATGAGTGGTGGTGAACCGCCGTTAAATAGTTAGCGGATACTTCTTTCTTTATAAAAGAGAGGATAGTTTTGTCTTGCAAAACTCTCAGAGCAGAAGTGGGCTTCCCTTGCATTAATGGCGACCTCGTTTTAATGAGGGAGGTCTTCACAAAAAGGAACATGGCATTTCCACCTACCCCCACGATCTCTTAAAGAATAAACTGATGAAGTTGACACTTACTATTTAGTAATGGTCGCAAATTAATGATTTACCTTTAAGAAGATTATATATATATATATATATATATATATATATATATATATATAAGCCACTTCTAGTATGTAGTGGAAGGAGGATGTCATTAAGGAATAACAACCGTCAAGGAAGGAAGAAGGTGGAATAACTCCGAGTAGGATGTCCTCGAGACTTTTTAGGAAGTTGTCTCCATAGTGGAGCTCTCGGCTGCCATAGTGGAGCACTCTAAGCCCATGATTGAGAAAATTTTTGAGAACCACTCCCACTAATCGAGGAAAATATTCCTTTAGGGTGCTACCACTACTAAACCCTAGTGACATCTGTCTCTTTAGATTTTTAACGGAACCCACCACCATCGAGGGGGATGGCTTAGAAAGATCTCGATCCTGTTCCTTGAAGATGATGGTACTAGTTTCCCCTGGGCCGTGAGGAGTTCTGGATTTCCTAATAAATGTTATTTTTTCCCGCCATTGAACTAGGAGATCGTGGAGGAAATAAATTCTGTAAAAGATATTTAGTGGGGGGGAAATTATCCAAGAGGGTGACACTTGTGTGCTTAAGAGGAGCCACGACTCCCTACCAACGGAACGCAGATCTTTCATAGAGAGGTATTAGAAGTTAGTTTGGAGGATTGTTTTTTTTGAGAAATTCTTGGGAACTTGTCCCTCTAAAGAACCACCCTTACCAACCGTTTTGAAACCCACTTCACCATTTCTATGATAATGGAAACAAGTCGAGCCATAACTAAAAATCTTGTGGAGGAATCTAAGGAGCAAATTCAGTAGGTTTGTCTCCCTAGTGGAGTTTGGAATTCAAAGATAGGTCGCCACTTGGTTCCAAGACAGTTTTGAAGGACTGCCATTTGTCCATCATCTTCTTTTGGGTGTGCGATTTTCTGAGGCTTACCTGCCACTTGCATGAAGGGAAGGATCGACCACGGTGATCACTCTTAGTGTTCATTTTTTTCGATGCTGCTATAAATAGGGAGCTTGATGCTTGAGCTGGGGAGCTTTTTGTTAATGGCGTTGGGGCGCTCGGGCGCAACATTGGAAATGGAATAGAGACTTCAATCTCAGGAGTTTTGCATTCCTTGGATGTTTCTCTAAGACTGGATCCGGGTACGATCTCGACATCTTTATATATTTTTTTTATAGAGATTTCAATCCTATGGAGATACGTGTTTCTTGAGACTATTCTGAACGTGGTAGTTCGTGTTTCCTTACTATCTATTATGCTGAGATCTCTGTTGAATTATGCACATGAGTCAAGAAATGGCAGATCCTAGGTTTAGATCTATACATATTTATATATGCGTTATAACTTTTTCGGTTATTTATATATAATCAAGCTCTATTTTATGTTTAGGCTGATCGCTATGCATATAGCAAATCCTTGATCGTCCTACGATAGGTTTTGTTTTATATATTTTGAAATATAGTCACTCTGTCCCCAGATTTGGATAGCTATCTCGGTTAATCGATTTTTCTTTCCTGTTGATCATTTTTTTTTATGTCTATTTTCTCTCTAGGCCGATCACTTTAGCATATAGCAGATCCTTGCCGTCGTGCGGTGAAATATGGAATTTATATAAGCAAAGTATATTTTACCCTGCCTCAACTTACCAATAGCTTGTTATATTCTGTCTAAAAGAATGAACTTAAAAACCTCGACCTCATGATTTAAGTTCTGGTTGTAATCTCTGTTTAAAATGCTGCCACGAATTTGTATATTAATGTATCGCTATTCGCACAACGAATAGTGGATGGACAGCCTGAGGGCTTGATCCTGCCCTGTTCGCTTACTTATTTTATTTATATTCTTGTTTTAGCTCTGCCATTCCGAGTTCGTAGGGTAGATGTAAAAACTTGGAAAACTATTTTAAAATCTCAGTATGTAGTTATATTTCATTTGTGTCTCTGGCCTTATTTAATATTTTAGTTACTGTGTGTTTTAGTTTTAGAAGAGCGGCCTGGATGGTCAAGAGCCGATCCAGTTTCCTTGCTTACAATATAAATCTTAATGATAAGGGCCTAATATTGATCCAAGGTTTAATTATAAGCTTTATGTATGTATTTATATACCAGTGTTTGAATGGAGTTATGTGTAATGCCCATAACCAAGACAGTTGTATTTTTGTAGTAATAATGATAACAATCATTATATAGTTAATAGTTCTCTATATTGATGAGAGGGTTGAAGGACTTGAAAGTATGTTCCCTAGGGGGAAGGCTTGAAATAAGTAAGTATTGCGACAAATGTGTCGCAGTAGAAATACACTTCTGGAGTTATATATTTGAATAGAGTAGCAACAATCATGTTGCACATTGTAACCTCCTTGAGAAAAATATTAATAGAGAATGCACACACTTTTGTGGACTAGCCCGTGTACGGGTGAACCACGTTACCTTCGTCTCCTGTGTTTCTTATGGTGTTCTTCAATGAGACTTTTATGCGTGTGTACTTTCTCTTTTAGTGAAATTATGATTACTTAGATTTGTTCACATGTATGATTAATATAAATTGTTAATGGTTGAATTGATGCCTTATAGGTTCTATTGCAAGTTTGGATACGCATTAGGATTTTATTAAACTTTATGTAAGTTTCAAGTAAATAAAGAAATTCAATGGTAGTTCCTCACGTGAAAAGTTAGAAAGTAATGTTGGAGTGAATCTTGTTTCTGTCCTTAAAATTGTTTATGATTACTTGGATGTATACATCTCATATATAAGGTTGGTTGTTTATGTGAGGTATAATGCTTATGATCTTGTTATGTTGACATTGCAAAGTTTTACTTATTTGTAAGCAATAATTTAAGAAAGTAAACCTACACTCTATATTTATGCATATATATTTTAGTGGCATTTTAGGCATTTAGAAAAGTTTTAAATTTTATGAAAAATGTGGGTTCGTGACAATGATCCTAGTGGTTGTATCTACATGGGGCAAAATCCACCCAATCACCTTTGATAAAATAAACAATTATGGCCGGGTTGCTACCTTGTGAAGGGCAGACCTCTTGATGTTTTGGTAAACCTTTGATTCCTCGAGGTTTGCATCTGGTATTTTTCCATCTCTGATAGCATGCGTGACATCATCCCGCTGCCCCCTCCTTTGAAGGGAGAATCGAGGACTACGTCACGCTCCTGCAACCAATAATGTTTTTGAAAAATATCAATTTTAAAAATTACACAAAATATTATACACTTCGAACTGTATCTTATATATAGTCCTGAGGAAACATTGATAAGTTTTAGAGGCCAAATAATAGAGGCCTGGAAATACATATATGATCCCCTTCGGCGACATAATAATAAATACAATCATCCATGTCACATCAATTAAAAACAACACTTTGATAATAATAATAATAACAACTTGAATCCAATCATATAAGCCCACTTTGAACATGACCAAAGGATCATCCATGCCACTTTATACCATGACAATACTTTCACCTCACTTTAAGTTGGAAAGACTATTTTCATTTTTAGTGAGGCACAAATTTTATCAACCATTATAAACATGGCCTCTTTGTCCAATATACAAAAGAACATAAGTGAAATTCCAAGATAAAAGAAGTGTAAATAGCTAAATAGTATAAATAGTCAATACATTTGTATTTCTACTTAATTTAACTTTAGAGGCACTAGGGATTTTTTTAGGTGCGTTTATTTAACCATTTATTTGTTGAATAATGAGAAAGACTTTATTATTGCATAATTTGGTGTAAACTATTTTAAAAAAAATTCTTATTTTAAAAGTGAAAAATATTGAATTAGGTTGGTTTTATGATCTAAAGTGTTAAATGATGATGATGATGATGACGATGGTGATGGTGATGATGATGATGATGATGACGACAACGATGAGGATGAGGATGAGGATGAGGATGAGGATGGTGATGGTGATGGTGATGGTGATGATGATGGTGATGACGAAGATGATGAGGATGAGGATGAGGATAGTGATGGTGATGGTGATGATGATGGTGATGGTGATAATGATGATGTTGATGATGGTCAAGGATAATTTTAGGGGCGAAATTTAGCCCATGGGCTATTTTTCCATGTTTTTTTCCAAAAAATGATTTGCCAATTTGCATTTTTTGAAGCCCCATTTCGCCCAATTTTGATGGGGTAAACGTTTTTCACTCTAAAAATAGCCAAATTATTATATAAACTATATAAAATCCTTATAAATTGAAATAATCTTAGAAAAATATCGCCAAATATTTTATAGTTGACATTTTAAGAATTGGTAAGATTCGCCAAGGTTTATACAATTTTAAATAAGTATGGGTCCTTAAAATTATCTCTAATGATGGTGATGGTGATGGTGATGGTGATGGTGATGGTGATGGTGAGGTGATGGTGATGGTGATTGTGATGGTGGTGGTGGTGGCAGTGGTGGTGGTGGTGGTGATTATGACGATGATGATGATGGTGGTGGTGGTGGTGGTGGTGGTGGTGGTGGTGGTGATGGTGGTGATGGTGATGGTGATGGTGATGATGATTTTAAACGTGACAGAGATTCAGGGTACCCTGGATATCGTGATGGCCTATCTGGATAGGCTAAAGCATGCCCCACACATAGTGGTGATCCCACCCTTTAGGGAAGACTCTCGGATCTTTTCCTCTACTGCACTTTCCATGAGAATGATCTAGTTACAGAGGAGCAAGATTGATCACCTCCAAGGAAGGAGTGATGTTTTCGAGGACCAACAAGTTACAAGGTTGTGTAGATAAACAATTCACCCTTTAATATTTTCATTGTTTAATACATTCTGTAATATTTTCATGAAAACAATCCAAAACATATACAAACAAAAATATGATAGTATTACCTAATTATACCCAATATCCAATCTCAATTGATAGAGAACAAACAAATCAATGAAAATGGACCTCCACCTTTCTTGGAAACATTATCCTGGTTTGACCCGAAAACCTTCAAACCATTAATCTATTTTATTTGTAGTTCAATGTTCACTCATGTCCATATAAAGTTGTCTAAATAAATCCATGTATCTTACATGACACAATTTTCAACAAACAACACATTATAAGATTAAAATACATACATAATAATATTTAAGATACACTATAGCCTTATTGCTATCATCATCACAAATAGAAATAGATATACATAATATGAATAAGGGTAAAATAACCCCCTTGCTATCATAGATACATGAAGTGGGTAAAGTGTGAGATAACCTCTTTTTTAAATATAAAATACACATGTGTAATAAGTGCCATGGGATGGCGATGTCCCTACTGAATTGCATGACTTGGTACTGGATTAGTTGGGCGAGTTGATACCATAGGTTTGGAGGTTGGCGATTTGGTTGTTGTTATCGAGTAGGTTTGGATGTTGGCTATTTGGTTATTTGGTTGTTGTTATTGAGTAAGTTTGGATGTTTCTGCCTTGAAATATATGGTTTGAATTTGAAATATAAAAAAGGGAAATTATTGGTCTAGGTTGCATCCTTCTGAATTTAAATAATAAGTAAAAATATATTATTTATTGTAATGGACTTTTTCATGGATTTGTTAAAAATAGATTATATTATTTAAAAGGAGTGGAAGACTTGTAAACTGGCATAAGAGAGCCAGCTTCAATTTATTTTATTTGACCCGCCACGGGGCTCAACCAAGGGAAGTAAAAGATAGCGGGAAACAAGGAAGTGATCGATTGCAGTAGTTTAAAGGTTTGGTTCTTTCCAGTTACTTATATATCACGGATTCTAGATTTACAAAGTTGTGACCCTTAGGGAGCAAACTCTGATTATTACCTAAATTTTACATAATATGTTAGAATTTATAAATTTCCATGACGCCTTGGCTGGTGGGAATATACTTTGTATATGATATGCATCAGACATACACCTTGATACCTTTTTTTTTTAATAGAAACAGGGTATGAGTTGATATTTGAAAAGGGTTGTGCACAACCATTTAGTACATTGTGATGGTTTTCCTAGCGAACTAGGAATCTAGAGTATCAAAATGTTGATGACCTCTGACAGTACTACCAGCCTTCTTATTGGTATCATGGGAGACAAATCCCATATGTTTCTAGAGATATCATGAGTAAAAGAAAAAACTTGCTTGCAAGAATAAATCCTTACAAACTGAGAGCATAACAGGCTGCAAAAACAACACTTTTAAGAAGACGGGGAGATAAAATGCCCTTTAAGGAAGGGGTCCAAGAGCTTCTGATGTCCTGAAGAGATGTTCTCGGTTGCCTCTTTGTCCCATCGTTCTTTGTTGGATTTCCGGCCATGAGTAAGAGGAGGAGAAGGGGCTGAAAAGTATTCAATATCCTAGGAGCCATCCGAAGTTGTGGAGGGTACTAAAGAAGCCAACCCTACATGGGATGAAGTCTCCTGCTCGAAATTCCGAGCCTCACTCTTAGAACCTGAGGGAGTCGAGCGTGGAAGAGAGGCTGTCAAAGGAGGGTTATCTGACTCCAAATTATCTGAAGAAACTGGGATAGTCTCAGATTGTCTAGGACCTTCTGGTGCTTCAGTTTCTGTACCTTCGGCTTCTTGCAAAATTGCATATTTGTTGTTGTTTGGCCATGGAGAGCTAGGAGTTGGTGGAGTTGTTATATCTTGTGGATGAACCGTCTGCTGTAAGGGTTGGGGGTCCTTAAGCCGAGGGGCTCTTCTCCGATTATTAACAACCTGGAACTATGTTACTTTGGTTGCTTGGGGCTTTTCAGGCTGATGAGTTTCTGAGAGTTTGGGGCAGTTCTTGGCGAAGTGACCATAAACGTGGCAAGAGCTACATTTAAATGGTATCTGCTCATAGTCCAGCTCTTGGAGATGGATCCAATCTCCCAAGTTGATCTTTACAGCTTCAGGAATCCCTCTCTCCATGTTTACTTCTACGCATATGCGAGCACAGGTAAACTGGCCCCCTTTTGGTTCTGCACAATCCAGAAAATGCCCCAGTTTGTTGTCGATGTCTGTTAGAGAGTTGCGCCCCCAGAGGTGTAAGGGGAGGTGGGGCAATCTCACCCAAACATGAGCAGCAGTAATCTCTGAGAGAGGATTGAAATCCAAGGTCCACGGAGCTAAGAAAAGGCCTCTCGAGCCCATGAAGTAAGGCCTCGAGCGGAAGATTAAATCTCTTTCAGTTTTGTTCATGAACAGGAAAATATAGCCCCTCCCGGCAGCAAAGACAGAGACCTGCCCTTGCAACTTGGGGGCCCAATGCTCTGCTATCCATAGATCCATAGCTTTTGGGTTGGGCCAGAGGCCAATAAATTTTCCAATGAGAGCTTTCTCTGAGAGGGTCAGAGCTTTCTTGCAAGGATCCGAAGGAGAGATATTTACACAAGGGATCTCATTCAACTTCTTCACGAATTTGCTGGTAGGAAGAGAAGCTCCCTTGAGAGAGGAGGACTGGATGAGGGGCTTGAAGGCCTGAAGCTCGTCCTCGTCGTCCATACCACACTTCGACGGCTAAAAAAATAACATAAACGGCGCAGAGAGCTAGTGCAGGCTGCAAAAAATTGACCTACAAGGGAGCCGAGCCGCTGGAGACAGGCCACGGTGGCTGTAGCAGAATGTCGGCGGCTAGGGGAACCCTAGCCGCATTTCAACCGGGAGAGATCCATCTCCATATCAACTTTTGTAAGATCCAGGTTTATTAGTTGTTATGAGCATGTAAATTTTAGATGCCTCATATGCCTCGATACCTTAACTAAGCCTTTAAAGTGTTATTTTATTTTATGAATGTAAATTTCGATAAATTTGTCCCACTATCTGCTTTCTTGCTTAGTGTTTGCATGAAACGGTTGGAAATGTCTACTTCTCCCACTATCTGCATGCCTACATTATTATTACGAAATATTTTCAATAGTTTTGACTTGATTCAAAATATTTCCGAAGGTAGTTAATTTAAGTTGCAGTTACTTGGTGAATATTTTATTGGGTATGTCGTTGACATGGATTTGAATGTGGATTAAATTTTTGTCCATTATTCACAATTGATTTCCTATGGGAGCATGATGAAGTATTACAAATGAAATCAGTGAAATCCAATCATGGGACTATTGGGAACTGGGCATTGGGAAACAATGTTGTTGGAATTAAGATATTCTTTGGTCTAATGTTGAGTTAACCTATTGAAATCAGTGAAATCCAATCATGGGACTATTGGGAACTGGGCATTGGGAAACAATGTTGGAATTAATATATTTTTGGTATAATGTTGAGTTAACCTATTGCACGTTTGCAAGCCATTTTATTACATCTATCAATTTCTAGCTTCAGAGGAGAGCATAACATGGTGTGTAAATATTTAACAGCATATGTAGTAGCATATATTAGCTACATAGAACATAACAAGGTGCATAAATATTTAGCACCATAGATTGTTAAACTGCAAAAACATCTATGCAATGCAATGCTCTGAAAAGGTGAGAATAAAAACACAGAACTCATAAATTGAATTGAGTCATAGGTCCTTAAGATGTTTGCCTAACTATTTATACAAAATCACATGAAAAACAAGTTGTTAGTGAGACTACCAACTCCTTATGCTTTGTGCATAAAAAATACATGAAATGTTTATGGGCATAGCTTAACATAACACAACATAGTAGGTAACATTCATGCTCAAAAGTAACTTTCGTCATCTCTATAATTCAATCTTAAAAATCAGAAATATCATTATTTTCCATTCAATATGGAGACATAAATAAATTGATTAAAGGCATACTATGTTCTCTTTGAACAGCGAAATCGATGAGATGTAGATTATTAAAGATAAGGCTTTATTGCATTAAAGTGTGAATTCTCGACGGTTACTCACTTAGTTTAAATCAAAGTAGAAGGATGGCATTACATTAGAATGGAAGTGCTTATCGAATTAAAGGATCTGGGGTTGAATTGGAAGACTCTCTTACCAATGGAAATTTGAACTATGCGCCACTAGACACTTTAGCCCATACATTTCCACGTTGAGGCCAGGCACCCGAGTGACCACGTTGAAACGTTCAAACCATGCAACTGGAAGCAGCATGCCACGTTTAATCCATGGACAAAAGATGAGTGAGCACCATCCATAGCATTAATCAACATCAATCGAGTTGGAGTTGAGCTTGCTTGCCTTCACCATCTGTTCTACCTCCTCCTCGGATAATGACCAGCGAGGGATTGCTCATTCCTGCTTGCCCATTCGATTTCCGGAGCTCGCTTCAACATCTAATTTTAGCTTGTTTGTTTCACCTTTGCTTCAGGTATTGACAATATCCCTTCTGAGCTAATTCACCCAATAAATTGGTCGGCCCAAAACTGTATCTAGCATGCTTATTTCACCTTCAGTTACAGAATTAAAACCTCAAGCTCCAAGGGTTAAAACATTGATGGGAGGCTCATGCCGGAGGGAGTAGCAGCGGTGGTGGGACGCTCAGGTGGAGGTTGAAGCCGCGGAGGGAGTCTCGGGAAGAGTGAGGATCTTGCCCCTTGAGCTTGCTTGCTTTGATTACTACTTCCCCCATGAGGTTGGAGCGCTACATTTTTGTATAAGTTTGTAACTTTACCATAGCTAGTCCATAGTCCAAATGCAATTCTCAGCACATTGCTTAAACTTGTAAATTTTCCACAAGTTGTTTGATTCTCAAAAGATAACGGAGTCGATATGGGTTGTGCTACTTCCAGAGTGGAAAATGAAGAGCTGGTAGCGAGATGCAAGTCACGAAGATGATATATGAAGCAAGTCGTTAGGTCGAGGCATGAATTTTCATGAGATGCTCACGGATTCTATTTACAGGCATTGTGGAATACAGGAGCAGCGCTACGTCAATTTGCAGAAGGAGAATCCATGGAAATGGTGGGGTCGTTATCGTTGGAATGCCCTGCCGCCAGCAGTAGCATCACCAATATTGGTATTAGCCGAGTTTTCCTAGGACCCTGCTGCCTCCGCCCAAGATGAGCCCATATCCTTATTGCTCGGCATCTATTCATGGTGGAGCAGTCTCTTTGTATAGCCTGCAAACAGGCGATTTAGTAGTATTATTCAATTAAAACGGTATTAGCTGCCATTACTGGTTTTATGAATTGAAATATAAAAATGCAAAATGCAGTTGTCTGTAGTAATCTAATAGAAGTTCCATTGACATCGAAATTCAAACATGAATTAAGTAGTATATAAAGTATTTCATCCAGGCAGATCAAGGCAGATCAATGACAAAATCGTTTTGGATATAACAACACAATGAAGACAACCATGGAGGTGCTTTCACTGCACCTGAAATTGCTAAATTCACCATAAGCTTCCCTATGGAAGGTAAGATACACAATGTTTATCTATATCTACTCTATTGGTTCGATAAATTGCTCTTTCCTATTTGAATTGTCTCAACTTAATTGCCTCAATTAACTATATCTACTCTATTGGTTCGATATTTTCAACAGCAGTTGCCTCAAGCTTGCCTTAGGATCAAAGGGGTCCACTTAGAAGCCATATGATATTCGTTGCCATTGTATGTGCTTTTCTACCCATCTCGACAATAATAGCAAGAACATTTCTCCACTGCAATTGAATTATCGTCCTCTTGTTGTTTGTGCACTACAGTGGTGGTAGCAGACGAGGGTAACAACACTACGTTGGCGGTAGCAGACAAGGGTTTGAGGCTGGCAATGATAGAAATATGCATATTGTCTTAAGGCGGTTGTAAGGGGAGGTGGAGGGAGGCGATGAGGTTGCGGGAGAGAGCAGGGTAGGAGCTCGGGCAGAGAGGAGGCAGGGGAGTTCGGGGAGGTCGACGGCGGGAGGAGGCAGGCGGCGGCAGTAGCAGCAAGAGGCGAAGGAGGTCGAGGAGGTCAGCGGCGGGAGGAGGCAGGAGGGAGCTCGCGGCGGTAGGAGATGCATAAGCATCGCAGCAGCCAAAGATGCATAAGCATCCACGTGGCATGATTCCATTCGCTCTATGAGCGAGGAGTCTATCAGACGTGGAGCTAATGCTTCTCCGTGGTGAAATTCCTACGACGTAATTAGTCCCGGGGACTCTGCAGGGATGGAATTTGAATACGGACAAAATTTTACCATATCCGTCAAAATCCTTTGTTGAAATGTCAAAACCATTTTTGGATGTAGTCGTTAATTTTGATGGGCTGGTTAGATTTGAAATTCCAACCTTGCTGGGGAGCAGCGATTATAGCGATCGTTGGTTACAATATATTTTTGACTTTTTTAATTTTAAATTTGACTAATTTTCCCCATCCCATACGCCACCCTTTCACTCTACAATTTACCATCGGGATAGGCCACCTTTTAGAAAGCAAATTTCCCATATTGATTGGACTAGGCTACATTCTCACAATTGGGAAGCCATTCTTCACACACTTAAGAAAAATTCGGCTATGGCTCAAAATTGCATGAAGCAGCAGGCAAACCAACATCGCTTGGAACGTTGCTCACTCGACATAGGAAGGTGAGGAATTTGAAGTGCAAAGTCCTAAATGGTGGAGAGGGCGGGGGAAGGTGAAGTTGAGGGGAAGAATATATAGGGGGCGTGCCCTTACTTTCTAGCTAGCTCTTTGGGGAGGAAGAAATCACTTTCATATCTTAAATTCATCCCTCCTCCATGCCTATTTGATGCTTTATATACACCTAGACAGACTATAATAAATTCTGGGCAGCATATCTGTGTATTTAAAGACCATATTGTTGGTTGGGCGCTCTTCATTTCATCACTACTATGAAAAATAATTATCAAATTATAATATAATAAATTTTTTCTTGATTGGTAAAGTACATAGATTTGACTAATTTTTCCTATTGTGAAAAATAATTATCAAATTATAAATATAATAAAATTAAATTGATTGATAAAATACACAGACTTGACTATATGGCTAATTTTCCTCCTTTGAAAAATAATTATCAAACTAGCACAACCACAAGTAAAGTGGCTGGTTAATGAAATGATTTAATTGTAGCATGTTCATTGGCTAATATGACCGAGATGAGATCATATTTGTCAGTCATTATCCTCATTTCATTATTATTTTACACATGAAATTATCTTTATCATTCATTATCCCGGTTTCATTATTATTTTAATATCATCCCTAACTCCAATCACTAGCACATTTACTTGGCAGCCACCATCATTTTATTGTTCCTTGGACTTATTGTTACTTGGCTCTCATCATGCCACACTTCTAAGGGTGAAAGTTCGATTTGAATGTTTTTATCCAATTTGAATGTTTTATGGGTTAATTTAGAGAATACATTATAAGATGATAAGATGAATGTGAAGTAAATTGTCTAGCTTAGAGAAGTTACTAGTTGGTAGTAAGTTGTCTGTCTAGTTTATTGTTACTCTAAATTGTTTCATGTCAATTTAGTGAACTCTTATATGTATATATGTCACTTTACACGTTTTATTACATAAGATGGAATCACAATTAAATCTCGATATCTACATACTCTACACTTTTAACAAACAAATTATCATAATATTAAAATATTATATTTGTAAATATAATATTTGATATTATTATATCAGATTTGATATTGATTGACCCTTAGACTAGATCTAAATTTCGTTTCACTATAAATATTACAATCACCAAAAATGATATTTGACCTTGACCCATTTAATAACTCCCAATCAAACGAGAAAAATTACATAAAACTTCATGCTATCGCCAGCATTGACTTTGTATGACTTTGTATGTATATACAAAGATTTATGTCTAGTTGCTCTAACTTCTGGCTTACTACATTTCTATAACCATATTCCAATTAATCACCATCCCTTCAATATCTACATATTACATATGTGCCATTCAATACTTTTTTAATTCAAATCATAAAATAATTATATTTTTATTTAATAAAATAATTTTAAATTGTTATTTTTATCTTATTATAATTTTAAAATTAATATTAAATTATTATTTTTATTACATATTTTTTTAAACTCCGTTATATAAGATTATAAGAATTATTCTGATGGAAAAAAAGATTATAAGAATTATATTGGATATAATTTTAAATTGTTATTTTTATCTTATTATAATTTTAAAATTAATATTAAATTATTATAATTTTTATTATATGTTTTTTTAAACTCCATTATATAAGGTTATATAGGATTATAAGAGTTATATTGAGTTTTATAAATTGTATTATATTGTATTATTTTTATATTTAGTAATAATAAATTTAATTTATATTTAAAATTATATAATTGAGAGTTTTTTCTTATATTGATTTTAGTATATAGTAAATATAAATCTCATTTATTATAATTTTTTTAGTGATAATAAATTTATTTTTTATAATTAAAATTATATAAATATTTTCTTTTTAATTTTAAGGTATTTAATTTTTTTAATAAAATGTTTTTATTTTATTTATTAATTAAATAAAATATTTAATATAATTATAAATCAGGTACTATATATATATCAAATCAATATATATATATTTTTCCCCGACTAAATTTTGGGAATAGACCAACACAATGATTAGATTCCAAACGCAGAAAAAGACAAAGTCCAAAACGATTACAATATTACTAGCAAGCCATATTAATATTAATAATATGGCTTATATACGCCGATCAGCGTATATCTATTATTTAAATGTGGTTGATATACGCCGATCGACGTATATAAGCCATATTATTAATATTAATATGGCTTGCTAATTGACGGTCGACCCGCGAGAATATTTTTCGTAACTTTTAATATTAATATTATGGTTGTGAAAATATTAATAATAAATATTTAATTAAAATTGTTTTATTATAATAATATATAATAAAAACTATTTAATTATAATAATAATATCATCTCTTATTATTATTATTATTATAAATAACAAATATTGAAATATATTATAATAATAATAATTGTGTACACATATACTGTTATGGTAAACAATACATCGTAATATGGCATATGTTTTTATAATAATAATAATATTAATAATAATAATAATAATATCTTTTATTATTATTATTATTATTATTATTAAAAAAAATTATTATTATTAAAGTTGTCAATTTTCATTATAAAATATTTTCATTTTCAATTATCTTAATTAATTATTAATAATAAATAAATATTTATTGTTTATTATTATTATTTTCTTATTTTCATTCATAATTATTATAATTATATTTTTATATTTATAATTATTTTGTTTCTAAATATACATTTTCTTTATTTTTTTAATATTCTTTTTCTTTATAAATATATTTTCTTATTTTCATTTACAGTTATTTTAATTAATAATTAATAATAATTAATTAATTAATAATTATTTATTATCATTATGTGGTTATTGTCGTTTTTATTATTATTATTATTATTTTCATATTTTTATTTATAATGATTATAATTATATTTTTTTT
Source organism: Larix kaempferi (assembly GCA_027924585.1). Classification (NCBI taxonomy): domain Eukaryota; kingdom Viridiplantae; phylum Streptophyta; class Pinopsida; order Pinales; family Pinaceae; genus Larix; species Larix kaempferi. The sequence continues at coordinate 9,345,268 of BSBM01000305.1, forward strand.
ATAAATATTTTTATAATTATTAATATTTAAGAAATAAAAATAATAAGAATATTATTATTATTATTATTACAAAATATTTAAAAATAATAATAACAATAATTATTATTATTTAAAATATTAATACAGTAACAATAATTATTATTATTTAAGATAATAATAACAATAACAGCAACAACAATAATAATAATAATTATTAAATAGCAATTTTTAAAATATTTTATAATAATAAAATTAATTATAAAAATAAATAAAATAAATTATAATAATTTTAAATGAAAATAAGAAATTAATTAAAATAATAAAAATATTAATAAATAATCATTATTAATTTACTTTAAATTATTAATTTACTATTAATTATTAATTATTAATTAAAATAATTGTAAATGAAAATAAGAAAATATAATTATAACAATAATAAATGAAAATAATTTATAATGAGGATTGACAACTTTAATAATAATATTTTTTTTTTAATAATAATAATAATAACAACAACTATAATAATAATAAGAAAAGTATAAATTTTGATGCTCACGAGCTAACTTGTGGTTGACTATGGTTGACCATGCTTGAATTTGGTTGACCATGGTTAATTATGGTTGACTTTGGTTGACAATGGTTGACAATAGTTTAACATTGTTGACTTTGAATGTTCATGGTTGACTATGGTTAAAAATCCGTGAGCATGGTTGACCAACGTTGACTTTGGTTGACCTTAGATGAATTTTGTAAACCATGGTTGGTTTTTGGTTGACTATGGTCGTCTATGGTTGACCATGGTTGACTTTGGTTGAACATCATTGACCACGAGTAACTTTGGCTAACCATGGTCGATCATGGTTGACTATGATTGACTATGGTTAACATTGATCAACCATTGGTTTATTATGGTTGAGAATGGTTAACCATGGTTGTCCATGGTTGACTATGTTTGACCATAGTTAGCATTACTTACTTATGGTTGACTATTATTAATAATTATCTTAATTAATTATTAATAATAAATAAATATTTATTATTTATTATTTCTTATTATTTATTTCTTATTTTCATTCATAATTATTATAATTATATTTTGATATTTATAATTATTTTTATTATTATAAAATATCTTAAAATAAAAATTAATAATAATAGTAATCTTTATTATTATTATAAAATATTTAAAAATAATAATGATAATAATTGTTATTATTTAAAATAATAATAATAGTAATTGTTATTATTTAAAATAATTATAATAATTATAATAATTATTGTTATTATTATTAAAATTGTCAATTCTCATTACAAATTATTTTCATTTATTATTATTATAAATATATTTTCTTATTCTTATTTACAATTATTTTAATTAATAATAATTTCTTTCATTTATAATAATTATAATTATATTTTGTTATTGTTGATAAATAAAATTATTAATAATATATTAACTATAATTAATGAATGAATTAATTAATAAGGTTATTAATATTTTATAATATAATGATTGAACAATGTTTCACGTTTATATATATAAGTAAGTGTTAATCAATATATCATATAACTTTTATATAATTAAATTTTTAACATGAAATATTCTTTTTGTTTCTAAATATACATTTTCTTTATTATTTTAATAATCATTTTCTTATTTTCATTTACAATATTTTAATTAAGAAATAAATACTTTTGTAATTATAAATATTTAAGAAAAAAAAAATTATTATTATTATTATTATAAAGTATTTAAAAATAATAATAACACGAATTATTATTATTATTATTGAAAATAATAATAACAGTAACAATAATTATTATTGTTTAAAATAATAATAGCAGTAACAACAACAATAACAATAATAATAATAATGATAATAATAATTATTATTATTAAATAGTAATTTTTAAAATATTTTATAATAAGAAAATTAATTATAAGAAAAATAAAAATAAATTATAATAATTTTAAATGAAAAGAAGAAATTAATTGCAATAATAAAAATAAGAAATTAATAAATAATAATTATTAATTAACTTTAAATTATTAATTAAAATAATTGTAAATGAAAATAAGAAAATATAATTATAACAATAATAAATGAAAATAATTTATAATGAGGATTGACAACTATAATAATAATATATATTTTTTAATAACAATAATAACAACAATGATAATAATAATAACAAAAGTATAAACCTTGGTGCTGGTGAGCTAACTTGTAGTTGACTATGGTTGACCATGTTTGAATTTGGTTGACTATGGTTAATTATGGTTGACCATGGTTGACAATAGTTGAACATTGTTGACTTTGAATGTTCATGGTTGACTATGGTTGAAAATCCTTGAGCATGGTTGACCAGCGTTGACTTTGGTTGACCTTAGATGACTTTTGTAAACCATGGTTGGTTTTGGTTGACTATGGTCGTCTATGGTTGATCATAACTGACTTTGGTTGAACATCATTGACCAAGGGTAACTTTGGTCAACCATGGTTTACTTTGATTAATCATAGTTGGCTTTGGTTGACCACGGGTCACTATGGATGGCTATGGTTGACCATGGTTGATCATGGTTGACTATGATTGACTATGGTGAACAATAGTCAACCATTAGTTTATTATGGTTGAAAATGGTTAACCATGGTTGTCCATGGTTGACTATGTTTGACCATGGTTGGCATTACTTGCTTATGGTGGACCATGGTTGACTTTCAACAACCATGGTTGACATTAGTTGATGATGGTTGACTTTAGTTGACCATGGTTTCCTTTAGTTGGCCATGGTTGACTTTGGTCAACTATGATTGACTATGATTGACTCTGGTTCATTATAATTGACTTTAGCCACCCAAAATTGACTTTGGTTGACCTTAGTTGAATTTGGATGACCATGGCTAACTATGGTTGACATTGGTCGACGATGATTGAATTTAGTTAACTGTGGTTGAGTACAGGTTGACTTTTGCTAAACAAAGTTGATTGGGGTTGATTTTTGGATGATAATGGTTGATCATGGTTGAATTTGGTTGACCATGGCTGACTTTAGTTGACTTTGGTTAACTATGGTTGACCATGGTTGACTTTGATTGACCATAATTGACTTTATTTGACTATGGCTAACCAAAGTTTACTTTCGCTAACCAAAGTTAACCTAGTTGACTTTGGTTTCCATGGTTGACTTCGATTTACTATGGTTGACATCAATTCACATTGGTTAACCATGGTTAACTTTTGGTTGAATTTTGCTTAACAATAGTTGACATTAGTTCACTATGATTGACATTTGGTGGATTTTGGTTGACCCTCGTTGAATTTGGTTTACTTTGGCTAATTTTTTATTGATAATGGTTGACCAGGATTGACCATGGTTGACTTTTGGTTCACCATGGTTAAGTATGGTTGACCATGGTTAACCATTGTTGACTTTGGTTGACTTTTGATTGACTTTGGTTGATTTTGTTTGACTATGGTTAACCATGGTTAACTTTTGGTTCACAATGGTTGATTTTGGTTGACTATGGTTGAGTATGGATGACTTTTGTTGACCAAGGTGTAGGGTTGGTTGACTTTAGTTGACTAAGGTGCAGGGTTGGTTGACCAAGGTGTAGGGTTGGTTGACTTTAGTTTACCACGGTCGAATTTTGGTTGGCTTTGGTTGACCATGGTCAACTTTTGGAAGACTTTGGACAACCACGGTTTACTTTGGTAACCATTTGGTTAACCATGGTTGAATTTGGTTTACTTTGGTTTTATTTTGGTTGACTTTGGTGCACTATGCGTTACCATGGTTGACTTTTGGTTGACCATTTTTTACTTTGGTTTACCATGGTTGACTATTCTTGACCAAGGTTGATAATGGTGGACTTTGGTTGACCATGGGTTGACTTTTGGTTAGCTTTAATTGGTTATGGTTGACCATTATGGTTAATGTTGGTAGACTTTAGTTGTACACGGTTGACAACAATTTGAATTTGGTTGGTCGTGGTAGAGCATGGTTGAAAACAATTGACTTTGGTTGAAGATGGTTGACTTTAGCTTGATTTTTGGTTGATCATGGTTGACTTGGGTTGACTTTTGGGTGACTTTGGTTGACCATGGTTGACTTTTTGTTGGCTTTGGTTGAGCCTGGTTGGATTTTGGTTCTCTTTAGTTAACTATGGTTCTCTTTAGTTGAATATTGTTAGTGTTATTATTAATATTAATATTAATGTTCTTAATATTATTGTGAGCCTTATTAATATTATTTATATGTTGTATAGCCACAATTAAGAAGTAATAAGGTAGAAATAAAATATTTAATAAGTAAGAATAATAACTTTATAAGGTTATAAGATTGTGTTTAATTACAGTTAAACATATATATATATATTATATTGATATGATTAATTTATTAACATTAATGGTAATGGTATAAGGATATGGATGTGATTAATGATCTTGAATAATTTATTGAAATAATTATTTTATTATTTTAATAAAAAACATTAAAAAAATTACCATAATATAATTAACATTGAAAATAATTAATAGCTAAACTATATTTTAATGAACTATAACAAGAACATCCAAATCATAAAATCCTAAAAACATAAATATGAATAAAGAAAAATGTTCCAAGATCACAAATTAAAGATGAGATACGTAATGATGATGATGGTTGTGTTCTTCATCTTGAGTTTTGTTGTGTTTCCTATTTCAGTGCTTTCCTTTCCATATGACTTCTCAAACATAAATTAAGGTTGTGGGTTCTCTACTTACTCAGAAATTTCAATAGGAATCCATTCAAGTGTAAAAATGTGGAAATCGATGTAAATTTAATATAATGTGAAAAATCTATTACAAAACATTATGCCATTAAACCTCATTACTCAATATACAGTCACAAGATTATTTTTATGCATTAAAAATTGTCCCAATTTTATATATAAAACAATAATTTAAAGGCATGATGTCAATAATCATACCATATAAATAATCTTCAAGTGCATTGTGCAATCGAAAACAAATTTAAAATGGATATAATTTTATCTTTAAAATTTAAAATAATCTTTCATCTTTATTGTGAAATCCAAAATAAATTCAAAATAGATATAATTATGCAAAAGCTAAGTTAAAAGTTTTTTTTTAAATAATTTTATTAAATAAAATTATTAGAATTTCTATAATAAAAACAATTTATTTTTTTAATAATGTTATTATAGATATAAATATATTTAATTTTAAATGAAATTTATGATAAAGAAAAGTATAAATGACAATATTACATTTTAATAAAAAAATTTAAACAAAAACCTGAAGAGAAAATGATTGTAAGTTATAATGACATATTTAATTTTATATAAAAAATGATTGTAAGTTATAGTAATAATCTACATATTTAATTTTATATATATTTCATTATATGAAAAAATATAATGTAACTAATAAATTGAAAATGAATATAAATTTGGAATGATTATTGTAATAATAATTAACTTTAATTTATCTAAATTTTGAATAGCATGAAATTTATTTAAATAACTAAACTTTAAGTTTGAAAAATTTATGCATTTCACATATGTTTAATTTTAAAATATTGTACAACTTGTTAATACCAAAATAATTTTGAAAAAAAAATTAATTTTTTAAAAATGAAAACAACAAAATTTATATATAATTACAAAGACTAATTCTTTAAAAACTAAAACTAAAAGAAAATAAGGGTCAAATGACTTTAGTTCAACGAAATTTATATAATAACAAAGGCTTATTCCTTAAAATCTAAACCATGTGCTGTACAACCAAATTTGTATAATAACCAAAACTTATTCCTAATTAATTCTAATGGTTTTGCTACCATATTTGGTTGGGAATCTATTGTCTTAACTAACCTCATTCCACATTCATCCAACTTACTTTATCACCGTGAAGATGTAAAATAAGATCAAGACCTACACATTTCATGCCATTCATTTTTTGCAAAGTTTTTAAGATTTTCAGAATTTATTCCACACATATAAATTTAAACAGTAAACATAATATATACAGAGTTTAAATTTAAGCAAAGTGTAAATTTATTTTAGTTCCGAAATTGTTCCAAGAATTGATTCGATTGGAATCTGAGTTATCCTATGCAGAAGGAAATCCTTGTTGTATGACCACCTTATTCTGAAATAAGAAATGGCATTTCTGGCAGAAGGAAACCCTTGTTGTATGACCACCTTATTTTGAAATAACAAATGGCATTTCTGAAATATGAGGATCGCCTTCAGGTATCATCATCCAAAACCGAGTTGATTCCTGCCATTATCTAACATGAAAAAAGTTGTTTTGCTATTAATCAGAGAAGAGACTTCTATGCGAACATTTAAACATTTAATAAAACAGAAAACAGGATAATCCCTAAAATTAAAACAATTACTTATAATGAGGGTGGTTAGAAAATCACTTAAAAATAAAACCTGAACACATAAATAAATCACAAAATCATTGCAAATATCTCTCCAAACTAAAACTAAAAGTATAAATACATTACATTGACAAAATATAAAAGCAACTCAAAACTTATGGCACACAAACACAAAATAAAATTAAAACTATAACTACATTACCAATCAAATGTTTTCACATATGGATGCACCAAATAACACGAGATATAAAAAAAATGGGTACGGGTGGCTCTAATTTATTAATTCTCATGCAGAAAGCTCTATGTTACTTAATTTTGAAATTAAATAAACAGCAAATAACTAATCACACAAATCTGGAAATTTCCTTTATTTTCTCATCTAAAATTTTCAGATTTAAAATAAATTCATATAGTTATAGCATTCCATCTTTGCTGCAATCCTTTTTAGTGAAATCTACTTATACTTCAAGTTAGATTTAACTTAACAATATTTCACATTCATTTCATCCTCGAAATATTTGTCTTTGTTCATTCCTTTATACATTTATTTGGCCATCAGTTTTACATGCTAAATACATCTGCATTGTCTTCGTTCATTCCTTTATACATTTATTTGGCCATCAGTTTTACATGCTAAATACATCTGCATGGCATATTCATATGCATTACTTGTAATTCTTTTGATCAAATTTCTAAACAATTAATCTCAGATATCATTTATCAAAAAAATTATAAAATTAATTGAATCGCTAAACAATTAATCTAAGATCTCATTTATCAAAAAAATTATAAAATTAATTGAATCGCCCTTAACCTCATGGATAAGTGTAATGAGGTGAGAGTGGTACCTCTCATGTAATTGCCGGAGGCTTCTTGGGTTAGGACTTTCACCACATGCTAAGTGGAGTGGTAACAAGTAGAAAGATAAAATATATTTTAACCATCTTTAACGATATTGTTTTAACTGAAATTTTTATCAACTTCTGTGAGCAGTCCAAGAAAAAGATTAATGGATGTGTTGAAATATAACCCCAATTTGAGCAGGGAATAAATATAAATTAATTTATCAAAATACAAGTGAAAATGAATTGACATTTAAAGTTTGATGGGAATTGTTGAACGGTCACATCATTAACATATTTTGATCTCTTGGCAGGATAAAAAGTATTAAACTTGTAATGAAAGTAAAAGCTAATATTACTGGAAAATCTTACAAACTACACAGTAATGAAAAATCAATCACATGGATAGGTTTTAATGGTTAAAATACCCGTCATTTAATATCAATGATCCGGTCATAAAATTAATAATTATATCAATCCATACACACAATTGCAATACAATGTTTCGCAATTCCAGGATCACCTTCTACATATCAGTTCCAATTTTCTTGAGGTATATCACTTATTTCCTCTCCTCTCCTCTCCTGTAACATTATATCTATCAGTTAGATTCATCTAGCTTAAATTAAATTTAGGGTTGAGATAAATTTACACTTTCTAGACCTAATTTTAAGTTAACGTTATGATATGAAAATCTTTAATGATAATCTAGCAAAAGGCATGCATGGGACACATGTTAGCTTTTCTTGATACATTTAATATATCTGACAAAACTTATTGTGACAGGAGATCTACAATTATGGGGCACGCAGAATAGTGGTTTCTGGCATTCCTCCATTGGGGTGCCTGCCTATAAAGAGAACAATCAGAAACCTATATAAAAAGGAACGAAATTGCTTGGAGGATCAAAATCAGAATGCAATTAGCTACAATATAAAACTTCAGAAAATGCTTGATTTCTTGAGGGCGTAACTTCCAGGCCTCAAAATTGTTTATTCAGATACATACAATCCGTTGATTGATATGGTTCAAAATCCTGCTAAACACGGTGATTTAAATATGCATTGCCAAAAGTCATACATATATTAGATTTATATGGTAGAAGTGATTTATGTTTTCTTATTTTGAAATACCTGCAGGATTCGAACATACAAGGAAAGCTTGCTGCGGAACTGGTTTAATAGAGGTTTCATATACATGCAGCAGGAGAAATCCATTGACATGCTCTCATGCATCAAAATATATCTTTTGGGATGCCGTTCATCTCACGGAGAACCATGAGTCTAACGTGTGCTAGGTAATGGGCATTCAAAAAAAATAAGCGCTCGAAAACCCCAACACAATACCATTTTCATAGGGTTCGGATTAGTCAGGAGCAGATTGATCAGAAAATTGTTAAATCGAATGCAAACAAAGGTAAGAAAAAATCAGAACCCTGCAAAGATTATTATATGCGCAAATTTGTTCTACAGAACCCTGCAAAAATAAAGGCAAATTTGTTCTACAGCGCCTGTGAAAAAATCAGAACCCTGCAAAGATTATTATATGCATTAGAAGTTTGACATTTATCAGAGGTCGAGAGACCGATCCGTACCTATTTTTGCAGGTGGCTGTTGCTTCTTTTTGCAAGCTCGGTCCGGTCGCTGGCTGGCTCTGCAGGCTCGCTCTTCTGCACGATCATCTGGGGTGGATTCTGCGGTGCTGCAGGTGAGCGGTTTAATAATAATATGGCTCGCTTTTCTGCATGCTATTTCAATCTGAGCGTTACAGCGCCGAGTGGAGGTGAGCGATTTAATTCCACCATGGTGTCGACCGGGGGTACAGCCTGGAGTGGAGGTGAGCCGTGTTTAATTCCAGCAGTGGGAAGTGGCAGGCGGAGTGGGCATTTGGCATTTGCAAATAATTTAATTTAAACAATATGTGTCGTTTGAATTTAAAGTTGCCCGTGAGTTAACATAGCAAATCTGAGTGCTTCATCAATACACGAGACGAAGCATATTCTTCTATCTTTAAAATCTAACCATTGAATATTAAATATGCAATAAATCACCCACCCCAGAGCCACCCCTAAAAGTTGAAAGAATACGCCTATCAGCGTAATAACCTGAAAAGGCACGTAATAAGTATGATAATAATTTCAAGCGACTTTATTCCTCGCCATTTAAAACCATAAAACTAAATCTATTCTCATCCACAGGATCTCCAAACACATTTTGAAACACAATTTTTTTGCAACATACGTAAACTGTCCACCGTCTGAAACTATTAAGCGATTACCTACGAAGCTTCCTGACAGCTAATAACGAGAGATCCTACTTGAGTTATGAAGCAACCAAATAAACGGAGAATTCGCTTTCTACTGAGGCAGCTTGTTGATCTTACGGTGCTTGAACTCTCCGTATGTTTTAGGGTTGAACAATGGCGGGTTGTTCTCATCGATCGTCTCCTTCAAGGGCCCAATAACGGTGTCCAGAGGCGGACTGCAGATTACTGGCCACGACATCCTCACTCTGTCTTTGCTCACCACGCTCCTATGCAAAACGCTCTTGAATCTGCCATTGCTCAAGACCTAGAAGCCATAGCCAGTAATTCATCAATCAGACAACATACAAATTTGTATCAGGAAGAAGAAAAACAAGGAAAAATCAACGGAAAATAAATTTATTGACCTCGATCTGGTCGCCTATATGGACGATGATGGCGTTTGGAACGTAACTGGCAGAAACCCAGTTACCATCTTTGAGCACTTGGAGTCCCGGCACTTCATTGGGTACAAGAAGAGTGAGGGCGGACATGTCAGTGTGGGCCTCAACTCCTAAAGCAAGTTCCGGCTGTGGGCACGGTGGATAGTAATTGATTTTCATCTCCATTTCCAGATTGTGGCCACCCAGTATTTCTTTCAGGGCGGATTCTTCCAATCCAAGATTTATTGAAAGCGCAGCCAGTAGCTTATTCACCACTTCCAGGAGCCTTCGGCCATATTCATCATTCACTTCTCTGCAGATCGGGCCCACAAGTTAGATATACAATAGACTTAAAATGATTTCAGACTGTACTAAAAACATGATTCTGCATATTCCATGGAATATGAGTGATGAGATTGAATAAAAATATTACATGTAAGAGGGTGGATTTTTGGGCCAGGCGTTAAAATCCCTGCGAGAAGGAGGCCACAGCATGTGGAAATAATAATCTAACCATTCGAGCTTGCCTTCCAAGTTAGTAACTAACTTGGTGCCATAGCCTTCCAGATTCCCAGCTGCAGGGTTGTTGGAGTGGGCCTCCTTTTCCTCTTGTGGAAGATTGAAGAATTCTTTCCCCACGCCCTGTAGGCGTTGTATCAGCTCTTCCGAAATCCCGTGATTGACTACCTGAAAGATACCCCATTGCTGGGACGCGCTTGCCAATTCTTGAAGCGTTTTCTCACGGAGGTGGCCGGGCACGTCAAGATTGGATATATCTATAAGCGGGATTTGAGGGGCAGGTTGCTGAGAGCCATTAGAATTGATGGAAAATGTAGTGAAGGCAGTTGGCCTCTCGTGTTCAGGCCTAATGAACTGAGCAGGAATGCTCTCTAATCCTCCGCCCGCAATGGCTTGCACTCGAACTGCCATCTCGGCTTTGGCTTCTTTCCCTTTGCAACTCCGACTGAGTGTATGTATGGAATTGTATGTATGGAGTTGCCATTATATAACAATAGCTACAGGAATGGGTAGCTCCACGACGAGAAGATTTGATAATCACGTGAAGCCTTGGTCGGTTTGATAATGAGATGGAGCCTTGGAGCATTGACCGGCAGGTCGACATATTAGGGAAATATGTTATGGTATAAGTTAATTGGAAGTCGAAAAATATCCGGAGTTTCCGATGGCGATGAGACTATATATCGACCACTGAGGTAAGTGACCGACCGACAGAGTTATCGAGCATCCTGCAACGTCTTAGGGTAGGGCAAAGTCTCAGGGTAGGGTTCACACATGGAGCGAAGACCACTGTATTCCACATTTGGTGACGCAAACAAAGGTCGAAGTCCTCTTATGCACACGTGTTATTTTAATATGCTGACTGCTGAGCCAGGCCTGGAATTTGATGGCCTATTGGTGAAACGTATTTGACACACACGTTACGTCAACAACAACCACGTGAATCTTATTCCAGATGTGCATGTTACACATGGCTGAGATGCATCTGTTTTTCTGTAAAATTAATAAAGTTAGTACGCTGTAGGTAAACAACATTGTAAAATCCAATTAATTATGTAACTACTTTCTGAGTAGGGCTGGTCGAGTAGCCGCCTTTGATGACGTAACAGAGGCTAAAAACCCCTCTCACGCACATGCAACCACAATGGCGAAGTCTAACCCGTTGCTATGAAGTACAGTGTAGAAAAGCGATATTAATTTAAATTCAAATTTGTAAGAGGGGTTTTGGTGAACACTATTCAGTGTGCTTGAGATCCAATTGTCAATCGGCCTGCTACAGCTATATTAAATGGCCTGCAGCAGGCTAAATAGGGTTAATTATCTGTTTTACTCTTAGCAACAACCATACTAGATTTTTATGATATCTATAGTGTGTAAAGTGTCTGCAGTCAAGGATTTAAATAAGTACTTCTTAGGACAGAATTTAAGGTTGCTGCTATAGAATTATGAATAAAATGTTTATATGTAAAATGTTTATTAAAAGCATGTATTCAAACTTTAATTAGACATAGTTTTGAATTTTGTAAAATCTAATTTGAATTTTAAAATAATATTTGTGTAAATTATATTATTTTCTTCATTATTGTTTCAATTAGTATCTTTATAGAAACAATACAAAATACATTTAATATTGCAGCTATAGAATTATGAATGAAATGTTTTGATGGGTGGATGTACCTTGGGTGATTGGGAGGAAAAATGGTTACCCTCCCACCTAGGTTCAATTCTTGTAAGTGACATGATACTCTTGTTGAGCCCCTATGTAATGAATGTAATTCTAGCCATACCTTTATTCTAGCAAAAAAATGCCACATAGTTTAATTACAAATTATTAATAAACTAGAAAAGAAAATTTTGATGAGATATCTAGAGTGATCATTTATAGATAGAATTTCTCAGTCTTTTATCATTCAAAAATGGTCAAGAGGAAGCACATCACACTCTTCATGTTTATATCTATCAAAGAATAAAATAATAAATCAAAAAATATATTTAATGTATATCTATGTAAAATGAATAACATATTACAATTTATCTACATTTTATAACTTATTATAAAAGAAGCCAAACCACCATCCTCTTAAACATCTTGCATCAAATTCTACCAAATTTCACAAAATGAGAGTTTACCTTTTCGTTTTTCTCATTTAACGCCTATTTTTTTATCCCTTCCTTTGACTCTTTAATCCTAAGATCAAAAGTTTTGCATAATCTATTCTCATCTTCTTTCTCGATGATGGACCACACTTGCTGGTATGAAATGGACCACACTTGTTGGTCTGAAATGTCGATTCAAAAATTCGAATGTGATGGATCCGGAAGACTCTACTCCTCATAACGTTGCTCGTAGAATCATGAGAACTGAAATTCTTATGACTCTTGAGAGAAAAATTTCAAAGGGAGAGGAAGATTGGGTAGAGGATTCATAAGAGGAGGTTTTCATGGAACCTGTTTCAAGTGTGGAGAAGAAGGGCATCAAGCTTATGAATTCCCTCATAATCAATAAATAACCAATGATAGAAGGACTGAAAACAATGCAAGGGAAACGCATGTGAATGAGGAAGATGCAGAGTCATCACATTCTGAAAAAGCAAAGAAAGGAGAAGTCTTAATGAGTGGAAGAGCCATGTTAAATCGAGATAATTAATATGTTCAAATAAAGAATTTGTTTAAAACAAGATGCAAATGTGAAGGAAAGGTATGTAGTGTTATCATATATAGTGGAAGCACCAATAACCTCGTATCTGACGAAATGGTGAACAAGTTGAAGCTAGAAAGAAGAAGACACCCGCATCTATATAGGATTGCTTGGATTCAGGATGAAAAAAAACTTTTGGTTAGTGAAAAAAGTTTGGTAAAAATTAAAATAGGAGGTTATAGTGATGAAATTATGTGTGATATTATACCTATAGATGCTTGTCATGTTTTGTTGGGAAGGACTTGGCAATTTGACATGAAAGAAATGCACTATGGGTTTTCCCACACATACTCATTGATGAATAATGGAGTAAGACACAAATTGAAGCCATTACCAGAGGAAATGGGTAAGGTTTGCATGAATGCAAGAATTTGTTTAATTGATGCCAAGAATTTTTTAGATGGCCTAAAGCATGAAAATGTTTGTTTTGCTTTGATTGCAATAACTAACCAAGAAAATGTGGAAGATGTTCATGTGGAAGTTGTATATTTGTTGCATGAATTTCAAGAAATTGTTTCTAATAATGCACCAGAAGGATTATGACCTATGAGAAGGATAAGTCATTAGATTGATTTGATACTAGGAGCAAGTTTTCCTAACAAGGAATACCACAGAATGTCTCCTATAGAGAGTGAAGAATTGAATAGACAAGTACAATAATTGTTTCAAAAAGGTTTGATCAGAGAAAGCTTAAGTCCATGTGTAGTGCCTGTATTTTTGGCACCAAAGAAAGGTGGAGAATGGAGAATGTGCATGGATTCAAGTGCCATTAACAAGATCACCATCAAATACAAATTTCCATTTCCTAGAATGGATGATCTTATGGAGTGCTTAAGTGGATATGATTACTTCACCAAAATTGATTTCAAAAGTGGCTATCATTAAATTTGAATCAAAGAAGGGGATGAATTGAAGACCTCTTTCAAGACCAAAGAAGGTTTGTATGAGTGGTTGGTCACTCCTTTTGGGATAACTAATGCACCTAACACATTTATGAGATTGATGAATGAGGTATTAAAAGAATTTTTGTGCAGATTTGTTGTTGTTGATCTTGATTACATTTTGATATTCAATAAGACATTAAAAGAACATTTGATCCATATTTGTTGCATGAATTTCAAGAAATTGATTTTGAAAATTCACCAGAAGTATTACCACCTATGAGAAGGATAAGTCATCAGATTGATTTGATATTGGTAGCAAGTTTACCTCACAAGGAATCCCACATAATTTCTCCTACAGGGAGTGAAGAATTGAATACACAAGTAAAAGAATTGTTGCAGAAAGGTTTGATCAGAGAAAGCTTCAGTCGATGTGCAGTGCCTATGGTTTTGGAACCAAAGAAAGGTGGATAATGGAAAATGTGCACAGATTCAAGGGCCATTAACAAGATCACGATCAAATATAGATTTCCATTGCCTAGAATGGATGATCTTATGGATTTCTTAAGTGGAGCTGAGTACTTCACCAAAATTGATTTCAAAAGTGGCTATCATCAAATTCAAATTAGAGAAGGACACGAATGGAAGACCACTTTCAAGACTAAAGAAGGTTTGTATGCATGGTTGGTCATGCCTTTTGGGATAACCAATGCACCTAGTATGTCACATCCCCAAATTTCAAAAAAAAAAAAAAAAATTTCTAAGTAGTCAAATCACCCATACATGTTACATGGAAGCGAAATGTTTCAGTATTCAAATTTACTTTATAATCCTTAAACATTTCATAAATTATCATTAATGATCTAAAAGTCTAAACAAACAAGAAAATATCGTAACACTTAAATAATCATTCATAAATATTTACATGTCGTATTCAGCTGCATTTGTAACTCTACATTTGAGTGGTGTATTACAATCTACTTTACGCTACCTCTTTCATCCTTTTTAATGAGTAAGAGGACAATCTCCTACTAACTGAGAACAATGCTTGATTCAATAAGTTATTTGTTTTATACAACATTTCTGCTGTAAACATGTGCAAACCTAAAGTTAATATGATGCATGATTAATAGAATTTCCAACCATTTCCATATTTAGACGTGTCTACAAAATCGTCATCAATTCTAAATCCATTCAACAGATAAGGACGCACACATGGAAATATCAATTGTAAACACATATGCTTATATGAGAAAAAGGTCATCATAGTTAAAATGAAAACACAAATACACATAATTCAAGGTAGATCAAATTGAATAATAATAAGGCACATTGAGAATACACAAGATGGAAAAACATCATAAAAAGAGACTATTTTTCATGTGGTTCACCCACTCCTTGGGCTACATCCACAAAGGGTTGGTTTGTATTATTCATATAAAAAGGAAGAGGTTACACCCGGCAACAAGGTTGTTGCCAACCACTTTCCTATATTTTCTCTAGCTTCTCTCATAAAGAGCTTTATCAATGCTAACTCTACAATTAAACAATGACAGCATAAATCTATTTCACTACCCAATCTACATGCCATTTTAATTGTTCTATGAATCAATACAAAAATTATAAATAAATATTGTCATATCCTTTATGCTTATGCATTGTCATTATAAAAATATATTTAAATAAGCTTTTTCATAATAATATGTCAACTAAGATAAAATCCTATACCTTTTCATGCTTTTAGCGATATATTTTAATATCTTAAAATAAACCTTTTCATATTAATATCTTAACTAAAGTAATATAGCCCTTTCATAAAGGGGTATCATTTAGATGGCCCTCACGTCTCTTCCAATTTGTATGTATATATATTATAGGGAGGGAACTTAAAAGAAATATGAATACCCTATTCATCCACATTTTAATATCTTAAAATAAACCTTTTCATATTAATATCTTAACTAAAGTAATATAGCCCTTTCATAAAGGGGTATCATTTAGATGGCCCTCACGTCTCTTCCAATTTGTATGTATATGATAGGGAGGGAACTTAAAAGAAGTATGAATACCCTATTCATCCGCATTTGTGGCTTTAACAAACCCTTGCTAGGGTTACTTTATAAAGCCGATAATGTATATATATAACATAAATTAATACATAAATGTTTGGCTCCAGTTAGGCAGTGTATATTTATACCGCAACTATATGTAAACAAAAAATATGGGTCCCAATCATTTTCAACTTTAAACTAGCACCATAATATAACATAATATCGTGGCCATAATAATTGTGCAAGGACTTTAAGGTAGTATTCTCTTGGACTATTACATATATATATTAACACTAAGGTCCTTTTTAAAACATCCCATAAATGAAAACATAATGCGAATGGATATACTTACCTATTTAACCAAAGTATATAATAAGTGGGTATAAGACAATAGGTTATCGAACCTAGAGGATAAGAATCACCAAGATAATATGATGATACATAAAGAGTTCTCTTTATACTAAATAATATAAAATTGGAATCCATCCATACATCCTTTAGTTCTTTGTTGCTTTTCGGGTTACTAAACCTAAGTAATGAAATATAGTGTCTTCGACACTTACTACTATATAAATTAAGATTTGAAATATAATGATTGTTCTACTACGACGTCTTGCCAACCAACCTCCGGAGCTTAAAGTAAGGCTGCAAGCTACTTTCACTAAAATACATGCGATGGTTCCACTAAGCTGGCACAGAGGTATTTATTCCATAACATGACTTTAAAAGTAAATTAACTAAGTTCAGACCTAGCAATTCTATAATCGAGAACCACGATATTCAGTTTTTCCATCAGAGATTGGTGATATAAAAAAAAAAATGGGTTCCAGGCATCAAGTCGTATTGCAGCATATTAAATAAAATCATGACGTGCACCAGACAAGGTTCACACTCTATTACTAAGGCCGATACGGTTTTTCCTATTAGCCTAAATAAAAGCTGAAGCATACACACGGCTGAGTTTATACTCGACTCCCGTTGTTGATTTATGCTGGGATACCCAACATACAACGCATTTTTCAGAGGAAACATAATGAGGGTAACAATCCAAAAAAAATTTAGACGCATCTCTTATTTATCACCGCACAAAAATTAAGAAGATAATACCCACTAAAAGACCAACGCTTTCATCACAAAATATATAGACAGACAACAGGGTTATTAATTTCCATCGTTTCACGCAGATAACTAGAAACAAGTCATGGTGGTCTGGGTACCGTCCTTAGATTAAAATATTTAGCCTTAGTTTCGGTCGTCCCCTTCGCAAAATAACCTAAAGTACTATTGCACATAAACTACTTCTACAAGACGCAGGAGTTAAATTCGCATTGAGATCATACCCATCGGTCGTCTTTAAACTTATAATAAACAAAATAGGGTTAAAACGTAATTCTAACACTGGGTAATTTGAAACGATGCTGAGATTGTTTTTCTACGATTTTAACTTAGTTAAAAACTATTTATTTGCAGAGAATTTACTTACTAGATGCCATCACCAAAGCAATTTACGGACCCTTCTTGTTGAGTTTCGTAACTCCTTCATAGTGATGACATTTAGATTTGGTCAGAGATATCCTACTGCAGGCTCCATCGCCAGGTTCTCATCCGGAGCAATCGCCAGCTAAAGATATCAGAGCGCTCAGATTTCAACATCCATCATTCTAAATTGCGCCCGGTGATATTCTCATGGCTCTCCAATGTTGAGATAGGCAATAACCTGATGGGGAGTGATACCCCGAGAAAAGAAAAATCTTTTGCGCTCTCCCTTCTCTAAACATCTTTGTAGACAGATATTGTAGCAAAAGTAAATAAACAACGATCTCCCAAACAAATCTAGAGCTTGTAGTATGTCGAATAACCAAAACTGATACTTGGCCTTATCTTTCCTCAGAATGTTCAATCCGTGGGATTCCTCAAGAGCTATGAAGGACCAAAAAATGCAGAGATGCCTCCTACTCTAACACCGAGATGGAACTAATCTACGCCGAGCTCTGCTCCCTGTCCTACCCCCGATCTCTTAAGAGGTTAAACAATTCATTCTCAAAGGCGACAAGTGGCAAATCCTCCACATGGTATGTACAAATGGCGGCTCTCGAGAGCAACGAACATCTCTATCCAAGAACGACTTAACTCTCATGGATTTCGGCGGTGGTGGAGAGTAGTGGACATTAAAGAACTGGTGATTCGATGCCCCACACAAGGAGACAAACTCCATCCGATTCCTCGCCGAATTTCGCCACTCCCTCTCATTTACACTAACTTTTAAAACTCTATAGGTAGTGTGTCGATGTTGCAAAATATCTAGAGATATTCCTAAATCAAATTCTCTCTGCAATATTTGTTTGCACCATACAAATACTCCTCTTCCTAATATGATATTTACTTTAATCAATTATTATCCCAATATAATCATGTGGAAATACGATAATTATTATGAAAATATGACTCTTCTTCCTCTTAGTTTGTAATATTTATACATCAATACGTGTAGTAAAAATAATTTGGTATTTTAATATCACATATGAATCCATTTTACGCAAATTTTTTTTTTTTACAAAGGTAACTTCACCCTTTTATTAGATTAGTTTCATATATATAATTAATGTGGCTTCAATATATATAACTCTATATATCTATATATATATAGTGCCTTATAATTAAATATGATATATTAGCATAAATACCATATTTGAAAATATTAGACGTATATATTTGATAAACAAAGTAATCAAAATGCCTACTTTTTAAGACTTTTGTAAAAATAATTATTAACATAATCTTAAAGTTTTAAGTATGTCAATGACTATTCCTTGACAATAGTCCATCTACCCTTTTATCTATAGGTATATAAGACACACACACACACACACACACACATATATATATATATATCTATAAGTATATAGGACACACACACACACACACACACACACACACACATATATATATATATTTCATCTCATCATTTAATTTATGTTAAACTCTAATTAGTTCTTCACCCTCATTGTTTACAACTAAAAACATGAATCTCATGGCTTCTTAACCATCTTATCTTTTCTTATGGGTGGGTTTTGTTACTTATCGTTTAAGTAATTTTCATGTCATGAGTAGCATTTAGGATAATGACACAACAATACTCCCTAAAACCACTAGTGGGGCCTTGGCCTTGAGCTCCTCACCAGGGACGCTTACAATTAAATTCAAAAATAATAATAATAGGGTTTGAATTTGAGGGATGTTACACACTCCACCCCTTAAAGATAACACCATCCTTGGTGTTCAACGGTTTGTCCTTTGCATCCATTCACCGTCTTTTGCTTGCTTTGGTCATTTTTACATTGTTGCAATTTCCGCAAGCTCTCTTTACTCATAACCTGCACATTATGCAACTCGTGCAAGATTTTTCAATATTCTTCAATATAACATAAGTATTTAAAATTTCAAAACACTCAAATTTCATCATTCTTCCTCATCCTTGAGGAGATACTTGCTTATTCTTGCATTCATAACATTCATACATAAATACATCTCATAGTCTAGTTACAAGACAATCATTATCATTTGCTCATATCATAAAACAATTCTTTCAACAGAACTTTGAAATCATCAAACCTCTTTGTACTTTAGCAATCATGGAGACTTGCATGCAAAGCTCTTATGTATTTCCAGCAATCATGAAGACTTGCATACATAACGCTCTTTTGTACTTCAACAATCATAGAGACTTGCATACAAAACACGAGCCCTCTGCAAACTTAGCAGGAATACCTCTGCATACAGTAGGAATACGACAGTCTTACTCTGCAACTCATTACATAGCTTCCCTTCATCGAATCTTCTTGTGGGATCAGTTCTAACACCACAAGGGAAAAAAAATTGAGCCCTTCCTCTCCTCAATTCGATGGATATAACGTTTGCCTAGGACTTTTGGGTCAGTATAACATTCAACGAGCTACCCACTTGCTCTGTTCCACTTCCATGGGGAACATGACCACAATTTAGGGAAGTTGTCCCATAACAAAAACTAGTAAGTGAGTGTGAGATGCAGCCTCTATGCCTAATCCAGTAAATTATTGCTTTCCCCTCAAACCTTCTTGTTTGAGTCCAGGAAATATTTCTTAGTAACAATCATTTATTATTTCTTGCATGTCACACACATAATAACAACAAAATAGGTTCACTTATCATATTCTTTGCATTTTCATGGATACACATCAATAATAAGTCTTACCATTATTCGTGATAAGATAAATCATTACTTGCTTTTTTTTTTTGAGCAATTAGCTCAACTTATCTGTATAAGTGCTTTTATAATCAACGTTCTTTCTTGATCATGTCACCCGTCGAACTTAATATCACTTCCTGAAATGTTAGTATACATAAAAATTTATTTGCTTCAATTGCTCAACAATTGAATACATTAGTTCCATAGCATTATACGCATGCTCGTTGAATTATCTTGTGCATCCTCTTACTTCCTCCGATGAACATCCTTCAATATCCTGTTACCAATATGTTAGTATCATAGTTTAAACATTTAGTTTTTATCTAGATTCATTTCAAATTTGAAAAGCCTTTAAAAGATCTTATACTCAATCAATCACAACAAGGTTATGATCATTCTTTCCCAATGATCAAACTCCTATCATTAACAAGATCTTGACACTCATTAGTCCTTGTTAGAAATTATAACTTACTCTATCAGGGTCTATCATACTACTTTTCTAAAATAAGATTAGTTTAACCCCTAGGAACATCACTTGCATGTTAGGATATTCCTATACTCCATCCTAGTCCTACCAGCATTTTCATCCTTTGCATTTTCAATCTTGCATGCATTGCATGCATGCAGCATGCATTGCATGCATGCAACATGCATTTTGCATGCATCCGCATGCTGCCGAGTCATCAGGTTGATACCTCCAACACCTAGTCCCTAGTCTTCCATCACTCGGGAGCTTATTTCCACTCAGATTGATCCCTCCTAGCCAGTGATGTGCCCACATCTCACCATCCACTTGACAAAGGTGCCCTTCTTCACCTACCAGTGCAGTTGTCTTCAATTAACTGAGTTCTCTCCTTGATTTTAGGCTTGACTCACTCTTAATTGACCTTACCAATACGATGGACCTCCAGTGTGACTAGACTGCTCATTCTGACTTCAGTTAGCTCCTCATGCGCCCTTCACTGAGCCTCCTTCATTTAGTTAGTTCCAGTTACACTCAGTTACACTCAGTTACACCTACCACACTCAGTTAGACTTAGTTTGACTGATGGTTGACAGTTACTTGAGCATTGATGACTCCACTGATGATGAGATAGACTTCTAGTTGTGCTTCGATGACACTCCAGTGATCTTTTGATCACTCCATGAAGGCTAATTCGAATTGCCACCTTGGCATTCGAATCCTCATGCATTATATTATTTATTTGTCCATTTGTGATTAATGAATTAGTGTGTGTGAAGTTATTTTGATTCTATCCGAGTTCTACTGTATTATTATTCTGTTGCTCATTACACTACATTGACCACTCTTCTTCTATCTTCCTGCTTAATCATAATTACTCTTGTGAGGTATACATCAGCTCTTAGATCTACTGTGAGGATTTTCACATGGTATCAGAGCATGTTGAGAGTATTGTTGATCTCCATTCCTGAGAGTTTTTTGCAGGTTATTATCAAGATTTCGAGTGCAGCAGTTGCAGCAGTTTATGCATTTTTGTAGCAGTAGCAGCAGTTTATGCATTTTTGCAGCAGTAGCAGTTGCAGATATTTTCTATTGTTTTTGCAGGTCTTCAAACAGCTTCTATGTATTCATCAAGAATTAATCCTCTTTCTCCATTCAACTATGATGAATGGAAACCACAAATGATAGCACATTTAAAGAGACACGGTCTCCTTGATTATTGTTTTGAAAGAGAGTTCGAATCCTCTGAAGAAGAGTATGACTGGTTAAATGAAGGTGAAATAGCTTGTATAGTCATGATGTATGCTATGTATCGATGCATGTTATATGAGCTCCCTGATGTTTCATCTCTAAAGAACTATGGGCCCATATGGATGAAAGATTTGGCAAGTAGAATGAAGGGATTGGTCCAAACCCTTTCGAGAGCAAGAAAAGTGATGCATTCGCCCTTCTACACTCATGATCCAAATTTCTTCTATTTCAAATTCTGTGCGAGCTCACACTCTAGAAATTGCAGAAGGTCCTAAATCCTCTCTTACACCAGAGTTTGTTGGTTTGCATCATGATCTATTGAATGTTTCGGAGGTAAAATCAGCCATTGGAGGTAATGCATTCGCTCTCCTTGATCACTCACCTCTTATGTACTACTATATGATTATTATTTCATTCTTTTAGAAGGTTATTGAAGATTATGGCCATTGTCATTCGCTTGGGATAATTTCTCATGCATTTACTGGTTTTGATCTCACCTCTAATGGTTCAAAGGAGATCTCAAGAAACCATTATTCAAGTATTGGATCTAATTTGGATTCTAAGCAATCACTACTTGGGATAATTTCTCATGCATATGATGGTTTTGATCTCACCCCTGCTGGTTCAAAGGAGATCTCAAGAAACTATTCTTCAAGTCTTAAATCTGATTTGGATTTCAAGCAATCATGTGATGGTTCTTTTTGGCATAATCTCACCCATGATGGTTTGAAGGAGAAGACAAAAGACTATCTGCACATTCATAGATTTGATCCTACCTCAGCTGATTCGAATCACAGGTTCAAGGATCATCCTCATACTTTTGGATTTGTTCTCATTACATTCAATCTGAAGAGCAAGTACAAGCACATGCCTTTTGAGCATGATCCACTTCTTCCCAAGAAGAAGATACCTCCATACATATGACCAAGCATCACACCTGCTTGAGTTTGGAGCATTTATTTTTGTGTGTGCCTTACAGTCTATTTTGAGGGGGGGTATTTTTCCCATGAGGTTTTCCCCATTTCCTCGATTTACTGACTGTTATTATTCATTGTATTGGGTGACCTTTGGTCTTAGTTACCAGGGCCTGGGATGGATTAAGGGGGGGTGTTAGGATATTCCTATACTCCATCCTAGTTCTACCAGCATTTTCATCCTTTGCATTTCAGTCTTGCATGCATTCCTGCATGCAACATGCATTGCATGCATCCGCATGCTGCCCAGTCATCAGGTTGATACCTCCAGCACCTAGTCCCTAGTCTTCCAGCACTCGGGAGCTTATTTCCACTCATATTGAGTCCTCCTAGCCAGTGATGCGCCCACATCTCACCATCCACTTGACAAAGGCGCCCTTCTTCACCTACCAGTCCAGTTGTCTTCAGTTAACTGAGTTCTCTCCTTGATTTTAGGCTTGACTCACTCTTAACTGACCTTACCACTCCGATGGACCTCCAAGCTTGTCTCGGAAATACTCAAACTTTACTCGAGACAGAGTTTTGGTCAATATATCAGCAACTTGTTCATCAGTGCTCACTATACTCGAGCTTGATAGCTCCTTTCTGCACCATCTCTCGTATATAAAAATATCAGATCTCTATGTGCTTTGACTTATCATGGAATACTGGATTATCTGTCATCTTGATACAACTTTGGTTGTCACACAGGATCACAGTGGGGTCCATCTCTAAGTCAAACAATCCTGATAACAACTTCCGACGCCATATCGCTTCAAAACTACCAGAGAAAGCAGCTATATATATTCTGCTTTAGTTGTGCTGAGAGCCACACTAGACTGCTTCCTGCTAAACCACGAGATCATGGCAGATCCCAGACAATAACATCCGCTCGATGTGCTCTTCTTGTCTGATACACTTCCTGCCCAATCAACATCTGTGTATCCATACAATCTGAAGTCATGATCTCCAAGATAACATATACCAAAGTCTATCGTGCCCTTTAGGTACCTTATCACATGCTTTGTAGCTATCAGTTGAACACGCCTAGGTTCCACTAGGTATTGACTCAAGGTGTTCACAGAAAAGCATATATATGGCCTAGTATTCGTCAGATACATCAATGACCCAATAATATGTCTGTATAGAGTCACATGCACTAACTTTGATGAGTCACCAGCTAACAGCTTCAAGTTGGAATCCATGGGAGTGGTCATGGCTTTACATTCCAAATCTTCTCAAGATTTCCACAACATACTTTCTCTAGTTGAGAAAGATTCCTTCTGGGCCTTTCCATACTTCCAGACCTAGGAAGTAATGCATCAATCTGAGATCTTTCTCTCAAATTCTGTAGCTAGATTCTTCTTGCTTTCCATGATCTGTTTCTCATTCCCTGTCAGAGAGAGATCATCCACATATAGTAATAGTATGACAAGTTCATCATCCATAACCTTATGGTAAAGGTTAGGATCAACTTTAATTTTGGTAAAGCCCAAGCTTGTCAAGACGCTTATCATTTTTTCCTCTATGACTGAACATCATTCACACTCTGCATTGAGTGATCTTCTGCATATCTATCCGCGCCATCTCTCATTAGATGGGTCTACTGATATGAGCCTCAAGATCATTCGAACTCTGTGGTGAGTTCCTTCTTGCATCCATCTAAGAGAAGAATGTCATTTGTATATAGACACCATCTTCAACCTTGTAGCAAAGGTTGAAATCCACATCACCCATGGTGATCATTAAGCTCATCAAATGACTGTCGATCCTGGGTACCCATACAAAGCTTTCTTCAATTGAATCCTGGGAGTTTTCTTGATTCGTACTTCTTCTTCAATTACACCATTAAGAGAATGGTCTTATCTATCCACTTGGAGCAAACATCTCGTCATGATCCTCTTCCTCTTTCTAAGAGAATCTTCTATCCACGAGCCTTCTATAGTGTGATTGATTTGTAAGTCTTCTTGTTGAACATCCATCACTTGTTCGGTGTTCATCATTCTTCATGATCTTTCCTACAAATCAAAGTTAATTACATGATTAGCAATACTTCATAATCATCAAATAATGTTGACATTTCAATGATAACCTATTATGCATACTAATATGATTCACATAATCATGCCACTATCTTGACCAATATTTTGGCACAACACTTTTCCATATCCTGTATGCATACAGTGTTTATCTAGATGCCTTCCATCTCTACCAGAACATACTATCAAGAGCATGCAGAGCTCTCAGCATGTCAGCAAAGAGGTTTCATTCTAGATAAACAACAATGGAATGTTTGTCCAACTTACTCATCATATGCATATTAGTAGTATACTGTGTAATGCCATATGAATGCTTACACTATGCATGATATATTCTAGGAATACAAATATGCATACAACTATTACAAGCAATATTATTGACTATTCAGAGATTCAAATAACAACTCAAATACTTATCTTTTATGTTTATGTGGTTGCCTCCCGCTTGATCTCTATTTTCCCTTTATGATAGCATCATGATTATATGTCTTTGAACTTCTATCCATCCTGGACCACTATGCATGCTCAAGTGTGCATTAGTGTCTCGGAAATACTCAAACTTTACTCGAGACAGAGGTTTGGTCAATATATCAGCAACTTGTTCATCAGTGCTCACTATACTCGAGCTTGATAGCTCCTTTCTGCACCATATCTCGTATATAAAAATATCAGATCTCTATGTGCTTTGACTTATCATGGAATACTGGATTATCTGTCATCTTGATACAACTTTGGTTGTCACACAGGATCACAGTGGGGTCCATCTCTAAGTCAAACAATCCTGATAACAACTTCCGACGCCATATCGCTTCAAAACTACCAGAGAAAGCAGCTATATATATTCTGCTTTAGTTGTGCTGAGAGCCACACTAGACTGCTTCCTGCTAAACCACGAGATCATGGCAGATCCTAGACAATAACATCCGCTCGATGTGCTCTTCTTGTCTGATACACTTCCTGCCCAATCAACATCTGTGTATCCATACAATTTGAAGTCATGATCTCCAAGATAACATATACCAAAGTCTATCGTGCCCTTTAGGTACCTTATCACATGCTTTGTAGCTATCAGTTGAACACGCCTAGCTTCCACTAGGTATTGACTCAAGGTGTTCACAGAAAAGCATATATATGGCCTAGTATTCGTCAGATACATCAATGACCCAATAATATGTCTGTATAGAGTCACATGCACTAACTTTGATGAGTCACCAGCTAACAGCTTCAAGTTGGAATCCATGGGAGTGGTCATGGCTTTACATTCCAAATCTTCTCAAGATTTCCACAACATACTTTCTCTAGTTGAGAAAGATTCCTTCTGGGCCTTTCCATACTTCCAGACCTAGGAAGTAATGCATCAATCTGAGATCTTTCTCTCAAATTCTGTAGCTAGATTCTTCTTGCTTTCCATGATCTGTTTCTCATTCCCTGTCAGAGAGAGATCATCCACATATAGTAATAGTATGACAAGTTCATCATCCATAACCTTATGGTAAAGGTTAGGATCAACTTTACTTTTGGTAAAGCCCAAGCTTGTCAAGACGCTTATCATTTTTTCCTCTATGACCGAACATCATTCACACTCTGCATTGAGTGATCTTCTGCATATCTATCCGCGCCATCTCTCATTAGATGGGTCTACTGATATGAGCCTCAAGATCATTCGAACTCTGTGGTGAGTTCCTTCTTGCATCCATCTAAGAGAAGAATGTCATTTGTATATAGACACCATCTTCAACCTTGTAGCAAAGGTTGAAATCCACATCACCCATGGTGATCATTAAGCTCATCAAATGACTGTCGATCCTGGGTACCCATACAAAGCTTTCTTCAATTGAATCCTGGGAGTTTTCTTGATTCGTACTTCTTATTCAATTACACCATTAAGAGAATGGTCTTATCTATCCACTTGGAGCAAACATCTCGTCATGATCCTCTTCCTCTTTCTAAGAGAATCTTCTATCCACGAGCCTTCTATAGTGTGATTGATTTGTAAGTCTTCTTGTTGAACATCCATCACTTGTTCGGTGTTCATCATTCTTCATGATCTTTCCTACAAATCAAAGTTAATTACATGATTAGCAATACTTCATAATCATCAAATAATGTTGACATTTCAATGATAACCTATTATGCATACTAATATGATTCACATAATCATGCCACTATCTTGACCAATATTTTGGCACAACACTTTTCCATATCCTGTATGCATACAGTGTTTATCTAGATGCCTTCCATCTCTACCAGAACATACTATCAAGAGCGTGCAGAGCTCTCAGCATGTCAGCAAAGAGGTTTCATTCTAGATAAACAACAATGGAATGTTTGTCCAACTTACTCATCATATGCATATTAGTAGTATACTGTGTAATGCCATATGAATGCTTACACTATGCATGATATATTCTAGGAATACAAATATGCATACAACTATTACAAGCAATATTATTGACTATTCAGAGATTCAAATAACAACTCAAATACTTATCTTTTATGTTTATGTGGTTGCCTCCCGCTTGATCTCTATTTTCCCTTTATGATAGCATCATGATTATATGTCTTTGAACTTCTATCCATCCTGGACCACTATGCATGCTCAAGTGTGCATTAGTGTCTCGAAAATACTCAAACTTTACTCGAGACAGAGGTTTGGTCAATATATCAGCAACTTGTTCATCAGTGCTCACTATACTCGAGCTTGATAGCTCCTTTCTGCACCATATCTCGTATATAAAAATATCAGATCTCTATGTGCTTTGACTTATCATGGAATACTGGATTATCTGTCATCTTGATACAACTTTGGTTGTCACACAGGATCACAGTGGGGTCCATCTCTAAGTCAAACAATCCTGATAACAACTTCCGACGCCATATCGCTTCAAAACTACCAGAGAAAGCAGCTATATATATTCTGCTTTAGTTGTGCTGAGAGCCACACTAGACTGCTTCCTGCTAAACCACGAGATCATGGCAGATCCCAGACAATAACATCCGCTCGATGTGCTCTTCTTGTCTGATACACTTCCTGCCCAATCAACATCTGTGTATCCATACAATTTGAAGTCATGATCTCCAAGATAAAATATACCAAAGTCTATCGTGCCCTTTAGGTACCTTATCACATGCTTTGTAGCTATCAGTTGAACACGCCTAGGTTCCACTAGGTATTGACTCAAGGTGTTCACAGAAAAGCATATATATGGCCTAGTATTCGTCAGATACATCAATGACCCAATAATATGTCTGTATAGAGTCACATGCACTAACTTTGATGAGTCACCAGCTAACAGCTTCAAGTTGGAATCCATGGGAGTGGTCATGGCTTTACATTCCAAATCTTCTCAAGATTTCCACAACATACTTTCTCTAGTTGAGAAAGATTCCTTCTGGGCCTTTCCATACTTCCAGACCTAGGAAGTAATGCATCAATCTGAGATCTTTCTCTCAAATTCTGTAGCTAGATTCTTCTTGCTTTCCATGATCTGTTTCTCATTCCCTGTCAGAGAGAGATCATCCACATATAGTAATAGTATGACAAGTTCATCATCCATAACCTTATGGTAAAGGTTAGGATCAACTTTACTTTTGGTAAAGCCCAAGCTTGTCAAGACACTTATCATTTTTTCCTCTATGACTGAACATCATTCACACTCTGCATTGAGTGATCTTCTGCATATCTATCCGCGCCATCTCTCATTAGATGGGTCTACTGATATGAGCCTAAAGATCATTCGAACTCTGTGGTGAGTTCCTTCTTGCATCCATCTAAGAGAAGAATGTCATTTGTATATAGACACCATCTTCAACCTTGTAGCAAAGGTTGAAATCCACATCACCCATGGTGATCATTAAGCTCATCAAATGACTGTCGATCCTGGGTACCCATACAAAGCTTTCTTCAATTGAATCCTGGGAGTTTTCTTGATTCGTACTTCTTCTTCAATTACACCATTAAGAGAATGGTCTTATCTATCCACTTGGAGCAAACATCTCGTCATGATCCTCTTCCTCTTTCTAAGAGAATCTTCTATCCACGAGCCTTCTATAGTGTGATTGATTTGTAAGTCTTCTTGTTGAACATCCATCACTTGTTCGGTGTTCATCATTCTTCATGATCTTTCCTACAAATCAAAGTTAATTACATGATTAGCAATACTTCATAATCATCAAATAATGTTGACATTTCAATGATAACCTATTATGCATACTAATATGATTCACATAATCATGCCACTATCTTGACCAATATTTTGGCACAACACTTTTCCATATCCTGTATGCATACAGTGTTTATCTAGATGCCTTCCATCTCTACCAGAACATACTATCAAGAGCGTGCAGAGCTCTCAGCATGTCAGCAAAGAGGTTTCATTCTAGATAAACAACAATGGAATGTTTGTCCAACTTACTCATCATATGCATATTAGTAGTATACTGTGTAATGCCATATGAATGCTTACACTATGCATAATATATTCTAGGAATACAAATATGCATACAACTATTACAAGCAATATTATTGACTATTCAGAGATTCAAATAACAACTCAAATACTTATCTTTTATGTTTATGTGGTTGCCTCCCGCTTGATCTCTATTTTCCCTTTATGATAGCATCATGATTATATGTCTTTGAACTTCTATCCATCCTGGACCACTATGCATGCTCAAGTGTGCATTAGTGTCATCCTCATGATATCATACATAATCATACATTCATTAGTATAGTCTCAATACTATCAAAACATTATGATTCTAAATAATCTTAAGTATGTATGGTCATAATCATTTCATACAAAGGTATACTTACCTAAGATCCTAACACAAAGTAGGATTCTAGCTTGATATAAGAAAACATACCTGGATTACCATGCTTGGTTATGTCTTAACATACCCAAACAATATCTTCTTTGTTATCTTCAATGATTTAGAGACTTGTGCTAGAATTTGCATATCTCATAGGTTAAGCATAGTAGAATAAAGTCATACATACCTCATAATTAGAGCTTCTATGTGGTCAACTACTATGGATGAGTCTTTGTCTTCATGTCATCATGGTCATAGAACTTGATTTGTCTTTCTTGATGTACCTATATCTTGTTAGCATACAACATCATTCTCACACAACACCACAAGAGCATTAGTACAATCATGAGTGTCATAACCCTAATCAATGAATGTCTTCTATCACTCACATGCATTCATTATCAAACAATCATAATTGCACTAACCTTAATAACATAAAGATAAACATATTATGAACTTAATCATGAATCAGATTTCAAAACATATTTGTGTCTTCTCAAGTCATACATGATGAGTAGTCTTCTCTATAGGGGTAAAACCCGAACCATCCAAGGTAGATTACTTGTAAAACATCTTGTATAGGTTCATGGTGCTAGGATGATAAATATCAGTGCCATTTAAACCTTCTTCATCGCTTCCCTATGAGTCTCCCAACATTGTATCAGGTCCTTCCAAACCTAAACACTGAAAACCCTAAGTGAGAGCTTCTTCCTCCTCTTCTTAGATTTCCTTCGTTGAGCCAATTCAGATGTGTCGTATTGTTTTTGGTGTATCTCTGCAATTTCGGATCTGTAGGGTCTGAAACTTTGGCCTGTGGTAGCCTGACCTACCATATTTTCAACCCCAAATGTCTGAGCTTTAATGGATTCTCTGAGAGAGATTTATGCCAAGTGTCACAACATGATCTGTTTATGGGATGAAACAACATAGCGAACTTATACGGAGTGCCACGTGTCATTGTTTCAACTTCAGCCTCTGAAACCTGGACCTATGAAACTACTGTCCGTTCCCTACCTGTAAATTTTTACGAAATTCGATTTGGAGCTTCCTATACCGAGATAGGACTTTTTTCCCTAGGTCACATGTTTAGGACTGCATTATGGAAGAGGCAGAAACCCTAACTTGTACAGATCATAAATCACAAAGTAAAACGAATCTAAGGTTGAGATTTGGACACAAGGTACAGAGGGATGTTATATTTTTCCTGTCCAAGTTTCAGATCCTGAACCTTCTCCAAAATAGATTTATAGTGAAAGTTCCACGATGACTAGGTTTTTCTATACAAAACCCTAACTTTCAAATTGTCGCAAGTGAGACAAGTGTCGTAAGTGCCATACATTGCCTTCCTTCAGGATAACTCTGATACCATGTTAAGATTCAATATTATAATATAGATAACATCAGTATTACATTCAATTTCACAACAATAGCATACACATGATCACTGAAAGAACAACAAGCACAACATAAACACAAGAGACACAGATTTATCCTGGGAAACCCTCATGGGGTAGAAAACCCAACAAAAATTCCTCAATATAAATGACCAGAAAATACAAAGATGTAATCCCCAAACATGAGCTCCTTCTCCTCCTTTGCATATCTCTCCCTCTCCTATGCGAGTTTCACAAGTGAGTGTGAGTGTTAAATGAGGAACAAACCTCCTCTATTTATACACTACTTCACTTGTCTTTTAACTTTAACTAGGTCGGCCCCAACTTAACCACTTAACATAATGCTGACTAGGATGACCCCACTAGGGGAATTAAATACCCCATACCACTGATTCTGGGCCGAACCCACTAGGGATGTCTAATAACCCAAGTTACCACATTCCGACGGAGGAATAAACATCTCCGGATATACAATAAGATCTCTACGGAGGAATGAAACATATCCGGAATAATAAAGTACAAATATAATATTCTTAGAAGTTAAAATATTTCAACATGTATTTCAAGTAGATTGTGATGCAAGTGGTAATGCCATTGGAGTTGTTCTAAGTCAAGAAGGTAAACCCATTGCTTATTTTAGTGAGAAGTTAAATGATGCAAAGAAGAAATATTCAGTTTAAGATCATGAATTTTATGTTATTGTTAAAGCATTGAAAAGGTGGAGACACTATATTTTGCCTAAGGAGTTTGTTTTGTTGATTGATCATTAAGCACTTCAATATTTGAATAGTCAAGGGAAGTTAAATTAGAGACACATGAAATGGGTAGAATTTTTGCAAATATATACATTTGTTTTGAAGCATAGAATTGGGAATTCTAATAGAGTTACAGATCCATTAAGTAGAAGTCATAGTTTGTTAATCGAAATGCAGGTTATCGTTGTCGGTTTCAATGAGTAGAAGGAATTGTATGAGGGAGATCCATATTTTGTAGAGGCTTGGAGAGCTTCCAAAGAACCTATTGCGGAAGATAGGGAAAAGTGGTTGGATTATTTAATCCAGGATGTTATGTTGTTCATATGTAATAAGTTGTGCATTCCTAAGAGTTCAATGAGAATGAATTTTGTTAAGGAAAAACATAGTGGAGGACTTGCATGACACTTTGGTTTTGATAAGACCATAGCGCTTGTTGGAGACAAATATTTTTGGCCTCAGTTGCAACAAGATATCATAAAATATGTTCAAAGTTATAGAATTTGTCAAGTGGAAAAAGGAACTAGTCAGAACACTGGTTTATATCATCCTTTATTCGTACTCGAGAGGCTGTGGGAAGATATTAGTATGGTGTCGGCATGGGATTAGTCCGCATGAAGTGTGGAAGCCGACAGCTGCAAAGAAGGACCATTCGTGGAGAACGAGGAAGTGCAAGATTAGTTTAGTTTGTTAGAAAGGGTCATTTGGACCATTTTTGTAACCGCCATAGTTAGCTATAAATAAGAATATGAATGTAAACCTATGGGCATTATTGTGATTATGCTATTCGATTGTGATTTTCTCTGTTTTCAGAAGTTTTGTATGGATCCGCGATAAGATGTTCTGAACTATTTCTGCAAAGGTTCTATCACAGGTTTTGATGATTTAATGCATGAGGATGTTCAGATTTGTCTCTTTGTTCTGTTTATGTCGAATGGTGAATGCTTTATGATGTTTCTGTAAGTTATGATTGATGCGATCACTAGCGTTAATGTCACGTCCCCATCTTAACCCTATCACATTAAAATTGTAAATGATGTACTATTGTTATGGAATCATGGTGAGGAGCTCAAGGCCAAGGCCCCGCCATTGATTTAGTGATGCATATGGCTTGTGTGCTAGCCAGGCACATTGGAAATTTCAACATCATGTAATATGCATTTTAATAAAAATACCCACAACTAGCTATGCAATGCAACAAAGAGATGGGGGCATGATTTTACAAGGAATTGGGAGGGAAAACATTCAAACCCTTGAGCCAACCAAGTCAAGCCAAGTGTCAATGAGAGAACCCATCAAACCCTCAACTACCCATGTTGACTTTTGTACCCAATCATTGATTTTATCCCAAGAGTTGGTTGAGGTAGTTAATGCCTTGGGGAATGAGAGGTATGGCTATCCAAATTCGAGTATGGGAAAGCCACCCTGCATGGGAAATCGCGTTTTGCTTATTGGGCAAGAAAAGAGCCATGAATTGCTCCCCAAGCCATTACCCATCAACCAGTCTTCCTCCCTCACGAGTTTAGAGCTACTCGGGTGCTTTGCTGCCACATTTTTTAGTTTATCCTTGTTTCCTCAGTCAGGAGAAGGGCGTTTTTGTGTTGTCTACCAGTGGGGAAGCAGAGGATTGACCTGGGGTTCCATAGAGGTCGTTTTGGTAAATCCATTGCTTTGGCTTGAACTTGAGTGTAAGCCTCCAGGGTCCAAATGCAGCCTGATAAACCCAGTTGTGCACTGGCTTGGTTGAGGTGAAATGAGAAATGGGCTGTGTATGAGCTGAATGTTCCCTTTCCTTGTGAGAATCATGCCCAGCTCGGGGGTGGCCTTCGGACAGACTCAGTATAAGCTGTCGAAGAGCCTATGGTTGGGTGGAACGTTGCGACGATGTAGCTAGTTGTTTGGGACAGTTGCAAAAATGGAGATACGTGTTTTTATTGCCTATGTATTTGCTTCTGCACCATATTAATTTGATGACTACTGATATGCTGTATGCATGAGTAATGTGTGTTGATGTTTTGCTTCCGCTGTGCATAACTTTCTTATTTTCTATCTGCACACATCTCTTTTAATGATATGAATCTAATGAGTGGGCTGAGTTTTATGAAAAGCCCCACAGATTGGCATCATGTTCCCTCCCTTGCCTTGGATGGATGGGTGGGTACGTGATAGTCAATCTGATAATGTGAATGTTGATTACATAGAAAATATGCAAATGAAGAATGTATGTCTGAATTGTAAAGCATGATGCGAATGTGAATCTCTGGTTTCTGTTGCGATAGAATTGAAGTAGTTGCATGTCCTTTCCCCACTGTGAAAACTTGGTTCCTGCAGCCCCCTTAATCATCTCGGGTGAGAATTCAAGACTGGTTTGAAAAGAAAGCAGAATAATTCACGGAAGGAGAATATCAGAACCCCGGGTAGACGACAAGTAGTTGGTTAGAAAAGCATATTTATTCTAATATCCATGAGATATTATTTTGTGAATTCCCGGTATTGCTGCACGAGTGGTTAATGCAGCTGACGTTTCAGAAGAACCATTTCCAAAAGAGTGAGCTTGATCACTGGACTCCATAACTGATCCAATAGCTAAAACGGATCGACAATAAGGTATAATGGGCTGTTGACTTCTGGGTAAACAATATCTTAGAGGGATACATCATTGAGTTTTCCATCGACATGATCAAATCATACAGCGACGCAGAAAGGAAATTTTTCAAAGGACCTAGAGGGAGATTCCTGCTATTGTTGAAGCTGTGGATTAAGATGCTCGTCTGCGAAAAGGGCATACTGAGGATGAATTCTGAGGAGTAGGAGATCAGTGTGTGGAAGTTGTGGGTACCGCGTGAATGCGGATCCTATAGAAAGATGTGGGGTAGATGGACATGAGCGACAATGAGTTTTTAAGGGAAGCTGAAGAAGAGTGTGGTACCTTGAGGAGTGGGGTGATATTCCGACGACCTGAGAAGAAGAGGAGGACTGAGAGAGAGTCTCCCGAGGGGTCCGGGATGAAATACTGTGAAATAGGACCACAAGGGATGAAGTGACCTTACTACGACGAAGAAGAAAGTGAACAGGATACCCTAGAAGCCAAAGAAGGAAGGACCCTAAGCTACAATGTACCTTCAACTCCGTGCACTACTTAGAACTTGATAAGAGGAAATACAAGTTATTAGCAGAGCTATCCTATGTGCCAAAATAGTAGTAAGAGTAGCGGATCAATAATAATAATAGTAGAAGCGCAAGAATGGAAGGTGAGGACGCAAAGATGCTGACCTTCCAGGGTAATGGGACCGAGGATCTCGAACAATACTGGTTTTTGTGCAAGGAAGTATGGACCATGAAGCAGATCCAGGATGAAGATATCAAAAAAAGACAGTTAGCGACGACCCTCAGGGGCCGTGCGTTAGACTGGTATATGAAGTTTACTAAGGTACCGACGGGACCTCCAGGTAAAACTTTGCTAGAGATGAAGGCGGGAATGATTGATGAATTTAGAAAACCAAAATATGAGTCGCAGTACATTACTGAGCTCAAAGAAATCAAACAGTTTCCCAATGAGTCATTATGGGAATTTGACCAGCGATACAAAACACTAATGGTGAAAGTGAGTTTCGGGATGAGCAATATGCAACATAAATAATGGTTTATCGCTGGGTTGGTGCCACACATTCATGGGTCGTTGATGCAACATAAGGTAGCAACTCAGGCAGAAGCGTTGGAGATCGCAATGAAGCTAGAGGATTCACCGATCGATGAAATAGGCTTAGGCATGTATTGAATACAAGCGCAACTGCAAAATTTGACGATCTAGCTACAAGACATTAAGAAAGGAAAAGAGGCCCGTGAAGATGTATGGTGCACTAGATGTAAGATGGAAGGACATCAAAAGGATCAGTGCCTAGAATTTCGAGAATATTTGCAATCAGGTGCACTGAATCCCCTCAATCAGGGAGGGATGCCTTGGTGTCGCGTCTGTCAGATGAGAGGACATCGACTGGAAGAATGTGTGTACCTGCAGAAGATGGTGTCGAAACCAGTGAACTTGTATTGCAAGTTCTGTTGATCGGTTGGCCACAATGAGAAAGACTGCAGATCATATGACCTACTCCAAGAAAGTACTATGGATACTTTCTTCATGAAAGGAGAGGAGAAACCACCGGTACAGCAGCAACAACAATATAACCCACCAAAACCTCAATATAATCCGAAACCGCAGTATGGCCAACCGCAATATCCTCAACCATAATTTCAACAACCGCAATACGGTCGAATGCAATATCTGTAGCCGCAGTATGGTCAACTGCAGTACCTGCCATATAGGTCACTGCGAGGAGGATTCAGAGGGGGGTTCCATGGCAGCCGAGGTAATAGTGCTGGCCGAGGAGCTACTGGATGAGGTCAGATACCCATCATATGTTACAATTGTGGTCAGCAGGGGAATTATCAGAGGGATTTCCCGAATCCAACCCCACAATGCACTTACTGCAGCGCTGTGGACCATGGTGTCTAAGATTTTCCTCAGCTCATCGTGAAGTGGAAAACTAAGAACCTCTGCAAAATCGAACTCAGAATCAAAATCCTCTACCAGCGGTACAAAAGATATCGACGGAAGTTAGGAGTCAAAATGCGACTGTCAGAATAGTGACCCGAGGAGGAGTTGTGACAGGGGCTGACAGGTCATAGGCTAGCGTTCGACCGAAAACAAGGAAACAAGTCACATTTGATGCGGAAGTAGAAAGGGATATTTTTTTGAAAGCATAGGAGGCAATAAGGCAGTTGAGGCACCCACCTCTACACTAGAAAGAAGTTACCTATGACATACCACCGACATTCGACACAACGAATTCGCAGAAAAAGGCGAACACTTTACGAGCCTTCTTAGAGAGTTTCTTGGAGCTGGAAAAATATAAAGATGCATTGGCGGAGATATCCAACCAGTTGCATCGACGGGAGGGTGCACGACAAGAGCGGATGTTCAATCGCATACATAAGATAAAGACAGGACGAGAGATGCAGATTTCCGCGCAAGTCGGAGCATTCGATGTTGACTCCATTATCTTGGACTTGCGGTCAAACAAAAACATCCTGACAAAATAGACCTAGGAAATGATGGGGAAACCACAGTTGGCGTGGTCCCCAGTACAACTGTGACTAGCAAACCAAAGTAAGGTCACCCCGATCGGTTGACTATGTCAGGTCCCTATTGAGATTGAGGGACTCAAAACATACGCAGATTTCGATGTGATCAAAATTGTGGACAATACAAGCCCCTACCCAGTGCTGCTAGGGATAGACTAGGGAATGGAGAATCATGCTATTATCAACTTCAAGAAAAGAATTTTGTCGTTCGAAAACCGTGAGATAAGGGTAGTCGCACCTCTTGACCCCGCGGAAGGGCAGAGGTATGTTGAACCAATAAGGGATGAATTCACTAAGGGATGGGACAATGTTTACAACATCTCTGAAGACTATATCAATTCTACTGCAGATGGAGAGTTAGGGTGGTGCAGTAACAGCTCGGCGTCATCAGATTCGGATGAAGCACTTGAAAACTGGTAGAATCGACTGCATGAAGTGTCATTTAGGAGGTGTGCATGAATCACTCAGTCACTGCGAAGGGTAGCTAGAGAAGAGTGCGAGCTACCAATGTACGAGGGATTGCCAATTTGGATACATTTCTTACTGAATTTGAAGAGAAAGTGGCAGAACCAAAATGACTATTGGCCTTGGAGGAATCCCTGAAGGCTACACCAATACGATGGTGGGTGGCACACAAGTCCACCATAACTAAGTGGCCACTATGTCGACACCTAATGACGGTTAGGTCCGGCGAAACTGAAGGATAATGCGGAAGGAAGTATGATGGCAGAAGAGACCCGAAGGAGCATTTGGATGAATGTGGAAGCAAATGGGGACCAAGAGCGAAACAGGAATGGGTCCATGCATTTATTCACACATTGGATGAAGTACCACGGTACTTCATCCATAGCGCATTATAGGAGGTCCGGGAGAAACTAATCGACGCAGTACCAACTGAGAAACCTATAGGGCTTCAGTGGACTGCGACACCCCAAATGTTGATGGAATGCTACAACATAACAAGAGAACCGAATGATGAGGATGATTCGAGGGCCACGTATATCCCAGAGTCAGAAGGAAGTCACAACATGGAGGCACCAGATATGCCTTCCGACAAGTTTCAGCATCCACTATGAATCAAGAAAGTGAACATTGGGTTGGAGGAAAATCCAAAGTTCGCGAGCATCGAAGACTAATGGGATGACTCGACTATTGCGAAGATGACTGACCTATTGCATGAGTTTCAGGACTTGTTTCTGAAAAAATTCTTAGAGATGAAAGGAATTTCAGGGGACCTAGGTGAGATGAAGATCCCACTAAAACCTGATGCAAAGCCGATTAAGCAACGACCTTACCGGTTGAATCCGCGGTATAAGGAAATAGTGAAGGCTGAGATTGAGAGAATACTGGAAGCAGAAATTATAGAACTAGTAGACGAATCAGAGTGGAACAACCCGATGGTGGTCCAAGATAAGAAAACCGACGAAGTCAGGATCTGTGTTGATCTAAGAGCGCAACAACTGTATCAGTTGAACCTGAGGTCCCAAGAGCGCGAAAGGCGTGAACGGGCGTCGGAAGCTGCCACGATGCGAAAAGGGTAAAATCCAGTCTTAAATGAAGCAGTTAAACCACGATGACTAGTGGAAAAAATGACACATATAATGCCTGAAGCATGCGACGGATTTGGGATATTAGTGTTGGATTTGGTAATTATTGTCCAAAATCGGAAGGATGCGACAAACCCACACTATAAATATGAGGCAGGGAAGTAGTTCGATGCACTGAGTGTTAAGCAAGAACCTGCAAAGAAGCGCATGGAAGTTTATATTTCGAGCACAAGTACCAAACAGATAGAACCAATTCCAGTTATGTAGGAGAAACCAAAAGTCATGTCCGAAATATCATTCAAGAAGAAGAGGGGCGCCAATTGGCCTCTAGACACCGACCGAGCGCTGAAAAAAGGGACCCGAACCTTAGCACGATTGACCAAAGAAGATGCAGTCTCTTCAGGCGCTTCCTAGCAGGCAACAGTATCGTAAGAAGGGAATTATGGCCCAACAATACCAGGATATGTTCCGCCACACTAGAAAGGATCACCAGTGGTGTGAGTAAACAAGAACGAACGGTATACTATTATGATGTCGCCGGTACAGCACGGAGTTACACAAGCCGAGAACATTGTGGAAAATTTGCAAAAGTTACAATATATCGACCATGACCTAGAGAGTTTCCCAGAAAACGCAAAAGAATACATCGATGTCAACCATGGTGAAGGATGCCAAACCACAAAGGAAATTGGGCGTGGGCGTTGGGATTGTAGCAGTCGGGGCTGCTCGGCCTCACCTAGATACCGCACTTCGGGCAATTAACACAGGTTAATTCATGCGTCAAGCAGTTGCTGGTTTGTTTTCATGGCATATACCTATGGATGGAGGAAACGATTCTAGTTACAGTTGACCCGATCGCAAGAATCATCGGGCTACCCAAGGACGGAGATGATCCTTCCCAATTTTTCCAGGGAAAAGACAATGACAAGAAGCTCGTAGTGAGCTTGAAGACAAAGTACGGAGTGGAGAAAAACTTCCGAGGTTACATAATTAACACAATTAAGAACCAGGCCGTCAAGTTCGGAGCAAAGATATTAGCAGTTAAGGTGTCATGGAAGAACATGCCCAGAGAATGTACTTTGGGCATCATTGCCTCTGCGGAACTATGTGCCGCAGGAGTGCAGATGAACTAGTCAAAATTTCTGCTACACCAATTGGTTGAGGATGCATACGACGCACATGAGAAAGGAAAGGCATTCACATACTCATGGCTCATAATGATGGTCGCATTAGTAGGATGGAGGGAGCCTAAGCACTATCAAGGAATGCACATAATAGAAGCCAGAATATGCGAAGGGGTGTGGTACCAGAATTTATGGGAAACAACTGATAGAGAACGACAGGCATCCAACCTTATACAATTTTAATTGGTCTTAGACATGATGCGGATAGATGCGCAAGCAGTACCATGGATAACAGAGCAAGAAACAAGAAAGTATCGACCAATCGCAAGGATATCGGTCGAATCCCATACAATTTAGCTTCAAGCCCGAGTGGATAAGTCGCGACAATGGCTTCTAATGCAGTACAAGCTCACTGAGGAGGAGCTGGACGCCATCATCGAAAGATGGCCCGCGGAGTGGAAATTCCCTGTCGATGAGAAGGACCTGCCGAACTTAGAAAATGGGAAGGAAACAACTCGACTAAACCTGACCGAGGAAGAAAAAGGCTCAGCCAGTCA
The DNA here is from genome assembly GCA_027924585.1 of Larix kaempferi. NCBI lineage: Eukaryota > Viridiplantae > Streptophyta > Pinopsida > Pinales > Pinaceae > Larix > Larix kaempferi. Next base: position 9,385,578 of record BSBM01000305.1, read on the forward strand.
GAAGGAGGGTGTAGGATAAGACGACCCCGCGAAAGAGCAGTCGGAGGAATCCAACCATGATGGAGACTTAGTAACTACCCCAACAGATTCTTACCTAAACACTAAACACACAACACGAAGAAACAAGTACAAAGCATAGGATGGACCGAGGAGAAGGAAGCATAAGTGGTGGTATTCCGATGGAGTAGGTTAATAGGCTCCTGGAGAAACTAACAGAGGTCATAGAGGAAAACAGTGTGAGAGTCACACAGAACTGAAGCAGATACTTCCACCAGGTAACCCAACTGCTATCCACACTATCGAATGCAGTTGTAGAGTCCAGTGTACCACACAGGGAAGTTCAACCGAGTGCATCAACAAGCAGGGTTGAAGTAGAAGTAGGCACAAACCCAAGTTTAGTTCAGTTTTTTCCAAATGTGATGACGACAGGAAATGAAGAGCTGAATGTGGAACTAAGGAAATACGACTCAATCGTGGTAGATTTCAACCTACTACCGCTGTTGAAACTTCAGAGAATCCCAATCGCAGCAATGAAAGAACTTAGCGACCGCGAGGCCGCAATGCATGACAAGATGGTGCGGTACAAGCAGCAGGCGCACATCAGCGAGATAGAGGCACAATGTCTTCAGGAAGAGAAGGCCCAAACATTAGCTGAAAAAGAGAAGGTCCTGGAGGATAGAAAGCGGCTGGAAGAATCACTATCCACAGTATGCGAGAAAACTCCTGAGGTAGATCAGGATATACTACCAAAGGCGAAATCCATCTTGTTGGGTCTACTTATCAATGACTTGCAGAAGGAGAATGTAGATTTGCGGGAAAGGGTGGTATCGAGCACACCACCGGACCAGATTCAGGGAAGACAGAATGCGATTGAGGAAGCTGTGACAGAGATCACGGAGATGGAAAAGAGAGCCCAGGCAGTCACAGAGGGTGTCATGGAGTTTTGGGGAAGTGTAGTCCAGTACGACCAGCTAACCACGCTAAAGGAGAAACTCAGTGAAGGGGAAGCACAGTTAGAATCCTTCAAGGGATCGATCAAAGCGATTCCCTCAATGATACAAATGACGATGGCAGCGGAACTGAAATGCATGCATCAGTGCATAACGAAGGCAAGTGAAAGGAAGCAAAGAAGGGCCACACACTTGGACGAGCTCCAAACAAAATCCGATGTTCTCGCAGTATGAGTAATGGAAGCAATGAAACATGTCAAGCAGCAACTAGAGGAAGCAAAACTGAAAAGTTACAAACACCCAATAGACCAGCAGGTGGAAGAATGTACACAACTCAAAATGTCAGGAAAGGAAGTGGTCGACCAGATCAATAATGCATATGATGATTTCCGACAGCAGGTGAATGCACCAAAGGTGTCCATCTGAGGTGGCTCGAGGGCGAGCCTTAAGTTTGTGTTGGGGGCCTATTGGCACGGGATTAGTCCGCATGAAGTGCGAAAGCTGACAACTGCGAAGAAGGACCATCCGCAGAAGAAGGACCATTCGTGGAAAATGAGGAAGCGCAAGATTAGTTTAGTTTGTTAGAAAGGGTCATTTGGACCATTTTTGTAACCACCATAGTTGGCTATAAATAATAATATGAATGTAAGCCTATGGGAATTATTGTGATTATGCTATTCGATTGTGATTTGCTCTGTTTTTTGCAGTTTTGTATGGATCCGCGATAAGATGTTCTGAACTATTTCTGGGAAGGTTATACCGCAGGTTTGATGAGTTAATGCATGAGGATGTTTGGATCTGTCTCTTTGTCTCTATTTATGTCGGATAGTGAATGCTTTATGATGTTTTCTGTAAGTTATGGCTGATGTGATCACTAGAGTTAATCTGATAATGGGAACGTTGATTACATAGAAAATATGCGAATGATGAATGTATGTCTGAATTGTAAAGCATGATGCGAATGTGAATCTCTGGTTTCTATTGCGATATAATTGAAGTACTTGCATGTCCTTTCCCCATTGCGGAAAATTGGTTCCTGCAGCCCCCTTAATCATCTCGGGTGAGACTTCACTCGCTTCGCGGGTGTTGCTGGAAAGGGTAAAACCTTTCTGGGCCGGTGCTTAAGGGTTTTTGGTTGGTTTTTGTTGACGACAATGCGAAGTGAACCCCTGTCAACAGAACTATGTCAACATATGGACTTTGTCCTTGGTTTTCCCAGCACACATAAGGGATATGACTCAATATTTGTGGTGGTAGATATATTTTCTAATATGGTACATTTCATTCTATGCAAAAAGACTAATGATGTTGTGCATGTTGCACAATTGTTTTTCAGGGAAGTAGTGCGCCTACCGAAGAGCATAGATTCAGACAAAGACACAAAGTTTGTTGGCTAATTTTGGATGACATTACAGAAGAAGCTGAAAACTGATTTGAAGTTTTTCTCATCATACCATCCATAGACAGATGGAAAAACATAAGTTGTAAACATAAGCAGGGAAATATGTTGAGGAGTCTAGTTAGAGACAAGCCAAAGGGGTGGGATTTGGTTCTACCTCAAGCAGAGTTTGAATACAACAACTCAGTCAATCGGAGCATGGGAAGAACATCATTTTATATTTTCTATGGAAGCATCCCAAGGGATGTTTCAGATCTAAAAAAGATAGACATAAATGAGAAGAAAAGTGCAGAAGCATAGTACTTTACTGATCAAATGAAGATCATATAGGAGGAGGTAAGAAAACACATCATTAAGATGAATTTTCAGTACAATTCTAAAGTTGATTTGAAGAGGAGACATCAAGAATTTCATATTGGTGATGAATTAATGGTACACCTGAGAAAATAAATATTTTTAGTCTGTACCTACAACAAGCTGAAAATGAATAAATTTGGGCCTTGCGAAATTGTAAGAAAACATGATTAAGGTAATGCATATGAAGTAGAGTTTCCTAGAGAGCTCAATATTTCACCTATATTTAATATTTCATATCTAACAAAGTTTCATGAAGCTGAAAATGATTGAAGGTACAATAGGTGAACAATTACATACACTAGCACCTACTTCAAGGAAGGAGGAGATAGAAGCAATCTTGGACAACATGGTGAGTAGGAGCACAAGGCATAAGCAATACTTTGAATACTTGGTGAAATGGTTTGGAATACCTATTAAAGACACATATTGGTTTTCATAAGCCGAGGTTAATCATCTTGGTTTGGTTGAAGAGGTTGTGTTCAGATTTTGGGTTCAGACAACATGTTTTTAGATTGGATTGTCATAGTCAAAGTGCAATATTCCTAGCAAAGAATCCATCATATCATTCTAATATGAGACACAATGATATTCAAGGCCATTTTGTGAGGGAGATGGTGGAGAATTAGAAGGTGTTACTGGAAAATATAGACAGGGTGAATAATGTTGCATACTCATTGACCAAGTCGGTAAGAACAAAGAACTCATTTTGGTGTTGGAAAACAATGGGCTTGCTAGCCTTGCTAAAATGAACTGAAGTTCTAAATATCTTGTTTATGAAAATTTCATGTCCCAAATTTGGCATTGGGTCACAATGGCCTAATCACATTGGCCATATTCATTAGAGTTTGTCAAATTGATGTTAAGGGTCAAATAATTGCCAAGGAGGAAAATTACTAGTTTCCTAGGTTTGGGGTGGAAGCTTTGGGATTTGGAATAATGGGGATAATAAATGATTTTGGAACATTAGGATGGCATAAATATTTAATAAAGGAGATGAATAAATATATACAAGTGAAAATCAAAGTGGCATTTGATCATGAAGACACATGGAGGAAGTGGGACTCACAAAAGCTAGAATTTATGTGCCACATGGCATCCTCTTCTTGCAATTTCAAATCCATGGGAAGCCTAATGTTCTTGGGATGAGTTATAAGGTCAATAATACTTGGAATGATTCAATGAGGTCGAAATATAGAGGAAGAGTAACTCCCAGGGAAGAGGAAGAGGCAATTTGGAGCTAGTGAGACACTTAGGCTAGAGTCCCTAGCTCTATGACAACAATGATGAAGATGCTATGATACCTATGACACAAATCAGACCTGAAGGATGACATATGACATATATGACATGTCAGGGCTAAAAATAGACTCCAAGAGGGCGCTCAAGGGTGTAAGGGCAGCTAAGATGCTTCCACATGTGATTTGGTGGAAGTGGGAGACTAAGAATTGTTGTACAAGTGGCGTTCTTTGGAATCTCTTCCCAACTTGAGTTGGCATGAGTCTCTTGGAAGGAATTCGACCCATAGAGGAAATTAGAAGTTTATAAATGTCAATAACAAAGAATGAAACCATATTTTTTGATAATTTGTAGAATTTGCAATTGCATTTGTGAAGAGGGAGAGCTAGTGGATGACTAGTTTCTTGCCTTAGCCAATTTCGAGGGTGAAAGATTCCCATCCAAGTTGGTAATTGGAAAGGCCATTCAGACCTTTGATTTGGAGATTTAATGGAGTCTTTATTTGCAGGTGTAAGCTACAGTTCAGCTCATAATTCTTCTATTGCAGCTCACTCCTTCAACCATTTCCAGTTTTGATGGCATATTCTTGATCCTTGAGGGAGGGCATTTTTGGTGAGCTATTGTACTCTTGGGGGGAGATTATAATGCCCCATTTATTTTGTAATATGAATTAAATACTCTGTTCTTCATCTCTAAAAATTTTCAGGTCTAAATTCCAAGTAGAAATGTGTAAATCTCATTTTTAATGAAAGAACAGTGCCATTTCCCCACTACCTTGTTGTGAACCAATGTAATGTTGATGATTTCGAATGAATGGATGATTATATAATACATTTGTGATTTATATACTTCCATGGATGTATTTTACAAGTTTCATGTACTGTACTTGAGCATTTGAAGTATTTTTACTCAATTTAATTGCATTGGGAGAAGAAATAGTGTCATTTCTCCAAGGGTCAAATGGTTGATTTTTGCAATTGAATGGGAGAGGGTTGGAACAGATATAATAATCAATTAATGGTGCACATTAGACCTTAATAAAATATTTAATACATTCCCTATCTCTGTTCATAAATTTGAGTGGGTTTGGAGGCATTTGGGAAGCCATTTTCAATACTTATCCCAGGGCGATTTGAACCCCAAATTACTAGTAAAATTGCATACTTGGTCCAAAATCTTAAGAGAGTTTGTAGATGTATTTTGGTGGCCATATATCATCCCTGAACATCATATTCAATTCCTAATATCATTCATACACCTTCCTTGAATATTTGAAGGCATTTGGAGTCAATTTGAGACCTAGAGATCAATACTAGTCAAAGAGAAATTACTAGTAAAATTCCCTACATTGGCTAGAATTGACAGAGGATTTGCAGAAGTATTTTAAAGGTCCAAAAGCATCCCTGAAACACATATTTATGTTCTAACATCATCCATATACCTTCTCAGAATATTTGGGATCAATTGGATCAATTTGGGGACCTAGAGTTCAAAACTAGTCAATGGTCTAACTAGGGAAAAAAGTGAAAATTTGTCATTTTAATAAAATTCCTAACAAGGGATATTACAGTGGTATCAGAGCATGGTCCTTACACCTGTGAGTTAATATCATACATTGAAGAATAAGTTGCAGCCATGTCTTAGTATTATGATGAATCATATGACTACAATTCTTATGAGGAATATGCAGATGCTTATGTTGAACAATACGAAAGAGAATGTGAATGGTATGAAAAAGAGGTGCCATCATGCAACACTTCTTACAATTTCAAGAGGAATGAAGATTATGATTATGACCCTATGTATGATAAATATGAGGATGTCACACCACTAAAGGATAATGCTATGGATGATTTACAAAGATGGAGAGAAAAATATAAAACCTTGCCCCAACAATATCAATCATATCAAGAATATCTTGCTTTGAGCAAAAATACACAAAATGCCATGTCTATTGAGTACTATGCTGAACATATTTTTGCAAATAGTCCTAAACATGAAGATGTGGAGTTAGTAAAGAAAGGTTTATGCCCTTCTTGTAAAGAACCTCGGAGAGATTATCATATATGTATGGGTGAAATGATGTCCTACTTGAGGAGAACTTTTGGGAATTCTTCAAAAAGAGATTCCAAAGATATTGATCTTAAGGAAAACAAGGGGAAAAATGCATCAGCTTGCTTGAAGGAGCAAAAGGAAGAGAAATCAAAAAAGCATGAAGAATATTCTATTGAAAATATGGAAGATCATTTTGAGACACCTTCTAGCTTAGACATGAACCAAAGAGCATCTACTGATGGATGCTTAAACTATGAAGGAGTACCTACTGATGGGTGCTCAAAACTCTATGTTGGTGACATAGAGATCACTTTTGAAAGTGTTTCTGCAAGCCCAAGTTCCATTAAGCATGATAATGACTACCTTGTAGCAGTTGAAGAAGAACCAATATCAACTTCCCCATCACCACTCGAGCTTCATGAAGTTGGTCCAAGAAAAAATGAAGAAGATGAGGCGGGTCATTTGAAAGAGCCTCATTTTATTGAAGGGTCCTTAAAGATGAATGAAAAGAAGATCCAAGAGTCCCTCAGCATTCTCCATGACACTTAAGCATTGGTGTCAAATTCTTGTTGGAGAGCTACTTCATTGGAGGAAACATACTTCATTGAAGACATGGAGAAGATTCAAAGAGCAATGTGCCACATCAAAGGTAATTTCATGTCTTTTCTTTTTGATAGAAACCATTTGTTTGAGCTTAATGAATTGTTACATGATGCATACTTGAAGAATAATGAGGATATTCATAAACTCACAATTTAAAATGAGCAACTTCTTAAAAAGTTGCAAGATACTTGTTTTCCCTCCTATGTTTCAAATTGTCAAATGGTAGATTGTTTGGAGGATTCTCATGACATGGTGGATCATGAGAAATGTGGGAATTTGAATGTGATTAATGTGTTTGGAGATGAACTTGAAGAGATCCAAACACTTGATGTGGTGGAAGAGGAACTTGAATTGTCTCTTGATGAAGGTTATGCAATTTTTAAAGAAAAGCATGATTCCTCTACATTGGAATCAATCTATGAAAAATGTTTCACACTTTTGAAGGAGCTGCATAATACTACCCATATGGATCCTTCCCATGATGAAACTTCTGCACTTTTTGATCATTTGGGTGAGTTAGTTAATTCTCCTCCATCCTACAATTCCAAGTTTTGCAGCATTAGTCTCAATGAATAATGGGTGAAAGGGTTCTTTTTGATGGTGCCACATGAGGAGTATGGAACTCCTAGATTTACTTTTTATGATGACATGGTTGGAGCACATTCTTATTCACATTTGAAGCAACATCATTTGTCACTTTATGATGATGCACATTTACATGGATGCACCAATGATATGCATTTGAGTCACTTGAAGACTCATGTTTTTTCTTGCTCAACACTTGGTTCATTTGATGTTAGAGGAACTTCATCCAACACTTGGGTGAATATATTTATGATGAGAGAACATTTTTGTTGGTAGCCACATGCTTTGTTACATCTTTATGATTCTCACATTCATGGATGTATGGGTGAGACTTATTTGAGTCCTTTGAAGCCTCCTTGTTTTTTATGCTCATTATTTGGTTTGGATTTTAGTGGAGATTCTTCATTCAATTCTTGGATGAAAGAATACATGGCTGAATATTTTGATGCATATCACATCCTTTTGGAGCAGCATTATAGGACATGGGATCCTCACCTATGTCATTGGAGCATATTTGATTGGTCACTTGAATCTTGTATGCACTTGGAAAATGGTGGTATACTTGCTTGGAGGTATAAGCACTTTCATGAATCTTTGATGAAGCATATCCTTGATGTACATTTTCATTATGTTGTTATGTACTTTGATGATATATATTTGGTACTCATGATGTTTGGAAGAATGCATACAAGAAAATGGGATCCAGGAATCCTCTTATCTAATGGTGTGGGTTGGAGAGCACTCTTAATTGTTGGGGTGCAATACAAGCAATGGGACCCTGGAATAATTTTTATCTCATTGGTTTCAAATTTTTTGGGGAAACAAGCAGTATGAGAGATGGATTTCCCACTTAATAAAGTGATTTTTATCAGAGTAGTGCAGCAGAAAGCATGGTGGTTCCTATCTAAAATCTTCATGGAAACTCAAAGACTCAAGGTTGGGCAATTCAATGGCAACTTTAGAGAATTATACAGAAAGCAGGTTATTCAACATCCATGTTTGAAATTGCTTGAGGACAAGCAATATTGGGAAGGGAGGATTTGTCATGTCCCAAATTTGGCATTAGGTCACAATGGCATAATCAAATTGGCCATATTCATTAGAGTTTGTCAAATTGATGTTAAGGGTCAAATAATTGCTAAGGAGGAAAATTACTAGTTTCCTAGGTTTGGGGTGGAAGCTTTGGGATTTGGAATAATGAGGATAATAAATGATGTTGGAACATTAGGATGGAATAAATATTTAATAAAGGGGATGAGTAAATATATACAAGTGAAAATCAAAGTGGCATTTGATCATGAAGACACATGGAGGAAGTGGGACCCACACAAGCTAGAATTTATGTGCCACATGTCATCCTCTTCTTGCAATTTCGAATACATGGAAGCCTAATGTTCTTGGGATGAGTTATAAGGTCAATATTACTTGGAATGAGTTAATTAGGTCGAAATATAGAGGAAGAGTAACAACCATGGAAGAGGAAGAGACAATTTGGAGCTAGTGAGACACTTGAGCTAGATTACCTATCTTTATGACAACAATGATGAAGATGCTATGAAACCTATGACACAAATCAGACCTGAAGGCTGATATATGAAATATATGACATGTTAGGGCTAAAAATAGACTCCAAGAGGGCGCTCAAGGGTGTTAGGGAAGCTAGGATGCTTCCACATGTGATTTGGTGGAAGTGGGAGACTAGGAATTGTTGTACAAGTGGCGTTCTTTGGAATCTCTTCCCAACTTGATTTGGCATGAGTCTCTTGGAAGGAATTCGACCCATAGAGGACATGTTGTTGCAGCAACACCCCCCCCAAAATTTTTGCACATATGGGGCCCCTCCTTTATAATTTTTAAAGGCTGCCTTAAACGTTTTTTGTCCCAGCTTTTATCTTTGCTTTTAACTAGAGAGTCTCGCCATGAGAAACCCCAATGCTGCCGGAAGTTTTTAAATCTCAAATAGAAGAGCTTTCAAATGAATTTTTTTTCTTCTTTTCTCGAAATCACAGAGCAATTTGCTAAAACCTCGTAGTAGCGGAACCCTCTCGCTTAAAACGCCCGCAAAAGAACTTAGAAAATCTCGCCGAACAAACCGCAGGAGATCTCGAGCTAGCCTCCCGAAATGACCGAGGCCTATCTCATAAACCGCCCATCTAAGCCTTCCGAAGTAAAAAACTTGGAAATTTTTCGATCGTTTGTTTCTGCGGAACAGTTGATGAAATCCTTCCAAAACGACTCTGCTCCCGAAATGGTGGAGCCCTTCACCCAATCCTTCCGCAACCGCGGAAACGTTCCGGTATGCCTCCCGAAATGGCGGAACTCATTCGCCTTACTCTCCCGAAAAAGACTTAGAATTTTTCGATTGGAAAGCTGCGGAAGGGATTGGGAAAACCCTCTCGAAACGGCGGACTCCTTCGCTCGAGGAGACTATGCCGCGGAAAGATTTCGGTTGTTCTTCCGAAATGACGGAAGTCTTTTACATAACTCTCCCGAAACAGACTTAGAACATGTTTTGACCGTTCGCGGAGAAGATTGGAGTTTTCATTCCGAAACGGCGGGAACGGTTCGTGAAACCCTTCCGAAACTCGGAAAAAAACTTAGAAGATTTCACTGGAAATTTGCGGAAGATCCTCCGAAACGGCGGAAGAACTTGGGAAAGACGCCCGAAAAGTCAGATTGGTTTGTTAAAATCGTGGAAGGTTTTGATGAAATTCTTCCGAAACGGCGAAAAATTCAGCGAAGTGGCCCGAAACGGCGGAAGCCATTCACAAAAGCTTTCCGAAAATACCGGGAGCATTCACCATATCGTCCCGAAACCCCGCGAGACTTAAAATTTTTTGGATTAGCTGAAGACCTTCACAAATAGTTCCTGAAACGGCGGAAGCCGTGGCGTTATACGTCCGCAACGCGGGTCTCTTTTGTGGAAGGTTTCGAGTTTCTCTCCGCAAAATAGCCCCGAAACAGCGGAAGGTTTGGAGTTTCCCTTCCGCTACGCGGGCCGAAACAACGAAAACTTCCCCTCCATCCTTCCGCAACGGCGGGTGTGACTCGCAAGGCGGTCCCGCGGATGGCGGTCGCACAGAAATCGAGATATTTTGACATGATCGCCGCCGTACTAGCACTTAAACCGCGCCACCCACCAAACTAAATGCTCGCACGTGCCGGTCTTTTATAAATTGACGGTGGGGGCTCGATCCAATGCACCATTGTTTTCGATTGGCAAACGACGTGGAACGCCGTGCAAATCGCTCCAGCTCACCTCGCTCATCCGCGCTCGCGGCCACCTCGTTCGAGCGATCCCCACGGTGCCAGGTAGGATTTTAACCTTGAATTTCGCTATTGGGTTGTCTTTTGTGGGAAAACAATGGGTTTTAGTGGGATTTTGACGGGAAAAACACCCGTCAAGGGCTATGTTTTGCCCGTCAGATACAGTTGAATGGATTTTTCGTCATACAAAATCGTCGTAGGCATTGGTTAAAACATTAACATTTTATTTCGAGCAGTGATGGTGGGTGTGGGCGGTTAATCTTGTCCCATTTTAAACCCCGGGCCGCGCCCCTCGTTTTGGGAAAATTTGTCGAAGCCCTATAGGGTTTTCATGTCCCCCGCCGAAAACTCTGGACGTAAAACCCCGGGCCCTTCCGTAAGCCTCAGTCCCAACACGCCCTCTACCCGGGCAAAACCTTGTCTCCGGCGCCATTGCCCTGTTAAAAATTCCGTGAGCATTCAAGTCACGCAAGCTGAAACCGTGGGCACCCCAACCTTTACCGTCAATACGTCGCCGGCGCCGTCACCCCGCTCGGATTAGGACTTCTCATAGGGCACCTCGGCGAGTGCCGTGCGTGACAATAGCATTCGAAGCCCTCACCGAGTCGAAAGTGCGAAAGGAGCTCCCTTGTCGTCACAAAGTCCCTCCAACCCGAGTCTCCCCGCATTTAGCCTTTCCAACCGCAATAATGACGAAAGACACCTTCGTCCCCAGGGCGGAACCGAAGACCAACGGCTCCCGCAATTCGCCTATCGAGCCGAAAACCAATGGCTTCCGCAATTCGCCTATCGAGCCGAGAACAAAATGTGTCCGCGACATAGCCTATACCCTCAGGAGCATTCCACACTCATCTTTTAAGAGATTCAAATGTTTCAATTTGTGTCTTATGTTGAAATAGTATTTTGCTTCCTAAAGATACAGCTTCATTGACCTATCTCATTGATATTAAAACAATGTTGCTCTCTGCTAAAACCTCACAGTATGTTGCTCAAATGATGAATTTGATATGGATGTTGTCAGGGATAAGTCAAGATGCCGAAAACCGGTAAAAAGAAAGCTTAGATGACAGAAAAGAAAACTGCCCCTCCCAAAACTGAAGCTTCACTCCAAGACACGAGGTGCACCACTGGTGTCCTTCCAGAAATCAGATGGGGTGACATCTACAGAATGATCCGGGACCAAGAAATCCCAGATATGTTGTTAGAGGAAGCACCGATTTATCTTAACATCAGAGCCTCAGGCACAACTAGAGCCGCTACCCGCCCTGAGCTGTTCCCCTGTGCTGAAGTGATCGGATGGATACTCCAACATGCCGATGCTGAAGGGAGAGTGATAAATGATAGCGGGAAAGTGGCTATCGCCTCATTTCAACCTGCGTATATTGCGGAAGCCTACAGATTTCCCCGCGTCCAACAAGCTCTGACTGACGAATGGTTGGGCCAAATGAATAACGTCGAGATGGACAAGAAGCTGCTAATAGCGGGCAAACACTTGAGAAAAAAGGGGAATGATGAGTATGACGTACTGAATCTAAGAGCTCCTTTTAGGTTGATTGCCCTGATGCTGTGCAGAATCTTCGGCATGCCCGATGGCACAGTATACAAGATTCAGTGGGTCCCTATCATTCACTATGTGGCATTTCAGGGAACTGTGTTTGACTGGGCCACTATCCTGTCAGATAGTCTGGCCTCAATGATAGTAGCTGCAAGGGAAGGACTAGCTTTGAAGAAGGCTGAATTCTTCATGTCTTCATATCTGATAGATTGTATCTTAGCCAAGATAGACTTCCCCAAATTGGGCTGCACATGGGATAGGGCTACTGCCCCGGTCTATATTGCATTCAAGATGTTGTGGGCTCAGAACTACAAGCCCAGCTACAGACTCATCTGTGAGGGGTTCATCATGCCCCTATACGAGAAAATGTTCAAGGAAGAACCAAACTGCCTGTCAGAAAATGCTTTGGAAGTCCTTGAGGATTATGGGGACTTTTACTTTTCGGAGCAAGGTACCTACCTAAGAATGTTTGGAGGGACCAAGCCCCCATACATCTTGCCGCAGTATGCCACAGACTATGTGGTGCTCAAAGAAGCAGTAAGACAACTCTTCTTGGATGGGATTGGAGCAATGCTCCACAAGCGACATAAGGCCTCCTTTCCCCCCCTACCTTTCTGCATAGGTGCTTACAAGTTTTCAGGGGTTGCCTCTGCCGACGAATTTGTTCAAGAGTTGAAGGCCTTCCACTTCGGTGAGGTTATCTTCCACAGGAACGACCGAAAGGGTAAAGTGGCCGAGCATTGCAAGGAGATCTATGCCCACTTCGAGTACTCCCACTACCCTGATGCCGAGGAAGAGGCATTCAGAGGCATCAGCAACATGACTGAGCTACGGATATGTTGCCAAGGTACTGGAGCAAGCTCTAGCTCAACCAAGGCCCAGATGACCAGCCAGCAAAAGGAGAAAGAAGCTGAGGATGCCCGAGCTCAGGAAGAGCTCAGATTAAGAGAAGAGGCGAGGTTATAGCGGGAAGCCGAGGAAGCAAGAAAGCAGCAAGAAGCTGAAAATGAAAGACTGTGGAAAGAGGCTAAGGAAGCCCAAAAGCATAAAGAAACTGAAGCTGAGCAGGCAGAAAAGAGGGTGGAAGAAGAATTGAAGACAAGGGAAGAGGCCGAGGCGGGTGGATCCGGTATGCAGGACATGGAAATAGACACCTCTCAAGCAGGGGGCTCTGGTGCCCAGAATAAAGAAGGAGACCCTGCTCAGGAAGTCCGGACCCCACCAGAAGAGGAAGACATAGACATCATAAACCGACCAATTGTCCCGTACACTCCATCAGGAAAGCGTACGGTGTCCAAATGGAATGAGTTTGTCTATGACAAGAAAAGAAAAGCAATGGTCCTCAAATCAGAAGAGAGGATCAAAAGTCCCTTTCATGAGGACATCGTTACCCACCGGGAGGTCACTATAATGCAGAATACGGACCAAGATCCCTTTGCCATGGCGACCGCAGCTGTAGCAACAACAAAAGCATCCCTGGCCAATGTAGGCGTGATGGTAAGAGACAGTGAATTGACAAGGAAGAAAGCTCGCACGCTACAACAAAATGTGGCTAATGAGTAATCCCAAAGAGATCTGGCAGTGAACAAGTATAATTGCTTGTACGCTGAACATAAGGAACTGTCAAACAAGTACAACCAGCTGGAGGAGGAAAAGGACCAGCTAACACTCCAAATGATGATTATAGAAGCGGAGAAGAATGGAGTGGAAGAAAAGGCTTCTTAGCTAGAAGCAGACAAGCAAACATTAGCCGAGCGGTTAGAGCAGGATGAGAGCAAAACGATGGACTTGGCTCCCTTCCATGAGCTGTCCTGCAGCATGCTGAAGCAAATAAATGACACGCAGGAGCTAATCACTGACGAGGTTTGCAAAATCAAGGCCATGACAGTCAGATTAAAAGAAATTAATGCGGAGGCCCACAGGCTCAAAGCTAAGAATACCCGTGTCAAGGCAAATGTCATAAGTCAGATGGCATGGAGAGAAGGGAAAGGAGGTTTCCCCCTGCATCTTCCTTTTAAGGCTGTGGACGATTTTAATGAAGATATAGCCTTGCTGGAGTTTGGTAGGAACTGTGCCAATAAGCTGATAACCAGTGTGCAGAGAACAACAGATAGAATTAACAGCCTATACCAGAAGCTCAAAGGCGTCCATGATAACTGCACATTGAGTTTCCCTCAGACCCTAGAAGACTTCCCGGAAAAGGAGCAGCGGTTGTCTCAGCTAAAAGAAGAGCTAGGCGTCCAGATGGAGTATGTGAAAAGGATTGATGTCCTGGCCATGGATGATCTCCAGCATTATATTGGTTCATCATCACTTCACAACCATCTGCTGAAGGAAGCGCATCAAGCTGTTGAAGCAGAAGTCCAGAGCATTAAAACAGAGCTCGGGAAGAATGTGACTTCACAAAAAATCTTGTTTCCTGCTGCAGCAAACATAATCATAAGGGACACAGGTGTGTGGTACAGCTACATAGCAGAGGAGGACAGGAAAGCCGCAGCAGCAGCAGGAGCATCAGTAGATCCGGCAGCCTCTCTCCCAGCAGCCTCTTCCCCAGCAATGGCAGAAAGTCTGGCCAGTTCAATTCCCCCTTACCAATTAGGAGCAACATCAGCAGGGGATTCGAGGGCCTCTCCCCAGGCAGCAACAGTGACAATTAACTTGGGGGACCCTCTGCCAGTAGAAGCTCACGCACAGGAATGAGGCAAACTGAATTCAGTTGAACCACTCTCTTCAGCCAAACGCGTGCCCGGCAGGGAAAGCTTTAGTATTATCCAATTTTCTGTAATGTACATTTTTAATATGTAAGGCGTAAGCCATGGGACAGCTATCCCTATTTCTGTCAGAACAATTTTGTAAAAGAATAATCATTTTGGTAGTCGATTAGAGAGGAAATTCCTGTAAATGACAGGTGGAGGATGCTAGGTGTCAGCCCAAAGGGCAAATGTGTAGATATAAATAGAAGCTAGGAAAGATTAGAAAGGACTTTTGGCAGGGAAGGAAATTTTGGAAACCAATACGAGCTATCTTGTATCGGGCCTATAAAATTGAATTTTCTAATAGAAGCCACAGAGGATGGACGTTTCGCATGGGATGTTGGACGGTTGTATGTTGGACTATTCTAATGACTGTTGTTCTGTAATGTGAGATCATTCTTATCATCTGAACTATTTCTGTGTATTAATGATTTTGCTTATCCCTGTGCATACGATTTTCTCTATCTTTATGAACAATGAATGTGTTACATGTTAAATCGGGAGCTATCTGCTGATTTCTTCATCTTTGCTGTAGAATTCCCTTGTAGATCAAATGGCTAACTGTTTTTTCTTCAAGATCATCCCTACTGCTCGTTGTTCACCCTTTAAATTTGCTCTTCGCAGGGATCTTTAGATTTACTTCAGTTTCTGGTAAACATAGTTCTGTTTCTTTATTTCCGCCTACATAGGTTAGATAAGTTTACTTCTTTCTTTGGTGAGTAATGAAATGTATCATTTATAATCGGAAGCTACCTTCTGAGATCTTTTGCTGTGGTGTTTCTCTTTAAGATCCAATGGCTGCTTGTTCTTTCTTGAAAGATAACTCCCATAGTTCATTTCTCACACTTTAACTACGTTCCTGCGAGGATAGGTAGGTTTGCTTTACTCTTTATTAGATTTAAATCTATTTCAGTTTTGCATTTAGAACAAACATAGACTAGGCACTTGCATTTCATTCAAAACACATAAAACCCAAAAGAAAGGTGGATCGGGCCATAACCAGTAGAATCGGATTCAAAGTCCAAACCCACGGTTGTCGGAACCGCTAACCGGACGGATTCCCTACACCAAACGGGAGATAGTTTAATTGGGACCATCTCTCGGGGAGAATCCCTTTCTGATTGATGCTACGATATCCGAGGCATCAACAGTTTTTTGCGCTAGAAGGAGGGCCTGAAGTGCATGGCTGATAGAGGAAAATATTCCGCGGTCATAGATAACACTGAAAACCCGCTTAAAGAAAGCGTTTCAAACAACCCGGATCTTGGATTAACGGACCAAGAACGCCTCATTTCTGACCCTGAGCCTCAAGAAGCTTTGTACGCTGTTCCTTTTACAGAAATAGAGGATTTGAGAAGACATACCAGATGCTACGTTAGACAGCTAGGTGGTTTAAACGCTGTCAACTTCCTCCCCAAGAAAATTACACCTAGAAAGGAGCCACAATACACCCAAGATTCAGTTCTCGTTCATAGTTTTGAAGAACTGGTAAATCTGACTTTGGAAGAAATTTCCGATACCCTTAACAAGACAGACCAAGAAAATCTCGAAGAAATTACCACTCCCAAAAGTACTCCACAGGTTTCACCCTACAATTCTCCTCCGGGGTCTCCACATCCAAACCCAAACATGGCTGTACCTGCTTGGAGAGCAAGGGGAGCGCTGAACCTAGCTGGACCATTCCATAATCTGCCTAAAAACCCAGAAAAGGTCTTGCCTAAGTACGATCCAGGGAAGGCCATCTCGGCGGAAGATCACCTCAAGAGTTTTTACTTAGCTCTGAACCTTTTGAATGTACAACATGAAGACGTGGTCTACAAGTTGTTTCCATATACATTCGAGCCAAAAGTATCATCATGGTACTTTAGCCTACAACCCAGCTCAATCTCTAGTTGGGATGAATTCGAAAAATGTTTTCTAAAGAAATACGGAAACCAAAAGACTGTGGCCACACTTATGAAAGAACTTTTATCCATGAGGATGGAAAAGAAAGAAAAGGTTCAATATTTCAATCAAAGATTCACTACGCTGTTGAATAACTTCAGTCAAGCTAATAAACCAGCCGAGGAATCTCTAATTGAATACTATACGACCGCTCTTGATGGACCCATAGCAATGTTCGTGAAGAGGTCCAAGAAAACTACCCTGATAGAGAACTTTGAGGAAGCTAGAAAGGTAGAAGAAGAGGCTGATAGCATTGCTAAACATGCCTTAGATGTGGAACCAAAACCAGCCACTAGCAAAAAACCTTTGCTGCTCACTAGAAGTAAAGAGGAGCCATCTACGGACATGGAAAATGTGGTCAAGATGATGCAGAAATTGTCTAACAAAATCGTAGATCTCGAGAAAGACAAGGCTGCTAGCACATCTAGGAAGCCTTTCAAGCCTTTTTATAAAAGAAGGGAAGACGGGGAACAGATTCATCCACCAATGAACGTTGCCCCTGTTTTAAACTTGAATGAGATAGGGATGGAAAATTTCTGCACTTTTCACCAAGAACCACATTCAGAAAAGAGCTGCCCGCAATGGATCAATTCCATGGGCTTAGTCATGAACCAAATGTTAGATTCTCAGATCCCAGATCAGGATAATCCTCTAGAAGAGTCGAGCCCTGAGTTGGAGGAACCAACCCCGGACACTACTATGGTGTTGTGGGATTGGGTACCTATGACCGAATTAGTGGAAGAAGATCACATAGATGGCTCTCCCTCTACCATAAATGTTGCCACTCGAAGCAAGGGCCCAATTGCGGATCCTATCCCAGTCACCTTTCCCCATAAGCCTAAAATTTCGAAAGATCCGCTTAGGAGGCATATACCAATCATCCCACCTCAGCCCAAAGTAAACCAAACAGCTGCCAAACAGCCAAGCGCTGACAATATAGTTCAGCCACCTAAGGTCACCATAAACAAAACAGATCAGCCAACTCGAATTGGGAATGAATCCGATATAGGGTATGATATTATCGAAGATATCAAGAAGGTCAAAGAAAACGTATCAATATTTGACATGTGTAGCTTGCCCCATCAACGAGACAAACTGCTGCATGTTTTACAACCAAAACCCAACACTACATTAACGGATTCGCAAGACAATCCCGAAATTAATGAGGCCAACATCAGTGGGAAATCCAAATCTCAAACATTGCCTTTCCTATTGACTTTTGAAATTTTTAATCACAATGTCCACAACTGTTTGGTAGACTCTGGAGCTTCTTCAAACGTTATGCCACTGTCAATTTGTAGGAAAATTAACGGGCAGCCCGTACCATCTCCAGCTCAAATTATCCAATTAGACAGGACTGCTGTCAAGGTTATTGGGGAGATGAAAGATGTTCTAATTAGGCTGTCAGCCGATCCTAGAGTCTGTCAATTCATTGACATAATGGTGGTCGATATTCCTGAAGCTTATGGGCTGATTTTGAGTAGGGATTGGTCCACCAAGCTGAGTGGCTACTTTGCTACTGATTGGTCTCATCTATGGCTGCCTTATCAGAACAGGCAGAATCAGATTAAAGTTCTTAGGGAACCTCATATGAAACAAAACGTAACTCAGCTAGAAGAAAAGAATGAAGCCGTAACCTTCTCATCTTCGGTTCTGGGGAATTATTTCTTGGAAATGGATCCGGGTAATTATCAATCTGAAACCATTAGCCATGAATCAGATAAACAGTCCGATCTCCTTCATTTCTCTCGGACTGATGATGTTGATTGTAACATAGTCAATTTAGTTGCTAACATAGACCACAAAGAAACTAACTTAGCTGAATTTAAAGATACCTTTTGGACATTATACTTTGATGGTTCTAAAACTATGGAAGGATCTGGAGCCGGTTGTGTTCTAATGGATCCAAAAAGGAACAAGTATTTTTTGTCTTGTAGACTAGAATTCGATTGTACTAACAACACCGCTGAATATGAAGCTTTGGTACATGGTTTAAAGAAGGCCATTGGCTTAAATGTTAAGTACCTGAAGGTCTTTGGTGACTCCGAGATAGTTGTAAGACAGGTAAGGGACACCATTCACTGTCTCTCACCTCACTTGAAAGGTTATCAGGCTGAGGTATGGGATTTAATCATGCATTTTGACGCTTTCAATATAAAATCAATTCCTAGATTGCAAAATTCTGCTGCTGATTTGTTAGCAACATCTGCTTCTAGATTGGTGCCGTCAAATTATAAATGCTCAATTGAATTGATTTTTAGGCCTTCCATTCCCGATAACATCACAAATTTCAGAGTCTTCGATGGTGATGAACAAATTATCAGCTTCCTGACAAACAAAGATAGCTTTCAGGGAGCTGCAATAGATGAGGAAGAACACGATGCTGATTTGATGAAGAAGGATGAGGAGAAAGGAAATTTCATGCCAAAAGGGGTAAGGTCCCTCGAAATGCTGTTCGATCTTCAAAATAAGTTCAAAAGGCCAGCTAATACCAAAACTAACAGCTCATCAATGCAACATGAGTTGGTTAATTTGGGTACCGAGGCAGAACCAAAGTTTGTCAACCTTGGCAAATGTTGTTCACCAGGAGAAAGAGACAGGTTTATTAAATTGTTTAAGCAGTACAAAGATGTTTTTGCATGGACCTATGAAGATCTAAAAACATATGACGTCCGCATCATCCATCATGTTATACCAATGAAAGCGGGTGTCAAGCCATTTCAGCAGCAGTTAAGAAGGATGCATCCCACTCTTGAACCGCTGATCCAAAAGGAATTAGAGAAGCTCCTGGACGCTAAGATAATCTTCAAGGTTCGGCATTCGGAATGGGTTGCAAACTTGGTTCCCGTAAGGAAGAAGTCGGGAGAGATTAGGCTGTGTGTAGACTTCAGAAATTTAAACAGAGCCTCGGATAAAGACAACTACCCCGTACCTTCAATGGAGCAAATCTTACAAATGGTGTCGGGATCCGAATTGTTTTCTCTCCTCGATGGTTTCTCGGGCTATAATCAAGTGTTAGTAGCCGAAGAAGATCGTCTCAAGACCACCTTCAGGACTAAGTGGGG
The DNA here is from genome assembly GCA_027924585.1 of Larix kaempferi. Taxonomy (NCBI): domain Eukaryota; kingdom Viridiplantae; phylum Streptophyta; class Pinopsida; order Pinales; family Pinaceae; genus Larix; species Larix kaempferi. Next base: position 9,405,347 of record BSBM01000305.1, read on the forward strand.
AACTTTCGCCTACAGAAGAACGCCATTTGGTCTGATAAATGCAGGAGCTACATTCCAAAGGGCGATGGATATTTCCTTCCGAGGATTGGGTGGGCAATGTGTTGTTGTTTACTTAGATGATGTGACAGTCTTTTCGAAGAAAAGGGAAGATCATGTTGTTCATCTGAGGCACATCTTTGATCGTTGCCGGAAGTATGGTATTTCCTTGAACCCCAAGAAGAGCGTGTTTGCTGTACCCGAAGGTAAGCTCTTGGGTCATATCATCTCCAAAGGGGGAGTGTCAATCGACCAAGAAAGAGTCCAAGCTATTAATAAGATTCCAATGCCTCACAACAAAAAATCTATGCAGTCTTTTATGGGCACCATCAATTTTGTCCGCAGATTTGTTCCGGATTTTGCACAAATTGTTAAGCCATTACAGCAGATGGTTAAACAAAGCATACAATTCAAGTGGACGGATTTGGAGAAGGACGCATTTAGAGATATCAAGGCAGCTGTAGCTAAAGCTCCTTCCTTAAGGAGCCCAGATTTCGATAAAGATTTCATCTTGTATACCTTTGCCTCGGATGACTCTCTCGCAGCTGTACTAACACAAAAGGTGGAGTTGGGGGACGAATACCCAATTTCGTTTATGAGCACTGGTCTGCAGGGGGCCGAGCTGAACTATCCCATGGTGGACAAGCATGCCTATGCGGTCTTCAAAGCAGTCAAGCAGTTTAGGCCCTACATTTTGAAGAACAGAACTAAAGTCATAGTTCCCCATCCAGCTGTTAGATCCCTTTTCGTTCAAAAGGAATTGGGAGAGAGGAGAGGGAACTGGGTCACAGCCCTGCAAGAGTATGATTTGGAATTTAAACCGGCTACAATCATCAAAGGACAAGGTCTGTGCAAGTTACTAGCGGGAAACTCGACTGATGAAGAGCAACATTGGAAGAATGAAGCTGAGCTCAATTCGGTTGAAGTATGTCCTACCTTCACAACTCCCCAGTCATGGTATAGGGATCTGGTGCACTATTTGCAGCAGGGCTATCTGCCCGAACACTGGAACTCTAAGCAAAGAAGGGCACTTCGCTTGAAATCGGCACCCTATCAGATCATTGATGGGATCCTTTTCAGAAAGAATTACGATGGAGTCCTTCTTAGATGTTTGGAGAAGGAAGATGCAAACAAAGTTGTCAAAGAATTGCATGATGGCCCCGCAGGTGGTCATTATTCAGGAGAGACGACAGCGCAAAAGATACTGAGAGCTGGTTATTATTGGCCCACTTTGTTCCGAGATGCCCACACATACGCATGAAACTGTGATGTATGTCAAAGAAGCGCTGGGAAGTTACCTAAGGCCGCAGGCCCATTGCAGCCGGTCATCATCTCTGAACCTTTTGAGCAATGGGGCATAGATGTTATCGGAGAAATAAATCCAAACTCTTCATTGCAACACCGATACATCCTGACGACTACCGACTACTTCACTAGGTGGATGGAGGCCACCCCATTGCGCAAGATCAATGAAGACGCAGTCATCAACTTCTTGAAAGAAAACATCATAACAAGGTTTGGGGTTCCAATTTCCCTTGTTTTTGATAATGCTACTTATTTTTCATCTTGCAAGATAAATGAATTTGTTTATGAATGGGGAATTAAGTTTCATTATTCGGCCAATTACTACCCTCAGGGAAACGGATTAGCTGAATCCTCAAACAAGAATCTGATTCGAATTCTTAAGAAAACTGTGATAGAAAACCAGAGAAGTTGGCATGTGGCTCTCCCAAACGCCTTATGGGCAGATAGGGTAACCCCGAAGAATGCTTTAGGTGTCTCCCCTTTCACTCTTGTCTATGGAAAGGAAGCCATACTTCCCCCAAACATCTTACTGCCATCCTTACAATTGTCTCAAGCCTCTCGGGGTTCTGGTAGCCAAGCCTTACAATCCAGGATCAACACCCTGCTTCAACTAGAAGAAGCCCGACACAAAGCTAAAGATCGATTCCATCAACACCAGGACATAGTTAAGAGATGGTTCGATAAGAGGAAATCCGGCAAGAGGGATCTTGAAGTCGGTGATTTAGTCCTGAAATGGGACCATAATCATGAAGGCAAAGGAATGCATATGAAATTTCAACATCTATGGGTAGGCCCGTACCAAATTTCTGCAAAATTAGGCCCATCCACTTATAAATTGACAAATCTCGAGGGAGAAGAAGTAGCCCTTCCTCTCAATGGCCTCGCTCTGAAGCAATACTTTGCATAGTCTCCTCGAGACTTCCTGTACATAAATAAAGTTTTCTTTTGCTTTCGCTTTTAGCTGTTTTATTTTTCGGCCATGTTGTTTCTCTCTTTGTTATCTGAACTTTTACGACAAGTTTTGTTTTCTGAGTGCCCTTTTGGTTGAGTTCCCCATTGAAGATAGCTCTCTCAAAGAAAACTTGTGACCCATGAGTCTGGAACTCTGCTCATTAAATCAGGTCTGTTGTGCTCTCGCTGAAATGTTCAAAAGGGGGAAAGCCTACCCTGCTAGTCACACTAATCCTATTTAATAGCAGAGACCTATGACCATCTTCACTACTATCGTTGGGCTCCACCCACTCTCACACTTTAAAGGCATCTCAAGAAGGTTACCTAAGTTGGACCCATGGAAAGTGGCACCTCTCGAGGACATAGGGTATTGGAATGACTCCATGCTGCAGATTTAACAGCCAAAATGGCCTACATTCAAGAGTCTGTTTTCCAGGGATTCTTGCCTCAATTAAAGCATGGCTGAGACCAAAGCAAAAGACATGTAAAATCAAGAAGGATGTCCAGAAGGCCCAGCTCAAAATGGGCTCCTCTCCGTCCGTGAAGTTTGATCAAATCAATAAAATTTCTAACTCACACAAAAAGACATTATGGATTGAGGAGCCTAAATCAAAGATCATGTCAAAAAGAAAATATCCCTGGAAGGCTCAAACAGCTAAGCTGTCCAAAGTACAAGCATCCCAAAGGATGCCAGCAGCATGGGAATGAGGAACAAGAGCAATAATGTCCATGAGAAAGTGTTGCAAATCCTGTGGAGTCCGGTAGTAATGGCCATTCGAGAGATGACCCTCCTAAAATGAATCTCATATGCTGGCCCTCTGAGAGTGGTGAAGATGTCTCGGTCAAAGCTCCCCTTTCCCCAACGGCTAGCAGGTAAAGTGCCTCCTTCCCCCACATGACTTTAAAGTGCTCAGCCGAGTAGTGCGGCCAAGATGGATGTTTTTTGATGAGTTTTTTGACCATGAGGAGAAATTTTTCAGAGATCTGTGTTCGCCAGCGACTCGCCATTGTTGTTGCAGCAACACCCCCCCCAAAATTTTTGCACATATGGGGCCCCTCCTTTATAATTTTTAAAGGCTGCCTTAAACGTTTTTTGTCCCAGCTTTTATCTTTGCTTTTAACCAAAGAGTCTCGCCATGAGAAACCCCAATGCTGCCGGAAGTTTTTAACTCTCAAATAGAAGAGCTTTCAAATGAATTTTTTTTCTTCTTTTCTCGAAATCACGGAGCAATTTGCTAAAACCTCGTAGTAGCGGAACCCTCTCGCTTAAAACGCCCGCAAAAGAACTTAGAAAATCTCGCCGAACAAACCGCGGGAGATCTCGGGCTAGCCTCCCGAAATGACCGAGGCCTATCTCATAAACCGCCCATCTAAGCCTTCCGAAGTAAAAAACTTGGAAATTTTTCGATCGTTTGTTTCTGCGGAACAGTTGATGAAATCCTTCCGAAACGACTCTGCTCCCGAAACGGCGGAGCCCTTCACCCAAGCCTTCCGCAACCGCGGAAAGGTTCCGGTATGCCTCCCGAAATGGCGGGACTCATTCGCCTTACTCTCCCGAAAAAGACTTAGAATTTCTCGATTGGAAAGCTGCGGAAGGGATTGGGAAAACCCTCCCGAAACGGCGGACTCCTTCGCTCGAGGAGACTATGCCGCGGAAATATTCCGGTTGTTCTTCCGAAACGACGGAAGTCTTTTACATAACTCTCCCGAAACAGACTTAGAACATGTTTTGACCGTTCGCGGAGAAGATTGGAGTTTTCATTCCGAAACGGCGGGAACGGTTCGTGAAACCCTTCCGAAACTCGGAAAAGAACTTAGAAGCTTTCACTGGAAATTTGCGGAAGATCCTCCGAAACGGTGGAAGAACTTGGGAAAGACGCTCGAAAAGTCGGATTGGTTTGTTAAAATCGTGGAAGGTTTTGATGAAATTCTTCCGAAACGGCGAAAAAATTAGCGAAGTGACCCGAAACGGCGGAAGCCATTCACAAAAGATTTCCGAAAATACCGGGAGCATTCGCCATATCGTCCCGAAACCCCGCGAGACTTAGAAATTTTTGGATTAGCGGAAGACCTTCGCAAATAGTTCCCGAAACGGCGGAAGCCGTGGCGTTATACGTCCGCAACACGGGTCTCTTTTGCGGAAGGTTTCGAGTTTCTCTCCGCAAAATAGCCCTGAAACAGCGGAAGGTTTGGAGTTTCCCTTCCGCTACGCGGGCCGAAACAACGAAAACTTCCCCTCCATCCTTCCGCAACGGCGGGTGTGACTCGCAAGGCGGTCCCGCGGATGGCGGTCGCACAGAAATCGAGATATTTTGACATGATCGCCGCCGTACTAGCACTTAAACCGCGCCACCCACCAAACTAAATGCTCGCACGTGCCGATCTTTTATAAATTGACGGTGGGGGCTCGATCCAATGCACCATTGTTTTCGATTGGAAAACGACGTGGAACGCCGTGCAAATCGCTCCAGCTCACCTCGCTCATCCGCGCTCGCGGCCACCTCGTTCGAGCGATCCCCATGGTGCCAGGTAGGATTTTAACCTTGAATTTCGCTATTGGGTTGTCTTTTGTGGGAAAACAATGGGTTTTAGTGGGATTTTGACGGGAAAAAACACCCGTCAAGGGCTATGTTTTGCCCGTCAGATACAGTTGAATGGAGTTTTTGTCATACAAAATCGTCATAGGCATTGGTTAAAACATTAACATTTTATTTCGAGCAGTGATGGTGGGTGCGGGCGGTTAATCTTGTCGCATTTTAAACCCCGGGCCGCGCCCCTCGTTTTGGGAAAATTTGTCGAAGCCCTATAGGGTTTTCATGTCCCCGGCCGAAAACTCAGGACGTAAAACCTCGGGCCCTTCCGTAAGCCTCAGTCCCAACACGCCCTCTACCCGGGAAAAACATTGTCTCCGGCGCCATTGCCCTGTTCAAAATTCCGTGAGCATTCAAGTCGCGCGAGCTGAAACTGTGGGCACCCCAACCTTTACCGTCAATACGTCGCCGGCGTCGTCACCCCACTCGGATTAGGACTTCTCATAGGGCACCTCGGCGAGTGCCATGCGTGACAATAGCATTCGAAGCCCTCACCGAGTCGAAAGTGCGAAAGGAGCTCCCTTGTCGTCACAAAGTCCCTCCAACCCGAGTCTCCCCGCCTTTAGCCTTTCCAACCGCAATAATGACGAAAGACACCTTCGTCCCCAGGGCGGAACCGAAGACCAATGGCTCCCGCAATTCGCCTATCGAGCCGAAAACCAATGGCTTCCGCAATTCGCCTATCGAGCCGAGAACAAAATGTGTCCGCGACATAGCCTATCCCCTCAGGAGCATTCCAGACTCATCTTTTAAGAGATTCAAATGTTTCAATTTGTGTCTTATGTTGAAATAGTATTTTGCTTCCTAAAGATACAGCTTCATTGACCTATCTCATTGATATTAAAACGATGTTGCTCTCTGCTAAAACCTCACAGTATGTTGCTCAAATGATGACTTTGATATGGATGTTGTCAGGGATAAGTCAAGATGCTGAAAACCGGTAAAAAGAAAGCTAAGATGACAGAAAAGAAACATGCTCCTCCCAAAACTGAAGCTTCACTCCAAGACACGAGGTGCACCACTGGTGTCCTTCCAGAAATCAGATGGGGTGACATCTACAGAATGATCCGGGACCAAGAAATCCCAGATATGTTGTTAGAGGAAGCACCGATTTATCTTAACATCAGAGCCTCAGGCATAACTAGAGCCGCTACCCGCCCTGAGCTGTTCCCCTGTGCTGAAGTGATCGGATGGATACTCCAACATGCCGATGCTGAAGGGAGAGTGATAAATGATAGCGGGAAAGTGGCTATCGCCTCATTTCAACCCGCGTATATTGCGGTAGCCTACAGATTTCCCCGCGTCCAACAAGCTCTGACTGACGAATGGTTGGGCCAAATGAATAACGTCGAGATGGCCAAGAAGCTACTAATAGCGGGCAAACACTTGAGAAAAAAGGGGAATGATGAGTATGACGTACAGAATCTAAGAGCTCCTTTTAGGTTGATTTCCCTGATGCTGTGCAGAATCTTCGGCATGCCCGATGGCACAGTATACAAGATTCAGTGGGTCCCTATCATTCACTATGTGGCATTTCAGGGAACTGTGTTTGACTGGGCCACTATCCTGTCAGATAGTCTGGCCTCAATGATAGTAGCTGCAAGGGAAGGACTAGCTTTGAAGAAGGCTGAATTCTTCATGTCTTCATATCTGATAGATTGTATCTTAGCCAAGATAGACTTCCCCAAATTGGGCTGCACATGGGATAGGGCTACCGCCCCGGTCTATATTGCATTCAAGATGTTGTGGGATTAGAACTACAAGCCCAGCTACAGACTCATCTGTGAGGGGTTCATCATGCCCCTATACGAGAAAATGTTCAAGGAAGAACCAAACTGCCTGTCAGAAAATGCTTTGGAAGTCCTTGAGGATTATGGGGACTTTTACTTTTCGGAGCAAGGTACCTACCTAAGAATGTTTGGAGGGACCAAGCCCACATACATCTTGCCGCAGTATGCCACAGACTATGTGGTGCTCAAAGAAGCAGTAAGAAAACTCTTCTTGGATGGGATTGGAGCAATGCTCCACAAGCAACATAAGGCCTCCTTTCCCCCCCTACCTTTCTGCATAGGTGCTTACAAGTTTTCAGGGGTTGCCTCTGCCGACGAATTTGTTCAAGAGTTGAAGGCCTTCCACTTCGGTGAGGTTATCTTCCACAGGAACGACCGAAAGGGTAAAGTGGACGAGCATTGCAAGGAGATCTATGCCCACTTCGAGTACTCCCACTACCCTGATGCCGAGGAAGAGGCATTCAGAGGCATCAGCAACATGACTGAGCTACGGATCTGTCGCCAAGGTACTGGAGCAAGCTCTAGCTCAACCAAGTCCCAGAAGACCAGCCAGCAAAAGGAGAAAGAAGCTGAGGATGCCCGAGCTCAGGAAGAGCTCAGATTAAGAGAAGAGGCGAGGTTACAGCGGGAAGCCGAGGAAGCAAGAAAGCAGCAAGAAGCTTAAAATGAAAGACTGTGGAAAGAGGCTGAGGAAGCCCAAAAGCAGAAAGAAGCTGAAGCTGAGCAGGCAGAAAAGAGGGCGGAAGAAGAATTGAAGACAAGGGAAGAGGCCAAGGCGGGTGGATCCGGTATGCAGGACATGGAAATAGACACCTCTCAAACAGGGGGCTCTGGTGCCCAGAATAAAGAAGGAGACCCTGCTCAGGAAGTCCGGACCCCACCAGAAGAAGAAGACATAGACATCATAAACTGACCAATTGTCCCGTACACTCCATCAGGAAAGCGTACGGTGTCCAAATGGAATGAGTTTGTCTATGACAAGAAAAGAAAAGCAATGGTACTCAAATCAGAAGAGAGGATCAAAAGTCCCTTTCACGAGGACGTCGTTACCCACCGGGAGGTCACTATAATGCAGAATACGGACCAAGATCCCTTTGCCATGGCGACCGCAGCTGTAGCAACAGCAAAAGCATCCCTAGCCAATGTAGGCTTGATGGTAAGAGACAGTGAATTGACAAGGAAGAAAGCTCGCACGCTACAACAAACTGTGGCTAATGAGCAAGCCCAAAGAGATCTGGCAGTGAACAAGTATAATTGCTTGTACGCTGAACATAAGGAACTGTCAAACAAGTACAGCCAGCTGGAGGAGGAAAAGGACCAGCTAACACTCCAAATGATGATTGTAGAAGAGGAGAAGAATGGAGTGGAAGAAAAGGCTTCTCAGCTAGAAGCAGACAAGCAAACATTAGCTGAGCGGTTAGAGCAGGTTGAGAGCAAAACGATGGACTTGGCTCCCTTCCATGAGCTGTCCTGCAGCATTCTGAAGCAAATAAATGACACGCAGGAGCTAATCACTGACGAGGTTTGCAAACTCAAGGCCATGACAGTCAGATTAAAAGAAATTAATGCGGAGGCCCACAGGCTCAAAGCTAAGAATACCCGTGTCAAGGAAAATGTCATAAGTCATATGGCGTGGAGAGAAGGGAAAGGAGGTTTCCCCCCGCATCTTCCTTTTAAGGCTGTGCACGATTTTAATGAAGATATAGCCTTGCTGGAGTTTGGTAGGAACTGTGCCAATAAGTTGATAACCAGTGTGCAGAGAACAACAGATAGAATTAACAGCCTATACCAGAAGCTCAAAGGAGTCCATGATAACTTCACATTGAGTTTCCCTCAGACCCTAGAAGACTTCCCGGAAAAGGAGCAGCGGTTGTCTCAGCTAAAAGAAGAGCTAGGCGTCCAGATGGAGTATGTGAAAAGGATTGATGTCCTGGCCATGGATGATCTCCAGCATTATATTGGTTCATCATCACTTCACAACCATCTGCTGAAGGAAGCACATCAAGCTGCTGAAGCAGAAGTCCAGAGCATTAAAACAGAGCTCAGGAAGAATGTGACTTCTCAGAAAATCTTGTTTCCTGCTGCAGCAAACATAATCATAAGGGACACAGGTGTGTGGTACAGCTACATAGCAGAGGAGGACAGGAAAGCCGCAGCAGCAGCAGGAGCATCAGTAGATCCGGCAGCCTCTCTCCCAGCAGCCTCTTCCCCAGCAATGGCAGAAAGTTTGGCCAGTTCAATTCCCCCTTCCCAATTAGGAGCAGCATCAGCAGGGGATTCGAGGGCCTCTCCCCAGGAAGCATCAGTGACAATTAACTTGGGCGACCCTCTGCCAGCAGAAGCTCATGCACAGGAATGAGGCAAACTGAATTCAGTTGAACCACTCTCTTCAGCCAAATGCGTGCCCAGTAGGGAAAGCTTTAGTATTAGCCAATTTTCTTTTATGTACATTTTTAATATGTAAGGCGTAAGCCATGGGACAGCTGTCGCTATTTCTGTCAGAACAATTTTGTAAAAGAATAATCATTTTGGTAGTCGATTAGAGAGGAAATTCCTGTAAATGACAGGTGGAGGATGCTAGGTGTCATCCCAAAGGGCAAATGTGTAGATATAAATAGAAGCTAGGAAATATTAGAAAGGACTTTTGGCAGGGAAGGAAATTTTGGAAACCAATACGAGCTATCTTGTATCGGGCCTGTAAAATTGAATTTTCTAATAGAAGCCACAGAGGATGGACGTTTCGCATGGGATGTTGGACGGTTGTATGTTGGACTATTCTAATGACTGCTGTTCTGTAATGTGAGATCATTCTTATCATCTGAACTATTTATGTGTATTAATGATTTTGCTCATCCCTGTGCATACGATTTTCTCTATCTTTGTGAACAATGAATGTGTTACATGTTAAATTGGGAGCTATCTGCTGATTTCTTCATCTTTGCTATAGAATTCCCTTGTAGATCAAATGGCTAACTGTTTTTTCTTCAAGATCATCCCTACTGCTCGTTGTTCACCCTTTAAATTTGCTCTTCGCAGGGATCCTTAGATTTACTTCAGTTTCTGGTAAACATAGTTCTGTTTCTTTATTTCCGCCTACATAGGTTAGATAAGTTTACTTCTTTCTTTGGTGAGTAATGAAATGTATCATTTATAATCGGAAGCTACCTTCTGAGATCTTTTGCTGTGGTGTTTCTCTTTAAGATCCAATGGCTGCCTGTTCTTTCTTGAAAGATAACTCCCATAGTTCATTTCTCACACTTTAACTACGTTCCTGCGAGGATAGGTAGGTTTGCTTCACTCTTTATTAGATTTAAATCTATTTCAGTTTTGCATTTAGAACAAACATAGACTAGGCACTTGCATTTCATTCAAAACACATAAAACCCAAAAGAAAGGTGGATCGGGCCATAACCGGTAGAATCGGATTCAAAGTCCAAACCCACGGTTGCCGGAACCGCTAACCGGACGGATTCCCTACACCAAACGGGAGATAGTCTAATTGGGACCATCTCTCGGGGAGAATCCCTTTCTGATTGATGCTACGATATCCGAGGCATCAACAGGACATTAGAATTTTATAAATGTCAATAAAAAAGAATGAAACCATATTTTTTGATAATTTGTAGAATTTGCTATTGCATTTGTGAAGAGGGAGAGCTAGTGGATGACCAGTTTCCTGCCTTAGCCAATTTCGAGGGTGAAATATTCCCATCCAAGCTGGTAATTGGAAAGGCCATTCAGACCTTTCATTTGGATATTTAATGGAGTCTTTATTTGTAGGTTTAATTTACAGGGAAGCTCATGGTTTCTTCTATTGCAGCTCACTCCTTCAACCATTTCCAGTTTGGATGGCATATTCTTGATCCTTGAGGGAGGGTGTTTTTGGTGAGCTATTGTACTCTTTGAGGGAGCTTCCAATGCCCCATTTATTTTTTAATATGAATTAAATACTATGTTCTTCATTTCAAAAAAATTTCAGGTCGAAATTCCAAGTAGAAATGTGTAAATCTCATTTTTAATGAAAGAACAGTGTCATTTCCCCACTACCTTGTTGTGAACCAATGTAATGCTGATGATTTCAAATGAATGGATGATTATCTGATACATTTGTGATTAATATACTACCATGTATGTATTTTACAAGTTTCATGTACTGTACTTGAGAATTTGAAGTATTTTTACTCAGTTTAATTGCATTGGGAGAAGAAATAGTGTCATTTCCCCAAGGGTCGAATGGTTGATTTTTGCAACTGAATGGGAGAGGGTTGGAACATATATAATAATCAATTAATGGTGCACATGAGACCTTAATAACATCCATAATACATTCCCTACCTCTGTTCATAAATTTGAGTGGTTTTGGAGGCATTTGGGAAGCCATTTTCAGTACTTATCCTAGGGGGATTTGAACCCCAAATTACTAGTAAAATTGCATACTTGGTCTAGAATATTAAGAGAGTTTGTAGAGGTATTTTGGTGTCAATATATAATCCCTAAACATCATATTCAATTCCTAATATCATTCATACACCTTCCTTGAATATTTGAAGGCATTTGGAGTCAATTTGAGACCTAGAGATCAATACTAGTCAAAGGGAAATTACTAGTAAAATTTCCTACATTGTCCAGAATTGAAAGAGGATTTGCAGAAGTATTTTAAAGGTCCAAAAGAATCCCTGAAACACATATTTATGTTTTAACATCATCCATATACCTTCTCAGAATATTTGGGAGCAATTGGAGCAATTTGGGGACCTAGAGCTCAAAACTAGTCAAAGGTCTAACTAGGGAAAAAAGTGAAAATTGCCATTTTAATAAAATTCTCAACAAGGGACATTAAAACAAATAAGAAAAATGATAGTTGACTGGTATAAGTCGACTAGAATCGGAGGCGATAGACAATGGAATCCGTGTTGGCTGACTGAATGGAATAGTGGTTTGTTTGAAGGAAAATGACTGTTCAATGGGAAATCAATGGAATGACCAAAAGGATCAATGAGTGATCGACCAAGTTTGAACTTGTCAAGTCAAATGTAACACAATAACTAAAAGTGGTTAGGAATTTATGGATTCCCATTAATGAGTATTTGGTTGTATTGCATCTATAAATAATATGTAATGGCTATGCATGAGGAGAGAGAAGTAGTGTATAGAATGATGTAATGAAATGCTATTTTTGGTATAGCAATTCATAGTTGTAAACATCTATTATGAATGTTTGATTAATAGGTGAGTTTCATGCTCACTGGTTTGTTGGTTTTCCTCTAGGAGAGAGGTTTCTAGGGTAATTTTTGTGTAATGTGTGGATATGTTGTGTGCCATTGTTTATGTTTAAATTGTGCTTAACTATATGAATTGATTTTCAAACATATTATCGGTATTAGAAATAATAGGATGGCTAATTTTGAATGACTTGGATCTTGGTTGGGTCCACATGCACCCCATGTTCATCCACAATGTATCCCAGGAACTGAATTCTCCCCATGCCAAATGAACATTTCTCCAAATTGACATATAACTTGTGTTGGTGCAAGGTACTAAGGATCTAATAAGTGTGTTGCAGATGTTCTACCGAATTTCTACTGAAGATGAGGATATTGTACAAATACACGACCAAAAAAGAGCTTGTGAATGAGCGCAATATAAAACCCATTATCCTCATAAATGTTGTTGGATCATTAGTTACGATGAAAGGCATGACCAACAACTCAAAAAGGCCTTATTTAGACTTGAAGGATGTCTTCTATATGTCATCCTATTCAATTAAGAATTGGTGATATCCCAACTTCAAATCAATCTTACTAAAGAACTTGACACCCTTAAGTTGATCAAGAAGATCATCAATCCCGGGGATTAGATATTGATTCTAGATGCTTATTTTGTTCAATGATTTGTAATCAATACAAATTTTCCATGTCCCATCCTTCTTATATACCAACAAATTGGTATTCCACAAGGTGAGGAGCTCGGTCTAATGTGGCCTTTTTGGATGAGTTATTGAAGCTAACCCTTTATTTTCTAACTATCCAAAAGAGAGTGTCTATATAATGGGCCATTAGGTAAAGGAGCATTGGGTATCAAATCAATTGAATCTTTGAATTGGTAGTGTAGAAGCACCACTTTAGCTAAGGTAAAGATATATTTGTATTCATATACAATCTTGTCCACCTTCTTCTATTGTTTAGAGAGACCTTGTGCTAAGTTTGTGGTAGTTGTAGTGACCTTCCATCCACCTTTTGATTATACCATGAACAGGAAAAATTTCCCAGTTTAAGAGATCACCTTATGAAATTTTTTTGTGGAGATCAAGAAAATTGTTGTAGTCAGGACTACCTCAAGTATCTTGTAGAGTTGGCCTTCCAACGTAACAATGACACTATGATGACTAGAATAATAAATAATGTGATATTTCCACATATATGGTTATCCTAAAAGTGTTAAAGTTACAGCACCATGAGTCATTCTCCAAGTCAATCTTGTGTGTCATTGTAACAAACAATACATATGTATAATATCTAAATATAAATAAATATTAATACTAAACCAATAGTTAATATTAATAAATAAATTGTAATGAAGAGATACATCTTGATGAAATGTCACGTCTCTTCACAATGGCACCCCTGCGTGGGTATTTATACAAGCCCTCAATTCTCATTGTAATTCACATCATATATCTCATCATTTTACATTTTATATATATTTTCCTATATGGATTTATGTTCTCTGTCTTATTTACAGTGGACATTTCTTTAGAATGAACTTTGTTCGTCTCAGTCATGATTGAGCCTCGTGTGTCGAGGTAGTTCCTTATAGGAGATTGAGTTGGAATTGGGAAACTTGGAGAAGAATATTGAGTTGGAATCAAGAATAGATAAGCTTCATGTGTTGAGGCAAGTGCTTTGTATGTCAACGTAATGATGTTGTACATTCTTGCTAGTTAAGGATAATGTCTTGTGTGTCAAGACAGATCCTCATGTGTTGAGGTGATGCCTCACGTGTTGAGGTGATGCTTTGCATGTTGAAGCATGTATGGTGTGTGATGTACTACTAACCACGGTTGAGTTATTAAGTCTCCTCTAGAGACTGGCCACCTCTAGAGTGAATTACTTTAGCATATAACTGCTTGGAACGATAGTAGAACAATATGATCACATCATTGGGAAAATCTCCTTATTATATTTGATATGATAATTAAGCTGGCATAGGTGGACCATGCAGATAAAACAAGAGATAAAGATAAGATGTGATAAGATATGAGAGAATTTGAATTGCACATAAAGAATTAATTAAGAGAGAATTCCAATTGTTAAACTTCAGTGATATTAACAAAGAAGACTTCAATCAATCAAAGGAGAAATTGAATTGATCACTACAATAAGTTAACAAGAAAGATTCAGTTAAGAGATTTAACTAAGTGATAACAAAGAAGATCTAGTTAACTAAGTGTTATTGCATAACGATACTTATGTTAAACTAAAAGATGGCACTTATGTTAAACTAAAAGATGACACTTGAGTTGTGACACTTAAGTTAGCCACATAACTAAGTGGGCAAGATTTCAATTAAGGGGCGATTTCATCCTAAGAATCAGTTCAGTAAGATAATGCATTGCATGAGAAGTGGGGGGCACTTCTTCATGCAATATTGATGTCTCCAAGGATGGAGCGAATTCTATTAAAGTATATCTTGTGCATATTACCAAGACAAGCAAATTGGTTGTGTGGAGAATAATTATTCTGAGTCTCTCATCTATATCTATCTTTTTCTTGCTCTGTAATTGCACTGGGGGTGATTTTGTTGGAATATTTTATATTCCTCGGAAGGTAATAATGTTTTTGTATTATGTCGGAAGATATCCACAATCTTATGTAAAAGAGTAATACATTATATCCCATATTCATTATGGTAAAATATACTCTTGATATTCATTATTATATAAATAGATGTTATTATGGATAATTATATTATCCCACATGTAATATGTGAGAGTAATTCCTCCTCATCTCTTAGTATATAATAGAGTCAAGGGAGTCACATCATTCATCATGATCTATACTTTCACAAGTATTGCTATATAGTATTGGGGTTATTGGCATTGCTCTCTTGTAAGCTTGAGGAAAATATTCTGGAGATAATAGAAGACTACCTTCCCATGGACGTAGCCCAATTGGGTGAACCACATATATCTGGTGCACTCTTGTCTCTTGTTCTCTTTTTATACTTATTGTTGATATATTATTGTTTTGCATAGACAGGTAAGCTAGTTTAGTTAGATACATATCTCTGACATGGTATTAGAACTTGTTGATATGATCTAGCACCTTCTATTGCTTTCAAAACAATATTTTATCATTTGGGCATTGTTTATTTCTTGTAGATTTGCTTTCTATCTGGTAACCATTAGGCTTCTCTTTAGATCTGGGAATATTTCTACAGTTTTTTAATTTCTAACCCTAACCCTGTTGCGTAGATTTTTTGCAAAATTTTTTCAAGGGTTTCTTGATGTTGTTTTTGTAGATCTATATGATTTTCTGATTCTCCTCAAGGAGATCTATCTTCTGGTTGTAAAAACAACATTTTTCGTCCAAGTTTGGTAGACTTTGTGCAGGTTTCCGTGTTTGTCATATTCGACACTGTTTTCGGCCTTAACTTGGACACTTGCGACATTTCTTTGCAGGAACTCGTGGTTAAATGCGACTATTCTTACTGCGAACTAGCGAATACTCTACAGACTCACGACATCACAGTGCACAGACCCACGTATGCCTACGGCATACTCACAACTGTTCCATTTTTCAACCCGCATTTACTGCAGCTTATTTGCGGCCCTTCCTGTACTGAACTCGCGCATGCTTTGGCAGAACTGTGACATTACAGTGCAGAGACCCGCGACTAGACGCGACTCCATGACACTGCAACCCGTGAGTAACCGCGACCTTTGTTGTGCAGAACCCACGAGTATCAATGTTTATTCGCTAGTTTCCTGTTGGCAAACCTGCGAGTGACTTTTCTTGGCACTTTTTTTTCAAAAGGGATGTAAGTAAAAGTTTCTTTTCCTTTACTGTGTTTCTGCAGGTTCAGACCAGTATGGTAAAGTATTTTAGTTTTATGTTATTCACTTTCTTCCTCTTGTCATTTCTAGCATTTGGGTTTCCTATCAAAATTTCTATCATTATGACTTCAGAAGTAGCTTTTGTTCTTGAACTTATTGGTCCTAACTATCTTTCATGGAAAAGAAAAATGATTGATGTTCTCAAGAGTAAGAATCTATGGAGGATTGTTAATGGTGAACACACGAAATCCGTTGATGCTCAAGCTTTGACTATATGGGAAGATAAATGTGGTCAAACAAGAGGGCTCATTGGTCAAACAATTTCAGATAGTCTTCAGGTAAGTATAGAGGCAGAAGACAACCCCTTTGAGGTATGGAAAACTCTTTCTTCTTTATTTGATAAATTTGATGATGTTTCTGCTTATTACCTTGAAAAGAAGATTTATGAGCTAGATCCTTCTAAATTTGATAGAGTAGAATTACATCTTGCTGAAGTGAAAACTTTAAATGAAAAAGTAAATAATTGTGGTACAGATTACAAGAAAACAGACATTGCTCTTATAATTCTTGTAGAACAAAAATTGTCATCTTGTTTTGATATGTTCATTCAAACTAGGAATAGAGCTCTTGAATTGTCTTCAAATACCATGAAACCTACTTTTGATGATTTTTGTAAATGATTGATAAATGAGCAAGAAAGGTTAATTGTTTTAGGACAACTCACACCTAATAAGGCTCTTATGGCACATAATAAGAATCCTAAGAGAAGTTTTAATAATGCTAAAGGTTATTGTTCACACACTTCAAAACCTACTAATAATTATGGTAATGCTTATAATGCACATCATGAATCTAGTAAGAAGAAGAAAGTGTATAATCCTTGTAAAAATTGTGGTAAAACTATTCATCCTGAAAAGAATTGCTTGAAATTGAAACGTTTAATGTCTAAAGCTAAAAAGAATGGTTCTGATGAATCACAAGTAGCTTTATGTGCATCTATTGTTTCTTCTAGTAATTATTCTTCTAATGTGGAATGGATAATGGATTCTGGTGCTTCTAAACATATGACTGGTAATGCTTCTCTATTTGCATCTTATGGAAATAATAAAAACACATCTCACAAGGTATCTATAGGTGATAGTAAACAACTTTCCGTAATTGGTTCTGGTAATGTTAATGTTGCTAATGGTCAATTGGATGATGTTTTTGATGTTGAAAATATGCCTATCAATTTGCTTTTTGTTTATCATGCATGCAAAAATGGAATTAAATTTGAAGCTTGGCCTGATAGATATGTTCTTAAAGATATCAATCAACATTTCAAAGTAGTTTCTTCTAGTCCTGTTGATCATATTGTTGGTATATATAAATTTGTTGGTTTTAATTCAACTAAAACACAACCTTTTTATTCCTATGTTGCTCATGCTGATGAACTAAGTAAATTATGGCATGAAAGATTAGGTCATTTGAATTATGGTAAAATGAAAATGTTAACTAAAATGGTACTTGGCTTGCCTAATATTTCGTCTACTAACGGTGTTTGTGAAGGTTGTGTTCTTGGTAAACATCATAGAGAAATGTTTGATAAAGGTAAAGCTTGGCGTGCTAAAGAATCTTTGCAATTAATTCATAGTGACATTTGTGGTCCTCTTGGAGTTCCTTCTATCTCTAATGCAGTTTATTTTCTTACTTTTATTGATGACTTTAGTATAAAATCATGGGTTTATTTTTTGAAACATAAAAGTGAAACTTTTTCTAAATTTTAAGTATTTAAATCTTTGGTTGAAAACGAATATGGTAAAAAGATTAAGACTTTAATAACTGATAATGGGGGGAATTCATTAAGAAAGAATTTGAAGTTTTTATTATCTAAACATGGAATTCAACATCAAAATATTGTTCCTTATACACCTCAACAAAATGGTGTTGCTGAAAGGAAAAACAGAACTTTAGTTGAAATGGCTAGATGTATGCTTTATTCTAAAGGATTACATAAGAAATTTTGGGCCGAAGCCATAAGTTGTGCTAATTTTATTTTAAATAGAGTTTCTACAAAAGTTGTTAGGCATGTTACCCCTGAGGAAAAATGGAATGGTAGAAAACAGGATATTAGTAACTTTAAAGTGTTTGGTTGTGAATGTTGGGCTCATATTCCTGATGAAAAACGGAAAAATTAGAACCCAAGTCTCACAAGTGTATATTCATTGATTATTCTGAGGATTCTAAGGCTTATATGTTGTTTGATCCTTCTAATAAAAGTGTCATCATTAGAATATATGTTCAATGTATTGAAGTCTCTCCACCACCTAAGTCTATCAAACCTCATGTTACTTTGAATATTCCCTTATCACCTGTTACTCCTATCTCGATTACTCCTTCCAGTTCTGTGACTAATCTTAGTTCATATTCTTCCTCTTCTTCAAGTATTCCACCTGAATGTCTTGAATCTCCTGAAGTGACTTCTATCCCTTCTAACCTTCCTGTTTGGGCACGTAAAACTCTTGAATCTACAGAGTGTGATATCAGAATCCATTCTGATAGTCGTAGAACTAGATCTATCTTTGCTCTTATGACCAAATTTTTAGCCACAGATGATCCTACCTCTTATGCTCAAGATAAGGGTAAACCTCATTGGGAACAAGCTATGACTGCTGAGTATGATTCTCTTATGAAGAACAAGACTTGGTCTCTTGTTCCTCTTCCTTTGGGAAAGAATTCAGTTGGTTGTAAATGGGTTTATAAAACTAAATTCACTGTAGAAGGACAGATTGAAAAGTATAAAGCTAGATTAGTTGCAAAAATGTTTTAATCAACTTGAAGGTATAGATTATAACGAAACCTTTGCTCCTGTTGCTAAAATGAATACCATAAGAACCATTTTATCTATTGCTTCATCTTATAAATGGGAAATACACCAAATGGATGTTAAAAGTGTTTTTTTAAATGGTGATCTTAATGAAGATATTTATATGCAATAGCCTCCTGGTTTTATTACTGCTGAATCATCAAGTTTAGTATGTAAATTACACAAGTCTTTATATGGTCTTAAACAAGCACCTATGGCTTGGTATGATAAAATTGATGGTTTAAGCATTGTATATCTGATCCTAACCTGTATGTTAAGCATGTTGACGATAATACCATTGTTATTGTTTTATATGTGGATGATCTTATTATCACTGGCATCCAACCTTTTCTCATTCAAAGTATGAAAAGTGACCTTCACAAGCAGTTTGAAATGACTTATCTCAGTATATTGCACTATTTCTTGGGTCTTCAAATTTGGCATATGGAAGATGGTATTTTTCTCTCTCAACTGAAGTATGCTACATATTTAATGGCTCGTTTCCATATGAGTGATTGTAGACCTGCTCCTACACATTTTCAGTCCGGTGTAAAGTTAATTGTTGAGTGTACTACTCCTCTTGTTGATGCAGTACTTTATCATCAGCTAGTCAGAAGTTTGATATATTTAACTCACAGCAGACTAGATCTCTCTTTCGCCATCAGTATGGTTTCACGGTTCATGCAACAACCTCATGAAATTCATTGGCATGCCGCAAAGAGAATTCTGAGATATTTATAGGGGACATTGTACTATGATGTTTTTTATTCGAGTAGTACTACAATTTCTCTTTCTGGTTATACAGATTCTGACTAGGCAGGTGACAGTTCTGATCGATGGTCAACTGTTGGTTGTATATTTCAATGATTCAGGTCCGATTTATTGGTCCAACAAAAATGTGAAGACTCTTTCTTTATCTTTGTGTGAAGAAGAGTATAGATCAGCCAAAGAAGCAGCAAAATAAGTAGTTTGGTTACAGCATGTTCTCACTGAGCTTGGTCTAGTTCCGAAATTGTCCATTGTGTTGAAATGTGACAATCAGGGTGCAATTCAACTTGCTTATAATCTGGTATATCACTCCAAGACAAAGCGTCTCGATCTTGATGCTCATTACATTCGAGGTCTCGTTTCAGATGGTGTTCTTTCTCTTTAGTATTTTCCTACAGAGCAGCAGGCAGCCGATATCTTCACCAAATCCTTAACATCAGTGAAATATGTGCATCTTTGTTCCTTACTTGGGATGAGGGAAATTTTCATCAAGGGGGAGCAGTAATGAATCCTTCCTTCCTTTGTTGGTGGGATTTTTTCCCAGCCATTATTAAGGGGGAGTGTTGGAATATTTTATATTCCTTGGAAGGTAATAATGTCTTTGTATTATGTCAGAAGATATCCACAATCTTATGTAAAAGAGTAATACATTATATCCCATATTCATTATGGTAAAATATACTCTTGATATTCATTATTATAAAAAGAGATGTTATTATGGAGAATTATATTATCCCACATGTAATATGTGAGAGTAATTCCTCCTCATCTCTTAGTATATAATAGAGTCAAGGGAGTCACATCACTCATCATGATCTATACTTTCACAAGTATTGTTATATTGTATTGGGGTTATTGGCATTGCTCTCTTGTAAGTTTGAGGGAGATATTTTGGAGATAATAGAAGACTACCTTCCCGTGGGCATAGCCCAATTGGGTGAACCACGTATATCTGGTGTACTCTTGTCTCTTATTCTCTTTTTGTACTTATTGTTGACATATTATTGTTTTGCATAGATATGTAGGCTAGTTTAGTTATATCCATATCTCTGACATATTGATGTAAAAGACATTCTCTGCCATCTATCAATATACTAAGGAAGGTTTTGTTGGGTTTTTCTCCCGCAAGTCATAGAGGGTTTCCCCATGTAAATTCATGTGCCAAATTTGATTGCTTATGTGTATGATTGTTATTTGATTTCAAGTATTATTGCATCTCTGAATTATAGATAAAAAATTAACATGGTATCAGAGCTCAGGGCGTGAAAGAGATAAGTTCAGCAATCAAGCTTGATCCTATGTAGATCCTGAGTGTGCACAGTACTTGAAGAATTATGGCTTCAATATCAGCCAGAATGGAATACTTTCTTGAAGGAACTTCGAACTTCAATAAGTGGAAGGAAATGATTCTGAATATCCTGGAAGAGCATGATTTGGATGGATATGTATCCAGTGTTATTGAAGAGCCTACTACTAATGCAGGGCACACCAACTTCAAGAAGAATCAAGCCAAGTAAAAGAGGATTATTTATGATTCTGTGAAAGACAACTTGATGCCTGTGATTACTCCATTGAAGGCCGCAAAGGAATGTTTTGACACTTTGGAAAATATTTATGAGAAGAAGGCACCCAGTCAAAAAAGAGGGCATTGAAGAACAAGCTTCAAAATTTGAATATGGAAAAGGACAAAGTTGCGGCTTCCTTCTTCACAAATATCTCTCCAATAAGAGATCAACTCATGAGCATTGGTGTGATGATCGATGATGATGATCTCATCCAGACTGATCTCGATGGTATTCCATCCTCATGGGAGACATTCTTGGATGTGTAAATGGTCAAGAAGGGAAACCTAACTTTGAGAGATTGTGGCATGATTTCCTACAATAAGACGGGATAATCCAGAGCAAATATACTACCTCCAAAGAAGAGAACCTCGCTCTTGCAACACAGGTGAAGAGAGGTAAGAAATATCACAATGAATTCTCTCTTCAAATGAAGAATGATTTCAAGAACTTTGATAAGTCTAAAGTTAAATGTTTCAATTGCAATAAGAAGGGTCATTATGCAAGGGAATTTCATGCAAAGCAAAGAGGAAAGTTCAAGGGTAGACCCTTCATGCTTCTACTGCTACAGAAGATGAACTTACAAAAAATAATTCATTTGATGATCACGAGATGAGGAAGGAGTACTATCTTGTCTCATCCCTTTCTGGATCCATTACCACTAGTACTGAGACATGGTTGGTGGACAGTGGCGCATCCAAGCACATGATTGAATATAGGAGCGTTATCATAGATATGAAGGAAAATAAGTTTTCATATAAGATGGAGCTTGGAGATAATACCACCTATTTGATCCAAGGAGTTAGATCCACTTCTTTTCAGTTGGATTCAAGAGATGTACTACATGTGGATGAAATTTTGTTTGTCCTTGGATTTAAGAAGAACCTCATGTCTGTTTCGGTTCTGAAAGATAAAAATTCAGAGTTATCTTTATGAACAATAAAGTGCTCCCGTGGCCTAAGCATGGAGACTTGAACTCTACATTAGTGATTGGAGTTAGAGAGGGAGGTATCTACAAAGTTCATGGAAAAATCATTCAGACCATGATAAATGACACAGTCAGTCCTTATGATTTGTGGCATAGAACCAGGTCATCTCCATTTCAAAGCGCTACCCGTATTGCAAAAGATGGTGAAAAGTATGACCATGTTTAAATCTGATGTTGAGAGTGTTTGTAGAGGTTGCACTCTTGGCAAGAACATTAGGTAGATTTTTCCAAGTAGTAACAAAATATCCAAGGGGATCCTTGACTTGATTCATTCTGATATATGTGGTCCTATGTATGCACCCTCCTTGAGTGGTTATTTGTATTATGTGCTTTTCATAGATGACTCCTCTCACAGGTCATGGGTTTATTTTTTTAAAGCAAAGAGTAAAACTTTCAACAAGTTTCAAGAGTTTAAAGCACTGGTTGATAATCAGACTAGAAAGCACATTCATGCTTTGAAATATGATAATGGGGGAGAGTTTGAGTCCCATGAATTCAATGACTTATGTCGAGATGCAGGAATAAAAAGATAGTTGACTGTACACTACAACCCTCAGCAAAATGGGGTTACTGAAAGATGTTGATGTATATGTAACTTCGGAATGTATTTCACATATATGTATATTGTATTCCTATAGAGATGGTATTATTCCTCTATAAGGAAGTGTCGTCATTTATATTGTAAGTGTCGTAACTTATACTTGATGGGTTATTAGACCACCTTATTTGGGGTCGGCCTTGTATAAGTCATGTGGGTCAAAGGGTTATTAGACCACCCTATTGGGGGTCGGCCATGTGGGTCAAAGGGTTATTAGACCACCCTATTGGGGTTCGTCCCACTCAGCATTATGTTATGTGGTTAAGTTTGAGCCTACATGAGTTAGGTAAAAAGGAAAGTCAAGTCAAGTATAAATAGAGTGCGGGAGGCACTCTATTTACTTACTCACTTCTCACACATGCACTCAAGGAGGAGTGGCGCACTTATGGAGGAGGAGGATCTGCTGCTAGGTTATGGCTATCTCTCTTGGTTGGTTGTATCATTGCTCTATCTATCTTTGAGGAAGTTATTGGGGTTTTTCACCTTTATGGTTTTCCCCAAGTAAATCTTTGTGTCTCTTGTGTGCTTGCATTATTGTTTCCATGATTGATATGCTGTAGATATGCTGTACATGCTGTTCTCTCAGTTAATATCCTAGATCATATTGAAGTAAATTCTGAAAATTTAACATGGTATCAGAGCTAGCCTGAAAGAAGGCATGATATGGCATGTATGACACTTGTTGCACTTACGATGCTAGGGCTTGATATAGCAAAAAACAGTCATCGTAGAACTTTCGCTATAAATCCGTTTTGACGACGTTTTCGGATCTGAAATTGTTACAGGCCGAAGCTAAGATCTCCAGGTATCTTGTGTCCAAAGGACAACCTCTAATTCGTTGTACTTTGTGATTTATGATCTGTACAATATAGGGTTTCTGCCTCTTCCAGATCTGAGTCAAAATCAGGTGACCTTGGGAAAAAGGTCATATCTTGGGCTAGGAAGCTCCAAATGAAATTTAGTAAAAAGTGACAGGTAGTACACAGTCTGTACTATCTCAGAAAACGTTTTCAGAGGCCGAAGTTGAACCAGTGACACGTGGAATGCCGTACAAGTTCGCTCTCCTGTATTATCCCATAAACAGGTCACGTTGCGACATTTGGCATAACTCTCTCTCAGAGAGTCCAATTGAGGTCAGACCTGTCAGGATGGAAAGGTGACAGGCCTAGATATCTCAGAAAACGTTTTCAGAGGCCGAAGTTAAAACAGTGACACGTGGCACGCCGTACAAGTTCGCTCTCCTGTTTTATCCCAAAACAGGTCACGTTGCGACATTTGGCATAACTCTCTCTCAGAGAATCCAATTGAGATCAGACCTGTCAGGATGGAAAGATAACAGGTCAGGCTATCTCAGGAAACTTTTTTAGACCCCGTGGATCAAAAATTTCGGAGTTACACCAGAAACAATCAGGTACATATTTATGCCAAAATAGAATTATTTTTTGGTACCTTCATTCATGGCTTCCGGAATTTAGGGCTTTGGAGAAAGTTGGAATTTTTGTAATCGGAGACCACGGCTGGATGCTACTCATCAAAATAGAAATTTAGAGACCAAGATCAGAATTTTTGGTTGGGCAGAAGGCCGGGCTTGATTAGACCCTAGTTCGGGACTTTGATCAGAAAAGTGGAAAATTAGGGCTTCTGTAAAAATGGGAATTTTTGAAATCTGTGACCACGGCTGGAAGATCCTCAGAAAAATAGAAGCTTAGAGATTTGGATCAAACATTTTGATGGGGAAAAAGAGTGGGCTTCATCAAACCCCAGTTCAAGGTCACATCCAGTGAATCCGGAAGTTTCAAAGGCAAAATTGAGGAGTGAACTTTGCAGTTTTCAAATTCTGAATATACCAGTTTGATCAGTTAATCAAGGCGCATATTCCTATCCTATCGGAAGGTTGAATTTCAAAGTTTGAATTTTTGGGGTTTCTCTGACAAACCCATATCCAGCTCAAGGTCCAGTTCTTGCAAATCAAGTGGATTGGGTTAATCCTAGAAGAAGATGGATTGATCACCTGCATAAGTGAAAGAAGTTCCTGTCTCAGAGGGAGATGAGGATAAGGCCTTACATAAGAAGATTACAAGCGATCTCGACAGGTATGACTCATCGAGGTATGTTTCGATATTTGTCCATGATTAATTTTATGGTATGTTTGTCTTCATGTTATTACGATTAGTACAATTTTGATTTTAGATTTGTTGTATCACCTTAACAAAATTATGAATGCATGGTAGAAGATATTCATTGGTTAGGGTGTTGAAACTTATGATTGTACTAATGCATTATGGTGTTGTATGAGGTTTATGTTGTCTACTAACACGAAAGGTACACCAAGAAAGACAGATCATGTTCTGGTCCAAGAACATATGATCATGATAACATGAGGACAAAGATTCATCCATTGTCATGGATCTCATACAAGATCCATTCACGAGGTATGTATAACTTGGTTTTATAATGGTTAACTTATGAGACATGCAGGTTACTAGCACAAGTCACTGAAGAGAACCTAAAGACATTATATGGGTATGTTAGACATAACTAGCTAACATGATAATCCAGGTATGTTTTTCCTATATCAAGCTAGATTCCTACCTTGGGTTAGGATCTTATACTATCGCGTTGTTGATAATGATTATTCATGAAGTCATAGGTTTGAATAATCATGATTGTATGCATATTATGTTTCTTACCATAATTGATGATATGACTAACCAGAAGAATCATGATGGTATAGGTTTGAATAATCACAGGTTTTATGCATTTTATATCTCTTATCTTGATTGATGATTCAACTAACCTGAAGAGTCATAGGCTTGAGTAATTACAGGTTTAGACATGTTATGTTTCTTATGATTTGACTAACCATAAGAATCCTTGAATGCTAATACTTATTATTTCTGTTTGAAATGATCATGACTATACATGCTTGAGATTATTGTGTTTTAATAGTATACTAATGAATGTATGATTTTATATGAGATCACAAGGATAACACATTCATGATACTAATAAGCATGCATAGGGACCAAGGATGAATATGAGTTCAAGAACAGGTAATTCAGGAAGCAAAGATCAAGAGGGAGCACACTCTAGTTGTTCCTGCAAGAAAGCAAAGGAGCACACTTCAGTAGTTTCTGCAAGGATGCAGATATTCAGAGGGAGTTGATCATCTCTACATTTCACAACAGAAAGGTGTAGAAGAAGCTACCTCAGATTAGGACTCCAGCAGCTCCTGCAAGAAAGCAAAGACTCAGAGGGAGTCCACCCAACGAACAAAGAAAGATAAATATTTTAATCATCATTTCTTGCATATTTGTTTGTTTAAATAAAATTGTTCAATAATGTATATACCGATGTTCCTAGAATTAGGTTGTGTATTATGCATATTAGAATAATTGCATTGATGAACAGTATACTCCTAATATGCATGGGTAAATGGCCTATGGCACTGTACAACATTCCATTGCTACTTATCTAGAATGAAACCTCTTTGCTGACATGTTGGGAGTTGTGCACACTCTTAACAAAGTTCTGGTAGAGATTGGAAGGCATCTAGAAAGTTACGGAATATGGATAAATGTTGTATTGAAGCATTGGCTAAGATAATTGCATGACTGTATGGAATATTTCTTTATGTGTAAGAATTTGTTCTGAAAAATATGAGATGTTTTCTAATCATGCAATTTAACTTGTTGTGTAGGAAAGATCGTATGCCATCTCCTACAAAAGAAGAACTACAACATTTTGTTCCAGCAACAAAGATATCTATTGAAGATATTGAAGATATTGAAGATATTGAAGTTCCCAGGATCTGGGATGAAGAAATGAAATGACTTGATCCGTCGATCATGAAGAATGATGTTTGGGATGTAATCCCAAGACATGAAGGGAAGTTTGCTATGACTTCCAAATGGAACTATCAGATCAAGCATGTTGCAGATGACAGCATTAAGAAATATAAAAGTAATGAAATAGAAGATGCACCAGATGGATTTCAAGACAGCATGGTGTAGTCATATATGTGTGCAGAACTTGGTATGGTAGGATAGACAGCTTTCTATCCAGTTTGGGCGTTACCAAGAGTAAAGCAGATTCCAACCTTTTCTACAAGGTTGAAGAAGGAAATCCAGTGATACTACTTTTATATGCAGATAACCTGTTTGTTACAGGTAAAGATAGATTGATTGCCGACACGCAGCGGAAGCTTTCTTCCAAGTTCGAGATGAAGAACTTGGGGATGATGCACTATTTGTTTTTGGCATGGAGGTGTGGCAGAGTGCATATGGAATCTTCCTTGGACAAGGGAAGTATGTAGTAGAGATCCTGAAGAGGTTCGGGATGATGGAATGCAAGGATATGGCCACACCTATGGCATCGAATCTGAAGCTTCTATATGATGCTTCATCTGAGCCGGTTGATGTCTCTTTGTATCGTCAGATGATTGGGTCCTTGATGTACCTGACGAACACGAGACCAGACATTTTCTTTGCTGTGAACACATTGAGCCAGTTCCTGACGGATCCGAGGAGTGTTCACCTGGTTGCTGTAAAGCATGTTCTGAGGTACCTGAAGGGTACAGTGGATTATGGGCTCAGGTATGAGGAGAATCAAATGTTTAACCTGCAGGGTTATGTTGATTCAGATTGGGATGGCAGTGCTGCAAACAGGAAGAGCACATCTGGGTGTTACTTCAGTATGGGATCAGGTGTGATCTCTTGGTTTAGCAGGAAGCAGTCCTGCGTAGCACTGAGTACAGCTGAGGCAGAGCATGTTGCAGCCTGTTCAGCTAATTGTGAGACAGTATGGCTACAGAAGCTACTGTCTGAGCTATTTGATCTCCCATTGGAAGCTACTGATATCTTCTGTGATAACCAGAGTTGTGTGAAGCTGTCCGAGAATCCAGTGTTTCATGACAGGTCGAAACACATAGAGATCAAATATCACTATATCAGGGATATGGTGCAGAGAGGAGCCGTGAAGCTCCTATATGTTGCGACAGACGAGCAGATTGCAGATGTGCTGACGAAGCCACTAGCCAGGGTGAAATTCGAGTATTTCAGAGAGAGGCTTGGCGTTCTTCAGATCGAGGAAACATCAAGGAAGAAGTGATGGACACATTTGCTGAAGCCATTCCAAGCATGTTGGAAGGAGGATCCTTCACATGGCTGTGGATGTAAGCGCTGGATGATGAGCATCAGGATGATGTTCTGGTTTCTGCTTGGATATGATCAGTTGGATCATTTTTATGTATGTATGTACGCATCATGTTGGATGCTAGATATGATCAGGAGGATCATTTATGTATGGATGCATCATGTTGGATGCTGGATATGATCAGTTGGATCATGTGTATGTATTTTGTATATGCATCATGTTGGATGCTTGGACCATGTATCTGTATATGTATCAGGTGGATACATTGTATGATCAGGTGGATCATGTATGGTGATATGTATCATGTATCAGGTGGATACATTGTATGATCAGGAGGATCATGTATGATGATATGTATCAGGTAGATACTTGGTATGCATCAGGTGGATGCATTGATGATCAGGTGGATCATGCAGCAGGATGTTGCAGTGATGATCAGGATGATCATGGATGGTGAGCTTCAGGATGTTGCTCCAGATGACATGCAGCAGGACGTTGCAGTGATGATGATCAGGACGATCATGAGTACATCAGGATGATGTATGGTGAGTATCAGGTTGATACTCTGTGGCCGTGGATCAGGTTGTGCAGATAAGCATGTCTGGGAGATCCTATAGGTCGGAGTTGTGTACCCGTAACAGCCTGGGATGCTCTTTCGAGACATTGCTTTGGGAGGACATGTAATTTGTGCCCTGGGAGATCTCAGGTCGGAGTTGTGTACCCGTAACATCCTGAGATGCTCTTGCGAGGTTTTGTCCTATGGCATGTAATTTGGGCCCTGGGAGATTTCAGGTCGGAGTTGTGTACCCATAACATCCTGAGATGCTCTTTCGAGGTTTTGCCATGACCACATGTAATAGCGCCCTGGGAGATTTCAGGTCGGAGTTGTGTACCCGTAACATCCTGAGATGCTCTTGCGAGGTTTTGTGGTGGACCACATGTAATTTTTGCCCTGGGAGATTTCAGGTCGGAGTTGTGTACCCATAACATCCTGAGATTCTCTTTCGAGGTTTTGTGGTGGGGTCACATGTAATAGCGCCCTGGGAGATCCTACAGGTCGGAGTTGTGTACCCGTAACATCCTGGGATGCTCTTTCGAGGTTTTGTGACGCACGTAATTAGTCCTGAGGATTCCACAGTATGGCCAGTGATGATGAAGACCTGTAGGTGGTGGGCCTACATCCAGTATGAAAAAGGACTGGCTCTGTAGAACTTCCTATGACGAGTAGATTCAGAGATTGATTGAGATAGCAGCAGCAGTGACGATGATGATGACTCAATGACCATTATCTAGTGACGATGATCCAGAGAAGATGACTTGTGCTAGAAGAACTGTGCTGAGAAATACCTTCCTAGTTAAGAGGGAGTGTTGATGTATATGTAACTTCAGAATGTATTTCACATATATGTATATTGTATTCCTATAGAGATGGTATTATTCCTCTATAAGGAAGTGTCGTCATTTATATTGTAAGTGTCGTAACTTATACTTGATGGGTTATTAGACCACCTTATTTGGGGTCGGCCCTGTATAAGTCATGTGGGTCAAAGGGTTATTAGACCACCCTATTGGGGGTCGGCCATGTGGGTCAAAGGGTTATTAGACCACCCTATTGGGGGTCGGCCCACTCAGCATTATGTTATGTGGTTAAGTTCGAGCCTACATGAGTTAGGTAAAAAGGCAAGTCAAGTCAAGTATAAATAGAGTGCGGGAGGCACTCTATTTACTTACTCACTTCTCACACATGCATTCAAGGAGGAGTGGCGCACTTATGGAGGAGGAGGATCTGCTGCTAGGTTATGGCTATCTCTCTTGGTTGGTTGTATCATTGCTCTATCTATCTCTGAGGAAGTTATTGGGGTTTTTCACCTTTATGGTTTTCCCCAAGTAAATCTTTGTGTCTCTTATGTGCTTGCATTATTGTCTCCATGATTGATATGCTGTAGATATGCTGTACATGTTGTTCTCTCAGTTAAGATCCTAGATCATATTGAAGTAAATTCTGAAAATTTAACAAAAGAAAGAACATAACAATATGTGAGGCTGCAAAAGCGATGATGTGTGATAAGCATCTTCCCACATCCTTATGGGAAGAAGCCTCCAACACTGCAGTTTATATTCATAACATAATCCCTCACGCTATCTTGGGAGAAACGACTCCTGAAGAGGTTTTCACTGGTGAAAAAACAGATATTGAACACTTGAATATTTTTTGTTGTCCTGTTTACATTCACATACCAAAAGAGAATAGGACAAATATGGATCCATCTGAAAAGAAAGGAACATTTGTTGGATATAGTGCATCCTCCAAAGCCTACATAATCTATGTTCCAGGATAAAGAAACATTGAAGTCGGTAGAGATGTAACATTTCATGAAGAAGTTTCCTTCAAGGGCTCCAAAGAACTTCAGTGTGACTCATACATGGAGGATCATGATACTCATATGATGGAGGATCCAGTTTTTGATTCTCCCCTTTCGGATGGTGAGAGGGAGAATCCGAATGAGTCTGTGGATCCACTTGATCCTGAAGATCCAGAAGATCTAATAGAAAGATCTCTTGATTAACCTCCTGCTAAGAGGAGATCTACATGGTGTCGAGACATTCTACAACAGGAAGAAAAACATGGAGCACCCCCAAGATCATCTAGAGAGTGAAAGAGACCTGAAATATTTTTAGGATATGTAGCATAGATGAGTCATATCAATGATTCATAACCCTCTACCTATGAGGAATCCTCTAAGCATCAAGTATGGAAAGATTTCATGGTATAAGAATACAAATATATCATGAAGAATGATGTGTGGGAAGTGGTTCCTAAACCTAATGGGAAGTTAATAGTAACTTACAAGTGGCTTTATAAAATCAAGCATGCAACTGATGGAATTATTGAAAAGTATAAATAAATATTTGTGGCCCGTGGCTTCTCACAAAAAGAAGGGATTAACTATGATGATACATTTTCTCCTATGGATAGGTACTCTACTATCCAAACCATAATTTCCCTTGATTCAGTTTTGGGTTGGAAAATTCACTAGATGGATGTGAAGACTGCCTTCCTCAATGGTGAGGTTGAGGAAGAGGTTTACATACAACAGCCTGAGGGGTTTGTAGTTCATGGGAAGGAGTCCCATGTATGAAAACTTAGGAAATCCTTGGATGGTATTAAGTACGCCCCGAGTGCTTGGTATTCAAGGATTGACAACTAACATATTAGCTTGGGATTCCCCAAAAGCGAAGCTAACCTCAACTTGTACTTCAAGGTTGTGAAGAACCAACCATTGATCTTGGTTCTCTGTGTTGATGACTTGTTCAATACTGGAGAGGAGAAACAGATAGATCGGTGCAAGAGGGATCTCACTTATGAGTTCAAAATGAAAGAATTAGGTCTTATGCACTATTTTCTTGGTCTAGAAGTTTGGCAAAGGAAATATAAGATCTTTCTTTCTCAAGGAAAGTACACAGTTGATGTATTTCATAGATTTGGTATGAGTCATATATAAAGAATCTACATGACTCATATTCCATATTGGATCTAGTGAATCCTACCATTTATAGATAACCCATTGGTTCTTTGATGTATTTGATACATAAGAGACTAGACATATGTTATGGAATGAGTATCTTGAGTCAGTTCATGTCTGAGCCAAGACATAGACATTGGGTTATTTCCAAGCATGTGTTTAGATACCTTCGAGTTATTATTGCTTATGGAATTAGATATGCTTCTAGTGGTGGAGTGATGTTACTTGGATATGCTGACTCCGACTGGGGTGGTAGTATTTTGGACCGAAAGAGTACATATGGATTTTGTTTTAGCTTGGGATCAACTATGATCTCTTCATCGAGCAGGAAGTAGGGCTCCGTAGCCTAGAGTACTACAGAAGCAGAGTATATTGCAGCTAGTACCACCTACTGAGAAGCTATGTGGCTTAGGAAGCTACTTGTTGGGTTGTTCGGTGAGAAGCTTGAGACTACTGTAATTCGCTCTGACAATCAGAGCTACATAAAGCTCTTAGTAAACCCTATGTTTCATGACAGATTGAAACACATTGAGATGAAGTATCACTACATTTGAGACATGGTACAGATAGGTGTCATAATACTTCAGTACATTGCTACTGGTGAGCATATTGCAGATATGTTGACTAAGCCTCTATACATGATGAAGTATAGGCACTTCTGAGACAATCCTTACATGGCATAGAATTCCTCCCTTGCTAAGAGGGAGTGTTAAAGTTACAACATCATGAGTCATTCTCCAGGTCAATCTTGTGTGTTAATATTGAGCCTCGTGTGTCTAGGTAGTGCCATATAGGAGCCTGAGTTGGACTCAGGAAACTTGGAGAAGAATCTTGAGTTGGACTCAAGAATGGATAAGCTTAATGTGTTGAGGAAAGTGATTTGTATGTAAAAGTGATGATGTTGTACAATCTTGCTAGTCAAGGCTAAGGTCTTGTGTGTCAAGACATATCCTCATGTGTTGAGGTGGTTCCTCATGTGTTGAGGTGATTCTTTGCATGTTAAAGCATGTATGGTGTGTGATGTATTAGTAATCATGATTGAGTTATTAAGTCTCCTCTAGAGACTGAACACCTCTAGAGTGAATTACTTTAGCATATAACCACTTGGAATGATAGTAGAACAATATGATCACATCATTGGAAAAATCTCCTTATTATATTTGATATGATAATTAAGCTGGCATATGTGGTCTGTGTAGATAAAACAAGAGATAAAGATAAGATGTGATAAGATATGAGATAATTTGAATTGCACATAAAGAATTAATTAAGAGAGAATTAAAATTGTTAAACTTCAATGATGTTAACAAAGAAGACTTTAGTCAATCAAAGGAGAACTCGAATTGATCACTACAGTGATGTTAACAAGAAAGATTCAGTTAAGAGAGTTAACTAAGTGATAACAGAGAAGATTTAGTTAATTAAGTGTTATTCCATGACGACACTTATGTTAAAATAAAAGATGACACTTATGTTAAACTAAAATACGACACTTGTGTTAAACTTAAAGATGAAACTTGAGTTGCAGCACTTGCATGTTGACACTTAAGTTAGACACCTAACTAACTGGGAAATATTTCAGTGAAGGAGCGAGTTCATCCTAAGTGTCAGTTTAGTGAGTTAATGCATTGCATGAGAAGTGGGGCGCATTTTTTCTTGCAAGATTGATGTCTCCATGGATGGATCAAAATCTATTAAAGACTATCTTGTGCATATGACCAAGACAAGTGAATTGGTTGTGTGGAGAATAATTATTCTAAGTCTCTCTTCTATATCTATGTTTCTCTTTCTCTGTAATTACACTCGCGGTGCTTGATGTAAAAGACATTCTCTGCTATCTATCAGTATACTAAGGAAGGTTTTGTTGGGGTTTTCTCCCTCAAGTCATAGAGAGCTTCCCTAGGGAAAATTCATGTGCCAAATGTGATCGCTTATGTGTATGATTGTTATTTGATTTCAAGTAATATTCCAGCTCCAAATTAAAGATAAAAAATTAACAAAAAGAACATCACAAACTTCAAGTGGGGTAACATCACCCAATACCTCATCTTAGAAGGGATTGATGTCATAAGATATGTGGCATTGTTGACTGATCAAGATTTCTCATCCCTTGCTCAACAAACCGATGGTGTATGGTTGGGGGTGTGCTGATGTCGACAACTTCAATCTCTTGATGAACTCGATAGAGATCAAGTTCTTCTAGTTACCACTGTAAAAAGTGAAGTGTAGTGGATTCCCCTTCACCCACAACCATGAATGGAAGATGCACTCCCCTTCATATGAGTCTTATGGTTGGATCTTTGAGATTGCGATGGTGGCACTACGTTCTGCTTTAATGATTTGGTTTCCTTTATCTTGCTCTGAATTAGAGTCTAAGCTAGACTTTTTCTCTAAGGATTGCATATCAGCCAAAAATGATTGTTTTGAGTGATTTTATCTTGTTTTGATTGTTTTGGAACTCACACCACTTTCCAATATCCTTCTTCAAATTCCCATTACCCTTCTTTTCCCATAACTTGGATTTTTTCATGATTTTGGCCATCGTTTCTATGTCCTTTAATATATGAGTTACAAATTCCTTTACCAATATTTTTCTGCAATTGGTTTGCAAACCCAATCTCTCGCTTATTCGTTTGCTTAAACTTTTGCTCAATCTTGACAACGCATTAATAAGCAATCCCCAGTGAGGAGATGTATAGGAAATCCATCTTTGAATGAATGTAACAATGCATGCCACTACGATACTTTAGGACCAAG
This sequence comes from Larix kaempferi, assembly GCA_027924585.1. Classification (NCBI taxonomy): domain Eukaryota; kingdom Viridiplantae; phylum Streptophyta; class Pinopsida; order Pinales; family Pinaceae; genus Larix; species Larix kaempferi. The sequence continues at coordinate 9,439,271 of BSBM01000305.1, forward strand.
TGTCATTCAAATCCTCTGATACCCAACTTTGAGTGCAAGGTATGGAATATATTGCTCAACTCTGGCACCGTATGGTCTCTCTCCTGGTACAAAGTTTTCCATCTCATGTATTGGTATTCATAGTTTTCAACATGGTATTATTCCTCCTTAAGGACATCAACAAAAGTCACCTAAGTGGGTTCTGTCATGTATGCTTCATAATCATCTCTGAAATTCATCTGATTGTAACTGTACCACCAATATTTGACATGGGGGAGGGACTTAAGGAGTGCAAAGGTAATCTTTTCATTATTGGAAAATTTTTGAACAAAGTAGTGACCCTCTAATAGATTTAACTATTTCTCTAAAGCATATGCATCTATTCGACCTTCAAATAAAGGAATTTCAAAGTTAACTTGTACCTTGAAGGGAGTTGCACCTTCGAAATGGCCACTTGTTGAATGTGTATCCACTGTTGTCGAAAGTCATTGAAGGATCTATGTGAAATTATACATCATCATGTTCTTCTATTGCGCTAAGGGTTCGTTGAGCAACATCTGAATAACATATCCTATTCCATCATCTCTCTTTTCTTCTCCCACAATGTGAGGCTACTTTACTTGGGTTTTAAGAATGGAGTTGAATGAGCCTATCGAAGTGGTTTTCCCAGGACGAAAGTTAGGAGCCTACTCCCTATTTGTGGGATTATAGAAGAAAGCATGCACATGGTCCCTTTTCTCTTGGTTTATTTGGATTACAAATTACTCTTCATATCAATGACAAATAGATTGGCTAAGGGATGATGAATGATATCAAAATATTATATCTTAGTTATGTGGCTAAACTGACCAACTAGACATGTTGTTGAACCAATGCTTTTGTAATCGTCAACAAATGATTTTGGGTAGGCTATATTGAACTTTGGATTTCACCAAGGGATCATGATTCATTGTGATAAAGGAGGGTTGATTGCAATTCAAGGCTGTGATGGGACAATGAGGGATTTTCAAAATTTGTGTGATGATGAGGGTCCAAACTTTAATTTAAGATTGATCAAAATATCAATGTGCATAAATTCTTAAGTTAAGAATCCTTAAATATTAATGAATGTTCATTTTAAATGTGTTGTTCTACTTACATTATAGTAGTAATAGAATGAGTATTTGTTTGATATGGTCATTTCTTTTCTTGCATTACACCTACAACATAATTTGATTTCATTATTATGTTTTGGAAATTGATGTAATTTGATGGATGCTTGGAATTAGTTATAGTGTTAAACTAAAAACAGATTCTTCTGAGTGATAAACCAATATAAACCAATATTTAGGAAGAAACTATTAAAGGCTATAGTGCTTAAGGTAGTTTACTACAAATTGCATAATATGTGGATTGATAGTCTAAGTATATTGAGTTGTAGTAAAAGGAGCATATCATCAACTTGGATACACCTTCGACATCAAGAATAAGTTATGTCACCTCAAAGGCATCACCATTGAGTAAAACATTAGGTTAGTGTGCCTTAACAGAATTCTAATATAAAAATATTTAGCAACAACATCCCATATTAATGTATGGTATATCTAACTATTTGAGGGGATTTACGATAATTATCAATCATTAGTGAACATATGGCCATAACCTATCTTTCACATTTTTTCATAATATGCTCTTGAATTTTATTAGAAGCATATTTCAAAGATGATGCAGGACTTCACGTTTATATTGGTGAAGTTATTAGCTTTATAGAGTTGGGAACAAATCTTCAATCCTTTGTATTCACTACTTTATTATCATTGTCATCTTGTTCAACATTATGTAATCAATGCACATCCTTCTTAAAAACTTGCCATTGTTTGAAAATAATATATGTTCATCCATAGGAATGGGTGTGTTTCAAGATATCATTTGCCAATTGACTCTTGCAATTCCTCATAAATTTTGCATAGTTCCACATTAGACAAAACGACATTATATTGCAAAAGATCATAAGCAATATTTTATTGTGCAACATGCTTACTATCCTTAACAAAACATTTAACCCCTTTTGAATATTTAATTGTGCAATATGCTTACTAACCATAACAATGGTGTTAAATCCCTTTCATTTGTTAGCAAATTTCCTCATTATCTCAATTATGTGATGAAAGAACTAATACTTTACCATTTAATCATAACCCATTCGACTAGAATTTATATTATTTTGTGATGGTCAAATTCAAACATATTTATGAAACTCTTGAAATGTGTATAGCTTCTCAAGACTAACCACATAATAGAATTTTTTCCCTCTAAATAATGTTTCCACATGGAAAATTAATTCAAGAGGAAAAACTATTTTTTTACAGGAGCGATTTTAGATCGCGGGTTTTCATATCCGTAGGGTTTCGTTTTCTCAGCACTTAATCCTCCCATGGCATTTCATTCTAGAGGAAGTGGGATCCCTCCTACCATGATGCAGTGATTTCACTTCCTTCAAATGAAAAACCTTATGTTGGTTTCTTATACTGTTCTTGAGGTTTTCTAGAAAGACCCAGGTTCTGCGCGGTTCGAGGAACCAACAAAACCCATTTTCACTGGCCCTTTCGGCAATAGCCTACTAACAGAATGAGGTCTCACCTGAGGCAAAGTAATGGGGGGGTTGTGGAATCAGGTTTCCACAACCATGTGATGAGCGCTTAAATAGAGCTAGCGAGCAACGCGCTATAGGATTCGCCCTGTGGACTTTGGACCACACGAAGTACACCTCTTCGCGGTTAACATTTAGACTATCGCGCATCCAAGGACTACACGATGAGGGATGTTTCTCGATGATAGGAAAATGCCACAGAGACTGCGCTTCCTCTTACAAACTTATGAAACTTGATAGATCTTACTTAGTTCAAGAAGACGCATTCAACAACAAGCTAGCCTACAACCCTTGCGAACTTATACACTATAACAAACAACAATCTAACTGTGCACTTCTTGTGTTGCGCTAAGTGTTTATCCAATTAATTCATACATTCATCTGACTGTGAAATACTGATGCATACGACATTCATCCATACATGTGGTTACTTAACATATTATTCCCATCCTTATCCTTGTGGTGAATACATATAAAAGAAAGAACACATGAACTCATAAACAAGATCTAACTATTCAACATAAGCAAATACACATAAACAGATGCATAATCAATCACATAACACATAATTTAACGTGGTTAACCCCTAGGATGGGAGCTATGTCCACATGAAATGTTGTTATATTATATATGGGAAGGGTACAATAGTTCCAGTCTGCGCACTCAGCTGCAGACTCTCTTCTCTCTCGACAGGTCTCTGTGCACACAGCTTACAGAGCCTTTACAATTGTCTCTCAACATAGATCTCTTCTTCTACAATATTCAAATGAAGACTAGTGAAGATTAACGATTACCCTTTCCCTTACAAAATGTTCCCTTTTATAGATCATTCCCTTAGGTCACATATTTACAATCAAGTGGGCCAAAAACCCTAAGTTTACTCAAAACTGTCATGGTTACTCCGCTAACTAGGAATACTAGGCTCTAATAGCGACTTCTCCGTCGTGGCCATCCTTCTGCATGTGGTCATGTCGCTTTCATCCCCCCTGTCGAGTGCATGTCGACGGGTTGCTTTCACCTTGCCGTTCCTTCTCTAACGACATTGTGCGGTTGGTTCATGTTGTGCTGCCTCTGCTCGTGTGACTGGTCGCTTTCCTTCTGCACCACTCCTTACCCACCTGTTGGGAATCATGGAGTACTCCGACAAAACAGGTCACTTTCACAACTCGACCTTCCCTTACATTCTTTACCCAAAATAGGTGCCTTGCTAGCACTTCGCGGTGATACCACTTCGCGGAACTGGCACTCAGCTGCGCGGTTCCTACCCTGTCGATCCTGCGCTGCGCTCAACTTTGCAACTCCCCAAAACTGTCTTGCCAAAATTTCCTTCATCTGAGCTGCATTGTAACTTAGCAGCTCCAAAACTGTCTTGTACAAAAAATGCCTTACTTGGGCTAGGACCAACAGGCCCCTAACACTTACATGTGGCTCGTCCCTGAGCCACTTTCCACTTCTAGTTCCATGAGATGCTTGTCCTCCTGTGGAGCTATTTTAGTAGCTAACTCCTGATACGTTGCACTCAACTTAGCAACCATATCCTTTGCATCCTCTTCAATTGCTTTGATGGTTTCCAACACATCCGGTGTTAAGTTATCTTGAGTTTTCTCTTGCACTGAATCCTGTGCATCGCAGAGTTCCCTCAATTTTTCTTCAATCTTCTGCATTAGTTCATGGGATTCCTCCTGCAGGGGCTGTGACTTATCTCCAGTTTCAGCCTCCTATTCTCTTAACACTACAAGTTGTTTCTTTAATTCTCTGGCTTCTGGAAATATGCGGAGTTTTTCTTTTGGTAGCAAGGTCTTCATCTCCTCATTCAAGGCGTTTAACGCTTCCTGCTTTCCTTCAAACTGGTTTGGACCTGTAGCATCTCAAGGTCCTCTCGTAGTGTAGTAAACACTCTCGTATATTCGTGCAGCAAGTTTTGACACTTTGCTACTTCGCTGGATATGGCCTCTGTGGCTGCTTTCGCTTTTGCTTCTCTAAGCTCTGCCTGGTCTGGTGGTGTCTTCGACTGATTTTGAGCTTCCAAGGTGGCAATATTTGCTTGATAATCAGTCTCCATGTCTTTCATTCTAGTCTTAAGATCGTTGAATACCGATCCGATCTTAAGGATAGTATCCGCGAGCTCTGGATGCTCTTTGCATTCTAGTATCTCTGTGCAGAGTGAAGCCACAGTCTACTCTATTCTCCTTCGGTGGTCCTGTTCAGCTTCAAGTGCCTAGTTCTCTTCAAGCTTACTTCCTGCAGCTGCTTATAATTTTCTTGCAACTAATGGTGTTGGTTCAGAGCGACCACACTTCTATCATGGATCTCTTCAACAACCTGCAAGTGCAGATTATGTAGGCCCTCTAGTGGCAACCTCGTGATGTCAATGTCCACATGCTCTTTGTCATACGTTCCCAAAGCTAATTGATCGCGTGGTAACATTACGCTTAGCGGGTCAAGTTGGGCTATGCGTGATTTTGGTGGCAAGGTTAGGGCTAGAGGTGTTTTCTTTGGCTGCGAAGTGTCCCCCGACCTTCCTTCTGATTCTGATTCTCGCGGCATGACCAAGTCGCGCTGGACTTGCTCAAACTTCTCTGTTATGCCTTGCAACGTGGTGAGATTCTTCTGCAAACTTGCTTGAATCTCCTCATCCTTACTATCTTTGAGGTTCAACACATCTTCTAGATGTGTGGTCACCGTGGATGCGATCATCTCATAATCGTCATCATGCAGCTTCGCTTCTGACTGGCCCTTTGAATCCTTCTGCTTCTTTTTTCTGGACTTTTTCCAGTAATGAGCTTCCGGGATCCTTCCTTTTTCCTGTTGGTGACTCTTCAACAATTGGTGTTAGAATTGGATTACTTTCTTTGGAGTCATTGTCGATTATCATAAGTCCTTCGACCTTCCATTCATGTATCCATTCCTTCATGATGAGGTTTATATCTGCTTCATACATGTGATAGTTCCCTTGGAACCATTCTGGGTTCTTTTTCTGCGCCTTCGCTGAAATGTAGATGGAATGCATGTCAGTGTAAAAATTTAAAGTGAAAATATATTTGGATGTTACCTGCTTGGATATGCGTGGTGTGCGAATAATGACATCGCACAACTGCTCATAGTATGTGTGGAATACTCCATTCGACGCGTGCTGTCTTTCTGGCATCAAATTCGCCCAGAGATTCGCATACCTCGGTCCTCTACAGTCATTGCTGGTAGTGTTAAGGCCAACATAGTGCCTTGGGTCCTTCCAACCTACAAATGTGATTAATACCATCAACCAGCTGTAATGGAAGACAACGCCATGGACCTGAGTTTCGCAGACATCCTCCAGAAACTTGTTCAGTAAATATTGACACCAGTTGAATCTTCTGACCTACGCTACCTTTCTTTAAATTCAGTGAAATTTGATGTTGTCTGCACTTAGATAACATCATTCTCAGGTTTTGAAAATGGTTTTTCAGCAAACCAAAGACAGTCCAATCATCAAAATAAAACTCTAAGAACTTATGGATAAAGTCCTTGAATGCAGCCACAACAAATCTGGAAATTATGGTTGGTGCATTCTTCAAGCCAAAGGGCATAACTGTATACTGGTATGATCCCGATTTGGTAGCAAATGTTGTCTTGTGCCTGTCTGCTAGATCAATCCTGATATGATGATATCCATAAAATCCATCAGTAAATGAGTAGGCCTCATTCCCTCCAACATTGTCCAATACTTCATTTGTAAACGGAGTAGGAAATCAATCATGCAGCAAAGCATCATTCAGCTTCCTGTGATCTACGCAGATCTTGATGTCACATTGTCTTTTAATCTTGGATAACCATCAGGCTTATCCACTCCGACTCTTCAACGGGCTCAATGATCCCTGCATCAAGCATCTTGTCAATCTTTTCCTTCACTCTTTCTTTATATATGGGATTCAATCTATAAGGCCTTTGTTTAACGGGCTTGGCGCTTGGCTTGAGAGGTATCTTCATAACTCCCAAGTCGCCCAAAATTCCTTTCATTTCGGCAAACTTCATCGGAAATAAATCCTGATATTCATGTAGGAGGTCTACAATCTGCGCAATTGTTGCATCATCCCAGTAATATCCAATGGACGTGAACTTCGTCTCTTCACTTGTGCCAATGTTCACTTTTCTTGTCTTAACAGATCCACTCATGTCTGGGATTTCTAATGGAGGTCCCTCTACATCGCGCGCTCCTTCTGACTCAAGTATACTGATGTTGTGTGGATCCTCCTCATCGCTTTCTTCTTGTTCTTCTTCATTTTCAACGATAGTATAACACTCGAGGGCATGTTCTATCGTTCTTTCCAATTCTGGTTGTAGGTTCACAGGTACTTTGACATCTTCGAATATATTTTCTTTGATTTCTTCTGGTGCCTCGTTTACACTTGGGAATTCCTCTCTGAATATCCTTTCTTTGATAACCTATAGCACTTCATTTATGCCTGGAGACTCGTCTTCAAAACTAAAATTTCTCTGGAAGTTCACAGTCAGGGTGGACCACTCTATTATTCCTCGGCGAAGCTCCATGTATGTATACCAATCCTATGGAATCTTCTCTAGAGTGTGCACAAACAGATGAACCCATTCTGTCTATGGTCTCTTTTCCCATGCTTGTGAACAAGTTCCTATGTGATCCCTCGAATCCATCTGTCCATTATACTTTCCAAATGTCAGTGTAACTTTCTCTGTGAATCTGATTTGCATCATATGTCTGCACTGATCCCATGTGGTCAAAGTCTGCTTATGCGCGGCCCACCATCTGGAAGGTGTAGCGCGCAATGCTATATCTAATGCTGGTATGCGGTGTTTAGCTACAAATGATACAGTATATTCTTGAATAAATGAATAAACATTATTTGAACCATCATAAGTGGGGATCGGACTTACTTCGGTTCCAATCCAGCGCAGTGACTTTGTGATCTGCGCGCATCTTCTTATAGATACTTCATGCATTCGACTTTTCCAATTCTCCAATCCTGTGTCAGAGTCTGAGATGCAAGAACTGTCATATCGCCAAATAAGTGCTCCATCCGCCGTAGGATTAATGTAGTCATCTTGATTTGCAGTCATCTTGTAAATGCGATCAAGATCCTGTGCTCTGGATTCTTCCTGAATCAGCTCACTGTATATTTTTCCTTGTGAAGGGTCCAATGGTGCTATGACCCTGATATCCTGCCCTTCAAAGATCATCTTCTTGGTCTTCATGTTATGATTGCGAGGTTTTCCATCGCCCAGTATATACCCAATAGTGCTGGATAAGGCTGACTATCATCCACAATTTCAATAACCTCGAAGTCTGCATGACTTCGCACTCCATTGATGTCAACAATAATATTGGCTAATCTGCCAAAAGGCATGACTTTCTGTTGGTTGGCCAATCTCAACTGTATGGGTGACCATGGCAACTTTGGTCTCCGCATCTGCTACCATGTTTGCTTAGTCAAGACATTTACTTCTGATCCTAAGTCAAGGATGATCTCATCCATCTCATAATCTCCTATATGCGCACTAATCCTCATTTCTCTACCTGTTCTTTTGTGGCTCTTGATGTGATGAACTGCGCTCTAGGAATTATCCGTCTCACTGTGTGGTTCATATTGGTTTAACAATTTTTCTAATTCCACTACAGCATCTGCGCTCTTTAATAATTTCATGCAGCTCTATAGGAACTGCGCAATAGAAGTGCCTATCTCTGTTGCGGTACACGTTTTTTCATAAGCTGTTGGAATATCCTGCATATGCATTGTTTCACTTGCAACGGTATTCTTGGTGGTATAGGTGTTGTCTCTTTGAATATGTCCCGTGCTTCTTCAAAGACTTCTTTGTTTTTCTCCAGGTTGAAAACAGGTGTTTTCCCAGTAGCTTTTCTGATCCAGACCACTTCAGTAGGGGTCTCCTTAGTTTCAAAATCTCCAGAAGTCGAAGCTTCTGCTTGTCTATCTCTTCCTATTGTGGCGCCACTTCGTGTCACAACATTAATACTTGGATATGTAGTCCTCTTCTTTGTTTTGATCAACTGAATATTCGGGTTAGGTACGTCTTGCTTTCTTTTCTGCATTTCTGCTGCTAACACTGGGTATGCCTCAATAACATGATCAAGAGATTTACAATAATTACAGGTAGTACATGCATTGGTACAATCTCTAGATAAGTGACCTAGCTAGCCACAGTTATAACAGATCATCTGGCCTCTTCCTCTTCCTTTTCCTAGGCCAATATTTCTTCCTCTTCCACGGAATCCTCCACGGCCTCTGTATGCGCCTTGATCATACTGCGCGTTATCCTTGTTCTACGGAGTTTCTTCTTGGAATCTGTATACTTCACCACCACGCATATGTTCTAGATATTTCTTTATTTCCATCATGAGCTCATAGTATATACAGTTGGAATCATCATGTCCAACTGATTTACAGAATGTGCAATATAAATTCTTAGGTGTTCACACATATTTTTGAATTAAGTAGCAATCTTCTAGTCGGTGTCCTCTAGTTCTACAGATCTCACACCATGGCACTTGGTTCTGATTCAGTGGATTTGGTGCTCCATTGTTAAGGTATTCTTGAAACAAAGGGTAGTTCTCCCTGGTGTGTCTTTCTCCCTTGCATCCTGTACACCAGATTTATTTTCTTTGTTCTTTCCCCTTCTTCATGTCTTGCAACTGTAATGTTAGGTTAGCTAGCTGGGTTTGTATCTGAGACATTCCAGTGCTAGTCTCTCCTATAGGTGAAGCTTCTAATTTCATCGCGATCTCTAAGGATTCTTCCTGCGAAGCCACCTTCTATTGCATCAACGACAATCTGATATGGGGCAACAACACGGCTATGAACCACTCCTGGTGTTGTTGCGGTGTTATGACAAAATTGACCTGGTCTAGCAATGTTTTAAACTTCTGGTCAAAGTCCCATACTGTCTCGTTAGGTTTTGGCTTAATTTCCTTCAATTCTATTATACATTGGGATTCTAACTTTGGTTTCTTGAATTCTCTCAATAGTGTAGCCTTAATCTCTACTAGAGTTCTATTATGTCCCTGAGAATACTTCATGAACTAGTTCAAATCTCTATCTCTGAATGTGGTGATGAGCTGTTCTTGCTTCACAGCACCATCCTGAACTTGCTTGACACTCCACATAGCTTCACATAGAAACCGATGTTCCTCAGGGTCTTCTATACCCCTTCCCTTAAATATCGACAGCTTGATATCGTCAGTCATTCTCCTTCTAGGTGGTACAATATTCTGCACAGTGGTCTGAGTGGTGTTAGGGATGTTACTGCGTAGAATGTTCTGAATCAAAATATTCTGATTTGGAATGTTCTGAGTCGGGATGGTCTGAGTACTCAGTCCTGCAGTGTTACTGGTATTGACGCTCTGAGGATTAGGAATATTAACAATTGGAGGGTTCTGAACTGGTGGACTCTGTGAAATGGGAGGTGCGGTATTGTCAACTGGGGGGTTCTACGGAGTCGAAGGCTGATAGGTAGTTGATGGAGGTGTTGTTTGGCTATCAGGCTCAACTTCTAGCTTAGTATCGACGTGGAGTTCATGTTCACCGGGGTTCTTCTAAGTGGTATACTTATATCTTTTTCCACTTCTCAAATTGTGTGTATCTTCGTCAAAGTCACTATATATGCTATTGACCATTACAGATTCAAAAAATTCTAGGAGTTTTACTGCATTCTTAAAACACCTTTCTCAGTTAAAAGAATTTTAATATATAAGCTCAAACTGTTTAGGTACTTACCTATGAAACCTTTGAATAAATCTGCTTCGGTTGCGTTGTAGGACTTCAGGGTGTCCACAACGAACTCTGTCACAAATCCTTCTAGTATATTGTCAACCCAAAAGTTGACTGCTCACGATAGTGGAATATCTACTGCTTTGAGCCTCTCAATAAGCTCTGGATTCCACTCGGTAGGTGCTCCTTGGAAACAGTCCTTTCGCTCTGCCAGTCTCGATATCCACTCGTGTAACTTGTTTCCAAAGGATGCCCAAAACATTTCGTGAATATCCTTCCACAGGTATTTATTTAGCCAATCTACGTCAGATAGGCGCGGATGTCTATTTTCCTTTCTGTCAAAATCTCTTTCTATCTTGTCTACCCAATCCCATATTTCTTTTTTCTCTGGATTCTAAGGCTCGGTACTCATCACCAGTTCAAGCAAGGCAATGGAACCATTTTTTGGATGCTTATACTATTCTTGAGGTTTTCTAGAAAGACCCAGGTTCTGCACGGTTTGAGGAACCAATAAAACCCCTTTTAACCAGACCTTTCGGCAACAGCCTGCGAACAGATTGAGGTCTCACCCGAGGTAAAGTAATGGGGGGGTTGAAGAATCAAGTTTCCACAACCAGGTGATGAGCGCTTAAACAGAGATGGTGAGCAACACTCTACATGATTCACATTGCAGACTTCGGACTGTGCAAAGTTCACCTCTTTGTAGTTAACATTTAGACTATCGCGCACCCAAGGATTGCGTGATGAGGGATGTTTCTCGATGATAGGACAGTTCCACAGAGACTGTGCTTCCTCTTACAAACTTATGAAACTTGATAGATCTTACCTAGTACAAAAAGACCCATTCAACAACAAGATAGCCTGCAACCCTTGCGAACTTATACACTATAACAAACAACAATCTAACTGTGCACTTTCGGTGCTGCACTAAGTGTTTATACGATTAATTCATACATTCGTCTGACTGCAAAATACTAGTGCATCCGACATTCATTCATACATGTGGTTACTTAACATACTATTCCCATCCTTATCCTTGTGGTGAATACATATAATAGAAAGAACACATGAACTCAAAAACAAGAGCTAACTATTCAACATAAGCAAATACACATAAACAGATGCATAATCAATCACATAGCACAGAATTTAACGTGGTTCACCCCTAGGATGGGAGCTACATCCATAGGAACTATGGTTATATTATATATGGGAAGGGTACAACAGTTCCAGTCTGTACACTCAGCTGCAGACTCTCTTCTCTCTCGGCAGGTCTCTACACACGCAGCTTGCAGAGCCTTTACAAGCATATCTCAATAGAGATCTCTTCTTCTACAATATTCAAATGAAGACTAGTGAATATTAGCGATTACCCTTTCCCTTCCAAATGTTCCCTTTTATAGATCGTGCCCTTAGGTCACATATTTACAATCAAGTGGGCCAAAAACCCTAAGGTTACTCAAAACTGTCATGGTTACTCTGCTAACCAGGACTACTAGGCTATGATAGCGACTTCTCCATTGTGGCCATCTTTCTGCTCATGGTCACATCACTTTCATCCCCCCCTGTCGAGCGCATGCCAACGGGTCGCTTTCACCTCGTCGTTCCTTCTCTAGCGGCTTTGTGCGTCCGGTTCACATCGTGCTGCTTTTGCTCGTGTGACCAGTCGCTTTCCTTCCGCACCACTCCTTACCCGCCTTATAGGAATCATGGAGTACTTCGACAAAACAGGTTGCTTTCGTAGCTGGACCTTCCCTTACATTCTTTACCCAAAATAGGTGCCTTGCTGGCACTTCGTGGTGCTACCACTTCGTGGAACTACCGCTCAACTACGCGGCTCCTACCCTGTCGATCCTATGCTGCGCTCAACTTTGCAGCTCCCCAAAACTGTCTTGCCAAAACTGTCTTCATCTGAGCTACGCTATAACTTAGCAACTCCAAAACCGTCTTGTACAAAAATTCCTTACTTGGGCTAGGCCCAACACCTTCTTCTCTAAAATATCCTGAAAATCCAATCGAGAAGGGAAAGATCAACCATGGGATACCAAAGAAGCATGCCTAGAGAATACATTGGAAGCAAAAGCATATCAAAACCAAAGAAAACCCAAGCCACCAGTCAGGCTACCATCACATGGATGTTTTCCCAAAGTGGACTTGATTCCACGTTTGGAAGTTACCTCAAGAAGGATGAGCGCCTACATGAAACATATTCAAGACCATGCCCTAATATGTAAATTTTTGGGCTTATGGCCCAATGTGAAGGCTTTTATGGGATGGATTGCTAATAACTGGTGGTCAGAAGGCGTAATTGATCTAAATTTGGGATCAAAGGGTTTTTTCACAGCCATATTCTCCAAAAGAGTAATGGATCATGGACCATACTTCTTCAATAATGCAGGCTTATTCATGTGCTATTGGAAAGACAAATTCATTCTGGAGCAAGAATATTTCTCAAAGGTTCCAGTCTGGGTAAGACTATATGCTCTCCCTAATGAATATTGGGAGAAAGAAACCATCATGGGAATTGGTAACACCCTGGAAAAATTCATAAAAATATATGAGGAAACCAAGAAAGGAAGGTACACATTCTTTGCTTGCATTTGTGTAAACATGAATGTCTTGAAACCCTTCCCAGATTCCATCTATCTCAACTTCCAAGATTGTGAGTGGTCTCAAACTCTATATTATGAACATATCCCCTTCAAATGTAGAAAGAGTCAGGAGCATGGACATCTTTACTTTGATTGTCCCTTAGTAAAAATTGCCCAAACCATTGCGTGCCCCTCACAAGAAAAATTAGAAGGATTTTCCACTGTTATCAACAAAAAGAAGGGTTCTCAGAATCCAAATCCTCCTCACCAAAACCATCCCACAGAGCACCCCAACTAGCTTGAAGTTCTAGAAGACACAAAAATGACATCATAAGAGAAGGAGATCCTAGCTCCAGAAGGAACGAACATTGTAAAGAAGCCTCCCCCATATAATCCATCAAAAAGGAGGAAAATCAGTCTGTTGAGCCCGAAATTGGCCCTTTTTAATCATCTTCAATCATCTTTCCTGCCCCTGTCTTACACCATTTATCATGCTAATTAGACCTGTTGTCCTCACTTTATTTCCCCAAATTACCAAGGTATGACTAATCATTGTTTTATCTTATTAATGCTTATGATTGTGATAATTAAAGCTGTGTATCTCTCAATTGTGTTAACATGTTATGATTTATGAAGGTAGTTGAGATAAATGGACTGCAGGAAGACGGGGCTGAACAAGTCGTGAAGGAAGGGATGTTCGTTGCTTGAAAAGGGGTCCTTGGGGCTCAAATCATCAATTAAGGCACAGTTGTGACAGGGAAGCTGTAACAGAATGCGCTATCTTGAGTATGTTGCTGCTCGAGTCTAGCTGTGAACTGGAAGGACCGCCACTCTTGGGTCAATTGATAACTTTATCATATTTTGATGTTTCTGTTCTGCCACGTATTGTAACAGCTATTTATTTAGGGCGCCTGAAGATCAGAGATCTTCATGGCTGCCCGATTATAGGATTGGATGTTATGATTTGTATGTATAAATATGGGGAGTTGTCTCGACCCAGGGGGTTGAACGACAGACAATTAATTCATTGTATTAGCAGCTGAGCAAAACTGTGTAATCAATCTTCTGTTAATATAAGGGGTTACTTCTGAGTTAAAGGAATTTGTGTTGTTTAGCCAACGTCTCTGTGTGAAGGCTGGGCCCGTCTTCCACAGAGATTGCTGAGTTAAAATAGGATTTTGAATTCATTGTTGTGTGATGCTTTGTTCATGATATTTCCTTTTGTACAGAGCAGCAACATTTATGGTGTGGATTTTCAGTACAATTAATATTAGAGTCCCTTGAATTTGGCATGTAATATAGAGTGACAGTCGACTGAGTAGAAACTTTATGCAATTTGTGTGACAATTATACACAGCCTTGTTCATCTTGCAGCTAAGTTGTGATCCCATGAGCCCTTGCAATTTATCTTTCCTGTTGTGTGTTGTTGATTTCCATTCTGCAATTCAATTTCTTAGAACAGTTGACTCAATCTTTTGCAACTGGATTTCTAGATTAATGTTCAGTTTATGCCTCATGATTTTCCAGAGTGATTAGATCAGACAGGTGATTGTTCTAGAATATGAATGAGATTTCTTTCCTGTAATTGTTGATTAGATCTGATACCATTTCTTATTGATGCATGATAGAGAGGAATTGAAGTGTAGCATTTAGAAGGCAATTGGGATTGCATAGATTTTTGGGATGAACATGGATGATAGAAGATAAAAGTATTCAATTCTAATGGTTTGGTGTTTAAGCATAGATTGTGCACTTATCCTTTGAAATAAAAAGACTTTCTCGGGTTGACAATAAATCTCATATGCTCTGTGTGTATTGGTAACAATTTATTTGCATATAGGGTGCTTGACATTTTGGCGCCGTTGCCGGGGAAGGATAAAAATTAAACACTAGTCATTAGTTGCATCTGATAATTGTTTTTAGTCAGTCTCTTCTTTGCTGAAATGATCTACTTCGCATGAATACGAGGAGGGTAAAACGCGATCACCTCCCAACTCCCCAAACCCCACAAAATACTAACAGCGCAGGTGGTTCGGGTCGTGGTCGAGGGCCACCGTTGGGAAGAAGGACCTTCATTGACGATCTTGTTGACAGAACTGATTCAGTTACCAAGACTCGTCAACGGGAAAATCCTATCAGAAGAATCCCTGTTGATCCTGGGGCGCTAGCGTTAGGATCCATGGTGGAGAGTACAGAAGCAGCCGTGACTCACTCATATACCCCTGCTAAGGAAGGTACAGCTGACGCAGCTGTTACAACTGAAGAATACGCAGCTGTTACAACTAAGGAGTATGCAGCTGTTACAACTGAAGAGTACGCAGCTGTTACAACTAAGGAAAAGAATGCAGGAACGAACGAAGAAGAGGATACAGAAGAAAAGATGAGTAATAGACATGAGACCGAAGAGGAAGAGGCAGTGGTAGAATACTATCATGAAAATTACTCCCTGCCAGAAGGAACTACGACTACATTACAATTTCCAATTCAACAGCCAGAAGGGACAACTCCTATGAAGAACCTCTCACCATCGGTGTTTCCTCGCTTCCATGGCAGGGCGGCAGAAGATCTAGACGAATTCCTGTTTGAATTTGATATCCTCTGTCGCAGCTATGATTATGTCACAGATGCCCAAAAGTTGAAACTTTTTCCTGCCACCCTGAAGGACAATGCATTACGATGGTTCATGAGCCTTGGGGGAGGAACTGTTGCTAATTGGAATAAGATGAAGCAAGTATTCCTGGAGAAATATCAAGAATATTGCAACACTAGGGACAAAAGAGAGGAATTATTCAAGATGGTGCAGAAGGAGGATGAAAGTCTGGAGGATTTTGTAGAAAGCATGTTGTACAATGTGCAAAGAGCCGGGCAGATGAACATGGGGCTGGACGTGCTCAAGATCATCTTGCTTTGAGGGATCATGGATGATTGTTTAGACATGCTAAATCTGTTAGGAAAGGGAGATATATCCAAGGAACCTTTTGAGACGATTGTGGAATTATGTAAGAAATACTCCAAGGGATCTTCCAGGAATAATAAGCGAGATAAACGGGATAAGCTGGAACGTGATGTCTTCAATAGAACTCAGAATTCATCCAATGGAGGATCTACATGTGCAGAGATAGGAAATCTCCTTGAAAATTTTAAAACAGAAATGATGAGTTCCATCTCTTCGGAGATTGATGTCCTAAAGGAAAAACAAAGACAGGCAGTGGAAGATCTCACTCTAGGTGTGTTCTGTCCTCGATGTAGAAAGAATCATCCACTGAAAGAATGCCCTCTTGAAAAAATACAAGTATGTCAGCTGTGTGAGATGAACCATTACATGAAGGAATGTCCCACACTTCCCCAAGTGAAGGATGTTTTGCAGGCATCAACTCCAGAAGTGGAATCAGCTTATTTCATTGCACAGAAGAAACCTTGGCAGCCTCGAAATCAAGGTATGCCTCCAGACTCGTTTCCATTTTTGAATAATATGAACAATTGGAATAATAACATGCAAAATGTGAATACACAATTCCCTTCAAATTATGCTCAGTGGAATCCTTCTCAACCTGTAATGCAAAATTATAACTCATGGAGTCCTTGGACACAGCCACCACAGCAACCTACGTCATGGTCTCCTGGATGGAGGAACTTCCCTCTTGGGAACCAGTTCCCTCAACCACCCCCACCTCAACAGTCACCATATTCTCCTCCATACCCTCAATTTCCTCAATTTCCTCAATATCCTCAATACCCACCTCAGCAGTCGCAGCTGCAGCTGCAGAATAATCCTGTTCCTAATATACCAATACGGCCTCAGCTGCCGGCCCAACCTAATCCTAACCCGAATAATAAAATAGTACATCAATTGGAAACTGTCAATATGCCGGCCTACTCTCTCTCCCCTGTACCTTGTAATGATATTCGTCTACGATCTGGGAAGATAATAGAACCTGTAATTACAGAAGATATTCCACCTTCTGTGCATGAAAAAGGAGAGAGTTCACAGCATCCATCCGATCCGGTTCCTATCACTGAAGGTGTTGAGCATCCCTTAGATGGGACGGCTGAAACATTAAATGAGAAATCAGATAATACACAGCCTACCCAGCTGGTAAGACAACCACCATACCCTGAGAGATTAATGCTACCAAAAATAGGGGGGCAACCTCAGTTCAACCTCCTAGGAGAGTTGAAGAATCTTTATGTTAAAATCCCCCTTCTGCAAGCCCTTCAAGACGTGCCCATTTATGCTAAAACCGTTCGGGACTTGTGCACTAAGAAACCAGGGAGGAAACCTAGAGACCCTCCCACTGTTCACGTCATAGGGAATTTATCTGCTTTAATAACAGGAAAAACCCCTGTGACCAAGTATGACGACCTTGGCAATCCTACTGTCACTGTACATATAGGACAAATGCAGATACCCAACGTGCTAGTCGACTTGGGAGCCACGATCAATGTCATAACAATTGAGACTGTGAGGAAGCTTGGACTCACTAATTTCAGGCCGACCCCTACCATTTTAGAATTGGCAGACAGATCCACCATTAGACCCGAAAGGATTCTGGATGACCTTGACATCTCAGCAGATTTATGGGAATACCCTGCTGACTTTTTGATATTGCAACCAAAATCACAGCTGGGGGGACATCCATTGATCCTGGGGAGGCCTTGGTTGGCCACAGCTGATGCTTGCATCAACTGTCGATCTGGGTCCATGACTATATCTGATGGTACAAATATTAAAAACCTCACCCTGTATCCTCCATCTCGGCCAAGTTTAGAGGCTGAAACTTCTCTCTGGATAGAACAGGAAGAGGAGGAGGATGTTCAACCACTATTAACAATAGGGAAGGCCTTAAATTTTAAAAACGAAACAAAAGACGATGCCATCAATAATTTCATTAGCGAACCTGCTTCAGTGGATAAAGAATTCTATCAAATCCTGAACATTACCCTTGGTAAGGAAGAACAAGAAAATCTTACGGAGGAAACACTAGTCGGTGACGCAAACATAATCCCAGTTTTGAAAAACTCGAGAAGTATTCCCATTGAGGTAGAGCCGGGAAGAACTTTGAACATCAACCTTGGTCTCTCCTCAGAAGAATAGACGCGCCTAATCAGTCTCTTGAAGGAACATAAGGGGGCATTCGCCTGGGAGTATACAAACATGCGGGGTATCCCTTCTAATCTGTGCACTCACCATATTTACATTAAAAATGATTCCCGACCTGTCTGTCAACCCCAACGACGCATGAACCCCAATCTGAGGGATATAGTGAAGGAGGAAATCCAAAAACTTTTGGAAGCAGGATTTATATATCCGATTTCAGATAGTGAATGGGTTTCCCCACTCGTAATTGTGCCCAAGAAAAATGGTAAAAGGAGAGTCTGTGTTGATTATAGGGAGCTGAACAAAGCTAAGCAAAAGGATCATTTCCCTCTTCCCTTTATTGACCAAGTACTTGATACCCTATCAGGGAAGAAGTTCTTCTCCTTCTTGGATGGGTTCAGCGGGTACAACCAAATTCAGATTGCTCCTGAGGACCAGGATAAGACCACCTTCACTTGCCCCTGGGGAATGTTTTCCTACAGGGTGCTTCCCTTTGGTTTATGTAATGCACCAGCAACGTTCCAAAGAGCTGTAATTGGCATATTCTCTGAATTAGTTAATGATAGCATGGAAGTCTTTATGGACGATTTTACTCCCTATGGCAAGGACTTTGAGGAAGCACTGGAAAATTTAAAGAAGGTTTTAATTCGCTGTGAATAGTCTCGCCTCTCATTAAGCACTGAAAAATTCCATATGATGATGAGTGAGGGGGTGGTATTAGGACATTTCATCTCTACCGATGGTATTCAGGTGGATCCTTCAAAAATTAAGGTGATAAAAAATATACCTACTCCTTCAACGCAGAAAGAAGTGCGAAGTTTTCTGGGACATGCTGGATATTACAGGAGGTTTATAGAAAACTTCTCCAAACTTACTTCCCCTTTGTTTTCGTTGTTAATGAAGGACGCATAGTTTGTGTGGAGTGAAGCATGCCAGACAACGTTTGATAAGCTTAAAGAGAAGCTGTCCACAACCCCTATCCTAAGGGGACCCAATTGGACCATACCTTTCCACATTTCTTCAGATGCTTCTGATACCGCCATTGGAGCAGTACTAGGACAGCAGGATGGTCAAGTACCTTATGATATCTATTATGTTAGTAAAAACTTAGCCCCTGCTGAACTTAATTATACTGTTACTGAAAAATAATTCCTAGCTATTGTTTATTCTATTAATAAATTTCGGCATTACATTACTGGGTATCCTACATTTGTGCACACTGACCACTCTGCCATTAAGTATTTGATGAACAAACCTGTCACCAATGCCAGAGTAACCAGGTGGCTCTTGTTATTACAGGAATTTAATATTACCATTAAGGATAAACCTGGAAAAGAAAATGTTGTTGCTGATTTTTTATCACATTTTACTAACAGTGATGACAGTTCGCCTGTTGAGGATTCTTTTCCAGATGAGCATCTATTTGCACTCTCAGCTCATTCCCCCTGGTATGAAAACGTTACTAATTATTTGGTTGCAGGAAAGCTCCCGCCACATATGTCTAAACGAGAGAAGAGAAAAATCATCCAGCAAAGTGCCAGGTATTGTTGGCTCAATGGTCATCTCTTTTACACAGAACCCAATCTTGAGATTAGGAGATGTGTAAGGGAAGATGAGATCTTTCATATACTGAAGGCCTGTCATGATTAACCTTGTGGAGGACACTTTGCAGACAAAAGAACAGGGCATAAAGCACTGCGGATGGGCTACTATTGGCCGACACTGTTCAGGGACGCTAAAAGATATGTTCAGTCCTGTGACAGCTACCAAAGGATGGGCCAACCTAATAAAACAGATCAGATGCCTTTACAGCCCCAAGTGGTACTAGAACCGTTTGATAGATGGGAATTGGATTTTGTTGGCCCTATCAGCGCTCCTTCCAGACAGAAGGTTTACATTCTGGTGTGTACAGATTACATGACCAAGTGGGTAGAAGCTATAGCTTTGGCTAAGGCTAATGACCAGGCGGTGATTGATTTTCTGTACAGTGAAATCTTTACCCGCTTTGGGTTACCAAAATAAGTAGTTACCGATGGGGGACCGCAATTCATCTCACACCAATTTGAATCCTTTATCCGGAAGTATCATGTGCAGCATAGGATAGCTTCACCTTACCACCCCCAGGCCAATGGCCAGGTGGAAAGTACTAATAAATTTATTGAAGCAATCCTTACTAAAACAGTTAAAAGCCATCGAAAGGATTGGGCTGACAGGCTTCCAGAAGCACTGTGGGCATATCGCACAACTTGGCGTAACACCACAGGGTTTTCTCCCTATGATCTGGTGTATGGAAAGAGTGCCATCTTTCCAATTGAATTTGAGATCAAGACCTTGAAAACAACCACCAAAATGAATCTGGATGTAACAAAATCCCAGAAGAGAAGATTGAATCAATTAAATGAATTGGATGAGAAACGGTTAGCTGCAGTAGACCAGACTGTGCTGCTTCAGCAACAGAGATCCAACTGGCATGACCGATTCATCAAAAAGAAAATCTTCCATGAAGGAGACTGGACGCTATTATACGACTCCAGATTCAAGAAGGATTTTAAAGGAAAATTACGTACAAGATGTCTGGGTCCATATTTGGTCGACAGGGTATTTGACAATGGCACTGTTCGCCTAGTGACCATTGATGAAAACCGTATATATTACTTGCTAATGGCCATAGGCTATGACTGTATCGTAAGCCCATCTCGAAAGATGCATTCATTTCGCAAATTACCGCCAATCCAGATTATCAGCTGGCACCAGAGCAGGAATTTCTCTTTGCCTTTGCCAATCCTTAAACTGAAAATCGTATTTGCTGTACATAAATAATTTCCTGCTGTAGCATATAATTGTTGTTTTTTTTTTTCCTTGCATTTGATCTTTTTCGTTTGTTGTTATTTTTCAAAAATTTTCAGGGAAGCGCCAGGAGAACGACCATATTGGGCCCGTCAAGCGAAATTCTCCCTGAGCCGTCCTGCGCTGTATTTCCCTTTTGCCTTAATAAAAAAAAAAAAAAAATTCCGGCAGCTGCAACATCTTTTCCGGCAGCTGCAATATTTTTCCGGCAACCGCGATATCGTTTCCCATCAACCGTAAAATCGTTTTCCCCGCGGCCGCAAATCCTTTTTCTCGGCAGCTGCAACATTTTTCCTGATAGTTGCAACATCGGCAGCTGCAACACCATGTCCCAACGGCTGCCACCTCATTTCCCTGCGACTGCAAATCCTTTTTTTTCGGCTGCAGTGAATATTTTCTGGCAGCTGCAACATCTTTTTCGGCAGCTGCAACACCTCATTTTCCAGCGGCTGCCACCTCATTTCCCAGTGGCCGTAATATCCTTTTTCCCGGCTGTCGTCAATCTTTTCCGGCAGCTGCAACATCGGTAGCTGCAACATCTTTTTCAGCAATGCAACATCATGTCCCAGCCGCTACCACCTCATTTCCCAGCAGCCGTAAACCCTTTTTCCCGGTAGCTGCAACAACTTTTCCCGGCAGCTGCAACATCATGTCACAGCGGCTGCAACATCATTTCCCAGCATCTGCGTTATCGTTTTTCGTCGATCGAAAAATCGTTTTCCCGGCAGCCGTTAATCCTTTTTCCCGGCAGTTGTGAATCATTCCCGGCAGCTGCAACTTCTTTTCAGCAGCTACAACATCATGTCACAGCGGCTGCAACATAATTTCCCAGTGGCTGCGTTATCATTTTCCGTCGACCGGTAAAGTCTTTTTCCTGGCAGTTGTGAACTTTTTCCGATGGATGTGAACTATTTTCCGGCAGCTGCAACCATTTTCCCGTAGCTGCAATAACAACTTTTCCGACAGGCTGCAACATATTTCCCACCGTCGTAAAACTCTTCCCGCCAGCTATAATTTTTCTCGCCGCCGTAAAATTTTTCTGTGATAGCCATAATTTTTCCCGATGCTGTAAATTCTTTTCCCGGCTGCCGTGAATTCTTTTCCGGTGGCTGCAGCTTCTTCCCAGCAGCTGCAACATACTTCCTAGCGACTGCAACATCTTTTTCGTCGGCTGTGCTATCATTTTTTTGGCAACTTGTAGTGGTAACTCCTGTGTTAACAGAATAATTGTTCCAAACCTGCTAAATCATGGTGCTGATTCACCTCAGTCGTGCCGGCGAACTCATCATTCCGACCCCGAGGACGCGATGGTTTGTGTTTCACCGGCGGAATAAATTATTGACTTATCCGAGTCATCATGATCACACGTCTGACTGTGCACGAGTTCGGCTCCGCGATGTCACCAACTGCATGCTCCACCATTTTTCGCAGCATTCCGATGCACAGTCTTATGAGGTATGGCTTTCATTTATCACATGATTAAGCATTGATATCATTTAAACGATATTAGTCGTACCTTCACTCGTACCACCATTATACCTGATTAAACCTTTCCCTCGTACGACATAAACACTAATAACTGCCACCTTCCCCAATTCGGCATGGAAATTTCAAACGCTTTTCTGTGCTCAACTTTCCAAATTCGCCCATTCTCCGCTCAACGATTCGTGCATCCTTTGTGCTGCAACTTCCATTCTGGGATCTTGTAATCTGTGGAATATCAACTTTAGCTTGCAGCCAGGACCATGGGGATTCCAGTTCACCATGAACCTTTCAATACACGGGAACTCAGGCGAAATCTTTAATTTCTTGCCATTTTTCAAGCTGCCGGATGGCTCGAATTCTTTGAGCGACTGGACGGATTCGATCGGGACGCAGCCCTGCAATTTTCTTTGAATCTTACCAAAAATCACTCCATGGTGTGGGGGTTGCGCATAGAAGTCTCCAAGACCATGATATCCGAGGTTACAGCCATCCCGATGGTGGGAAAACCATGGTTTAACCGACGAGTCCCTGCAACGATTGCACGAGAAGAATTTTTACTCGCAGGGGAGCAAGTTGAAGCATCCAGAAGAGGGATTGCACTGAACTCACTGCCGCGGCCATGGGACCAGGTTGCTGTCTTTCTCAAGAAGTACATTACTTGTGAAGGTAGATATCAAACTGTGTATAACTCTGAACTTCCTTTGCTTTCTCATCTCCGCCATGGCATTTTATTGAACATTCCATACTATTTATTGCACGACTTGCGTCATATGGTGGCATTTGTTTAGTCTGCTAAGCACCCACTTTCCTCTCTCACCCACCATGGCCTTATCAAATTAATCATTGTAAGAACCCTTTCCCAACATCATATAACTTGGGAACAATTCATCACCCGACCTCAGCAACCTGTTCCCTTGCAGGTCATCCCATTACAACAAATACAGGTTCCACCACAACAGGAGGACCGGAGTTCCTCCATTGAAGTTGGGGGGAGGGATGAAATGGAAGAAGAACAACAATCGGGGGCACAGGCAGGACCATCCAGGGTGGGTGAGACCAAAGTAGAAGAACAAAAACCGGGGGCACAAGCTGGGCCATCTAGGGGGGATGAAACTATATTAGAGGAAGAACAACTAGGGGCACAATCAGAGCCATTCGGGGGAGATGAACCTCCGGCACAAGCAGAACCATTGGGGGATGAAAATGCATTTGAAGAAGAGAAATTGGAGGCACAAAAAGAGCCATTGGGCGATGGTGTAGATAAAACCTTTATGGGAAACCCAGATAACAGGGCAACTCCGACAGCAGAAGGTGAAATTGGAGCAGCATCAAATGCTGCGACAATGGAACCTGAAGATGATAGAGCCAGGGCAATGGAAGAAGACATCGAGCTGGTAACAATTGAGTCTTCACCTGAGTGGGTAGGAGGAGGAGCTGTGATTGAAGAAGAACCGCATGAGGAGCAAGAAAACATTCCTTCGACCTCAGCTTTGGTTCCCTATGTCCCAGCTCCACAAAAGAAAACACCACAAAAGAAAAGAAAGAGAGCCACCAATGAATTTAACCTAATAGCACCAATCAGAAAGAAAAGAACCCGATCAGCTACAGAAGCAGAGGCAGCTAGGAAAAGATGGGCAACCTTAGAGGCACAGGTTGAGCCCCCAATCCTTGTACCAAGACCGATGGATGCTCCACAAAGGCCAGTGGAGGAAGAACCTGGAATTGAAGGACTTCTGGCTGAGAACGCAATGCTGAAAGAGGACCTCCAAGTACTTAGAAGGGAGTTGGAAATTTGGAAGGAAACCTGCAGAAAACAGGGTGAAAGAAAAATGTACACATTGATAGAGGCTGCAGAACAACTGGAGGGATCAGATTTTGCTGAAGCTAGGCAGGAGGATGAACGAATACTCTGTCCCACCTGTGGATAAATCTTCAAGGAAGCCGGCCACAAAATTATACTTAGCACTTATTCAGCACAACAGCCCGTGGCCACAATAAAGGGAGCAGCAGAAAAAGAAGGTGCTGTCACACAAGAACCAGCATCTTTAAATATCCTTGCTGAAGCTGCCACTTCCCATGACACAGAGAACAGAGAACAGTTAGGAGAAGAACAAGGGATGGAGGACACCCTGGAGCTTAATAAGGACGATACTGTAACTCCAGAATGTTCCCATGATACAGAGATTATAGAACAGATGGGAGAAGAACCTGGAATGAAGGACACTCTGGAGGCCAATGAAGAATTCTATGCTATAACCCCAGAATGCTCCCAGGCCACAAAAATTCTAGAAGAAGAGACACAAAGGCAGGACAGTGATAAACTGGAACAGGATGCTGTAACACAAGAACCAGCAAACCTAAATATACTTGTCCAATCGGCCAAACAGATGGGAGAAGAACCCGGGACAGAGGACACTCTGGAATTCAATGATGAACTCTGGGTTGTAACCCTAGAGGACTCCCATGACACAGAGCTCATAGGAGAAGAGTTGCAACAATAGGAGGATGAAGAGGCAAGCCAGGATGTTGCTACATAAGAACCAACATCCTTGGAAGCTGCAACAACAACTCCTGAATTTCATTTAAAAGATAAACCTGGAGTGGATTTCATTCCCGATACACAGTGGGGTGAAGATGACTAGGTATAGACATCATGCTCAGGTGACACCGAAATCTTGGAGGAGGAGCTGCACAATGAGAAAGAGATCCAATCTCAGCAGCAGAAGGACAAGGAAGACACTGCTACACAAGAACCAGTGTCTCTAAAAGCAATGATGGTAGCTGCTGAAGAGAGCCTAAAGGATGTTGTTGCCACACAAGAACTAGCAACTCTCTTATTAAAATTAGATGTGCTAGAAGACACTGCCCCACAAGAACCAGTGCTTCTACCTCCTAGGAATCTTATTGATTTAGATTCAGATTAAGGATTGCCTTCTAAGCCCCCAGGAACAACATAATGAGACTGCAGGAAGATTCCCACTACACTAATTGCATTTCAAATACCAGCAATTAGCAGTGGAAGGGGAACAGTGATGAAGGAAGATGTTGGGTTACTCACAGAGGCTGTTCAAAAGATAGATAAGGTGCCTGGGTTTCCTACAATTCTTCCTCTCTCCATGGATAGAGCTCAGTACAGGACTCAGATTCTAAATAATGCAAGTTGTTGCATGAGGACATGCAACAGGGTAGTTGGGGGGAGATGTTGAGCCCAGAACTGGCCCTTTTTAATCATCTTCAATCATCTTTCCTGCCCCTGTCTTACACCATTTATCATGCTAATTAGACCTGTTGTCCTCACTTTATTTCCCCAAATTACCAAGGTATGACTAATCATTGTTTTATCTTCTTAATGCTTATGATTGTGATAATTAAAGCTGTGTATCTCTCAATTGTGCTAACATGTTATGATTTATGAAGGTAGTTGAGATAAATGGACTGCAGGAAGACGGGGCTGAACAAGTCATGAAGGAAGGTATGTTCATTGCTTGAAAAGGGGTCCTTGGGGCTCAAATCATCAATTAAGGCACAACTGTGACAGAGCAGCTGTAACAGAATGCGCTATCTTGAGTATGTTGCTGCTCTAGTCTAGCTGTGAGCTGGAAGGACCGCCACTCTTGGGTCAATTGATAACTTTCTCATATTTTGATGTTTTTGTTCTGCCACATATTGTAACAACTATTTATTTAGGGCGCCTGAAGATCAGAGATCTTCATGGCTGCTCGATTATAGGATTGGATGTTATGGTTTGTATGTATAAATATGGGGATTTGCCTCGACCCAGGGGGTTGAACGACAGACAATTAATTCATTGTATTAGCAGCTGAGCAAAACTGTGTAATCATTCTTCTGTTAATATAAGGGGTTACTTCTGCGTTAAAGGAATTCATGTTGTTCAGCCAGCGTCTCTGTGTGAAGGCTGGGTCTGTCTTCCACAGAGATTGCTGAGTTAAAATAGGATTTTGAATTCATTGTTGTGTGATGCTTTGTTCGTGATATTTCCTTTTGTACGCAGCAGCAACATTTATGGTGTGGATTTTCAGTACAATTAATATTAGAGTCCCTTGAATTTGGCAAGTAATATAGAGTGATAGTCGACTGAGTAGAAACTTTATGCAATTCGTGTGACAATTATACACAGCCTTGTTCATCTTGCAGCTAAGTTGTGATCCCATGAGCCCTTGCAATTTATCTTTCCTGTTGTGTGTTGTTGATTTCCATTCTGCAATTCAATTTCTTAGAACAGTTGACTCAATCTTTTGCAATTGGATTTCTAGATTAATGTTCAGTTTATGCTTCATGATTTTCCAGAGTGATTAGATCAGACAGGTGATTGTTCTAGAATATGAATGAGATTTCTTTAATGCAATTGTTGATTAGATCTAATACCATTTCTTATTGATGCATGATAGAGAGGAATTGAAGTGTAGCATTTAGAAGGCAATTGGGATTGCATAGATTTTTGGGATGAACATGGATGATAGAAGATAAAAGTATTCAATTCTAATGGTTTGGTGTTTAAGCATAGATTGTGCACTTATCCTTTGAAATAAAAAGACTTTCTCGGGTTGACAATAAATCTCATATGCTCTGTGTGTATTGGTAACAATTTATCTGCATATAGGGTGCTTGACACAGTCCAACAATGGACAACACTATGGGGGAAGAGTAGTAGCCAGAGTTGGAAGACAAAGAAGATGAACATGAGCTAGATGGAAGTGCTCTACAAAACATAACAGATGCCAACAATAGAGGTGATCTCCAAACTATCCCTTCTTCTCAAACCATAATCATAAAAAATATCTTCAAGAAGTGGCATCCAAAGTGACCAAGAAAACTCCTCAATTAGATTATCCTGAAAGCCTCCTTGGATTCCAACCTAGATGGGCATTCCTGCATCCCATGGGAAGCAGGAAATACACCAAAAGAGGTTTTGAAACAAAACAGTAGAAATTGGTTGAATTAGGGGAGCATCTAACTACAATAGGTAATCATATATATATTTTTAGATTGGATCTAGTTCCTTCTGTCATCTCAATAAAGTTTCCCAGGAATATTCTATCTTGGAATATTTAAGGCTTGTGTTGGAAGAGAAAAAAATGTATTCTTTGATTAAAGGTTCGTCAAGAATACCCTTCAGTAGTTATACTTCAAGAGACCAAATGTGTAGCAAATCTCATTCAAAATATCGCTCGCTTCTGCTGGGAAGGTTTCCACTCCATCACTTTGGATGCTAAAGGATCAACTGAAGGGATTTCTATTCTCTATAACCAAAAACTTATTCATCTCTTTGACATCTTCACCGTTTCCTTCTCTCTCTCATCCACCTTCCACATTCTTGACTTGGATGCCAAAGGAATCCCCACCAATGTCTATGGTACTCCTACCCCAAATGAAAAACCAAAATTCTTTGACTCTCTTAGTCTCCTTAGAGAGCTCTCCTAGAACCCTCACTAGATCTTGGGTGGAGACTTCAACGTGATAAATTCAACTCTTGAAAAAAGAGGAGGGATCCAATGACTATACTCTGCAAGCAAATCCTTCATATCTCTCATCCCAAACCTAATCCTGGTAAAAATTGAAACCAAGAACAACAAGCATACTAGGAACAATAAATGTGGTGGTTCCCACCATATTGCTTCTTGCTTGGATAGATTTCTCATATCCACTCCACTTGTATCCACATGACTCTCCATCAAATCGAATATCCTCCTAGGGGCTAGATCATATCACTAGCCAATTAGTCTTGAAATAGATTAGGAAAATAGTCCACACAAAATACCCTTTCAATATGAAAATTTATGGCTAGAGCACCCAGAGTTTATGGACTCTCTCACCCATTAATCGGGGGAAGCCCCGCAACACTATGAATCCAAAATGTACCAGTTGTAGCAACGTATAAATTTATCACAAGAAAACTAAAGAAGTGGAACAAAGAAGTTCTTGGAAACATCTTTGAATCCAAAATGAAAATTGGAGGAAAACATCAATTAGCTTCAGCAAGAGGCGATCAAGCAGGGGTATTTGAAGGATCTCCTAAAAAAGGAAAAACAACTACAAGATAGCATTAATCAAAGGATGGTGCAAGAAGAAACCCTTTGGAGACAAAAGTCTTGAATTCTATGGATCGAAGATGGGGAAAAGAACTCCAAATTTTTTCATGATTTGATGATCCAACATCATCACCACAATAGAATCTCCTTCCTTCAAATAGATCATGGTTAGAAACTATCTTGCCATGAAGACATTGACGAGGAATTAACTTCCTATTATCGTAGGATTATCTCTATGGAAAACATTAATAATCTATTGAAAAAATAATGTAGAACATCCCCTCTTTAATCATAGATGAACATAATGAAATCCTTCTCCGAAAAATACTATGGAGGAAGTGGAAGCTACGGTTATGAGCATGATGGTAGAGAAATATTGAGGCCCAAATGGTTTCACAACCGAATTCTATCGCCACTATTAGAAAATCGTTCAACGGGATGTTTGGGAAGCAGTTGAAGAGTCCGTATCTTGTCTCAATGTCCTTCCTGCTTTTAGCACCACCTTCCTCACGCTCATTCCTAAGGAGGAGAAACCTTCTACACTAAGTAAATTTCTTCCTATCTCTCTTTGCAATGTTATCTTCAAAACTATTACCATACTAATTGCTAACATGCTCAAACCAATTAGCCCCAATTTTATTTGGAAGAGCAATTTGGATATGTGGAGGGTCGCTAGATCTTGGATGGCATCATCATGGATAATGAAACCATTCACACTCCCAAGACCTCCAAAAAATCTAGCATTCTCATTAAGATAGATTTATCTAAGGCCTTTGACAAAATATCTTGGCACTTCATCGAACACTCCCTCTCAGCCTTTGGCTTCTCCCCCATCTGGATTCATTGGATCATGGCTCTCACCTCAATATATTTTTTCCATCTTGGTTAATGACTCTCCCTCAGACACATTTTCTCCTTCTAAAGGGATTAGGAAAGGAGATCCTTTATCTTCTTTCCTATTCATCCTTATGGTTGAGGGGCTCAACCGTTCTCTAAAGGTTGAAGTTCATGAAAGGAATCTCTTTGGCCTCCATCCTACCAATGATGATTTGGTTTCCTTGAATATTTAGTTCATTGATGAAACCATGCTGCTCGCCTCTCCCACCTTCCAGGAATCCAAAACCCTTAAAGTTATTCTTCAAACTTTCCTTAAGTCTTAAGTAATGTCACTCAACCTAAATAAATATGAGATTTTCTTTTTCAACACCCCCATATCCCTCTAGATCCTCATCATAAGGATACTTCATTTCAAACAAATCTCCCTCCCTTCCAAATATCTAGGAGATCCTCTTATCGATTCTTATGTCCATCACTCTGCTTGGTCCAACCTCCTAGCCAAACTCGAGAAGCACCTATCCAGCTGGGATTTTAGATCCCTCAATCTTACAAACCATTTTAAAATTCCGTTCTTTGCAACATAATTACCTATAGTTTCTCTATTTTTGTTTCCCCTAAATTGCTTCTCAACGAAATTTGAATCCTTCAAGACTCCTTTCTTTTGGGCAGATCCAAGAGTAAAAGCTGCAAATGGGCCCCGGTTGCTTGGAACAAAGTATACATGCCGAAATCGCAAGGAGTTCTTGGAATTTTGGATCCTGACATCGAAAAAAAAGCTCAATGTGCAACAAATTATTGGATATGGCTTACCAAACCTTCCTCTCTCTGGGCCCAAATTTGGAAGAGAAAGTATACCCCAAATATGGATCATCAGGACGTCATTCATCTGGAAGGAACTAGTTTGTGCTCTCTTATTTAAAATGCGTATTGGCAGAACGGATCCTTGATTCAATAACACTCATTTTGGGAATAAGAAATGGGTAGACAACTTTCTTCTGGGAGGAAACGTGGCAACATCGTCCAAAAATTAGCAACTATCCACACCGTGATCTCCTTAGCTTTCCCACTCTCAACTCAAATGGTAATCTGGTCTCTCACTTATTGTACCCATCAAAGGATGAAAATAATTGGCACACTTGGTTGGACAAACCCCACTGGCCAAATCCCCACATTGGATTTCCTTGGGAAGACTTTTGGAAGGATATTCAATCTTGAAGGATCTATATCCACAATGGGATTGATATTCTTCGCTAGGGCTATCATAGTCAAGGCACCTACAATCTCAAAGAATCTTATTCCCTCTTGGACAACCACAACAATGAACCAACATAAAGAATATGGAAACATATATGGATTGAGGACTTATTGGCCAAGGTATCAACTTTTCTTTGGCTGGTTTCTTGGGGAAAGGTCCTCACCTAGGATCGTCTCATCAAACAGGGCTTCTAGGGGCCCTCGAAATGTGCTATGTGCGGTAACTTTTAAGAAAACCTAGAACATCTTTTCAACTCTTTCCTTTTTACTGAATCTTTATGGTATCGAGGATCCATCATCTTCAAAAAGAAAGATCGTAACAAGGGAAGCATCAAGGAGATTATTACAACCTAGTGCTCTTAGGATTTTGACAATAATATAGTTAGCCAAATTTGGAATCTCTTCCCTGGATTCCTACTATGGGAAACCTAGAAGGAAATAAACATAAGGATATTTCAAGACTCGTCTCTTCATCCAAATCATATATAGAATAAGGTCCAATCTAACATCCATGAAACAATCCTCATCAATCCCTAGAATGTAGAAGATCGGTAAGGAAAGTTTGAAGACAAAACCATTCTCCAAGCTCGGGTCTTTCACCCCCAATGACTCCCACCCTCCCATATAATTCCCCACGCCCTTCAACTAGTCTCGCTTCCCAGTATCCTACAGACCCTGGCTTCATCAAACTCAAATTTTATGGTGTTAGTAAAGGGAACCCTGGTCTCGTGGGTTATGGAGGATTTTTTAGGATAACTCAGGGAGCATTCTTTGCATCTTCATGGGACTGCTTGGAGTTGAAAATAATAATGATGTGAAACTCTATGCAATGGTTCAAGGTGTACACATAGGCAATCATGAGGGATACAAAAAGCTCATTATGGAAGGTGACTCTCAATTAATGATCCAAATCCTCACCAGAATGCTCAACAACTCAATAGCCAGTAAAGTTGCTCCAAGCTGGAGATTGGTGACCAAATTGTAAGGGATCTCAACAATTTTGAATAGAGTAGTGGCCATCATCCCTCACCATGTTCAAAGGGAATCTAATAAGATAGGTAACAAATTATCCAACTCAAGTGTGGAAATGAATCAGAGTGATCTCAATAGCTATTGATTTGAAGTACAACCACCTGGCCTCAAGGAAAATTGTACTCAAATCAATCAGAGCGACTTGAACCCCCATGTCGGGTGCTATACTAACCCTCACCTTGTGGCATGATGAATGACAAGACGTGGGGAAGCTCGAATGGATCACCACCTAAAGGGTAGCTTATCCACATGCACAAATTGGTTTATGGCTCAAACTCAAAAGAAATCATGGGATGGAAAGGCATGTCTACTCCTCTCACATGGATCCTTCACTCCTTGTTCGACTCTACTCAATATCTAATCATCATCACTCTTGACTTCATGGATCCTACAGCCGAATCTAGCTCTTGTACTGTAACATCCCGATATTTTCATAAAATTCAAAAAAATTTAAATCGCCATAAAAGGAGCTAATATTGTAAAATGTGGAAATAATAATAATCAATATTCAACAATTAATAAAAATGTCACTTGGTAGTAACAATTTAATTCTTGTGTATTTTGTCTTTTAATGATGTCATGAAAATAAATTAATGATTATGTACTTTATTCGTATGCGGGAATGATTGAAAATTTATGATGCATTGGGAAACATAATTCTTTTGACAAGTGCTGACAGTTTAACTTTTCTGGATGATGATGAATGGGGTCCCACGAGGTGCCCCGCGGCTTACTTAGCTATTCCACTAAAGCACTGCACTCGTCCTCCATGTGCAGGTTCGCAGGTAAGAGATAGCGATAAAATCCAGAGTGTTTAATAATCGCGATATAAATCAAAACTGCTTATGAATTTCGATGCTACAGGTATGGTCTCCTTCCAATTCTGTAAGATGAACCTGTCTCTCTCAAGACTACAGATAATGTCTATTTCAGGGTGTGTTTGTTGTGAATGTTTCCAATAAGTGTTGATGGGTTTACGTAAGGTCATTCCATGAATGCCTTGCCGCTATTAAGTAGTTCTTTTTATAATAATGACGGTGACAAGTTGATGACAAGGATACATGGTCTTAAGTCATACTATGGAGAGATTGACAAAATGGTTCTAAACTCTATTGCCTAGGAAATTAAAATGGTGACGCTTGAAGTATTAATACCCAACCATGCAATGAATGCGATGGTTCCTTGGGTGGAACCATACCCTAACGATGTGTTTATATAACTTATGGAGTGGACAAGCTTTATGAGCTCTACAATAATCCCCATATTGAACTTTATAATAGACTTTTTGTAATGGGCGGAGTCAAACCATGGCCTATGGTTGCTCACGACCTTAGTGGATATTCATAAGCTATGAATGTGGTTCGAAAATGATTATATGGGATCGTATGAGACCTTTGGTTATATTCTATCGGTGATCGTTATACATGGATAATATTTACATGTTGAAACTTTTAACGTTGGTTTGAATGGGTTGGCGGGTGGAATGATGGCCCTGCAAAAGCCTGCATACAAATCGAGGGTGTATTAAATGATTAGGTTTGTAATTATTGTGCCTGGCCACCGTGTTAGGGATCGTGTTACGTGCACGTCTATGTGGATGTTTCGACGTGTGATAAGGTTTGGCAATTCTTGAGTTGTAACAGCCTCCTGCCCTGCTATCAACCGATATGGCAACTTCGTGGCTTGGGAGGTAGATGAGCCATTTATTCCTACTCCTTCCACCTTCCAACGTGGCTTGATGAGGATGGATCTCCGCCATTGATCGTTGTGTATTGGGATGAGCTGAACCCTTGCGTAACTTATGGATTCTTTGTAATGTTTCTTGGTCATTTGTTCGGTGGTGGGGTTTGGGAGGTGAGGCCAACCGACCGAGAGGCACTTAGGGTTTGCTAGTTTTTCTAGCTTCCCTCGGGCTTGATCCTGAGACCAGTAGCAACCCTGGGTCTGCGAGTAAAGGCTATCCGTGGAAGCCAAGTTTGGAACGATGGTGTGGTAATTTACAGGTGGAATGAGTGTATCTGTGCCAGCGTTGCCATAGCTTGCAAGTTTGGGTTTTCAATTGAGTTGGAATTTTTTGGGAGGTATCCCTCATCGTGGTCTTCGACCTGGGTGCATCTCCTTCACAGTGGATGGATGTTGGCTACATCGAAAACTATGTCACAACTCAGGTAAGGTAACGTTGCAAAGGTTTTCCTACTATTCATTGTTGCATGCGTTCTACCTCATGATCCGATGCTTAACTTGTTGCATGGCTGTTGGCAGGTAACCCTCGACAAATCCATAGGGTGCCGAAATAGTTGAAGGGGAAAAGAAATTAAGCAAACCCACCGGTAAGCTTCGGTGGTATCCCTCCTTAGTGGTTCTCCTGGAATCAGACTTAATGAGCAAGTGCTGGTAGCATGCCTTCGTGGTAGTGGCTTTTGTCTCGCCTGCAGCATTTGGGTGACCGTAGGGTGTAACCACTATTATTTTTAATGGAAAACGATAATATTTCAGGGTTTAGTGGCTATGTTGGTGAATTGTTCTTCTCATTTCTGTATCTGTATCTAAGAGCCGGTTAAGATATTTTGGGTTTTATGTCTGCGTAAACTGTTTTTCAATCTTATCATTCTTGAACTCAGATCCAAGGATCGAAAGGCATGTTTTCAGTTGCTTAATTAAAATATGGCTATACGCCGAGAAAATAGAAAGGAAGTGGTTTTGTTTTGAAGGCATAAGTGATAACGTTAAACCCTAGCTATCGATGTGAATGAAATCTACCTGTCTATATTGATGTTTTAAAGGAATAAAATAACAACTCTTGATTGTACAATTAAATTGTCTATGGTAATGAAACCGTCGATTTGGCAACTGCTTAAATGTTTATAAATGATAATGTATTGAAACCTGTTGACCCCAGCTAGGGTGTAGAGATACTATAATTTAATTTGTCAATTTAATACAACTATGTTTGTCCTAGCTGTTAATAACTTGGTATTCTGTGGTGTAAGTTTTATCATATGCAAATGATAGTTCGGGAAAAACAAAGAAAAAAACAGTGCAATCGTCAGATAATTAGATTGCTCATGAATATGCAGTTCTTCTATTCTAACTATATATTCCTCTATTCGTCCATTTTGGTCCTCTGATGCAAGGATAAAATAACATAGTAGCTTTCTTTCTGTCTGTACAATATAATATAGTGAAGACAATATTCATATAAGATCAATCAGATTCTAAAAGAAATAAGAAGATGGAAAAATGGGAATATGGTTAAACATAATGCATGCTATTGTTTTCTTTGAAATAATTAATAAAAATCAGTAACTCTAGTTGTTATCATAATGATCACCTTTTTTGATGTATATGTAACTTCGGAATGTATTTCATCTGTGTATTATATATATATTTATTGTACCCTTATAAGAGATGTGTTATTCCTCTATAAGGAAGTGTCGTCATGTGGATTGACAAGTGTTGCAAGTGTGTGTACTTGCCAATGGGTTATTAGACCACCATATGGGGTCGGCCCTAATTAATATATAATATAATGTGGATGTATCTAAGTAGACAAGTCGGCCCCAGTAGGTCACTGGGCAAAAAGGTGAGTATAAATAGAGATAGGAGATCTCTATTTTGCTCACTCGAAAAAGTAACTCACTCTCTCTCTGAAAAGTGGCGCACTAGTGAGGAGGAGGAGGATCATCTGCTAGGAGACTATCTCAGTGTTATTTGGTTGTATTTTGGTTCAGCCATTGCTCTCTCTATCTCTGAGGAAGTTGTGGGGTTTTTCACCTTAGGGTTTTCCCCACGGAAACTCTGTGTCTCTTGTCTCTATGCTTTTGATTTTTGTGATGCTTGTGATGCTTGTCATATTATGATTGTCATGCATTGATATACTGTAGATGTTATTCTCTCAGCAAAGATCCTAGAGTATAATGAATTAATGCTCAAAATGTAACATAGTATCAGAGCCAGGTTGAGAAGAAGACATTTTGCAGTGACGGAAGCTTGTATTCCTTGATTATTGGGTTTCTCTCCACAGATTTTTGAAATTCAGTATAGTAGATTGGATCTACTCATCAAGGCGCATCTATCTGTCCAATCAGAATTCAGTTCCGAGCATTTTCAGATTTGGCCCTAAAAATTAGGGTTTCCACAAAAATAGGAATTTCTGGAAACTGAAGACACAGCTGGAAGCTCCTTGCAAAAATCGAAGGTTAGAGCTTTGGATCGAGATTTTTGGCTGGATAGATCTCTGGGAAACTCAAACCCTAATTCAGGGCTCTCCCTAGTGAACCCGGGAGGACAAAAAGGCAATTTTGAAGGGCAAGACCTTGTTGATCTCAAATTCTGAATTTACTAGGTTGATCAACTCTCCAAGGCGCATCTTGCTATCCTTTCAGAATTTTGAATTTCACATTTTGAATTTTTAGGGTTTCTCTGACAAACCCTAATGTGGGACCAGATCCAGTTTTCAGCACTTCAAGTGGTAAGTCCTAAACCTTTTCTATTTCCATTTGAAGTACTCTTAAAGATGTCTCTTCACACCAAGCTTGAGGATAAGCTTGAAGGGGCTGATAACTTTCGATCCTGGAAGTATAGGATTGGGCTAATCCTGGAAGAGAATGAGTTGGACTCATATGTGAAAGAAGACATCCCTATCCCAGAGGATGAAGAGGCCAAGGCATTGCACAAGAAGAACTTGGTCAAGGCAAAGAGAATCATTGCTGATTCTATCAAAGACCATCTCATACCCCATGTGTCTTCTCTCAAGACACCCAAGGAGATGTTTGAATCCTTGACCAAGCTATTTGAAGGAAAGAACATAAATCGAAACATGACCCTGCGGAACCAATTGAAAGCAGTAAAGTTTCAGAATGGAGAAACCGTTCAATCTTATTTTTCAAGGGTCTCCCAGATCAAGGAACAACTAGAAGCAGTGGATGAAATGGTGGAGAATGATGAAGTGGTGATGACCACTCTAAATGGCCTACCCAGGTCATGGGATTCTTTTATTCAAGGAATTTGTGCAAGGAAGAAGTTGATCTCCTTCAATAGACTGAGGGAAGAATGCTCTCAAGAAGAAGCTAGGCTTATAGCTCGTGAGGAAAAGATGGGAGGAGAAGATCAAGCTCTTGCAGCTCACACCAAAAGAAGCAAAACCAAGAAGGATCACTCTCACCACAAAAGATCTCATCAAAGGAGTAAGAAGGACCTAAGATGCTTTACATGCAATGAGAAGGGTCACTATGCTTCAGATTGTCCCAAGAACAAAAGGGATAATAACAACAACTTCAGTAAGAAGAAGAAGGGCAGCAAAAGAAGATTTCATGCTCATGCTGCCGAAGATGATGAACCCCCAAAGAAGAAGGCTAGGGCAGAAAGTGATAGTGATGATGTCTCATCAAGTGAAGAAGAGTATGTTCTGATCTCTGCTCTCACAGGTACAATCTCCCATGGTTGTAATGATTGGTTAATTGATAGTGGGGCATCCAAACACATGACTGGATTCAAAGAATCTTTTGTGAACCTATCTGAACATGAATCACCCCATAAGGTGAAACTTGGGGATGATTATCAATACCCAATCAAAGGAAGTGGTGAAGTCTTCTACAACCTAGATTCTGGAAAATCTCTGAAGATGAAGGAAGTCCTCTATGTACATGGGCTCAAGAAGAACTTACTCTCCATCTCTGCATTGGATGCAAAAGGTATGAGGGTTGCATTTGTAGATGGCCAAGTCCTAATGTGGCCAAAGGGAAAGACAATAGATGATGCAGTAGTGATTGGAGAGCAAGAGGGAGGAATGTATAAATTGAAGGGACAACCTGAACATGCCATGGTGCATGAATCCATGGAGCCAAGTGAACTTTGGAATAGAAGACTTACTCATATGAACTATAGGGCACTTCCAATTGCAAGCAAGGCAGTAGAGGGTCTTCCTGAAATCAAGACCAAACATGAAGGTGTTTGCAAAGGATGTGCAAAAGGTAAGAACATTAAGAAGGCTTTCCCAAGCAGTGAAAGCAAGGCAAAAGACATTCTGGAAATCATCCACTCAGATGTATGTGGCCCTATGTCATCTAGTTCCCTGAGTGGGTATGTTTACTATGTATCATTTATTGATGACTTCTCCAGGAAGACTTGGGTATACTTCTTGAAGGGAAAAGATGAGGTGCTTGATAAATTCAAGGAATTCAAAACCTTGATGGAGAATCAAACTGACAAGAAAATCAAGACATTCAGATCTGACAATGGTGGGGAATTCACCTCAAGTGACTTCAAGAAGCTTTGCAGTGATTCAGGGATTAAGAGGGAGTTGACTGCTCCTTATAATCCTCAACATAATGGAGTTGCAGAAAGGAAGAACAGAACTATCATGGAAGCAGCAAGGGCAATGTTGCATGACCAGGATCTTCCTATGCATCTATGGGCAGAAGCAGCTAGAACAACTGTATATGTGCAGAACAGAACACCCCACAAGATATTGGACAACAAGACACCAGAAGAGGTCTTTTCTAGTAAGAAACCTGAAGTCATCCATCTCAGAATATTTGGTTGTCCAGTATATACTCATGTCCCAAAAGAGAAGAGGACTAAACTAGATCATTCAGGAAAGAAGGGCATCTTTGTGGGTTATAGTGAAAGCTCAAAGGCTTACAGAATATACTTTCCAGGGTTCAAGAAAATTGATGTTAGTAGGGATGTAACATTTGATGAAAACTCAGCATTCATCAAATCAAGAAAGGCACCTACCGAAGGTTATGAAGAACCTAAGGAAACAAGATTTCAGGACACTACCATGACTGAAGCTGTTCCAGAAACTGTTCGTGAGTTTGAAGATCCACAAGAACCTCTAGATCCACCCCGTGAGGATAACTCTCACAAGAGGAAACCTGTCTGGGATAGAGAGCTCATTCACGATGCAGAAAGATTTGGCATTCAAGAAGAAGAACACAGAGCAAAGAAGAGAACCAGATCACACACCGGTTATGTTGCTTTACTCTGTGACATTATGAACAAAGAGCCTTCCAGTTATGAAGAGGCAACAGAAAAGAAAGAATGGAAGGATGCTATGGTTGAGGAATACCAATCAATAATGAAGAATGATGTTTGGGATGTTGTCCCAAGACCTAAAGAGAAGTCTGTTGTGACTTCCAAGTGGATTTACAAAATCAAGCATGCTGCAGATGGCAGTGTAGAAAAATACAAAGCAAGATTCGTAGCTCGTGGTTTCTCTCAGAAAGAAGGAATAGATTATAAAGAAACCTTTGCACCTATAGCCAGGTACACTTCCATCAGAACAGTGCTTGCCCTGGCTGCAACAATGAAATGGAAAATACACCAGATGGATGTCAAGACTGCTTTCCTGAATGGTGTAGTAGAAGAGGAAGTATATGTGGAACAGCCACTTGGTTTTGAAATACATGACAGGGAATCATATGTATGCAGATTGAAGAAATCCTTATATGGATTAAAGCAAGCTCCCAGAACTTGGTATGGTAGGATGGACAATTTCCTATCTAGTTTGGGCTTTACCAAGAGTAAAGCGGATTCCAACCTTTACTACAAGGTTGAGGAAGGGAATCCTGTGATTCTACTACTGTATGTGGATGACCTATTTGTGACAGGAGATGACAGACTGATTGCAGATACTAAAAGGAAGCTTGCAGCTGAATTCAATATGAAATATTTGGGAATGATGCACTATTTCCTAGGTATGGAGGTGTGGCAGAATGTAGGTGGGATCTTCCTTGGTCAAGGGAAGTACACAGTAGATATCCTGAAGAGATTTGGAATGATGGATTGCAAGGCCATGGCCACACCTTTGGCATCGAATCTAAAGCTTCTATGTGATGCTTCATCTGAGCGGATTGATGTCTCTATGTATCGTCAGATGATTGGGTCCTTGATGTACCTGACGAACACGAGACCAGACATTTGCTTTGCTGTGAACACATTGAGCCAGTTCCTGACGGATCCGAGGAGTGTTCACCTGGTTGCTGTAAAGCATGTTCTGAGGTACCTGAAGGGTACAGTGGATTATGGGATCAAGTATGAAGCGAATCAAAAGTTTAACCTACAGGTTTATGTTGATTCAGATTGGGCTGGCAGTGCTGCAGATAGGAAGAGCACATCTGGGTGCTGTTTCAATATGGGATCAGGTGTGATCTCTTGGTTTAGCAGGAAGCAGTCCTGTGTAGCACTAAGGACAACTGAGGCAGAGTATGTTGCATCCTGTTCAGCTAGTTGTGAGGCAGTATGGCTACGGAAGCTACTGTCTGAGCTATTTGATCTCCCGTTGGAGGCTACTGGTATCTTCTGTGATAACCAGAGTTGTGTGAAGCTGTCCGAGAACCCAGTGTTTCATGACAGGTCGAAAGACATAGAGATCAAATATCACTATATCAGGGATATGGTGCAGAGAGGAGCTGTGAAGCTTCTATATGTTGCGACAGACGAGCAGATTGCAGATGTGTTGACGAAGCCACTAGCCAGGGTGAAGTTCGAGTACTTTAGAGAGAGGCTTGGCGTTCTTCAGATCGAGGACACTTCGAGGAAGAAGTGATGGACACATTTGCTGAAGCCATTCCAAGCATGTTGGAAGGAGGATCCTTCACATGGCTGTGGATGTAAGCGCTGGATGATGAGCATCAGGATGATGTTCTGGTTTCTACTTGGATATGATCAGTTGGATCATTTTTATGTATGTATGTACACATCATGTTGGATGTTGGATATGATCAGTTGGATCATTTTTATGTATGTATGTACGCATCATGTTGATGCTGGATATGATCAGTTGGATCATGTGTACGTATTTTGTATATGCATCATGTTGGATGCTTGGACCATGTATCTGTATATGTATCAGGTGGATACATTGTATGATCAGGTGGATCATGTATGGTGATATGTATCATGTATTTGTATTTGTATCAGGTGGATACATTGATGATCAGGAGGATCATGTATGATGATATGTATTAGGTAGATACTTGGTATGCAACAGGATGTTGTAGTGATGATCAGGATGATCATAGATGACGAGCTTCAGGATGTTGCTCCAGATGACATGCAGCAGGATGTTGCAGTGATGATCAGGATGATCATAGATGACGAGCTTCAGGATGTTGCTCCAGATGACATGCAGCAGGACGTTGCAGTGATGATGATCAGGATGATCATGGATGCATCAGGATGATGTATGGTGAGTATCAGGATGATACTCTATGGCCGTGGATCAGGTTGTGCAGATGATCATGTAATCCGGTTCCCTAGGAGATTTGCAGATGGTCTTTCGAGGTTTTTCCTATGGCATGTAATATCAGTGCCCTGGGACATCTGGCAAATGCTCTTTCGAGGTTTTGCTCTGGGAGGACATGTAATTCGGTGCCCTGGGAGATTTGCAGATGGTATTTCGAGGTTTTGCCTATGGCATGTAATAGCGCCCTGGGATATCTGGTAGATTCTCTTGCGAGGTTTTGTCCTATGGCATGTAATAGCGCCCTGGGAGATCCGATAGGTTGGGCTGTGTGCCTGTAATCAGTCCTAGGATGCTCTTGCGAGGTTTTGCCATGACCACATATAATAGCGCCCTGGGAGATCCTACAGGTTAGAGTTGTGTACCCTTAATATCCTGGGATGCTCTTTCGAGGTTTTGTGGTGGGGTCACATGTAATAGTGCCCTGGGAGATCCTATAGGTAGAGCTGTGTGCTCGTAACAACCTAGGATGCTCTTTCGAGGTTTAGTGACGCACGTAATAAGTCTTGAGGATTCCACAGTATGACCAGTGATGACGAAGACCTGTAGGTGGTGGGCCTACATCCAGTATGAAAAAGGACTGTCTCTGTAGAACTTCCTATGACGAGTAGAGACAGAGATTGGTTGAGATAGTAGCAGCAGTGACGATGCATCGATGACGATGATCCAGAGAAGAAGACTTGTCTAGCAGATCTGTGTCGAGAAATACCTTTCTAGTTAAGAGGGAGTGTTGATGTATATGTAACTTCGGAATGTATTTCATCTGTGTATTATATATATATTTATTGTACCCTTATAAGAGATGTGTTATTCCTCTATAAGGAAGTGTCGTCATGTGGATTGACAAGTGTCGCAAGTGTGTGTACTTGCCAATGGGTTATTAGACCACCATATGGGGTCGGCCCTAATTAATATATAATATAATGTGGATGTATCTAAGTGGACAAGTCGGCCCCAGTAGGTCACTGGGAAAAAAGGTGAGTATCAATAGAGATAGGAGATCTCTATTTTGATCACTCGGAAAAGTAACTCACTCTCTCTCTGAAAAGTGGTGCACTAGTGAGGAGGAGGAGGATCATCTGCTAGGAGACTATCTCAGTGTTATTTGGTTGTATTTTGGTTGAGCCATTGCTCTCTCTATCTCTGAGGAAGTTGTGGGGTTTTTCACCTTAGGGTTTTCCCCACGGAA
Source organism: Larix kaempferi (assembly GCA_027924585.1). Taxonomy (NCBI): domain Eukaryota; kingdom Viridiplantae; phylum Streptophyta; class Pinopsida; order Pinales; family Pinaceae; genus Larix; species Larix kaempferi. The sequence goes on from BSBM01000305.1 coordinate 9,481,242, forward strand.
ACTCTGTGTCTCTTGTCTCTATGCTTTTGATTCTTGTGATGCTTGTCATATTATGATTGTCATGCATTGATATACTGTAGATGTTATTCTCTTAGCAAAGATCCTAGAGTATAATGAATTAATGCCCAAAATGTAACAACCTTCAGGAATAAGAAAAGAACCTATTGCTACAATTAGTTTATGTTAAGTTGTTTCAACATACAGAATTGGATAGTAAAACAATACATGCATAGATCTAATCTACAACTGCTAAAATACAAGATGCATGATAACACAATTTGTGCATGGGTGGGCTTTGGTTTAGATATTTAGATGCATGCTAGGTTTCACTTTTAGCTGGGCAGATTTAATGCTACCTCTCTGTACTGGAGTACGATGCAGCTCCACGCATGGGGAAAAATGCAAAGGAGTCATTTTATCAGTTCAACAAATCTAAGTTAATTAGGATCTACCATTTTCTACTATTGATCATTAAATAACAATACTAAGCCATTTTCTGAGAGCATTCATGTGATTTGAAAAAGAAAACATAGCAGAATAGAACCCGAGGGTAATGGGAGGAACAAATCACTCAAGAAAACTGTTCCACCCAACTTGCTCCCAAACAGCCAAGATGTCTGCTTTAGGACCCCTGAGCCTATCCACTGATCCACCAGGAGGAAGAAGGTTCTACAGCTTAGGACTTCAACTTGTAGCAGCAAGAAAATTTATATATCCAGCCTTACAGGCTTAGTAATTCCATGGGATAAGCACCAACACCTCTGGTCTATCCTTCTCATAACATTTGATGACTTATACTTGCACTCTCCACGGTCTCCCCTATTCGAATCTCTCAGCCATCACCTGATGAGCATGAGGAATGTTTCTGCAGAAAACATTGTAAGAGCTTCCTGCTCAATTCGAATTGCCCTTTATAGGTTGCCTAGGTCTTTTGTAATTAACTGGTCATTAGTGAGTTGCCTGCTCACCTCTCTCCACCTGGAGAGGGAAATGCCACAAAATTAGGGGGAGTTGTCCCATAACAACAGCTAATGGTAGAGTGCAAATGTTGCCATCTGTCCCAATCCTTCCAGCAGCTTCCATTCCTCCTAGTGGGACAGTGGATACTCTTGTAACAGCTTTCTTGAGTGTTTGTCTCCCATTTTCATTTATTAAATAATAATAATGAGTCATCACATTCAATTTTGACCTACTTGGTCATAATTACAACTTGTAATTATAATTTAACACAAAGTATTTTTTTTTTTCAAAAAGAATAATAGTAGAAAATAATTATTCTCAAAAATTGGGTAGGTGACATACACCCCCCCTTAAGCCTCAACATCGTCCTCGATGTTGCTTTATTCAGTCATTGAGTGTTCCTGGAACAGAGTTGGGTATGCAGCCCGCATACTATTCTCCAACTCCCAGGTAGCCTCTGCTGGGCTATCATGCTTCCATTGCACTTTTACTTGGCCAACCGTGCAGTTTCGGAGTAGAGTTTCTTTCCTTGCGAGAATACAGTCTGGTTCCACTGGAAAATCGCCGCCTTGTTCCACCTGAACATTATTCCAATTTACAACATGAGTAGGATCATGCACATACTTCTTTAAAAATGAAATGTGAAAAAAATTATGGACTTTGAGGTTTGAAGGTAGGGCTAATTGATATGCCACAGGTCCAACCTTGGACAAGAATTCGAAAGGACCACAATACCTGGGTGTCGGTTTGGCACAACTTCCCAATTTTAAGGAGCTCTTTTTCGGCCTTACCTTAAGAAAAACATGTTCACCAAACTGGAACTCTCTATGAGTTCTTTTAAGGTCTGCTTGACTTTTATATCTATCTTGGGCAGCTTTAAGATTCCCTTGTACTTGCTTCACGATTGATTCTAATTCCTGCAACAATTAGGGCCCTAAGGTGACCCTACTAACTGGATCACTCCATGACACTGGTGTGTTACATTTTCTTCCGTAAAGGATCTCAAATGGGCTAAGTTTGGTTGAGGCATGGTAGTGATTATTATATGCAAACTCTGCTAAATGCAAGTAGTCTTCCCACATGCCAGGCTAATCCTTAACATACATTATGAGCATATCTTCCAATATTTGGTTCACCCTTTCAGTCTGTCCGTCTATTTGCGGATGGAATGCAGTGCTGAAATTTAAGGTGGTGTTTAACGCCATTGAACAAAGATCTCCAAAAATTACCTGTGAACTTCGAATCTTGGTCTGAAACAATTACCTTGGGTATGCCATGTAGTCGAAAAACCTGCTTCATAAAAATTTCTACAATATCAGGGGCTTTATGGGTAGTTTTGACAGGGATAAAATGGGATGCCTTGCTAAGTTTGTCTACTATCACCATGATGGAATCGTGCAGTTTTTTATTCTTTGGTAACCCAGTGATGAAATCTATACTTATGACTTCCCATTTCCAGTTGGGCATAGGCAAGGGATGTAGCAATCCAGCAGGATGTTGATGTTCCACCTTCACTTTTTGACAATCAAAACACTTAGCTATATACTCTGCTACTTCATCCTTCATCCTGGGCCAATAGTACTCCTTCCTTAGCATTGTGATGGTTTTCTGGTAACCTAGGTGGCAAGAATAATGGCTTTTGTGCATCTCACCCAATATCAGAATTTTTCTGCTGGTACGTTATATGTACAATCTGTTTTTGTACAGCAGTAAGCCATTTTCCTTCAAACTGAAATCTATTACAGAATTTTCAGAGTTGTTTTCTGCTGTCCTTTCCTGTAATTTTCTATATTCCTCATCCTCCTTGATTCCTTCGAAAATATGTTCCTCCAAATCTGTTGCGTATGTGCTGATGGCTGAAACAAAATGTATTCTTTCATTACGACATAACGCGTCGGCCACTTTATTCTCCTTCCCTTTAATGTGATAAATTTCAAAATCATACTCACTCAGAAAAGTTAGCCATCTGGCTTGCCTGGCATTCAAACTTGTTTGATCTAACAAATATTTCAGCCCCATATTATCCGTCATCAAGGTAAATTTTCTGCCGATAAGGTGGTGACGCCACATTTTTAAGGTGTGAATCACTGCTAGCAATTCTAGGTCGTAGGTGGAATAGTTCTTCTCATGAATTGTCAGTTTTCTTAATTCGTATGCTACAGCATGTCCCTCCTGCGTTAGGACTCCTCCCAGTCCATCATTGCACACGTCTATGCATACTACAAAATCTTTATTAGGATCTGCAATCCTCAAAATAGGCGCTGAAGTCAATAATTCTTTTAACTTTGCAAAACTATCCGCACACGTTTGGTCCCAAACAAACTTCTTTCCCTTTTTCTGTAGCAACGTTATGGGGTTTGCGATCCTGGAAAACCCTTCAATGAATTTTCTATAGTAACCAGTGATGCCCATAAACGATCGCACATATATCACATCTTTAGGAACCAGCCATTCATTAATGGCCTTTATCTTGGCGGGGTCAACCGCAATCCCTTCCTCAGAGATTATGTGTCCCAAGTACTGAATCTTGTCTTTGTAAAAATCACATTTGCTGAATTTTGCATACAACTGGTGTTCCCTCAGAACTTGCAGAATGATACGTAGATGTTCATCATGCTCTTCCTTGTTCTTGGAATATACCAAAATGTCATCGATAAACACAACTGCAAACTTATCTAAGTACTTGTACATAATTTTTTTCATTAAGCACATAAATATAGCAGGTGCATTAGTTAGTCCAAACAGCATGACAACGAATTCATAGTGTCCATAACGAGTTCTAAAGGATGTTTTGAAAATGTATTCATCCTTCACATGGACCTGGTGATATCCTAATCGTAAATCGATCTTCGAGAACACTATTGCTCCGCGTAGCTGGTCAAAGAGATCGTCAATGCAGGGCAGCGGGTACCTATTATTGATCGTCATTTTATTCAGTTGACGATAATCTATACAAAGCCTTAGGGTACCATCCTTCTTCTTGACAAAAATGACCGATGCTCCCCAAGGGGACACGCTGGGCTTTATATATTTCTTATCGATCAACTCCTTCAGCTGAGAGTTTAACTCATTTAGCTCTAGTATGTTCATCCGGTATGGGGCTTTAGAACTTTGTACAACGCCAGGTATTAATTCAATAGTAAAATCCAGGTCCCTTTTGGGAGGTAAGTTTGGGATCTCTCCAGGAAAAATATCTTGGAAATCTTGCAAGACGGGTATGTCTTCCATTTTTAGTGTGTCTTCCTTAGTACTTATCTCATCATGCACCGCATTCACAGCAAACATCTGACACCCTTTTCTAATTGCCCTTTTTACTTGCGTGGCTGAAATCTGCCGAACGGATGGTTTTCTGTGGATGCCTTTTACCTCTGTTGTTTTTCCTCCATCATCCAGGCAATTGAAGCTTTTTTCATAACAATTTAGAATGACCCTATGGGTTTCTAACCAATCCATACCGATTAGGATGTCATATGACCCTAATGGAAGAATATTTATCTTAACCTGCATTGTTAGTTGATTCATAGATAAAGCACAATTTTCCACAAAGTCAGAAACCTTCCTTTTTGTTCCTGTCACTAATCTAACTAACTAGAATTTATCGAATTTCTCTGTTTTCAAATTAAGTCTGTCTACCACAACTGGTGATATATAACTTATACTAGCACCGGGGTCAATTAAAATAGAAACAGGGTGGTTTTGCAGCATACCTTCGACCTCCACCATTGAGACTTGGTGCTTTGCTTGTCGGTTGTCTAATGCTGCACTAATTTTGGGTACTTCTCTTGCCACATCTCCTACAGTAGCTTCAGACTGTATGGAGTGAATATGATTGGCCGCCTGTTTCTTGAGGGGGCAGTCTGAGGCATAATGGGGCCCTTGGCACTCAAAGAATTTTATAGGTGGCTTCTATTCATTGGTCCTGGCAATATTGGGGACATTTCTGGGTGCTGTAAATTTCTGCTGCTGATTATTTCTGTTCTGCTAAAATTTTTGATTCCGAAAATTTTTCTTCTGAAAACTAGAATTGCCGCCATATCTAAAATTCTTCTTTTTATGTTCAAAGTTACTAGGTTATGAGTTTTTCTAGCTAGGTACCACTTCTCTTCTCTTATTCTGGTCAAAGCAAAAAGTGGCTTTCTTCATGGCTTCCTCTAGGGTCCTAGGGTTATCGTACTCTATCCTGTCCTTGATGTGGAAAGGTAGACAACTTAGGTACCTCTGGACCTTCGATTTTTCTTCCACCATATACGACACATATCTTAGTAGACTTAAAAACTTGTTGTTCAGTTATTTCATATTCATCATCCCCAGTTTCAGATCATAAAATTCTTTGGATTTTTCTTCATAATACTGCTCAGATAAGAACTTCTTCTTGAAGTGTCTTTTAAAAGTACTCCAACTCACATCTCGGTCTTTTATACCTTTTACCCTTTTAAGATCTTGCAACCAAATATCTGCCTTCCCGGTTAGGTTATAAATTTCCATCTTTTCCTTCAAGGATTTCGAGTAGTCGTAGATCTGAAAATATGTTTTCATGCCGGACAACCATGCTTCTGCTATCTCTCCTTTTTCCATCTCGCCATTGAAAGTTGGGGGTTTAATTTTCTTGAATTCACCAGATATTTGTTCGTACTGTCTATTCCTTTTTATTTCCGACTTACAGTCTCCTTCACTACTGTCACTAGAGTAGTTATGCTTCTTTTTACGTGGTTGTTTGGCAGCTCTTGATGATGTTGAGTTGCTATTTTCTTCAGTTGTTTCTGTTTGTTTTTTCTTGCCTTCCTGGGAGAGCTCTTTAGTTTCGTAAGTATGTTCCAAGTTCTGTTCATATTTTGGATACTGGTTAAACAATGCTTGCTTCAATTCTTCCTGGGTCTGCAGGATCCTTTCATTGTCCTGTTTTAATGACTGGATCTCTGCTTTTAATTCATGAAAAGAAACGCAAAAATTCTGATGAATCATTACCTCGATTGCCCTGGAATTGTTGTTCCATACATGGGTTGTTTGGCTTAAATCTGCCCCTTATGTGTTCAGCTGATCCTTCAATATCTGTAATCAAAGAAATTTTTCTGTATAGGACAAAATAATTTAAACTTGAGTTAGTGAAAATTTTCACAGTCATAAATTTTCTGTTTGCGTGTTTCTTGGACCGTCTTTAGGCCTAGAGTTCGAACATGAGCTCTAATACCACATGTAACATCCCGATATTTTCATAAAATTTAAAATTTTTTAAATCGCCATAAAAGGAGCTAATATTGTAAAATGCGGAAATAATAATAATCAATATTCATCAATTAATAAGAAAGTTGCTTGGTAGTAACAATTTAATGCTTGTGTCTTTTGTCTTTTAATGACGTAACACATAGTTCATTAAAATTGGAAACATTTTCTTCCAACCACATAAAAAAATTGAGTTTTTTAGTTATTTTTTAATTCTATATCCACTATTTAATTCCAAATTTAATGAAATATGTGTTACGTCATGAAAATCAATTAATGATTATGTACTTTATTCGTATGCGGGAATGACTGAAAATTTATGATGCATTGGAAAACATAATTCTTTTGACAAGTGCTGATAGTTGAACTTTTCTGGATGATGATGAAAGGGGTCCCATGAGGTGCCCCGAGGCTTACTTAGCTATTCCGCTAAAGCACTGCACTCGTCCTCCATGCGCAGGTTTGCAGGTAAGAGATAGCGATAAAATTCAGAGTGTTTAATAATCGCGATATAAATCGAAACTGCTTATGAATTTCGATGCTACAGGTATGGTCTCCTTCCAATTCTGTAAGATGAACCTGTCTCTCTCAAGACTACAGATAACGTCTATTTCAGGGTGTGTTTGTTGTGAATGTTTCCAATAAGTGTTGATGGGTTTATGTAAGGTCATTCCATGAATGCCTTGCAGCTGTTAAGTAGTTCTTTTTATAATAATGACGGTGACAGGTTGATGGCAAGGATGCATGGTCTTAAGTCATACTATGGAGAGATTGACAAAATGGTTCTAAACTCTATTGCCTGGGAAATTAAAATGGTGACGCTTGAAGTATTAATACCCAACCATGCAATGAATGCGATGGTTCCTTGGGTGGCACCATACCCTAACGATGTGTTTATATAACTTATGGTGTGGACAAGCTTTATGAGCTCTACAATAATCCCCATATTGAACTTTATAATAGACTTTATATAATGGGCGGAGTCAAACCATGCCCTATGGTTGCTCATGACCTCAGTGGATATTCATAAGCTATGAATGTGGTTCGAAAATGATTATATGGGATCGTATGAGACCTTTGGTTATATGCTATCGATGATCGTTATACATGGATAATATTTACATGTTGAAACTTTTAACGTTGGTTTGAATGGGTTGGCAGGTGGAATGATGGCCCTGCAAAAGCCTGCATACGAATCAAGGGTGTATTAAATGATTAAGTTTGTAATTATTGTGCCTAGCCACCGTGTTAGGGATCGTGTTACGTGCACATCTATGTGGATGTTTCGGCGTGTGATAAGGTTTGGCAATTGCTGAGTTGTAACGGCCTCCTGCCCTGCTATCAACCGATATGGCAACTCCATGGCTTAAGAGGTAGATGAGCCATTTATTCCTACTCCTTCCACCTTCCAACATGGCTTGATGAGGATGGATCTCTGTCGTTGATTGTTGTGTATTGGGATGAACTGAACCCTTGCGTCACTTATGGATTCTTTGTAACGTTTCTTGGTCATTTGTTCGACGGTAGGGTTTGGGAGGTGAGGCCAACCGGCTGAGAGGCACTTAGGGTTTGTGGGTTTTTCTATCCTCCCTCGGGCTCGATCCTGAGACCGGTAGCAACCCTGGGTCTGCAAGTAAAGGTTATCCGTGGAAGCCAAGTCTGGAACGATGGTGTGGTAATCTATAGGTGGAATGAGTGTATCTATGTCGGCGTTGCCGTAGCTTGCAAGTATGAGTTTTCAATTGAGTTGGAAGTTTTTGGGAGGTATCCCTCATCGTGGTCTTCGACCCGGGTGCATCTCCTTCACAGTGGATGGATGCTGGTTACATCGAAAACTCTGTCACAACTCAGGTAAGGTAACGTTGCAAAGGTTTTCCAACTATTCATTGTTGCATGTGTTCTACCTCATGATCCGATGCTTAACTTGTTGCATGGCTGTTGGCAGGTAACCCTCGGCGAATCCAAAGGGTGTCGGAATAGTTGAAGGGGAAGAGAACTTAATCGAACCCACTGGTAAGCTTCGGTGGTATCCCTCCTTAGTGGTTCTCCTGGAATCGGACTTAGTGAGCAAGTGCTGGTAGCATGCCTTCACGGTAGTGGCTTTTGTCTCGCCTACAGCATTTGGGCAATCTTCAGTTTTGAGTTTTGTTGTTAAAGTATGTGATGTAAATGTTTAAAATATGTGGCCGACCATTCCTGGGCACGGCAAGTTTAGCAAGGTTGAACCCTTGTGTTTGCAAATTGTCTTGCATCTTTCCGTTTATGTCTTATCGTTTTTGTGTACTTCTGGGTTGATGCATGTGGAGATACGTAGACTGTAACTTTGTCTCAGTATTTGATGTGTTCATAAATGGCGTGGGGTTTCGAAAGGAACCCTCAGCAAAAGATAGTGGCGACCGTAGGGTGTAACCACTGTTATTTTTAATGGAAAATGATAACATTTCAGGGTTTAGTGGCTATGTTGGTGAATTGGTCTTCTCGTTTCTGTATCTGTATCTAAAAGCCGGTTAAGATATTTTGGGTTTTATGTCTGCGTAAACTGTTTTTCAATCTTATCATTCTTGAACTCAGATCCAAGGATCGAAAGGCATGTTTTCAGTTGTTTAATTAAAATGTGGCTATACGTCGAGAAAATAGAAAGGAAGTGGTTTTGTTTTGAAGGCATAAGTGATAACGTTAAACCCTAGCTATCGATGTGAATGAAATCTACCTGTCTATATTGATGTTTTAAAGGAATAAAATAACAACTCTTGATTCTGCAATTAAATTGTCTATGGTAATGAAACCATCGATTTGGCAACAGTTTAAATGTTTATAAATGATAATGTATTGAAACCTGTTGACCCCATCTAGGGTGTAGAGATACTATAATTTAATTTGTCAATTTAATACAACTATGTTTGTCCTAGATGTTAATAACTTGGTATTCTGTGGTGTAAGTTTTATCATATGCAAATGATAGTTCGGGAAAAACAAAGAAAATAACAGTGCAATCATCAGATAATTAGATTGCTTATGAATATGCAGTTCTTCTATTCTAACTATATATTCCTGTATTCGTCCATTTTGGTCCTCTGATGCAAGGATAAAATAACACAGTAGCTTTCTTTCTATCTGTACAATATAATACAGTGAAGACAATATTCATATAAGATCAATCAGATTCTAAAAGAAATAAGAAGATGGAAAAATGGGAATATGGTTAAACATAATGCATGTTATTGTTTTCTTTGAAATAATTAATAAAAATCAGTAGCTCTAGTTGTTATCATAATGATCACCTTCAGGAATAAGAAAAGAACCTACCGCTACAATTAGTTTCTGTTAAGTTGTTTCAACATACAGAATTGGATAGTAAAACAATACATGCATAGATCTAATCTACAGCTGTTAAAATACAAGATGCATGATAACACAGTCTGTGCATGGGTGGTCTTTGGTTTAGATATTTAGATGCATGCTAGGTTTCACTTTTAGCTGGGCAGATTTAATGCTACCTCTCTGTACTGGAGTACGATGCAGCTCCACGCATGGGGAAAAATGTAGAGGAGTCATTTTATCAGTTCAACAAATCTAAGTTAATTAGGATCTACCATTTTCTACTATTGATCATTAAATAACAATAATAAGCCATTTTCTGAGAGCATTCATGTGATTTTAAAAAGAAAACACAGCATAATAGAACCTGAGGGTAATGGGAGGAATAAATCACTCAAGAAACCTGTTCCACCCAACCTGCTCCCAAACAACCAAGATGTCTGCTTTAGGACCCCCGAGCCTATCCATTGATCCACTAGGAGGAAGAAGGTTCTGTAGCTTAGGACTTCAACTTGCAGCAGCAAGAAAATTTATATATCCAGCCTTACAGGCTTAGTAATTCCATGGGATCAGCACCAACACCTCTGGTCTATCCTTCTCATAACATTACAGACTTATACTTGCACTCTCTACAACCTCCCCTATTCGAATCTCTTAGCCATCACCTGATGAGCATGAGGAATGTTTCTGCAGAAAACATTGTAAGAGTTGCCTGCTCAATTCGAATTGCCCTTTATAGGCTACCTAGGTCTTTTGTAATTAACTGGTCATTAGTGAGCTTCCTGCTCACCTCTCTCCACCTGGAGAGGGAAATTCCACAAAATTTGGGGGAGTTGTCCCATACCAACAGCTAGTGGTAGAGTGCAAATGCTGCCATCTGTCCCAATCCTTCCAGCAACTTCCATTCCTCCTAGTGGGCCAGTGGATACTCTTGTAACAGCTTTCTTGAGTGTTTGGCTCCCATTTTCATTTATTAAATAATAATAATGAGTCATCACATTCAATTTTGACCTACTTGGTCATAATTACAACTTGTAATTATAATTTAACACAAGGTATTTTTTTTTGCAAAAAGAATAATAGTAGAAAATAATTATTATAAAAAATTGGGTAGGTGACATGTACTGCTCCAAATTGGGAAATAATGTGGCTTTTGGTCATGCTGCAAAGAAGAAATTGTTATCCCCTCCTCAAGTTTATTTCTCTCCACTGTCCCATCCTTTGGATCCCCCCTCTGTTCAATATATCTTTCCTACAAATAATTAGCCCTCAGTGGTCTTTCCCCACCTCCGTTTGGCCTCCTTCCGGCTCTACTCCAATTTTGGATCATACTAAGAGAATAGAGCGCAAGATCACTACTGCCCCTTGCCACTCTCATTTGCGTCGTGTTATCCAAGGCCAAGATCATTCTTAGGCTTGTTTCCCTGGGATGGTCCATCCCTCTTCTAGGCACCATATTTAGGACATGGAAACTTACATTAAGGGGAACTTCCAGAATCCCACTCTAGATAAACTTGTTGAGGAATTGGGTCACTTGGTTGACGACTCAAGCTCAACCTAACCCAAGGAAACGAAGTATACCGAAACTTTGGGCCTCCCCTGGTATACCAAGACGTTACTCGGTCTATCCATCATAGATTGCGTGGAAGGAAGGTTTTAGGAAAATTCGCATGGGATGGGCTTGGATGTATGAATGGAACACATGGAAGGTTGACTCTGTCACCTGACCCAAGCGCAAGTGGAATATGATGCAAGAATCAATGCTAAACTCAACACTAAACTCAACCCTCTAGCTTAGGAATTAACAAGCAAGGATTTTAGATAGGCCTCGACGAACCTCAATGCCACTGAACTTGTCTTTTTCACAATCTTCACCTTCATCAGAGAGGAGATACTTCGGGAATCAAGAAGGAAACTTCGGGTGATGAGCAGTTCAACTCTCCTCCCATATTCATATTAGATGATGGATAACCCAACATCAAGCCTCATGGTCCTCAAGTTTCATTTTTGTTTACTTATGTTCTGTATATTTTTTGCATATAGTCTGGTTTGGTTCTATGTGGCCATAACCCCTGACCTATGGGGGACTCTCTTCAGTTATAGGATCTAGACTTTTTCACTCTATTTTGACTGTTTCTAGCCGCTCAATTTTTTTAGTTAGATTTTGATTAAAAAATGAATCAAAGTTAACATCAATAAACACTACATCAATAAATACTTGACACTTGCTTTTTATGTATATACTTTTGTTTTATTTTAGTAGATTTTAAACTTATAAAAAACAAATATTACCACATGATAAAAAATTTTGTAATTATTATTTATATATGTTTCAACACCACTTCAAAATATATTACCACATAGTAAAAAAAATTGTTATTATTATATATGTTTCAACATAACTCCCACTCCCATTAAGACTAAAACTTACTAAAATAATGAATTCACTTGTAGTAAACCCAAATATAAATCCCATTAAAACATAATAAACTTAAACAAGAAAGTTATAATAATACCATAGAAGCAAAAGTACTCTCATTGTCACTTGTGGTAAGAATAGTAGTGAATGCAAGGGTTTTTTTAACCAAGTTAAAGTTACAATGTGAGTAAGGACTAAATGTGATTGCACATGTAGTTGTTTTTTTTTTCAATTAGAATTAGATTTTGATGACTGTTTTTTTTTAAACAAGGGATATTAAATGTTTTCAGTATTTTTTTTGGTAATCACAAAGAATAGTAGGAGGAAGCATGATTACTATGTAATATAGAAAGATATATAAATGTTAGGAGCTAACCATCATTATTGTTTTGGACTATCCAGCTATGGCTACGTAACAATAAACCATATTGACAAGATTTTTTTGAAAAAAGTCTTTAGTATATTTTAATTCACACTTATAAATAACAAGTATATAATATTTTTCCAAATGATTTATTTTTATCAAACTTTTAATATCAAGTTGTAGTTTTTTCACCAGCTTCATATTTCGCTTACATGGGGGAGATCGATTATGTCATGGGTATATTTGAAACTCTATTAAATGGTATCACATAAATGTTGCATAGGTTGTGGTTTTTCATTTAAAGTATTATACATGCAAATAAATCATCTTATATACCATGCCCTTTGTTTAGGTGCTTATCATTTGGCATTCTTAAAAAAAAGCAAAGAATTAACTCTATACCGTTATGTAAATAATCCAAACTCTGCATATTAGTATTTTTTAATATGATTTTATATTTCAGTTGTAAGAAAGAATTTTCCATAAAGACTTAACAGACTTAAAAAGGCATATGATTTGTACTCTACCACTTACAACAGAATAATGTGTGGAAATTCTTATATGACAATTATAACTATCATGTTCACATGAAAGTGTGGAAAGCCTAACACCATTGTCCAACTATCCTAGCATGGTTCTTATAAAAATTCGATGAGCCAAATGTAAAAAGGTTCCATACCCAAATCTCCAAACGTGGGCTTTCTATTCTTCTCTCCATTTATTTCTAGGGTGTATATGTCGATTAAAATTGATGTTTGTGCCCTTGAGTGTGAGAAAATAATTTCATGCCAAGTGTCACTAAATTCAAAACTATAGCTATCTTATTAGATAGAAAGCACAAAAAACAATTAAGAGATAGATGACGTGATTTTTCAAGATTTTTTTTTTTTTTAACAATTTTTAATATCTTTTGGTACCATCGTGAACATAAATGGAATTGTCTTGCTTAGTAAGTTATATTTGTGACGAGCCCGTCGGAGTGTAGATTAATCGATAAGCCCGTGTAAGCTTTGAAACAAAGGTCGTTGGTTCAAATCCCTGATAACCTGTGCTTCATTGTGGCGGGAACAATGGTTGCACCTAGGAGTATAGTGGTAGCGGACGAGATTGGACCCCTGGACCCCATGTCATGCGAGTACCAACCCCATCCTAGTTGTCGATTCCCCTAGTTACAAAAAAGAAGAATTTATATTTGTGACGAGTAATAATTGTGTAATATGTTAGTACAATTTGAGTGGGTTTAGCGGTTCAGAACATGAAGGCCTTGGAAATCATTGTCCCAACACGGTATCTTATGATACCATTATGTCTCTACCTACAACTGATGTTGTGGTCTTGGTAACTATATTTAGTTTCAAGGTCGAATCTTGTTTTTGGTAAGGTAAAGATATCACATACATGTTCAATCATGATGGATCCTTTCAAATGTTAGTAATGTAATTTTTTCATTGTTTCAAAGGTGATTGATCTAGATTATTTAGAGAATGAAATGAAAGCAACAATATAAAATAGAAATACAGACAATAATATTTTGTAGAGAGAAATATAGTACAATAAAATCCAAATTCTATTAATGAATGGAATGGAAAGCAATACAAAAATTCTTAGATGGTGGTAGCTTATCTCTAACCAAAGATGTGTCGATTGCACTCATTTGAAAGAGTTGATTACAAAGAGACCAAAAAGGGCCTTTTATTATAAGTATATAGCCAAAGACAAAAAAACCCTAAACATAAAAAACCTAACTCTAGCAGATGAAGTGCCAAAAAGGATTTGTGGGCCCCAAGGTGGTTAGTTGACAAGTCAACTTCTCGAGGACACAACTTCCACATGCAAACTCCATTTGGGGTGTAAGATAGCCCATTGGAAAGATATCGAAGAGAAGCAAATATTTCAATAAATTCATGGTGTTTTTGGAGATTATAGGACTATTTAGGGCCTCAAAACAACCCTAGAATTTTGGGACCCAAAAAAGGCATAGAAAATTGCCAAGGAGATGGAGAACCATTGTGAGTCAGTGGAAGAGGTGGGTGGCCACCAATATCCACCTGGATCAGTTCTTTGCCCTCAGGAAAATGATATCCATTGGGTTAAGTTCCCTCATTAGGTGGGGAAACTTCTACTGAATTTGACTCTTGGTGGGCCACTTTCCTTAGTGAAGAAGTTGGCTTGCTTTGATGACCCAATATAGTTGGATGTTATGCTGGTGAGTGCCTTTCATTTGTGTATCCATGATCTAGTCGACTATGGCATGCTCAATGCAATCAAGTTTGAGTTTGGTAGGGGCCAAGTGCTCATCCACCTCTGAGGTGTCCAGTATAGGTGGAAAATATGGTCAAAGAAGCTCCACATTAAAGACTGGGTGCAAGCCAAGGAATGGGGGAATACTTTATTCAAAATAATTCTCAAATATAGTCGTGGCGATGGTGTAAGGACCATATCAAAGTGGATGAATCTTGCAATGGGGTCCTAGAAGACACTCTTTCTGTAAATGTAACCAAACCCTATCACCAACTTGAAACGTTTGTGGAACCCAATGTTGGTCATGTTGTTGCTTATACTTGGCATTGGCTCTCTGCAATATATCATGAACTTGTTGTAGGATGTATTGGATATTCTCAACAAATTTGGATTCTCAATCAACGTCAGTTTGAGCATGGGAGGATACTTTATATGTATATGCGATGGGTAGTGCTACATCAATTAGGGCTATTGGTTGGAACCCAAAGCATAACTCAAATGGGCTATGGATAATAGATCTATGAAGGGATTCGTTGTAGTGGTAAACATAGGGAAGGCTATCATCCTAGGTGCAGGGACATTTAGAGTTGTACATTTTCAGGATATGCACAATCAATATGTTGACCACCTTTGTTTGTCCATCTATTTTGGGGTGGAAGGAAATCGGTTTGGTTAGCTTCATGCCCATCATCAACCATAGGTTGAACCAAAAAGTACTTAGGAACCTATTGTCTCAATCTAAAATAATGGTTCATGGGAGGCCAAAATGAACCCAAAAACACTTGAATAAGAGCTTAACAGTGGCCGATGTTGTGATTATCATCTTGCAGGGGCTTAAAATTTTCATCTTAGAGAACTAGTCAACAATCACAAATACACATATGTTGCCATGCTTGGTTGAAGGAAATTTGTACATGTAGTCCATGAAGATAGATTCGCAAGGCTTGTATAGGGTAGGAAATGGAGTGTACAACCCTTTCTTCTTGATAGCGGGCTTGGCAATGGCATAGGCGGTGCAGGATCAAATGTACCTACCAATGTCTTGTTAGAGCTTCGGCCAGTAGAAGTACTTCTACAACACTGCCACTATCTTCTCCATATTGAAGTGCCCTGCCACTCGAATATAATGTGCCTTAAAAATTGGTTTCTCATGCTCACTTGAAGGAACATAGAGGTGGCTCAAATGGTATAAAAGTTCATCCTAGAAATGAATTTTGAGACTGATCTTCCTTCTTTTCATGTATAATAGGCAAAAGCAAAGTAAGGGTCATTGTCATACAATTTGGGCCACCATAATGTCTCGTCTCCACAAGAGTTGAGGTTGGTTGAGGCAATCTATAACTTGATGGGTGCTTCCCTTTGTATACTTTATGTTCAAGTGTAATTGTTGTTGGTATGTGGTCCACTTATGATGGAAGTCATTTTGTAACTTTCTTTACATTTCCATAAATTATCAGATAAGAAATTATCATTCATATATATATATATTTAGAGAATAGATTACAATCTATGTTTGTACTAAGAGAATAGATGTATGTAAGTTCCATGAAAGCCACACAAGCTCATAAACTTTATAATTATGCTCCAAACGTATCGAATTTATAATCATTTATGTCAAGGAATAATTATTTGTACTTCTTGGTCACCTTACGTACAAACATACACTAGAATATATTGGTTAGGAGATAGTTGTCACAAGCATATATTCTTTACTCTTTATTTGAAGCTTTGAAAAGCAACATTTAGCTTTTATATTATCAAGAGAACTTACATTTGTCCTCTACCCCATCAATAGTAAGAAAACAAATGATCTTTGAAAGAATGAACTGTTTACATTACCAACATTGAAAAGGATCCATCATGATTGAACACGTATATAATATACTTACATTACCAAAAAAGGATTCGGCTATGAAACTTGATTTAGTTGCCAAGACCAAACTCTCTTATAGATAGAAAAAAAATTTGATTTAGTTGCTAAGTCCAAACTCTTTTTTTTTTTTAAATCATGGGAACAATAACTTTTCAAGGGTATATCCAACAGCTCGCAAGTTAGATATACCAGAAATTTGTAACTCAGCTCTTGAGACCCTTTATTTCAGGGGAGAGTCTATATCCCAAGGGTCGCCTACCATTCAAGCCTTGTCACAATGGGCCAATGAACAACCTTACCCCCTGCCAATTTTAAACGTGTGACCTCCTCGGAAATAACACATATTCTTAACCATTAGACCCACTCAAGTACTCACCAAAACCAAACTTTCTTATAAATAGAAAAATATTTTTAACATAGAATATATCCTCTGTTTATAGGATACTACTTAAACCATGGTTGGCTTGTCTTTCGAAACTTAGTAACTTAGTCACTTTCACATGATCTGGATGCCCCTTTCAGAAATATTGTTTTTTTTTAACAGGAAATCTTAAATATTTGCCAATTTTAGAAATGTGAAGCTGTCGCTTCAATGATATAAGTAATTTGACAAAACGAGATGCACGAAAAAACGGAAAATGAATACGACGAGATAGGTAGGATGTCTCGTTAGTCGTGACGATGTGATTATACGTGGAATTCAGTCCCAAACCAGCATATGATTTTTTTATTATAATAATTAACAGTAAAATTTCTTATAAAAATAAATAAATTTAACAGTAAAATAGTCACTTTCATGTGATGTGGATTGATATATGAGGCTCTTAAAAAAGATGAAGTCCCTTTCAGACGTTATACCGGCCGACAGATAGAGTATATTGCAATTTTAATCAGTTTTTAATCAAAATAAACTATTATTATACCCCGGTCAAAGGATATATATATATTTCATCAACTCTTATTAATTTGGGCCTAAAGCCTATAAATTTTTGCTCTCATTATAATTTATCTATAGTTTAAACTGTATTATATTAAAAATACATTTTTAAAATTGGTATTTTTAAAAAGTCTTATTGGTCACAGGACGTGATTCTCCTCGTTGTCCCTTCCTACAAGGATGGCGAGCTGACGTCACCTCCTGCAAAAAAAAATGACATGCACGATTCATAAATCACCTGCCTTCAGAAATCATGCCAAATTATTGGTTTGGTAAGGTGCATGGCTCAAAGTCTACATATCATAGGGATTAATGGCTGCGTTGGCAACCAACCAGCCAGCCATCGTACGACACTATACACCTGAGTTCCACAGCTGCAACATTGACACGCCATATACGGACACCATTCGGTCACATTTGGTGCAGTGGTTTTGGTAGATTGTGTGCCAAATGCAGTGGTTTTGGTAGATTGTGTGCCAAATGCGTTCGTTGCCAGGAGTAGGTACCAGTTCCATCCGAGACATTTCTCCTTGCATTTTTACCCTAGCTCTCCAAGTGGTTTTCTTACAGCTTTCATTGTCATCACGATGAGTTAACAAGGTAAATCTAGCGTTGGTTTTCTTACAGCTTTCATTGTCATCACGATGAATTAACAGAGGTAACTCTGCACGCTATCCCATTCCTTGTTGACGTGGTTGTGGAATGAGCTCTAATCCTCAGTTATTTTAGGTAATAATTCTGGGCAATTCCTATTGAAGTTCTATCGTTTTCTTTATTTATCAATATTTATAAATACATAATTTATAATAAAAAATATATATATTTTTAAAATTTTATTATTATCAATTATTTATAAAAAAATATTTTTGGTTTTATATTTATGGTTTTATATATTCTCTTAAATTATCAGTTTAAACCAAAAAAAAAACTCATAATCTAAAGCAAATCATCCCTTATTTTCAATACGACTTTGAGATAGGATATAGGAGGATATCTCTAGGGGCATCATTTATAACATGTAGCCAAGGCAGTCCACTCTCGTAATCCGCAGCGGACAATTTAAGTCTGATGCAGGGGCTCTAACATATTGAACCCTCCGTGCCTATCGCGTGCACCCAACATTTCTCCGGCAAATACTTCCCGGTCTATTGTTTCGGTGGTCATGCCCATCTTCTTGCAAAACTCATGATGTCCATATTCTTGCAGAACCCATGGATCCATGCCGCCACTGTATCGAACAACGCGCTTGCATACCATCGACCTATCCATGTCATCGATTACAGACATGTAATTTTTAAAATTTGAATTAAAAAAAGGCGCCCAATTTATTTTGAATTTTGAATTCAGAAATTTTTTTCCCGCATATCTCATTTATTCTGTCTGTGGTGTGGAGCCTGGCATTGAACAATCAACAACTAGTAGGGAACACACTATAATGCTTAGTGTATGCGTGAAATAACATACAGGGTTGGAGCAGGTTAGAAGCGTTGCTAAGTATGGAGCATTGGTATCTTGGGAGGATTTGTGGACAGTGATATGCGTGAAGCTGAAGACCATACAGGGGTTGGAGCAGGTGACAAAGCTTGGACGTGTTCGAGTTAGAAGCACTGCCAAGCAGGGTTGGAATTTCATTTCAACTTTGCCCTTATAACTAATATTTTTTTACGTTTTGAACTTTTATCTTGCGCATCACACAACGTTTTAGTGAAAAAATAACCTTTCAACAATGAAGTTTTATTAAAAAAATAACCATTCAACAATGAAGTTTTATTAAAAAAAATACCCTTTAATAATAATGTTTTTATTAAAGAATTTAATTTTCAATTAAAAGATATGCTTTAATTTCCAATTAAAAGATAACAATAGACTCATTTACCGTGCTTTGAAAATAAAGGGTGGAAAAAAACAACCTACTGAGAGTGAGATAAACAACTCAACAGAAACATCAACAATGTCAATGTGTTGTGCATAGAATGACAATAACGGATTGTCTTATACATCAACTATGTCAATGTGTTCTTTACAAAAACATTATAACATGAAATAGCAAAAGCAAATCATCTTATACATTAACTATGTCAATGTGTTTTCTACGAAAACATTGTAACTAGGAAAAGCATGCTATCAAATAAAGAAAGTATTGCAGGACATCATTGACATAAATACATGGTAACTACTCTATTTGATTTGTTGCATTTTAAAGCATGGGCACATTTAGTATACAACATTTGCACCTTCAAAATGATTGCAAGGGATGGAAGGTTTGAGATTATTATCCTAATCACAAATTGTTTTTAAATATTTATATATCTTTTTTGCAAACATAACATTATTTGTAAATAATCTTTCTTTTATTTTTGTTGTAGAACTCCATTATTTTTGCATTAAATAAA
This sequence comes from Larix kaempferi, assembly GCA_027924585.1. Classification (NCBI taxonomy): domain Eukaryota; kingdom Viridiplantae; phylum Streptophyta; class Pinopsida; order Pinales; family Pinaceae; genus Larix; species Larix kaempferi. The sequence goes on from BSBM01000305.1 coordinate 9,500,967, forward strand.
TACAGACTTTCCAATAACAAATTATTTACAAGATTACATGTAGATACTTTACTTAAAATATTTGATCCTTCCTATCTAGCTTGAACCGCATTTACTAAACTTATGGACAGATCTACTTCATCTTAAGTCTTAACTCTCACAGACTGTACTCTCCTCCAAGTTGGATTTTTTCCCATTACCTTTCATGATGTTTCAACCATTTGCATGTTTAAGATGAAAACAAAGAGATCATATATTCAGAATTGTGAACTTTAGGATGGGCCTAGGGAGCACAAACTCAAATTCTATCTCTCAAATTGCAACAACTATTCACAAAACAATCGGTTCAAAGAGCATCAATATCCAAAATGTTCAAGACATCATCAATAAACGTACTTGTTATCTAAATGTGAGAGAAAAACCCATATTAAATAAATAGTGGAAGAAAAGAAATCAATTACCCCACAGTGGCTTGAGTACATTGCTGGGGCGTGGCGTCTGGAGGAAGGTCTCTGCTATAAACAACAAATGTAAAAACAACTCCTAAATGGCTGGAATCCAGAAGCCTGAAAGGAGTCGTCAATGCCCCTTTACCAGACTCACGCGCTCGCAAAATATTATCTCGATCATGCTACCCACATGAGAAAACTGATTCTTGTTATAACAAGAACGACTGCATCAAGAACTTCAAAATTTTAAATAGCTTGTTGAGCGTTCCCACCAAACAAGTACAAGGCAATGCAGCTAGATGCAATGTTTTAACCCAGTAAAAAAAATAATACAAGTGCATTGATTTTCCTCCTAAACAAGCAAGCAAGCAGCTAATGTTGAGCATGTCTTAAACCATGTACTAAAATGAGTGAAGAATTTGAATGTAGTTTACAAAGCTTTGAGTTTTCCCACAACACAAACAAGTTACTGATCAATTCACTACTGAAGAAAATGCTTTCAGGCATTAACAGTAATAGAAATAACGAGCGTGACGAGGCAAGTCTAGCACATCGTCTGCACCATAGAAATGGGGTAGAGGAGAATTTTGTTGCCTTTGAAGGCATACCCACTTAACAAATTCAGTATTGGCAAGGAAGGCACTAATAGTCAGTGTTGTCAACAAAGGCAATAACAGCCAAGAGATGGGATGCATTGGTACAAAGACGAAGCTCACCAATTTGAAACAAATTTTGACAATCTAAAATAACAAATAAAAGGAAGAGGAAGACAGTTTCAAAGAACAGCCGCTGTGGCATGTTGAAAACCTAACCAAATTACCATTGGCATTCTCGAGTGACAAGTCCTCGACTGGCAGTGGCATAATGCATTCAATGGATTAATTAACGCATTTAAAATTTTAATGGATTTACCTAACCTGGAAACGCCACCTCTCGTTCATGCTGATTCCTGAATCGTTGACGTGGATACATGGTTAATAGGTTACCGGTTCACAACTTCACGGTTTCACCATTTTGACGGGTTACCAGCTGGAACTTGGGGACAGCCTAAAATCGAAATTCGAATGACCGAGCGCGAGCGGTGAGACGGAGTCTCCAACAGAACGGGTTTAAAAAAAAACTGCCGTATTTGACGGGCAAAATGTCCAAAAACGGGCAAATGCCCGTCAAATTCCAACCCTGCTGCCAAGTATGGAAACATGTGTGTTTATGGATGATTAAGCAAGGGAGATTGAGATGCTACTTTCTTGTTCAGAGAATCTGGGTTGAGTAACACTCCTTAAATATTTTCTATTGGTTATTTAAATTTTTGAAATGAATGCTACTTTATTTTGATTAAGTAAAACTTTTATATAATGAAAATGTCATTTTTTGAATTCCTAATTATTTATATTTTTAGAATTTAAATATTTGAATTAGTTTATTAAATTAAGTTTTATTAAATTCATTTATTAAAATTAGCATAAAAAGTTAGATAAAAACATAAAAAATAATGAAAAAAAAATCTATACAATGTCAATAAAATGGTTAGTCAATTATGAACAAGTAATATTTTTACTTCTCAAATACATATAACATAAATATTATATACATATTTTTAAATTAGAGTTTTCTTCTACATATAGAATTTATATAAGACAAATCTCCCTAGGTGCAAACCTATTTTTGAATAGCTTCTTGATTGCAATACCTGTGCCACCTAATCCTAAGCTCTAAAGTCATTCTTTTTTGTTTATGGGCGACATGATATTTATTACTTTTTACTTTGTATTATTCTTTTTTGTTTACTTTGTGTTATTTTGTTGCTCAACAAACACTCTAAAATCTCATATTTACCTTTTACATTATATATTAAAAGTAAACAGTAAAGTCTCTAGTTTAAGTCCCATATTTACTTTTTACTTTGTATTATTCTTTTTTGTTTATGATCGACATAATATTTATTACCTAATCCTAGGCTCTAAAGTTTCTAGTTTAAGTCTCATATTTACTTTTTACTTTGTATTATTCTTTTTCCACTCACAATATCCCCCAAAAATATGTTAAGTGTTTCAATTAATTTACAATTTGTTTTATCTTTTCAACATAGAAATTTATTTTTATGTAATTGGGGGTGCTAGTCTAAAAAGATAATTCAATTAGTTGTTACCAATGTTGTTGGGTTTTTGACAATGTTATAAGCCTAGAGAGTGAATCCTAATGGTAATTTTAATCAATAACAAATTCTTAACATTCTAAAAAAAAAAACTTAAGTTCTTTAATAAGATTCATTAATCATATTTCCATAATTAGTAGATAATTTTGTATGTAAAATAATTGTATTGTTTTTGTAGTTGTTGATAAGCTAGCTATTTCACTAGGTATTTATGGTTTTTTTGTTTCTTTTTTGAGTGACTGGTTTTGATGACCAAAGAGGGGGATACCCAAACCTCCTTGCAATCTCCTTCAACAAGGAGAATACAACATTCAAATCCCCCATCACAACTATAGGAAACAATATCCTTGTATGGAAATCATTTTTTGTAAAAAACCTAGAGGATATTTTACCAACTAGCTTCACCCATGCTTTGCTGAGAAGTTTTGAAATACCATCAAACAAATCTAATTGAAAAAATCACGATCTATGATAGGCATTTGATCTTTGTTTTTTACTCCTACTTCATGGGATTGACAGGGATGTTCCTCCAAATGGTCCCTTAACATCACTCAAGAGGTCGATATTGCTTTAACAGTTGTTGTAATATGAGTGCACCTTCTACACCTCCCATTGATTTTTTGGGATGACAAGTCATTAGGAGACATATAAAACAATTTTTATCACACATTTTTTATCCACTTGAACAAATGAAGGGTTTTCAGAGAAAATATGTTTCATAATTACATTCATGTACAATGGACCAATATATCACTAAAATAGTTAAGATAGTTATGGAGTACCAAATTCCATCAAGAAATTAAATGAAATCATTGCACAACCCCTTAAATCGTTACCCCATGCAACTTGTACAAGTAATCTTTTAATAGTCCTGAAATATTTTTGTATAGCATCACCCTTCTAAATAATGTAATCTATTGGCGTGGATCTAGCCGTGTCTTCACTAGAGAACTAAAGATATGAGTACATGGAATAAAGGGATGTTGTAAAAGATAATTATGGTGCTCAAACCTTAGTCAAGCAATATGGGATTGTGTGATTTCCATAGCTTGAATAATTGTTGATGCTACATTATAAGACTAGAGATTTGAAAAGTCTTGGCACCACATTGATTACAGAATAGTGAGTAACATGCTTTTAAAGGATGTGATTTTCTACATAAGATGCAAAGTCTATCATTATTTGACTAGATATTTGAAAAGTCTTGGTGCCACATTGATTAAAGAATAGTGAGTAACATGCTTTTAAAGGATGTGATTTTCTACATAAGATGCAAAGTCTATTAGATTTAGTAATAGAGATTCATTCTAAATTTATCTCTAAATTATAGTTACAATTCAATTTATCCCAATGCCTTAATATTTGAGGAAAATCAAGGTATCACACTGCAACATATAAGAATATGTTGATGTCTAAAACATGGCATGTCCTCCTAGCCTTATATATTTTGAGTTTGCATGGAAAACATGTAGAACATGATGCATGAGTATTGGACACATGTATGACACGTCGTCATTGTTTTATTCTTTAATATCCCTTACCTTTTTTAAATTATCCTCTTGTAGAGCTTCTCTTCTTCCTCTTCTTCTTCAAGGTACAAAATATTGACGCCTTCTGTGAAATACAAAGAAGAAAATCGATCCTTGGTTGGAACAACCTCATCTCAATATCTTTACATGTACACTCAATTGTATCAACTTTCCATAAACATATTTCTTGTAAAAGTCTAGTTTAGTTTTGGTTCAGTGTTTCTATCATATGCACATGGATATTCCTCTTTGAACAAATGCTACCAATGCACTTATATTATCACTTCCATGCTTGTAGTATTTTTTTCTTAGTTATAATTGTTTCCAATGCACTCCTAGTAGTGACTCGTGCATTGGAAAAAAAATTACCCTCACTTTTTGTATAATTCTTGCTAGTTGTTGTTAGATATTGTTTTTATTAAGATAGACACATTCAACTTTCCCAATTGTACATGTACAATAGAACACTAGTTTCTTTTTCCAACATTTCCTTAAACTTTGTGATTCTACTCAAATTATCTCTTCCAAATAGCTCTTCCATGCTGCCTCCTCATTATGGTGTTCTTTTTGCACCATCAAGTGCAATTGCTAGTTATACGAAACACAACGTATCATTCTGTCATGCACATAGGAATCATATTGAATAGTTTGCATAAAAACAACAAAATTTGAGCACATGCCTTATTTTAACCATCGACTATTTCTCCCTATCGTTGATTTGTGAAGTGGTAACCATAGTTTATTTTCTTAGGACTCTAACTAAGTGATTGCTTGTGAGAAATAATTGCAATACCTAAGACATACATAGAAACTCCATTTTAGCTCCTTGGGAGAGTGTTCGTCGAAGGTGAGTACTTGCACCCATGGCGATTGATTGTAGGAAGGTTAGCATATATAACTCTATAATCTCTTTTTCACCTTCGTCTAGTGGTTATTCAGGACTTAACATCTCTCGGTGGCTATTATTTTGGAAGGCATCCTATCTCAAATTTTCAGTAACCCTGGATTTTGGAAAAGTGGTTTGCTTATTGAATCTTTTAGGCCCTTTTTAGTTAGTACAAATTGCTTTGAGTATAGTAAGCCTTAAGATTGTTCGGTTGTGTAGAATTTACATTATTATAAATAGTCGTTACACCAGTTTTTAAAGTGGATATACCCCAAATCATCGTTCAAGGCGGTAAAGAGGAGATTCATCATAATTTATTGGTCCCACTAACGCTTAATAAACATAAACCGGAGTGACCCAGAGCTAGAACCGACCGCCCATTTTGTCAACATCATCAAAGAAGAATAACTTCAATATGATTTTGAACGTTCATTATCATCTCACGAACCAATCATAGCCTTATTTGAAGAGTGAACTCAATTTGACATTGGAACCCTTGAAGACCATTCCATGGATTACGTGAATACACCTTTGACAAATTTATTGATCCAGTTGTATTGGCTATCAGTCATTCATCGATAGATCTAGCATATTTTTTTGAAAGTTGGAGTGACACATAACACACACCTTTTGATCCTATGTCTTGTTTCAAAAGGGCATGGATCCACACCCACCTAGCATCCATTGGCTAAAGGAGGTAAACATCATGCATCCACTTTGACTAACAAGACTTTTAATCTGAGTACCATTCTTGCTGGAATATTAGTGACAAGCACACCGATACAAATAGTTAACATGTCTATTGCTAGTATGAAATCGACTACAATGTTAGTGTCGGTTGGTACAATTCCGAGTTCCAATCCTAGAAGTACACCTACTTCATAATTTGGTATACCCACTAGTGGGTTTTCTCTACCAAACATGGGTTTCTATATGGTTGGGATGGTCAGTCACATGCGACACACACACAAGGAGGGTATATTACCAATATATGCACCAATGAATATATTAGCAGTGTATATACCAATATATACACCAATGTATATACAAATATATACACGAGTATATACTATAATGTGTATACTAGTATATACACTAGTGTATATTACTAAATATATACCAGTATATACACTAGTGTATAAACCAGTCTATACACTAGTGTTTAACAGTGTATACACTAGTGTATATACCAGTATATGCACCTAGTATATACATTGGTGTATATATTAGTATATACACTGGTTGGGTATGGTGTATATACCAGTATATGCACCTAGTATATACATTGGTGTATATATTAGTATATACACTGGTTGGGTATGGTGTATATACCAATACATATACACTACTGTATACGTACCAGTATATACACTACTGTATACGTACCAGTATATACACTAGTGTATATACTAGTGTATACACCAGTGTATATACTAGTATATTAGACACTAGTGTATATACTAGTATATACATCAGTGTATATACATTGATGTATATACTGGTATATACACTGGTATATATACTAGGTTTGGAATATTAGGATCAAGAACAACTCTCAGACCCATGCATTGTATCCATAAATAAAAGGGAGGTGAATCCAAAAACAAGGAACACAACATGGGTGTGTCAATCATACATCATACATAGTGTGCCAAATATTTGTATATACACTAAAGTATGCACTAGTCTGTATACACTAGAATATATGTACTAGAATATATATATGATTATACACTAGTGTATATACCTAGTATATACACTAGTGTATATACCTAGTATATACATCAATGTATATAACTAGTACACATTAGTGTATATACCTAGTATATATACACTAGTGGATATACCTAGTATATATACACTAGTGTATATACTAGTGTATACACTGATGTATATACTAGTATATATAGTATGTACACCAGTGTATATAACTACTATATACACTAGTGTATATACTGTATTGTACACTAGGCATTAGTATACCACTTCCCTATATATATTAGTGTATCACTGGTGTATATACTAGTATATATAGTATGTACACCAGTGTCTATAACTACTATATACACTAGTGTATATACTGTACTGTACACTAGGCATTAGTATACCACTACCCTGTCATAGACCAGGTCATTTTGTATACCACTATACAAATTTAGTTGTTGGTACAAATGTAACATCCCATTTTTCTACCCTTACTCTTTGTAATGTAACTAACAAAACGGTTCTGGTGACGAGCTCAAGGCCAAGGCCCCACCAGTAACCTTGTAAACTAAGTGGGTTATTTTCCTAAGTCATAAGTCGTAATACCTAGGTAACTACAAAATGGTAACACGATAAACGTCAGTAACTAAGTTTACTAGGGAGAAACCTAGTGACTAAGAAGACATGATTTTGATACCGCACTCTTACATACTGTCTTAAATATTAAGATAAGGGTTCTTCCCTATGAAGTGTTATTCTCACAGTAAGTATCTAACTGAGATACTAAGACCTAGTAATTCTAACCCTAATATGATTAAGCCGTATAGACAGATATAATAATCATCTTAACCATTGGCATAAAATGCCAAGGAAATAGAAACAAGTCTAAGGTTTCAGCTTTTTAAAGTACCATGTGTAATAGTCTCCTTAATGTAGAAAGTAAGATATCATAGCATTAACTCCAAAATGATATGATTATTTATATGGTGCTATATAATTAGTAGACCATATTATATGAAGTAGTTATACCTTTAAAACTACTTAACTATTGAAGTATAGAGAAGCGAATTATTGCGACCAAGAAATCTATTCCTATACATAATTATAAGATATTAAAAATATCACCACATATTGATAGAAAATTTGACAAGTATCATAAGTGGAGTATACATGTGGTTATGCCTACTTGAAGGCCACATTCCCTAATTACATTACACCCACTATATCTAAATAATATTTAGATAGTTTGCACGGAAAAAGATTCACTCCACTCTTACGAAGATATTGGAAGTGAGAGTGGCACATAGCTAGGATCCGGTGGAGGATTTTAGGCAGTAATTTCAGCAAGCTGGTCGCCTTAGTGGAGTGAGGAACTCGAGAAAGACCGCCACTTTCCTTGAAACTAGTTTTTGTATCGCCCATCTGGCACTCCAGCTCGGGAGTAAGACTCCTATTTTAAGATGAAGAAACTGGTAGGAAGGGGGGGGCTGTCGACATACAAAAAAAGGGGGAAATCCCTGTGTGTAGAGGGAGAATGACCTCTGCCTACTCGCGTTGATGGAAGGATAGCAAACCTGGTATGTAAAGGTGCATAGCAAGTATGTTTTATCAATGCGTGAAAAGAGGTGAGTAATTACCCTCTGCATCTTGATCCTTGTATGGATCTTAATCCTTAGAATGGAATCGTATCTGGAGCCTTTGCTTAGTTCATTGCTGGATTGAAATCTTTTTTAGAACCTCTGCTTTATTATTTTGGTGTGCACACACTCGGAGATTTCCACTTCCTGTTTTGAGAAAACGTTGAATCGGTGAATCCCTGCATAAGTCGAATGCCCACTACATCTACACATGTTGAAGGCCGGTTGTGTGCTGCCACGAACTGGATATAAGATGAATGCTTGTCTATTGTATTTAATCACATTTCCTCGATCTGTCTTAGATGAAATCTGCATATTGAATTTCTCTATAGTCTCTGCTGCCAACAATGAAATTGCTAGATCACCATCCTTCACGCGGGTTTGAAAACATGATTTGGATCTCTGTTCTTCATGTCGGTTTTAAATCGTGATTTAGGTATCATCTTGTTCATTATTGTTGAATGTATTTTCTACTCTGTTCAAAAATCGCTTTGGTTGCTTATATATGAAGGGGGTTAGGAGGAAAAAGGTTCTCACCGCTAATGTATGTGCAGTACGATTTATATCCTAATAGGGGGTTTTCTTGAGGGAGTTCCTGCTGGTGGTTATTACACTTTTCGAAAAGAAGTTGAAGGACGGAACAGAGGAAACTCGTGTTGTTTGAAATCATTGGTAATATTGATCCAAATCCTTTGTTAATTAAATTTTATTGTCTGATTTTAGTTGGATACAGGCTCTGATGTTTTGGGCGCAAATATTTCACCTTAACTTTCGACGACACCCGATTTAGCTTAAATCGGTATCCATTCTATGAATCTTGACGTGGCTAATTACAAGCTTTGCATTGACGTTACCCTGGCAGTTACCATCTCGGACTGACTGTTTCTTTTACATAAATGTCATTTTCTTGCACTTGAGCAAGGGTTTAAATGTTGATAGAGTCTGCGTTAAGGGGATTTCGATAGTGATCCTTCGCAACAGTCATAGATAGCCGTCCCTTCTTATATCCAGATGTGATAGAAGTATGGTTAAAGGATTTATAAAGTTAGATGCGAATCTTCAGTCTCCAAGTGGGTAGAGGTTAGATTAAAAAGCCGTGGCAGAGTTGGTATGTTACACCTCTGTATAGAATTCGTTACACTTACACACGTTCTGGTTATATGCTTGTTATGCACTGGAAAACAGGAGTGATTCACATCACACATTTCTTTAACATGCAAGGGATGCATACTTTGTAGGTAGCGTTGTGCATTTGCATAGTGCATAGAACAGAGACTGATCTCTGTATGTTTTACCTATTGATGAGTAGGGTTGTGAAAAGGGTACCATGACATTGACAATTTTTATTTGCGATCACTCTCTTTTCAATTGAGATACTCTGATCTGCGATCACTATCTGCACATTGGGTCATTTTATTATTTTCACATATTCTGTTAGAAGCTTAAAGTCATCACTATACTATTCCCATCTTAAAAGGGTTTGCATATATTTATAAATTCATAGTTAAGGAAAGTATTAGATAAGAGAAATATTTTACCTCTTGGGTAAGGTCTTTACTAAATTGCATTCTTAGAGAATGCTTTAGACTTAAGGTATGTTTTCTTTAGTAAAGTTTTTAATTACATCCTTAAAATAGGTTATCAATTCAGGGATATTTTCCTTAGATATGGTCTGGAATTTTACTTGTGGATATGCTCATCCATATAATTTTATTTTTAATAAATTGGTAATTAGCATAGAACTATTTTAGCCAAAAGGTAAGTATTAAATACTCAGAGTAATAAAGTAATGTGGTTAGGTTACTTTTAAATGTATATATAAATAATATATAATGAAAAGTAAAATTTATTACTTATAAGAGATTAGTAGATAAGGCCTTAAAAGATAAAATAGGTTTTGTGACATATGGTGAAGCATCGAATGACACTTTTCATGAGATAGGTTGTCAGAAAATAGTTTGGAAATAAGGTATGTCGATATTCCAAATTTGTTTTGAAAAAACGACGCTCCATGAGAGTAACTTGAAAAGCAACAATGGTGTTGTGATTGTAACCTCTTCATTTTTTATAATAAAACAAAACAACGTTTGTGGACGTAGCCCAAGATGGGGGTGAACCACGTTAAAAATGTTCTTTTGTTTGTGTCTTTTATGTATGCATATCTCTTTGATGCTTTGTGGTTGTATTTGATGGTTTTGCTCTTATGTGTTGTATTTGTTTAAATTGTTCTAAAAATCATGATGGTTTGATGTTTTCATCAATTATGCATATTTGATTTGCATGAGAAAATAGATAGTAAATTGATCATGAAATGTACTTCTTATATTTTTAGAACTTCATGAAGAAATAGTAAAGTAAATTTTGAATTAAATACCAAAGTGTTAGTTGTTAATAATTATGATGGTTAGTAATTCAATTATAATTAGTATTATCAGTTACAACCAAAACAAAGATGTTATATAAGACATTATATCTGCTCTTTTATTCAAGGAAATATATCTAGAAGTATTTACTATTATACCAACCCAAATATGTTGGTTGAAGACTTGTTTTGTAAGTAAGAGTAGAGATAGAAGAAATGTTTATGTGTACTTAATAATTCTAAATGGATAGTTGGTTGACATTATGAGTTATAGAGGTTGTACATACGTTTTATCTTTCGCATAGAATTTAATGACAATTTAGACGCTTAGAAAAATATTAAATTTTTACGAAATTTTGGGTATGTGACATATGGTATCAGAGCTGAGTTTTCAGCACTCGGGCCTATAGGGGCTCAACATAAGGTAAATAAACATGAGGGTTTCAAAACTAACAAACAAATTGTGTTTTGAATGCATGGGACGAATGGACGAGAGTATACTAGCCAAATTAATCATCGAGTTCTCCAAGAAGAAACTAAGGGGGATATGGAAATATCGTGACGAAGCAATTTATTGTGGAATTATAACCAAAACTCGTATGATTAAACTGTAAGTATATGAGTTCCACTTTCATCTCTAGTCTAGTATGTTGTGCTTTATTCACATACTGAAAATTGAAAGTTTATTGGATTGAATGATATTGATCATCCACTATCATGTATAAGGATCATCCGCATTATGAAAGACAAAATGTATCATTAAAGGTTAAAGGGATTAACTTTAATGGTTTACTTAGAACTCCTAACGATGGATGTGTTTGATGCCTAGAAAATGCCCTACTTACTCCAAGAAGAATATTATACAAACCGAAAATTATTAGAATATTGACCACATAGATGTCGAAAGGTGAAAATGACTAAAGGAGTTGGTAAGTTTCCCTCAATTTTGAGTAGAAAAGTTAAGTAGTATATATAATTATGACGTTATTATCTTGTTTTGATAACTACAATACATATTCTTTCTGAAGTGATGATGCTCCTCTTAGATAAAACCGAAGGATAAGAAGTTTAGATAAGTAATTTCATAACTAGTATATGGAAATGTGTGGTTCTCTTATGAAATAAGTTGTATCACCTTGATAGGAAATGATGTAAAAAGTTATATCCTTTCTTGTGCGAAATATAATTATTGGAATTTGTTGTTTACAAATTTTAGAAGTTTAAACGTGCTCGGTTGATTGAATGAAAAATGAAGCAAGAATGTAGTCTAAACATTTACTACCTTGAGAAGGAAGTTAGCATGTTCTTTACCTTAGTGTACTTCCACAAATGAACAGTCTTTGTTATTATATATTTTTTTTTTCTCTGGAGTTGCCTATGAGAAAAATTGTCAAGAGTCTCCTTGAAAATCAATTTCACTTTAGAAGATGAAGGTATAGGATAAGTGATTACGATACTGAATGTGAGACATTAGAGCATTCTTATACCCTTGCTTGTTAGTTCAACAAAAGGACAAAAGGGTTATAAACATTTAAAATTATGCATGTGTATTCTATTAGTTAATAGGGTGCATATGATGAAAATGCATGTTTCCTTTTTACAACTTCTTATTCCAGTAATCCTTAAGATAGATGTTGGGAACGATGAGTGATGGTTATAGAAGTTATACTTTTATTTGTTCGAAATTTATGATGACTTGCTAACCATGTAAGATTATATGTTTGGTCAAAATGATTTTTGTTAAGGGATAAATTATGGTTGTTCACGTAATGATTGTGTAGATGCAAATCAAGTGTTGTCAAAGAGTATGTTTGTGGTATGAAAAGGGTAATTGAAATATACAACCAATATGAAATGGTTATGCATGTTAGTAGGATGCTGTAAGTGTACGGCATCTTTATGTTGCCGAAAGGAATGATTGTTTTATAATTATTAAGAGTTAAGGAAACCACTGATGACATGGAATTTCCATCGTAGATCAGAAGCAATCTTTAAAATAGTAATCGATGTATAAGATTTTATAACAAGTAAAAATAATGTTTAGGCACATGTTACATATATAGATGTTCTTATGATTTAATTATATACGACTAACACTCTGAATGTGTTGTTAAACAAGTTTGTCCCTACACATCACTGCCTTACAACTATCAATAGGTAAATGCGAGACTTATAGATTCAGATTTAGTATAATGTGAGGATACAAGTAAACTAGTACCTTGGCATATGAGAATATTATAACAAGGAGATATGCGGTTTCCCTTACAAACATATATGGTTATCCTTATAAGGTACGCAAGTATGTTTTTGACAATTAGTTATTTCCTATATGCTGTTAGTGTATACAAATAAAGTTTTTCATAACTAAGATAGGAATTGTGTGGGAAATGGTGAAATCGAACATTCATATTGTCCATGGATCATCATAGGAAGAATGTTATATCATATTCAAAGCACTAGGTAATCCAATAAGCTAGTTATGTGTAGTAGGAAATAATAGCTTAGATGATAACCTATGGATATTGTAGTGAGAAAGATGATTTTCTATAGTCGATTTTGTATTTAAAAGTGATACTAACAAGTGAAATTTTGGCAGATGGTCAAATTTCTGTGGAGCTTGTGGAAAGGCAAGAGCATAAATATTATGCATGGTAAAATAAGGGGGTGAGGATTTGAGATCCACATCACAACTATTACTTATTCTTTTAAATTTTGATAATTATTGTTGAATGAAAAACTCGACCCCAAATTGGTCATAGTAATCATATGGTTACCAAATGTAGTATGACGAAATAACTAATTAATTTGAAAGAAATTTTTCTAGACTCAAGCAAGGCGGCTTGAGGGAAATTAAATTCCGGGACTCAAGCGAGAAGGCTTGAGGGGAATTGTGTAAGAGTGCAACAATGGCACTGAAACACTCCCTAGAATCAGGGAGTTGACAGCCGCTAGGATTCTCAAGGGAATCGACTGGCTGTAAAGACCTAGGCAAACTATAAAGAAAATGCATATGCGGGAGGCAGGACGTTGCTTAGTATGCATGAGAGAAAGTATTGCTGCGTGAGCACCGCGGTGTTAGGCAAGAAATTTGTGAAAGAATTGCTGTGTGAGCACTAAGGTGTTAGGAAAGAATTCATGGATCAAGTGAATGATGTGTTCTGATTAAGTTAACAGTCTACATGCTTGGATCACTAGAACTAAGTGTGCTTGTGATAATAAAAAAAATAAAAAAATAAAAAAACACACAAACAAAAGTTAAAAATTCCCATGAATTACAAATGTGGTGTTGCAAAAAGACTTGTACTTACCTTATGATTGAAAAAGGTAAAATTATGGTATACTGAAGAATGTTTGAAAATTTTGTATGAGATATACCAGGTGGAGGCTATGAGTGATAAGAACTTGCGAAAGTCGCGGAAATGAGCAGATGACCAAAGTAGAAGAAAAAAAAAAAAAAAGTAAGAACACCGAGGACGGTGTTATCTTTAAGGGGGAAGGGATGTAACATCCCCTTTTTCTACCCTTACTCTTTGTAATGTAACTAACAAAACGGTTCTGGTGACGAGCTCAAGGCCAAGGCCCCACCAGTAACCTTGTAAACTAAGTGGGTTATTTTCCTAAGTCATAAGTCGTAATACCTAGGTAACTACAAAATGGTAACACGATAAACGTCAGTAACTAAGTTTACTAGGGAGAAACCTAGTGACTAAGAAGACATGATTTTGATACCGCACTCTTACATACTGTCTTAAATATTAAGATAAGGGTTCTTCCCTATGAAGTGTTATTCTCACAGTAAGTATCTAACTGAGATACTAAGACCTAGTAATTCTAACCCTAAAATGATTAAGCCATATAGACAGATATAATAATCATCTTAACCATTGGCATAAAATGCCAAGGAAATAGAAACAAGTCTAAGGTTTCAGCTTTTTAAAGTACCATGTGTAATAGTCTCCTTAATGTAGAAAGTAAGATATCATAGCATTAACGCCAAAATGATATGATTATTTATATGGTGCTATATAATTAGTAGACCATATTATATGAAGTAGTTATACCTTTAAAACTACTTAACTATTGAAGTATAGAGAAGCGAATTATTGCGACCAAGAAATCTATTCCTATACATAATTATAAGATATTAAAAATATCACCACATATTGATAGAAAATTTGACAAGTATCATAAGTGGAGTATACATGTGGTTATGCCTACTTCAAGGCCACATTCCCTAATTACATTACACCCACTATATCTAAATAATATTTAGATAGTGTGCACGGAAAAAGATTCACTCCACTCTTACGAAGATATTGGAAGTGAGAGTGGCACATAGCTAGGATCCGGTGGAGGATTTTAGGCAGTAATTTCAGCAAGCTGGTCGCCTTAGTGGAGTGAGGAACTCGAGAAAGACCGCCACTTTCCTTGAAACTAGTTTTTGTATCGCCCATCTGGCACTCCAGCTGGGGAGTAAGACTACTATTTTAAGATGAAGGGACTGGTAGGAAGGGGGGGGCTGTCGACATACAAAAAAAGGGGGAAATCCCTGCGTGTAGAGGGAGAATGACCTCTGCCTGCTCGCGTTGATGGAAGGATAGCAAACCTGGTATGTAAAGGTGCATAGCAAGTACGTTTTATCAATGCGTGAAAAAAGGTGAGTAATTACCCTCTGCATCTTGATCCTTGTATGGATCTTAATCCTTAGAATGGAATCGTATCTGGAGCCTTTGCTTAGTTCATTGCTGGATTGAAATCTTTTTTAGAACCTCTGCTTTATTATTTTGGTGTGCACACACTCGGAGATTTCTACTTCCTGTTTTGAGAAAACGTTGAATCGGTGAATCCCTGCATAAGTCGAATGCCCACTACATCTACACATGTTGAAGGCCGGTTGTGTGCTGCCACGAACTGGATATAAGATGAATGCTTGTCTATTGTATTTAATCACATTTCCTCGATCTGTCTTAGATGAAATCTGCATATTGAATTTCTCTATAGTCTCTGCTGCCAACAATGAAATTGCTAGATCACCATCCTTCACGCGGGTTTGAAAACATGATTTGGATCTCTGTTCTTCATGTCGGTTTTAAATCGTGATTTAGGTATCATCTTGTTCATTATTGTTGAATGTATTTTCTACTCTGTTCAAAAATCGCTTTGGTTGCTTATATATGAAGTAGGTTAGGAGGAAAAAGGTTCTCACCGCTAATGGATGTGCAGTACGATTTATATCCTAATAGGGGGTTTTCTTGAGGGAGTTCCTGCTGGTGGTTATTACACTTTTCGAAAAGAAGTTGAAGGACGGAACAGAGGAAACTCGTGTTGTCTGAAATCATTGGTAATATTGATCCAAATCCTTTGTTAATTAAATTTTATTGTCTGATTTTAGCACGGGGGGTTCACTAGTGAGGCAATAACATATCACGTCCATTCATATTGGGGGGTTGAATACTCTTAAAAACCTCAAAAAAATATTGCCTCGTATTAAGGGGTAAGTGGGGTTTTTAATTTGACATAGTAATATAAATATTGGGGGTTATTTTATTTAGGAGTGCTGAGGAATAATCTCCAAATCGTGGGATGGATTCATACGTCCAAATCACGGGCTCAATTCATACCCACCTAAAAATTAAGGACCTTCCGTTTTTATTTGATATTGCTTATGATCCTAAGTTTTGCATAAATTTGATAATAGTGTACCAATGATAATATCAATGGAAGTCTCTTTCGATTATTGGCCTTGAGAAATCCTCATTTAATAGCTTATTTAGGCTTGGTTGGAATTGATGTTATATTGTTTTTCATCTTTAAGTTAAGAGATGTAGTTAAATGGGAGTTCTGGACTTGAACAATTGTATTGTATTTTTTGTAGACATTCAAGTAAAATATTTAACTCTTCATTTTTTAGGTTGGGGTTTAGGTGGGAATTGAGATTCAATTAAACCTTGCTCCATGACAACCAAGAAAAGTGAGACCAATTTTTCTTGGCTCACTGGAACCAATACAAGTTCAGATCAATGTTTCTTGACTAATTATTTCTTTCAAATTTTTGTATTCTTCTTTAATATTTTCACATTGCCAGTTATGAATAGTTGTTAGATTGAGTTATATTTGGTACATTCATAATTGTTATTTTAGTTCTTATATGCAATGAATCTATCTTAATATTGTATTGGAATTAACATGAAAATAGGTGAAAATCTAAATCCTTATTTACATACCCTATGTGTTATCGTTACCATGAAATGGTATCATATAAGTTTCACCATCTGTGTATCTTTATAACTATTGCATGCTTGAAACCTAACAATGGATATATTTCCCTATCCTTTAAAGATAAAACAAATTAGATATAACCCAAGAAAAGGTAACTAAATGTTGTTAATTCCCATGATTGTAAGAATAAATGTAGAGAAAGTGGAGGCAATTCATTGGATCTTGTGAATGATCCAAATCCAAGCTATGCACATGATCATATGGCGTTATTGAAAAGTAAAAGAATTTTTTCTATGTTCATTTGGGTTCAAACATTAATGATGTTTGTTTTGATAGGAAGGTAGGGGTGTTCTTCCACAAAAGGGTTTCAATTTTGCATTTTTATGGAGTTTAATTTATTAAGCTTATAGAACACATGAGTTCTCTATGGCTATATTCGTATTTACATGATATAAAATTGGTAGATTGGCAGGTTGTGTGAAACATTTGCAATTCTCATATTTTCTAAGCATTGTACTAACAATTGGACTATCGTCCTTTTACATTATTTGTTATGTTGATCTCTTGACTAGGTTACGTTTTATGCATTTTTCCTTCCACAATACTATTTCTTTGGGTGTTCCACTATCCAATGCTACAAATTGATTAGTCTCCCCTGCAATCCTAGTGGGATCATTATTAGCATTATACTATTATTTTATTTAGCATCTTGTTTTCTTATACTAAGATGTGTTAGGGATCTTGTTTGTTACAACTTGATAATATGATATAAAGGGGGTGTTAAAAATGGGTCGATAAAAATGGATACCTACAATATCCGGTGAAACTAGGGGTTTTCTTAATTGGAAAGGCATATTTGGAGGGGGGTTCAACAATAAAATTTTAGGATGCATTTTCCAATATTTAGTGAAATTAGGGGTATTCTTTAATATCATGTGAATGATCGTGCTATGTAACAAGTTCACTGAGTGAACCCCCCGTGGATTTTAGTTGGATACAGGCTCTGATGTTTTGGGCGCAAATATTTCACCTTAACTTTCGACGGCACCCGATTTAGCTTAAATCGGTATCCATTCTATGAATCTTGACGTGGCTAATTACAAGCTTTGCATTGACGTTACCCTGGCAGTTACCATCTCGGACTGACTGTTTCTTTTACATAAATGTCATTTTCTTGCACTTGAGCAAGGGTTTAAATGTTTATAGAGTCTGCGTTAAGGGGATTTCGATAGTGATCCTTCGCAACAGTCATAGATAGCCGTCCCTTCTTATATCCAGATGTGATAGAAGTATGGTTAAAGTATTTATAAAGTTAGATGCGAATCTTCAATCTCCAAGTTGGTAGAGGTTAGATTAAAAAGCCGTGGCAGAGTTGGTATGTTACACCTCTGTATTGAATTCGTTACACTTACACACGTTCTGGTTATATGCTTTTTATGCACTGGAAAACAGGAGTGATTCACATCACACATTTCTTTAACATGCAAGGGATGCATACTTTGTAGGTAGCGTTGTGCATTTGCATAGTGCATAGAACAGAGACTGATCTCTGTATGTTTTACCTATTGATGAGTAGGGTTGTGAAAAGGGTACCATGACATTGACAATTTTTATTTGCGATCACTCTCTTTTCAATTGAGATACTCTGATCTGCGATCACTATCTGCACATTGGGTCATTTTATTATTTTCACATATTCTGTTAGAAGCTTAAAGTCATCACTATACTATTCCCGTCTTAAAAGGGTTTGCATATATTTATAAATTCATAGTTAAGGAAAGTATTAGATAAGAGAAATATTTTACCTCTTGGGTAAGGTCTTTACTAAATTGCATTCTTAGAGAATGCTTTAGACTTAAGGTATGTTTTCTTTAGTAAAGTTTTTAATTACATCCTTAAAATAGGTTATCAATTCAGGGATATTTTCCTTAGATATGGTCTGGAATTTTACTTGTGGATATGCTCATCCATATAATTTTATTTTTAATAAATTGGTAATTAGCATAGAACTATTTTAGCCAAAAGGTAAGTATTAAATACTCAGAGTAATAAAGTAATGTGGTTAGGTTACTTTTAAATGTATATATAAATAATATATAATGAAAAGTAAAATTTATTACTTATAAGAGATTAGTAGATAAGGCCTTAAAAGATAAAAGAGGTTTTGTGACATATGGTGAAGCATCGAATGACACTTTTCATGAGATAGGTTGTCAGAAAATAGTATGGAAATAAGGTATGTCGATATTCCAGATTTGTTTTGAAAAAACGACGCTCCATGAGAGTAACTTGAAAAGCAACAATGGTGTTGTGATTGTAACCTCTTCATTTTTTATAATAAAACAAAACAACGTTTGTGGACGTAGCCCAAGATGGGGGTGAACCACGTTAAAAATGTTCTTTTGTTTGTGTCTTTTATGTATGCATATCTCTTTGATGCTTTGTGGTTGTATTTGACGGTTTTGCTCTTATGTGTTGTATTTGTTTAAATTGTTCTAAAAATCATGATGGTTTGATGTTTTCATCAATTATGCATATTTGATTTGCATGAGAAAATAGATAGTAAATTGATCATGAAATGTACTTCTTATATTTTTAGAACTTCATGAAGAAATAGTAAAGTAAATTTTGAATTAAATACCAAAGTGTTAGTTGTTAATAATTATGATGGTTAGTAATTCAATTATAATTAGTATTATCAGTTACAACCAAAACAAAGATGTTATATAAGACATTATATCTGCTCTTTTATTCAAAGAAATATATCTAGAAGTATTTACTATTATACCAACCCAAATATGTTGGTTGAAGACTTGTTTTGTAAGTAAGAGTAGAGATAGAAGAAATGTTTATGTGTACTTAATAATTCTAAATGGATAGTTGGTCGACATTATGAGTTATAGAGGTTGTACATACGATCTATCTTTTGCATAGCATTTAATGACAATTTAGACGCTTAGAAAAATATTAAATTTTTACGAAATTTTGGGTACGTGACAACAAACCTCTAACTACAAATAATGCCAAGGAAGAACTCATCAAAGGTAAGGTAATTCCTATCTTACACTAAAAATGATAAATTAATGGATGCCATTAGTATTAGAAGTGATCATGATTGTCTACTTGAAAGATCATTGTTATTGTCACCATAATATCCTCATCCTAATTTTTATTGGCATTGTCATTGACATTTGGTTCATCATCATCCGCATAATTGTGATTCTCATTGGCACCATCATGTCCATTGTCACCATCACCATCCCCATTCTCATTGTCACCATGACCATCATGCTTCATCATCACCATGCCCGTTGTCACCATTGCCATCATGCTTCATTTTATGCTCATTGTCACCATCACCATCAAATGTAATTCTCATTGTCACCATCACTGTCCATTGTTTTATGTTGTCTCATTGCCACCATCGCCATCCTCATCCTCATGCTCATTGTCACCATTGTTTCCCTCATAAACACTATACCCATGTATACACCAACTAATGTATATACTGGTATATACACCAGTGTATATATGTCATGTCCCAAATTTGGAATTGGGTCACAATGGCCTAATCACATTAGCCATATTCATTAGATTTTGTAAAATTGATGTTAAGGGTCAAATAATTGCCAAGGAGGAAAATTACTAGTTTCCTAGGTTTGGGGTGGAAGCTTTGGGATTTGGAATAAGGGGGATAATAAATGATGTTTAGACATTAGAAGGGTTCAAGTATTTAATAAATAGAGTGAATAAAAAAATTCAAGAGAAATCTTAGGTGACAAATGGTTTTGGAGACATATGGAGGATGTGGGACCCACACTAGCTTGATTTTTCATAATACATGGTATCTCTCTTTTGCAAATTCGAATTAATGGGAATGTGAACACTCTTGGGTGAGTTGGTAAGTCATAACACATGTCATTGAGCATATTAGGTCTAATTGGGAAGGATTGGTAACCTCCATGGAAGATAAAGATTCAAAGTGAAAGTTTGTGGACACTTGGGCTAGATTCCCTAGCCCCTATGACACCAATGATGGAGCATCTATGAAAACTATGACAAATTGCAGACCTGAACTCTGACATCTAACCACTATGACATGTCAGCCCCAAAAATAGGCTCAAGGAAGGAGAATTTGGGAGTTGGAGAAGCCAAAGAGACTCAAAATCGAATTTGGGAGAAGATGGAAGGTTGGAACTAGGAGACAAGTGGCAAATGTGGAATATTTCCTAAATGGAAATCTATTGAGAGGATTTCGACCATTAGAAGGATAATGTTGGTTCTAAAATGTAGAAATGAAGTATTAGAATGGATTTTGATCATTTGTAGAATTTGGAATTGCATTTGTGTAGAGGGAGAGCTAGTGGATGACCAGTTTCTTGCCTTAGCCAATTTCGAGGGTGAAAGATTCCCATCCAAGTTGGTAATTGGAAAGGCCATTCAGACCTTTCATTTGGATCTTTAATGGAGTCTTTATTTGCAGGTGTAAGCTACAGGACAGCTCATGGTTTCTTCTATTGCAGCTCACTCCTTCAACCATTTTTCGTTTTTGATAGCATATTCTTGATCCTTGAGGGAGGGTGTTTTTGGTGAGCTATTGTACTCTTTGGGGGAGATTCTAATGCCCCATTTATTTTGTAATATGAATTAAATACTCTGTTCTTCATCTACAGAAAGTTTTAGGTCGAAATTCCAAGTAGAAATGTATAAATCTCAATTTTAATGAAAGAACAGTGTCATTTCCCCACTACCTTGTTGTGAATCAATGTAATGCTAATGATTTCGAATGAATGGATGATTATCTGATATATTTGTGATAAATATACTTCCATGGATGTATTCTACAAGTTTCATGTATTGTACTTCAACATTTGAAGCATTTTTACTCCGTTTAGTTGTATTGGGAGGTGAAATAGTGTCATTTCCCCAAGGGTCGAATTGGGGATTTTTGCAGTTGAATGGGAGAGGGTGAGAACAGTTGTAATAAACCATTAATGGTGCATATGAGACCTTAATGACATAATTAACACATTACATACCTCTTTTCATAAATTTTAGTGGGTTTGGAGGCATTTGGGAAGCCATTTTCAGTACTTACCTTAGGGGGATTTGAACCCCAAATTGCTAGTAAAATTGCATACTTGGTCCAGAATATTAAGAGAGTTTGCAGAGGTCTTTTGGTGGCCATATGTCATCCCTAAACATCATATTCAATTACTAATATCATTCATACACCTTCCTTGAATATTTGAAGGGATTTGGAGTTAATTTGAGACCTAGAGACCAATACTAGTCAAAGGGAGATCACTAGTAAAGTTACCTACATTGACCAGAATTGAAAGAGGATTTGCAGAAGTATTTTAAAGGTCCAAAGGCATCCCTGAAACACATATTTATGTTCTAATATCATTCATATACCTTCTCAGAATATTTGGGATCATTTGGGGCAAATTTGGGACCTAGAGATCAAAACTAGTCAAAGGTCTAACTAGGGAAAAAAGTAAAAAATTGCCATTTTGATAAAACTCCTAACAAGCGACATTACAATATACCAGTATATATACCACTGTATATACTCGTATATACACTGGTGTATATACTAATATATACACTAGTATATACACTGGTGTATAGACTAGTATACACACTAGTATATATACTGGTATACATGCAGTAATATACACTAGTGTATATATTGGTATCCACACTATAGTATATACTAGTGTATACACTAGTATATACACCGATAATATACATTGGTGTATATACTATTATATACGCTGGTAATACACACTGGTGTATATACTGGTAATATACCCTCTTTGTGTGTGTGTCACATGTGACTGACCAGCCCAACCATATAGAAACCCATGTTCGGTAGAGCAAAACCACTAGTGGGTATTAGTACCAAATGATAAAGTAGGCATACTTCTAGGATTGGAACTCGAAATTGTATCGATCGACACTAACGTTCTCGTCGAATTCATACTACGAATAGACATGTTAACTATTTGTATTGGTGCGCTTCTCAATGGAATTCGAGAAAGAATGGTACTTAGATTAAAAGACGCATTGGTTACCTCCTTTAGCCATTGGAGTGTTAGGTTTAAACCAAATAGACTAGCAATATCACTGAAAGAAACATAATCACAAGATAGACATAGAATTTACCCTGGGAAACCCTCATGGGGTAGAAAACCCAGCAAAACTTTCCTCAATAAGATGATCAACCAAAATACAAGATGTGCTCCCTCCTTCTCTACCTCCTTAGCAGACCTCCCAGACAAGTGCGCTACTTTTCTGAGTTGTACAAGTGTGTCTAATGAGGATCTCATCTCCTCTATTTATATTAGTTCCCAACTGACTAAAAACCCTAATGGGGCCGACCTCTCCTGGAGAAGTCTAATAACCCATAAAATATAAGATCAGGGCCGACCCCCACATGGTGGGTCTAATAAACCTAGTTACCACAACCCATCAGAAGAATAATCATCTCCGGATACATAATAGGGTTACCTCGGAAGGATGAAACATCTCCGGAATAATAATGTACAAATATAATATTCTTAGAAGTTACGATATTCAACACTCCCCCTTAACGAGAAGGATATTATAACAACGTCTGCAGGAGAAAGGAGTCATCGACTACATCATACATGATACATCTATAAATCATCGGAAGCTTTCTTCAATTCATCGTCATCAGTAACTTAACCAGTTACTCGAACATCAATGTCATCAGCATCGTCATCACACGATCATCAGCATCGTCATCATACGATCATTTGCATCGTCATCACACGATCATTTTACAGGGTGATCAATCCTACTATCTTTAGGACATAGGTCCATGGATGATACAATCCAGATCAAGTTCCAGGATGATAAGTCCTTATCACTTTTAAGACAAGTCTCATGTCTAGGGATGATGCAATCCCGATCAAGTTCCAGGACGATCAGTCCTTATCACTTTAAGACAAGTCTCATGTCTAGGGACGATGCAATCCTGATCAAGTTCCAGGATGATCAGTCCTTATCACTTTAAGACAAGTCTCATGTCTAGGGATGATGCAATCCCGATCAAGATCCAGGATGATCAGTCCTTATCACTTTAAGACAAGTCTCATGTCTAGGGACGATGCAATCCCGATCAAGTTCCAGGATGATTAGTCCTAATCACTTTAAGACAAGTCTCATGTCTAGGGATGATGCAATCCCGATCAAGTTCCAGGATGATCAGTCCTTATCACTTTAAGACAAGTCTCATGTCTAGGGACGATGCAATCCCATCACGTACATTTTGAGCCTAGTTCAAGGACGACGCAGTCCTATCTTCAATTCTCGGAGACATCATGTCTACGGCTCTGTTTAGGACTGAAGTCCAGGGATGATCCAATCCTTTTTCTTTCTCGGAGACACCTGTCTACAGCTCACTTTAGAACTTGAGTTCAAGGATGATGCAATCCTTTCATGTCCACCAAGGACTTCATTCTCGGAAACATCATGTCTATGGCTCTCTTTAGGACTGAAGTCCAGGGATGATCCAATCCTCTTTCTTTCTCGGAGACACCTGTCTACGGCTCACTTTAGAACTTGAGTTCAAGGATGATGCAATCCTCACATGTATTCTCATCAATACATCTATCATCAAAAGCATGTATTCTCACTAATAAATCTAATATCAAAAGCATGTATTCTCACTAATACATCTAATATCAAAAGCATGTATTCTCACTAATACATCTAACATCAAAAGCATGTATTCTCACTAATACATCTAACATTAAAAGCATGTATAAGTAAAAACTAAGTATTCTAAGCATAACAGTCCTAAATATAAATATTTCTAAGTATCTCGGTGTAGTGAACAGGTAACCTTATCATCGACCTTGTTGTTTGATGAGACAATCTCATCATCAGTGACTATACTACTCCCCCTTTCGAGGAGGGTCCTTTTGAACTACACCAAGCTTGTCTCGGAAGTATTCACATTTCACTCGAGACAGAGGTTTGGTCAAGATATCAGCAATTTGATCCTCAATGTTCACATACTCGAGCTTGATAGCTCCTCTCTGCACCATATTTCGTATATAAAAGTATCGGATCTCTATGTGTTTTGACTTATCGTGGAATACAGGATTTTCTGTCATCTTAATGCATCTTTGATTGTCACACATAATCACAGTGGGATCCATTTCTAAGCCAAACACTCCAGATAATAACTTCCGAAGCCACACTGCTTCACAGCTGGCAGAGCAGGCATCTATATATTCTGCTTCAGCAGTACTGAGGGCCACACTAGATTGTTTCTTGCTGAACCATGAGATCATGGTAGATCCGAGACCATAACATCCACCTGAAGTACTCTTTCTGTCTGAGACACTACCTGCCCAATCAGAATCTGATTAACCATGTAATCGGAGTTCGTGACCTCCAAGATAATATAGACCAAAATCTAATGTACCTTTTAGGTACCTCATCACATGATTTGCAGCTATTAAGTGAACCTTTCTAGGCTCTACTAAATACTGACTCAGGGTATTTACAACAAAGCATATATCTGGCCTAGTAGTTGTTAAATACATCAATGACCCAATGATTTGTCTATATAGAGTTAGGTCTACTAATTCCGATGAGTCACTAACTAATAACTTCAAGTTGGAGTCCATGGGAGTGGCCATGGCTTTACACTCCAACATATCAAATCTTTTTAGAATCTCCACAGCATACTTACCTTGATTTAGAAAGATTCCTTTTGGTTCTTGCCATACTTCTAGACCCAAGAAGCAGTGCATTAATCCGAGATCTTTCATCTCGAATTCTGAATAAAGCTTCTTCTTGCTTTCAATAATCAGTTTCTAGTTTCCAGTTAGAAATAGATCATCTACATATAACAACAGTATAACTGGTTCATCATCCATCACTTTAAGATAAATATTGGGATCAGCTTTACTCTTGGTAAAGCCCATGTTTGTTAAGAAATTGTCAATCCTTCCGTACCAAGCCCTGGGAGCTTGCTTCAAACCATATAATGCCTTTTTCAGTTTGCATACATGAGTCCTCCCGTCTTTAACCTCAAACCCTTGTGGTTTCTCTATGTATACTTCTTCTTCAAGTACACCATTCAGAAAAGTTGTCTTAACATCCATTTGGTGTAATTTCCACTTCATCATAGATGCAAGTGCCATGATAGTTCTAATTGAAGTATACCTAGAAACTGGTGCAAATGTTTCTTCATAGTCAATTCCCTCCTTCTGAGAGAATCCTCTGGCTACAAATATTGCCCTGTATTTTTCAATGCTACCATCTGCAGCATGTTTTATCTTGAAAATCCCTTTGGAAGAAACCACACTTTTATCTTTTGGTTTGGGAACTACATCCCAAACATCATTTTTCATTATTGACTGATATTCTTTTGTCATTGCTTCTATCCATTCTTTCTTCTGGGATGCTTCTTCATAGCTAGTAGGTTGTTGATCTACAAGATCACACATCAAGGCCATATAGTTGGACACTAACTTAGGTTTCTTTCTTTCTCTAGTGGAGCCTTCAGGAGCTCCATATCTTTTAGCTCCTTGAATAATATCTCTAGCCCATGCTGGCCTTGTTTTCTTAGATGAATCTTTGATAGAAGGTTCTTGTGGTTCCAACATGTCATGATCTTCTGGTGAATCATCTTCAGGGATGTGCACAGCCTCTGTGATTCTAGGAGGTGTATCTTCTTCATAGATTTCTTCAAGTTGATACTTCCTGGATTTCTTGAGCGCTGCTTCTTCATCAAATGTTACATCTCTACTTATTTCTATATGATGAAAACCTGGTATATAGATTCTGAAGGCTTTGGAGGATTCACAATACCCGACAATTATTCCCTTCTTACCAGAAGGATCCAAC
The DNA here is from genome assembly GCA_027924585.1 of Larix kaempferi. NCBI lineage: Eukaryota > Viridiplantae > Streptophyta > Pinopsida > Pinales > Pinaceae > Larix > Larix kaempferi. Next base: position 9,527,781 of record BSBM01000305.1, read on the forward strand.
TTGGTTCTCTTTTCTTTTGGAATGTGGATGTACACAGGACACCCAAATATTTCGAGATGACTTACCTCAGGCTTCTTTCTTGTAAGCACTTCTTCTAGAGTTTTGAATTCAAGAGCACTATGGGATAGTCTATTTTGCACATAGACTGCTGTCCTAGCTGCTTCAACCCATAGATACATGGGTAGATCTTGATCATGTATCATAGTCTTTACAGCTTCCATGATGGTTCTATTTTTCCTCTCAGCAACCCCATTTTGTTGGGGATTGTAGGGAGTGGTTAGTTCCCTCTTAATTCCGGCTTCTTTACAAAAGTCTTCAAAGTCCTTTGAAGTATATTCTCCGCCATTATCTGTTCTGAGAATCTTGATTTTTTTTTTCTGAGAGATTTTCTATTAGGGCCTTGAATTCTTTGAATTTTCCAAAGACTTCATACTTACATTTTAGAAAGTATATCCAAGTCTTCCTTGAATAGTCATCAATGAATGAGAGATAATACTCAAATCCACTTAGGGAAGTAGTGGGAATTGGTCCACATACATCTGAGTGTATTAGCTCCAGAATGTTCTTAGTCTTTGTTTCACTCTTTGAAAAAGGGTTCTTGACATTCTTCCCTTTCTTACAACCTTTACATGAGCCATTATGATCACCCTTCAGATCTGGTAATCCTATGACCACCTTTCTTACATAGGGTAAGGCTTTGTAGTTAATGTGAGCTAGTCTTCTATGGCATAGCTCACTGGGGCTAGAGGTTTCATGAGCAAGGGCAACTTCTGGATGACCCTTGAGCTTATAGAGACCTCCTTCTTCTTCACCAATGATAACTGCATCTTTAATTGATTTTCCTTTGGACCACATGAGTACTTGTCCATATATGAAAGCCACTCTAAAAAATTTCTTATCTAGTGATGAGATAGAGAGTAGGTTCTTCTTTAAACCTGGAACATATAAAACTTCTTTCATTTTCAAGGGTGTTCCAGAATCAATCTTGTAGCTTGCTTCACCAATTCCCTTGATGGGATATTGATAATCATGTCCTAGAGATACCTTTTGAGGTGAAGGCTTTTCTACAAGTCTTGAGAGAGATTTCTTTTGACCTGTCATGTGCTTTGAAGCACCACTATCAATGAGCCATGTATCTTCTCCAGGAGACACATATCCAAAGAGTGCAGATAATAGGACATATTCTTCTGGATCTTCTTTCTTTACTTTAGATCTTTTCCTTTGAGGCCTTTCCTCTTCTTCTTCTTCTTCTTCTTCTCCTACTTCTTCTTCACTATCATCTTCTGCCATATGTGCATGATGTCTTTTGTGAACAAACTTCTTCTTCTTCTTTCCTAAAGAACAGTCTTTAGCATAGTGTCCTAGTTTAAGACAATTATAACATTGGACTGTGGAGAGGTCTCTTTCTGAGTTTGATCCTCCTTTCCTTTTGAAATTATGAGAGGGTTGAGACCTTTTGTAGTTCACTTTCTTGAAGTGGCCTCTCTTTCCTCTTTTAGTGTGGGTGGCCAAGGCTTGGTCATCCTCTTTGAGAAGAGCTTCTCTGTTGGCTACCCTAGCCTCTTCTTGAACACAATCCTCCCATACTACATCAAACTTCATGCTTTCTTTTCTAGCACACATAGTTTGTATGAATGATTCCCAAGATCTAGTGAGACCATTTAGGGCAGTCATCACAAGTTCATCTTCATCAAGAGTATCACCAATGGCATCTAGTTGCTCCTTGATTTGGGAGACCCTTGAGAAGTAGCCTTGAATGGATTCTCCTTTGTGCATCTTGGTACTTTTCAATTGAGTCCTTAAGTTCATCTTCCTATTGATGTTCTTTCCTTCATACATTCTTCCTAGGGCATCATACATTTCCTTTGGAGTCTTCTTGGAGGCCACTTGGGGAATCAAGTGGTCTTTAATAGAATCAGCTATGATTCTATTTGCCCTAATCAAATCCTTCCTATGCTTCTCTTTGGCTTCATCTCCTTCCGGTTCTGTAACTTCATCCTTGACATAATGAGCAAGATCATTCTCTTCAAGAATGAGACCAATTCTGTATTTCCATGCCCAGAAATTTTCTATACCTTCTAGCTTGTCTTCAAGCTTAGTGTTTGGATCCATCTTCTCTTGGGGGAGTCCAAGAGATAAGAGACAGAGTAGTGCTTACCCAGAAATATTACTTTTTTACTTTTCCGGATCCTGGGACAGAATTTCTGGTTTATCGCACTTTTGGTAAAACTAGGGTTTGACTTTCGTGGAGTTCTACCGAACCAAAAAGTTCAATATAGGGCTCAAAAGATTGGTTTTGAGAAGGGCTATCCAGCCATGTAATCAGAATTTAACAATACCAACTTTTTGCTGAAACCAATTTCTGGTTTATCGCACTTTTGGTAAAACTAGGGTTTGACTTTCCCGGAGTTCTACCGAACAAAAAAGTTCGATCTAGAGCTCAAAAGATTGGTTTTGAGAAGGGCTATCCAGCCATGTAATCAGAATTCAACAATACCAACTTTTTGTTGAAACCCTAATTTTCACCGGAGAGAGAGAGAGATATTCTTACCTTGTGAAATATGTCCTATTCAGGCTAGCTCTGATACCATGTTAAGTTTAAACCAAATAGACTAGCAATATCATTGAAAGAAACATAATCACAAGATAGACACAGAATTTACCCTGGGAAACCCTCATGGGGTAGAAAACCCAACAACGCTTTTTTCAATAAGATGATTAACCAAAATACAAGATGTGCTCCCTCCTTCTCTACCTCCTTAGCAGACCTCCCAGACAAGTGCGCTACTTTTTTGAGTTGTACAAGTGTGTCTAATGAGGAGCTCACCTCCTCTATTTATATTAGTTCCCGACTGACTAAAAACCCTAATGGGGCCGACCTCTCCTGGAGAAGTCTAATAACCCCTAAAATATAAGATCAGAGCCGACCCCCACATGGTGGGTCTAATAACCCTAGTTACCACAACCCATCGGAAGAATAATCATCTCCGGATACATAATAGGGTTACCTCGGAGGGATGAAACATCTCCGGAATAATAATGTACAGATATAATATTCTTAGAAGTTACAATATTCAACATGGAGGCTAGGTGGGTGTGGATCCATGGACTTCTGAAAAAGACATAGGATCAAAAGGTGTGTGTACAGTACAGTTTATACACTAGTGTATATAAATAGTATATACACTAGTGTATATACTTTAAAATATAACACTAAATATGGCTAATGTAATATACACTAGTGTATGTTCCTAGTGGCCTAGTGTATATACATATTATCAAAAATTCAAAAATTCAAATACAATTGCAGAAGTTACTCCGAGCTCTTTACAAAAATATTTAAGTCTCTGGTGGAAGAAGCAAGGATGAAAAAAATTAACTCACACATAAATCTATAAAGTTTAAATGAATTATAAACATTCACATATATTTTTATAAAAAAAAATGGAAGATCTGATAAGTCAAAATCATTGTTAAGTCAAGAGTACTAGTTTATTTTAGAATTTTTTTGTACCACATAAATTATTTGAGAAAGGTGAAAAGAATAGTCTCTGCCTACAACAGGGACTAATAATACTAGAAACTCATTGATAGATTATCCACAAGTTTCAAAGATTAAAATCAATCAATTCTTGAAATATGTTGATAAAGTATCAACATGTCTTGAAAATTTATGGTTTGATAGAAGTTCACAAAACATATTGGAAAGTGATATTTGTCTCTCTATTTGGGATACGATATACACCTCATAGCATAGCAATAAATGTTTTATGGGGTTTAGATATATACCATTAGATATGTGTTGGGATAAATGTAATTTATATCCAACGGTATATGTCCCAACTCATATAACATTTATTACTCTGTTGCGGGTTCACATTATTTGTCTTCCCTAACGTGACCATGGACAATAATCAAAATTTCACAGATAGAATATCGGTGAGATCAATAGGTACATGGAACATGTTTTAGAATCTACCAATAGTTATATCGTTGAAATTTAAAAGACGTGGCAAGAGAAAATGTCAAACTTCACTCATATATTCATCAACATATTCTTAAAATATGTAAACAACATTTCCTAACAAGAGGCTCAAACTTAAAGGTGAGAAACAATATAACATCAATTCAAACCAAGCCTAAATAAGCTATTAAATGAGGATCAAGGAAAATTTTAAGAACCCCCCCCTAAATTTCTATGTATAATAATTGGGCTAATCCCCATGATACACGGGAAAATATGAAGGCTATTTTATCAATTAAATAATACGTATATATAATTTTTTGGAGAATGTCACACCAAATTATATAATCTTGTAAAAACTTGGCGAATCTTTCACTAAATTATAAAACTTTTTAAAGTCTTGGAGAATATTTTATTAAATTATCAAACATTATGAAGACCTGCCGAATTTTTCAATAATGCATAAACCACATATAATAATAAAACAACATATTCATTAAACTATAATATCCTATAGAAAGAGCCATTATCCAGTACTTGTTGAATTAAGATAATTTTTATTTGATTTCTTGCCTATTCACATAGGATTTCTTCAATCAATTCCATTATGATACAATTACATCAAACTAGGTTTGGCTAAACCATGTTTTTCCATTCTCCTAAGTAACCAAAAGATCAACCTACGAGTTGTTATTGCAATCACATAAAATATCATCAATAGAGTACTCTTAAGTCTCAAACCCTTTGACCAATTCATATGCATCTAAACCCTCAAACCGTAGTCATTAAGCTAAACATCACCACCAAGCCAAGTCATATACACACCAAGTTAAATCATCACCAAGCCAAGTCTAACACACCAAGTCATATTTGCTTTCTTCATGATATATGTTCATTCTATATACGCCTAGCGATCAAAATATTTTTAATGTTCTCATTTGTTATCATCACCAAGCCAATTCCCACACTTATCGTCCTCGCTCACTCTCTCTCGCTCTCCCATACTCCTCTACTTACCCATAACTCCTAACCCTCTCTAGATCTCCTAACTCTTACCCCATACTCCTCTCACTGCCTCTATCCCCCCACCGCCACCTCCTCCTCCTCCTACTCCTCTCTCTATCTCTCTCTCTCTCTATTGTGTGCACCCCTAACTATTAATAACCCCCTCTATAGCTCCTCCTCCTTCTCTCTCTCTTAGCTCTTCCCCCTAACCCTTACTAACCCCCTCTTTCCATCTCTCTCTTTCCCCTACTCCTCCACCTACACTTAACCCCCACCCTTCTCTCTCTACCCCATCCCCCTAAAACTTCTCTCTCTCTCTAACATTCACCCTACCCCTAACCCTCCTCTCTCACCCCTTACTGCGACACCATGGTTTACCCCTAAAATCCATGGTACCAGGAGACCCCTGTCAATGGAAACTTATTATCTTCTACCCTCCATGTAGACCAATATTTTATCCATTTAGTGTTAGTCTGATAATCATGGGCTAGATGCAACTTACTAATCATTAATGAATTGCATCCAATCAAGACTTGGATCTCAACCTATGAATGTATGCGATTTTTTCTCTGAAGCTGTGCATATACATAAGCTTCCGTATATGCACAACACATATATGGAAGCTTCCTTATATGCGTTGCGCATATACAGAAGCTTTAGTATATGTGTTGCTCATATACGGAAGCTTCCGTATATGCATATACAGAAGCTTCTGTATATGCGCATATACGGAAGCTTCTGTATATGTGCTACGCATATACGAAAGCTTATATATATATGCAGCTGCTTCCGTATATGCGCAACAGATTCCGTATATACAGAAGTTGTTTCACATATACATATACAGAAGCTATTGTGCATATACGGAAGCTTCCGTATATGCGCAATGCATGTACGAAAGCAGCACATATATGAAAGCTTCCATATATTCCCATCGCATATACGGAAGCTTTCGTATATGCGCAGCACATATACGGAATCTGTTGCGCATATACATAAGATTTTGTATATGCGCAGGGCATATACGGAAGCTGCGCATATACGAAAGCTTCCGTATATACACAGCTACTTCCATATATGTGCAAGGAATATACAAAATTTGTTGTGCATATACGGAAGCTTTTGTATATGCGCAGCACATATACGGAAGCTGCACATATACGGAAGCTTTCGTGTATGCGCAGCTGCATATATACGAAAGTTGTTGTGCATATACTGAAACTTCCGTATATGCGCAACTTCCGTATATGCCCTGCGTATTTACAGAAGCTTCTGTATATGAACAACAACTTCCGTATATGCCTTGCGCATATATAGAAGTAGCTACGTATATACGAAAGCTATGGCACATATACATATAGGGAAGCTTTCGTATATGCGCAACGCATATACGGAAGCTGTGCATATACGGAATTTGCGCATATACGGAAGCTTTCATATATGCATAGCGCATATACGGAAGCTATTACTCATATATGGAAGCTTCTGTGTATATACGCATGTAGTTGCGCATATACGACAACTTCTGTATATGTGCAAGGCAGCTTCTATATATACGTTTTCGTATATACAGAAGCTTCCATATATTGGCAATGCATATAAAGCAGTTGTGCATATATATAAGCTTTTTTATATGTGTAGTTGCTTCCATATATGCGCTGGCTTCTGTATATGCGCAACAGCTTCCGTATATGGCTTGCACATATACGGAAGCTGCGTATATACAAAATCGTATATACAGAAGCTGCATATACACAGAAGCAACTGTGTATATACACTAGTGCATGTAGGTATATGCACTAGTGTATATACTTAGTATATACACGAGTGTATGTAGGTATATATACTGGTGTATATACTTGTATATATTGGTGTATATACTTGTATATAAACCAGTGTATATAATGGTATATACAACAGTGCATATACTGGTATGGGTCAGTGCAATCTAATGAGGGTCACTTTTGACACATTAGATGTAATAGAAAACTGAAAAAGTAGGCATCCCTCAACTTACTTGGATTTTTTGAGCTACTTACGCAAAATGTCTTGCATTGAGTAAAAAAGATGAAATGTAGGAAATTGAATCACGTTTCCGAATATATAACCTTTATGTATTGAAAATTTGCATAGCTATGTCAAGTTTCATTTTTCCTAACATACACTTTTTATTTTTCAGGCAAATGGTAAGGTATATGTTTTTGTGGGTAGAGCCTTTGAGGGCCTAAATGATGGAATCAAGCTACAAAAATCGGCATGCATGTAGAGAACACATAGAACTTGTGCGCCATTATTTTTCGAAAATTAAATTAGTAATTTTATAATTGTCTAAGTGATCAAACCTCGAAAATAGTACCTCTTTTGTGGGTAGAGCCTTTGAAGGTCTTAATGCAAAAATCTTAAAATGGGTTTTTCATAGAACGTGGAGGTTAGTGTCCTCTTGTGCACCATACAATTTTTTTTTTAAATGATTGAGAATTGAAAAAGTTATGGAAGAAACACTAATAGTGTGTTTCACGAGTTAAGGAGGTAGGACAGAAAAGAAATTGAAAGAAAATAGGAAAAAATAATATTTCAAAATAAAAGTTACATATTTGGAATCTGCAGAAAAAATGCTATTTGTGTCTAAGATTTCGTAAAAAATGACTTTGTGTAGCATATTTGTAACAAGTGTTTAAGCACAGGCTTCTCCAGAAACTGGAAGAAATACCCAATTAGCTTTGGTTTTTCGTTAACATAGCATAGGTTTGGAATTACCGAAGCAAACTCCAAAGCATACACATAGGATTATTGTTGACATGTGAGCATGTGACTCGGCCTAGTTTAGGCTCTACATAACACGAGCGCGTTCTGTTTAAATTCAAAAATATTGCTGCGCTTTTAGATGTACATAACGCGCTCGTGTTATATAACTACATAACGCGTACACGTTATATAGTTAAAAAACGCGTTTGTGTTATGCAAATCATAAAATACACGTTTAATACTTGGGAAAGAGGGGGTGTGGAAGACTCAAGGGAATTTTCATTTAATATTTGAGAAGGGGTGGGGAAGGGTCAAGGGAATCTATGGTTAATATTTAATAGGGGTGGGAAAGGGTCAAGGGCTTAGAAGGATGTTGGAAGCTTGAGTGGGGAGAGATGAATGGAATGAGAACATGATGGGCTACAGGGGGTGAAGGGAAGTGGAGCTTGAGAGCACTATTAGGAGTAGAATAGGTTGTGAAGAGGTATAGGGTTAGAAGTTGAAAGTGAGACCTGAGTGACAAGGGGGAATGGATGGAGGCAAGGGGGATGTGAGAGAGAAATAAAGAATACAAGGGGGGGGATACATAGAGAGAGGGAGGGAGAGGGACAATGGGGAGGAATGGATTTGGAGGGAGTGAGAGATAGATGGGGATAGAACGAAATAAAGAGATAGGAAGGGAGGGACAAAAAGTGTTGGTGGGAGACATGCAGGGAGTGGTGGCGATGGAGAGAGAGAGAGAGAGAGAGAGAGAGAGAGAGAGGAGGGGGAAGGGACATAAAGTGTGTGAGAGAGAGGGAGTGATGGAGAGATTGGGATAGGTTGAGGGAAAGATAACATGAGGGAGGGATAGAAGGTGTGAGAGAGACAGGCGATGAGAGAGGGAGGGAGAGAAGGTAGGGTGAGCGATGGAGGGAGAAAGGTGGAGATAGATATGGATGGAGGGGGGATGGGTTTGAGAATGGAAAGGGACATAATGTGTGTGTATTTGTGTGTGTTTGAGAGAGAGAGAGAGAGATATTGATGGTTGGGGAGAGAGAGACTAGAGGGAGTTGTGAGCATCATATTCTCCATCAACATCATATTCTTCATCATCATCATCTTCATGACCATCATCGTCATCATCAACATCTTCATCATCATCACCATCATCATCATCACCATCATCATATTCCTCATCAAATCAACATCTCCATCATCATCATCATCATCTTCTGAACATCATCTAAACATCACCATCACCATCATCATCAACATCTTCATCATCATCACCATCACCATCATCATCAAAATCTTCATCGTCATCACCATCACCATCACCATCACCATCTTCATCATCATTGTCATCTCTAGGTTCCCCATCAACATCAACATCTCCATCATCATCATCTTCTTCATCATCATCATCTTCATCACCATCATCATCATCAACATCTTCATCATCATCACCATCATCATCATCATCTTCCTTGAATCAGATCAACATCTCCATCATGTCACCACCATCTTCATCAGTTTAGATGTTGGAAGTCTAGTGTTTACTAAATTGTCAGAATATATTTTCATTTAGACATGTTTATATGTTCGAATACATGTTTACATAAAATTGCTTGTAAACCAATGTTAATACACGGAATTTCGTGCTTCCCCATTGTTACACTTGGTTCTCATAATCTCTTTTTGGGTTCTTGTTCCACCATGTCATGTGAGATATCGATTGTAACAAGTTGAGAAGTGTTCTTGTTTTATATAGATAATATAGCAAGTGTTTTAATACACTTTTTTAGCTTTACGTGTTTTAATACACTTTCATATAGCTAGTGTTTTCTATAGATCATATAGCTAGTGTTTTAATACAAGTTATCATTAATGAATGGAATCACTCCACAAATGCACCGCACCACTAGGATATAACATTCATCATAAATGCATCATGTCCATGAAATAATGTGCCCAACACCAAGTCTAACTACCAACATTTAAGCACTCCACTAGTTCAGCATAGAACTCATTATGACAACATGAGTAGGAAACTTCTTACGTTATCTCTTGCTCTCTCTTCGTTCAAGCGAGTAGGATTAATCACCCAAAAAGTAGCTTTATGTGTTCCCACTTGTTATTGTGCCTCCTAAAATAAGCTTTATAATCCTCATTACAACAAAATTGTTTTGCTTAGGTTTATTGCCAAGTTAATATGTCCCAACATCATGTGGCAATGTCACGGACATTGCCACCACGTGGCTCTTGTTAATCCATGTCCGATGTGCAATTTTTATAGAGTTTATAAAAGTTTTTGTAAAATTTATATATTAAAAAATTAAAATTAAATAATAAGTTTTTAGAATATATTTATTTTTTAATGGAATGATTAATATTTTCATTGTATTAAATAAAAAATAATTTTAAATTATTATTTTGTAATAAAATTTATAAATGATAAAACAGTGATGAGATGCAACAGTGACACACTCCTCCTTTTATTATTTGACCAACTAGAACATGTCAGTAGATGACTTCTCCAAAAAATGGCTCTTCAAATCCATGTAATACTCAGCCTAAATAATCATTCTATGAACTGTGGCAGATGGCTACAATTGCTTCTTCAGAAATCATTGTGGTGTGCTACCCCTTTGAATCTTTGACAGCAATACACAATCAAAATGGTGTGGAAGTGGCTGACTCCTCAAAGTTTCAACGGCCAGTTAGAGAGGCGGTGATTGACTTTTTAGTTTGTGGCGATGAAGGAATTAATGGCTTCCAACATTCTCCCCCTCAATTACTTCACCCAAAATACATCAAACACAAACAACTATAACTTTACAAGCATATCAAAACAACATTTCAACTGTAGTGCCTGTTGGTCTAAGTCTCAGCAAGACTTACATCAATAGCTAAACAACTCAAAAATTTGTTTCACATACTTTGTTGCAACATACTAGTGTTGCTTTTCTTCAACTCTTTCATGAGAATTTCTTTTTGTTTCGACTCCAAACTTTGAAATATGTAAACTTTGTTTTTTGTTTCATCTTCATCTTCACCTTGATCTTCTTCAGCTTGCGCTTCACTTGTGGCTTCAACCATTTCTTCAGCTTGACTTTATATCTTATTAATATGGACTTCTTTTGCTTGGTAGCTCCACAATACTTGTCCTTCTCAGCTTCAGCTGGCTGTTCAAAATATAATATTTCATCCTTTACTTCAACACCAAGACCATTTCTTTCAACCTTCTTGGATTTTTCAAACCAATCATCATTCATAGTTTTTATTACATTACTCTCAGCTTCAGCTTCATCATTACTTGGCTTAGAACGCCAAACTTTATACCAATAATACATTTGATTCTTCATCTTCACTTTCTTCTTTACCTTTAGTGTTTTCTTTGATTCTGCAAATTTATTATAATCAGCTTCAACTAAAATACGTTCTTCAACTTGCTTACCATCATTCAAATTTTTAATGTCCTTTATGCCAAGGACTCGAATCCAAATATTCTTCTTTAAATATTGTAACGTGAGCATACAAAGATCCTGTTATCCCTAAAGTTTGCACCGTGACTGCTAGGGTCAAAGCTTAGAGAAATCTTAATAGTAGGTGAAGAGATAGCTATGATAGTTGTAAACAAGACAGAGATCAGGATAGGTTTTAAATGCTGAACAACAAGGAATGTATTAACAAAGAATGGATATTAATAAGACATAGCTATGAAGCATGACTTTGTGAATATAATGATTCAGGTTCTGTTTTCAAAACATTAAAAATAGTTGCATATTGATCAAAAGAATCATGGTATGGAATATTAAGACCACACATAGACAGAATGATGATAACATGTACTTTATTTATTAAAATAGAAAATGATCACAAATCACAATCATTTCAAAAAACAGCTATTTCTTATCAATAAAAACACAGTGTATGTGCATACACACCCCTGCCTCAGCCCTTGGCTGGAACTCTCTCCCTTGAGCAATTGATTTTCTGTTCATTATATAGACATTAATATGTGACAGAAATTGAACTTTGCCTTTTAGCTGGCAACTTGATGCAATCTTTTACCCAAAAATCTTCAATTATCAACTGAAAACATAACTTGCATCCTCAGAACCCCACAGGTACTTGGTATAATCCCAATAATAAAGCTGACAATCTTGTGTTTGTTACAAAGGCGTCCCTGTTCTTTAAACTCTGCAGGAATCAATGATCTTGCTATCATCCTGCCAGGTAACTCCTCAAGATATGGAACTAATCCTTTATGATTGCATTCAAATTTGGGTTGCATCCCTTAAAATCCTGAAACTACCAGATATTCAATATACTCTGCATTTAGATATTTTTTCATTGATGTTTTGCCACATAATGCTTTGTCTCCTACAAATATGTGAATAATAAGCCTTCTGAATGCTAATTTTTATCCTCCTTATCGGCTGAGTTGGATGCCCCAAATGATGGAATTAGTTTTTGAGAATGAAGACCTGTCACTAAAATTATTGCTTAAATATTGATATTGATTTCTTCCCTGAGAAAATAGCCACATAATCAAAACAGTAACACCCACAGCTATATTTGAGCAACTCTGGAATTATCTATTTTGACAACGAAGATACAAAGAATCTATATCTTTGCTGACAATGAACTTGAATAATCAGAAATTTTGGTTGCTCTTGGGCCTAATCTCCTTTGGATGACGATTATGAACATTTTCATATGTTGGATTCAATCTCCTTTGGATGACGATTATGAACATTTTCATATGTTGGATTCAGTGCATTACGTTTATAGATGCCAATGCTTCTTAGCGACACATTGTGTGGTCTTTTGAACCCGTAAACTTTCTCATATAAACAACTTTAAAATAGTGTTGCTCTGATGACCTTTGCACTCGGGACTTGGTGCTCAATGCTTTGGTTTGATCTCAGACATGTCCCACATGCACAGAGATAATAAAATAATAAAATATTATGTTTATCATAGCCTTCAAACTAATCTGACGCAGTGGGAACCATGCACGAACCATGGGCAAAGAGCTTGACGTTGAAGTGATCTTTTGGTAGTAAATTTGGCTAGTCTCATGTGGAAATAGGAAGGAGACAAAGACCATAACACTTTATCCCTTTTAAATGAACTAATAGGTAACTTATTAAGAGGATAATGGATGACTCCCTTTTTATTTTTTAGACTTTTTAATAAAATTATTATTTTAATAAAAAAGTTATTTCATTAAAACAATAATTGTTAATTAAAAAGAATCATAATTTTCATGTTAACAACAAACTGAGAAAGAGATTTGGGAAAACATAGACTCATAAGATGAAGTTTGATGAAATGGAGAGTTTTTGGGAAAACAAAGATAACAAGGTTTGACGCTTACACCCAACTAACCAAGATGGAGGTTTGAGATGATGAGGAGAATTGACTAGGATAATTGGGACATTCATGACCTGAGGAAAAATGTTAGTAGACTTTACATCCATGCTTGTCGGAATCCAAATTTGTGGGATAAATCTGGTGACAACAGATCCCACAAGCCATCTTTGACTTCAACAAGAGTAATTTGTTCAATATCATTATGTAAACACATTGACTAATAATAATGCCTCATTTCTTCAGGACTCCATGACATGAATACCTTTTCAAATGATTCTTCAACCAGTCCATCTTCGTTGCAATTTTCTTCATTCAAATATAATTCATCATTTACAATATCATCTTCAAAGGATTCTTCTTCATCTCCGATTGGTTTCTCATATGCACATTCAAACATTTTGTCAGCATTATATAAATTATCATACTGTGAACCATATTGGTTCTTTTCATTTTTTTATTCTCTGAGAGCTGTCACTATCTCTTCATTCAAATCTTCCTCTGCTATTGCAACAAGGCAATCAACTTTCTTCATTTATGCTTCCACAACAAGACTATCATCTTTATCATCATATCTTGGCTTTTCAAGCCATTCTTCCAAAAATTTCAACTGTTCATCAAGAACATCATTCCTTATTTCAGCTGCTCTATCTGCAACATAACATACAACATTTTGAGTGTTATCATTATGCAACTCTTTTTCTATCACTGCTTTTGCAATAACCGAATCATCAACCTTTTTATTTTCAGCATCATTATAGATTCATTCTTCTTCAATCGTTGCAACTTCTGTGCATTCTTCAACGATCTTATCAAATTCTTCAACAAAATTAAAATCATTAGTATTTTCAAAAAACTCATAAACTGGTTCAAGCACTTCAACACAGTGCACTTTATTTTTCTTAGCTTCTAATGTTGCCTCACATACTGCTGATATGGCAGTCTTCATTCTATCATCATGATCATCTTTCACTATTACTTCTCCATGAGCAATTTTACCAATATTGGTTGCTTCATTGACACCTTCTTCATCATTGTCATCAGCAATAGACATCGTTGGAATATTCAAAGAACAAGCTACTACACTGGCAGTTACTTCACCTTCAATATTTGACTTACAAGCCAAGACTTCATCATTTTCTTCCTTTGTACCTGCACAATCACTAACAAACAAATTATTAAAAAACATCTCATTCTCTTTTCTGTCCTTATCTACACCATTCAATATCGCTGCAGATTCTTCTTCACCAACATTTTTTTTATCATCAGATACACCATTTTCATGGATGTATTTTTCACTCGAAGCTTTATCATCTTCCTTATATGCACCAAATGGATCAATGCAACACTCTTCATTTTCTGCAACATAACTGCTGTAAATTATTTCAAGCCCAACTTGGTCTTTGACTTCTATAACACCTTCAGAGTTATCTTCTAGATTCATTGTACCTACATGTCCACAATCATTAGATTCAATGCAGGAATTATATACCTTCATGGGCGTGTCCTTCAAGGACTCTTCTTGCACAAATTCCTCTTTGTTATCCTCACACTTGAGGAATTTATCATCTTTATCAGCATTTTGCATGTTAACCATTCCATAATGTTCACAATTCACTTCAGTGACATCTAAATTCGAAACTACATCAACATCTTTATCAATAGCAATTTCAACTTCTTCAAATTCTGTTGCTGCAATACAAGATACAACAGGCTCATTTTCATCTTTAGTTTCAACATAATTTTCATCATTTGATATATCAACACAACTGTGAGATTCACAAATAATTTGACTATCTTCTGTTGCTTCTGCAAATTTGTCTACTGAAATATTAACAGGCTGTGACTCAACCATATATCTCCCCCTTACATCAAACTTTCTCTTCAAACTTTCCCAGGCTTCTCTAGCTGTGTTTGATTCAGCAATTACATAAAAAATATTATCATCCAGAGCTTGCTAGATGTAGTACAAGGCAAATGCATCCTTTGCCTCATCCCGGGTTTTCTTAAATCCATTCGCAACAAAATACCATAAACCTCTATCATGCAAGAAATTTTTCCTATTAATTGACCAACATTCATAAGTTATACCTGAGAAATATGGCGGTGGATGATAGATGCTGCTCCATGCATCTTCTAACTTTTCTTGAAATTAATTTGCTTCAGTATCCTCTGCCTTCTCTTGAATTTCATCTGCTCCAGCAGGTTCCTCGATGGCTTCACCTAATATCTCTGCTATGGAAAAACCAACTTCTTTTGCATTAACAACATTCTTCTTCATCCGTTTAAGCCTTCTTCTTTTCCCCATGTCTCTCTCTTCAAATAACTACTTGCACATAATTTAAATTTCTTTCACTTAGATACATCCTCTTAATCCTCTTTCACACATAATGGCTTCAATTCAAACAAAGCAAATTTCCCAAATAGTGGGAATCAAACTGCTCTACCATTAAAGTATATGGGAGCTCTCAACCAGGAAGAATGTCTTCCTTTCAACTACTCAACCTCTGTTTGAGGTAACACACACACAGTAAACATCATCCACAGACTACAACACTTTCTTCTCTTTACACAAGCCACAACCAGGCTTGAACATCTTAACCAACATACAAATGACACAAGAGACACTTGATTCAGACTTCAGCTGCTAAAATGATGACTCAACCTTTACTTAAGGGAGCGCATGAGCTCTCTTTCAACACATAACTCAACTGAACTTACCTATGCTCTTTCTACGTAGCAGGAAGGGGGCACTGGAGTAAAACTCAACAGCAAGATCTTCAAACAAAAATAAAAAGGTTCAACATACAATCATATGGCTCATTCATGAAGTGAGCACATAACCAACTAACATAAATCATAATCACTTAGCTCGGATAACGCTGTGGGAAGGCAGGGGGGTGTTGCATCTACTCACAACAGCACACTCAGATCACAAAATTCATAAATTCTCACCTACAAAACAGTTGCAGCTGTGTTGCAACTGACTGTTTCACCCAACAGTCATCTACAGGACCGTCACAACTGACTGTAACAACTATGTTTAGATAACCCCTACGTTCATCAAACTTGAATGTTTCATCATACTCTGTTTCAACAAATTTTGAAATCTAACTTGCTACAACCAAACTAAACATTCCACAATCAATCATATACGCTTAGAAAATCATCATGCTACAGCAAAAAAAATTATTTAACCATTCAACCATGAGTTTATGAACTCCTAAAGACAGAGAGGAATATAGGATCAAAAGTACAGAGTTGAAACTCTATTTTCATTCAACTCAGGATTTGTTTTCCTCACCATGTCTTTCCATGAGAATTACATAGGTATATATACACTAGAAATATAGTCGGTCATATTAATTACCTTGACCTTTCACTACATCTAAACCTAAATTGTCTGTTCAGAATTTATGTGGATAATCTGCCCTTTCATGAACTGCAACAGGAATGTTGGATGCCCCTTCAATCTTTGACAGGCTACAGCAGAGATGGTGAATGTACCTTTGAACTTTGATGAGCTGCAACAGCGACACGCTCCTCCTTTTATCATATGACCAACTGGAACATGTCAATAGATGACTTCTCCAAAAAACGGCTCCTCAAAGATCCATGTAATACTCAGCCTAAATAATCATTCGATGAACTGTGGCAGATGGCTGCAATTGCTTCTTTAGAAATCATTGTGGTGTGCTGCCCCTTTTAATCTTTGACAGTAATACACAATCAAAACGGTGTGGCGGTGGCTGACTCCTCAGAGTTTCAATGACCACTTAGAGAGTTGGTGATTGAATTTTCAGTCTGTGGCGGTGAAGGAACTAACGGCTGCCAACAATCCCTAATCCCATTGCCATTGTAATAATCTCTTCTCTATAAATGGCCAAATAATTTCTCAAAACCCATGACCATGTTTTTTCCAGCATACCCATAGTGCATTTTGCAAAAATCTTGTTTCATAATTCTGTATGCATGATATTTTCTCCCTATGGACAATATTAGAAGCATGTGCACATAACATGCATTTCAGAATTATTGAGTAGAAAAAGTATCAAATCCTTCATCTTCCAAAGAGAAGAAGTCTTTGTTATGGTCCATTCTCTTCTGGAAGACTGTGGTATAGTTTCCAATCATGTTGTGGATGTGAGCAATACTTTGTTAGATGTAGAATTCAATATATTATGTAGGATGGAATTCGGTTGAAAGTATTTAGACAAGGAGGCATATGACAATAGAGGATTTGGGGAAATGATTAAGGAATTTGGCTTCTTGCTTGGTTCTTTCAATATTGGAGATTTCATACCCTATTTGGGATGGATGGATCTCCAAGGTCTAGATCATTCGCATAAGGAAATTTACAAGAAAGAAAACGCATTCTATGAGAATATCATAGAGAACGTCTTGCCCAGAAAGATACATAGAAAATCATGGATTTCATGAATGTTTACTTGCATTTCTGGACATAATGACACGTAGGTCAATATCAGATGAGATAACATGAAAGGAATCCTTATAGTAAGTTAAAACCCATGCTTCATATCATTTCATGTAGCTCAATGTATGTGCAAATAACAATGAGGCCTTGGAACTTTTGGTGTAAATTGGGGTTTTATATAGAACAAGGTTCAATTCTCGGGCTCTGGGATATATATTTGCTTAACGACGATGGATGTAGGGATGTTTGGGATATACAAGAAAACTTGATTGCAGGAAAATCGATGAATTTTTGGGACCTTGTGGACATGAAGTTTCCATCATCATGACTGACCTGGGGAGTGCTCTGACGATATTGAGCACTTCTAATATTGTAGAGTTGGGGTGAATTGATTGGACAATGACTGCCACAATGAATTGATTCCGATAACAGTGATCTCATTCATGAGATAGGGGATGGGAAAAGATTCTTTCAAGGATTTGTGTGTAGGTATCATGTTTTTTTAGTGTGGTGAATGTTCTCCCCAGGATTCTGTTTGATGGTGTGGCCAAGGAATGTCACAATAAATCTCCACAAAAACCCATATACATTGCATGTCACAATATTTATAACTCTCCATGAAAACCAATACCTAAGCTTCAATAGAGACAGAGAGACAATATTGGTGCAATGGACTATTCTTTGAATTCTATATGTTCATGGGTGATCTGAGTTAAAAGAGTTTCCAAGTATGGAAACATTGGTATCTTTGTATTTTTTTAGAACAAACGAATGTGTGAATTTGAAGAGAATACAGGGGTTAGTTCATTGGTCAAGGCTTTGATCCATCAATGTTATAAGAGCTACAAAGTATGGAAACATTGGTGTCTTTGGAGGCATTGAACACATCTGATTGTGTGAAGCTGAAGAGCATATGATCGACAAGTATGTAATGAAGGTGATCTGAGTTAAAATATCTGCTATGTATGCAAACATTGGTATCTTTGGACAAGTTTTACGCCTCCCAATTTGTGAAGTTGAAGATTGTGGTGTTTAGAGAAGTGGGAAAAGCTACATAATCTAGAAGCTGCTAGGTTCACCGGGTTATAAAAGATGCAAAGTATGGAAACAATGGAATATCTAGAGTTTTTTTACACATGAATGTGTGAAGCTAAAGAGAAATATAGTACAGGGTTTGTCGCATTATACAAAGCTTTGGTTTCTAAAGGTTTTTGGGTGCTCTAAGCGAGAAGAGTTTCCTAGTGTTTTTGGCTTCTAAAGAGCAATATAGTATAGGGGTTGTCACATTGTACAAAGCTTCGGTTGCTAAGTGTTTTTGGGTGATTTGATCTAGAAGAGTTTCCAAATATGGAATCACTACTATATTTGGAGGAGTTTTACGTTTATGAATGTGAATTTGAAGAGCATACGAGTGTTGGTGCCGTGGGATAAACTTTGAATCCTGAATGTTGGTGGGTGCTTTGAGTTAGAAGAGATGCAAAGAATGGAACATTGGTATCTTTGGAGATTTTTCTGACATACACGTATGAAGTTGAAGAGGATACATGGTGGTGAAGTATACAAAGCTTAAATAACTAATTTTTTTGGATTCTATGAGTTAGAAGAGCTACCAAGTATCTTTGAAGAATTAATTAATTTTGGATGCTATGAGTTAGAAGAGATTCCAAGTAGAATTTGTAAGAAAATGACTATGTGATGGTAAAGAGCATATGGAGGTTGTTAGCAGTTTACATGATGGTGTCCATGAAATTCCCACTTACATATACATACCACAACTGCTTGTATAGCAGTTAAATCATTCAAATGAATATATGAATTTAAAGTCAATAACATGAGAGAACTCCATAACAGTATAGGTTCATGCGTTTGATCCCACATCATTCATCTGTGATTATACTTTAACTGAAATTGTGATTTTTACTTTGTCCCATGTTTATTGTATTGTTCACGTTTAGGATCTGACGATGGATTTGATTCTTATGACGTCAAGAAACCACATGGCACATATGCCATTCTTTCCTAGTGGTATCTTCTCAATGCATCATACACGCATGAATAAGAAAATCAAATCATGATTTGAATTACCACATCAACATGTTTATTGCACAATCTAAGATGTCATGTCCTAAACTTGTTCAAAGTAGACAAATCAATAGACTTAAATTTGAACGCCCATTTTAATTATAATTATAGTTTTTACAATAATCATTTAAAAATTTGAATAATTTTTCAAAGGTTTGAAAGTGCATTTTTTTTTACCAAATAGCTCCTATTCTTGAGGATACCACATTATTGGTCTTACTTTGTGTGTTTCATAAGATTTTGATTTTAAAAAGTGGAGAAATTTAATTATTTTTAACTAAAAAATATTTCCAAAATTGATAGGAATGATGAAAAATTTCACCATAGAAATTTTCTTTTAGGGATTTTGGACCATTTCAAGAGGACTCAATTTGTTGGACTTCCAATTTATTTTTGAAGAAGACTAGTTATCTATTTTGACAAAATTTCTACAAACATACAGAGTATTTCTACCAATTAATTGACAAATATTACAAGAAAAATTGGCTTTTCACATACAACAAAGCATTTAAATCTTGGTGAAAACTTTTTCTAAGAAACCTATTTCCTTGGAAGTGGAGAGCTTGGCTTCTATGTCCCAAGTTTAAATCCCAAACTAAGGAAGTGATCTCAATTGTTTACAAAACATTACTTTGTTTGGTTGGTGATTGGTAGTTGTATGAGAGGTACCTTCATTATTTAGAACATTAAAAATGAATATACTTCCTTATTTGTGTATTTAATGTGTGTGTTTTTTACATTATCTTAAAAATTTTAGAATAAATATTTTTTCCTTTCCTCATTGTAAGAGGACAATTGGGTTTGGGAAAGAAGGGTAGTGTTATGGCCAGCAACAACATTCATTTGTCAAAAAAATGGCTGTGCACTCCCACGAGAAGTTCGTTGATTAGTAGAGCCATCATGATCGTTAAGTCATCCTATGTGGTATACACTTAAGATAGAGTATATGGAAGCACCAACCTATCGAAATGAGATTAAGATCAAACTTAATCATAAGAAGGTTTTTTAAGTTTCCAATTTTCTTTTGACTTTGATCCCAAGATCCTCCATTGGGAGCCTTCCTTATGAAGAGATAGAAAATCAATCTAATGTTTTTTCTTTAACAAGAACGATAACAATATTTATATTAAAAAGAAATATACAAATCACACACATGGCATCATATAGTAGTTCAAAATGAGAGCTAAGCATGGCAGGTCCAAAACATTTTTCCCTTCAGCCATCTCTTACTAGTAAACAAAAGGAAGGTGCTTTCCAATTCCTATATTTCTTCCTCTAACATTGTATATTCTTATGAACTGGAAACATAGATACAAGAAAAAAAAATAATAAAAATTATATGAAGAGTCTGAGAAAATAATTCCTTAAGTTGTTCACCTCCTTCAACCGCTTGCACATAAGAAATTTCTTCCATCAAGGAATCCTCTTCTTGCTAGAGCGTGGGGTTGCTATTTCCTCTGCCAAATCCATCTAGCTCAGCATGAATTTCATTGAGGATTTCCTTCAAATGATTAAAGTGGGTCTCATTCCTTTCACTAGTGTTCGGGCTCTTCTCTTGATGCCTGCGATTCATTTCCATAATAGCCCTGCAAATTTCCTCATGCTTAGAGATTTGAACCCATTCCATGTCCTTCATTCTGCACCAGATATATTCCACCTCTCCTTCTTGCACCCATGTGTTACCCTCTATATCATCTATGCGAGAATCCAAACAAGTAATGTCAACATAAATTCATTGATTTTCATCCAAAGCAACTTTTGAAACCTCAAAGATGCATCTCAACATATTTTTGAAATATGACATGCAGTTCTTCATCACCATTATCTCTTCCATCATCTTATCCAAAACATCTTCCTCAACAGCCATGAGCAAGGATCCAACACAATATTTTTACTCCTCCTGAACTTTAACAGGATCACTTCTTCTCGTGGATATGGGAAAATAGTTGAAGAGGGACTTGAAAATTCCATATTTGACAAACTCGAAATCACACAAAGAATTTTTCATATCCTAGATCTTGCTCTTCACGTGGGATTCTTTACTTAACATGCAACTGGGGGTGGTGAGAGGATATGACCTAGGACAAGGGATTTTAAATCTCATTAAAATCCATCTAATCCGTCTTTCAACCGCCCACCGCACACCAATATCAATCTGCAGTGATAACTACCTCCTCAACTATGACTAAGGGAGGCTATGATGGCTTGGCACCTCCCAAGACAAGCCCGAGGCAAATTGTCCATGTGCACTTCGAAGAGAAGGAAAAGGGGCCAACATGTTATGCATGGAGACATGAAATCCATTTAATGTGGGGATTAGAGTTGTTAATACTTATATCACCTTCCTTTATCCTTTATCCTTTATTGGCAAGTCGATCGGCTACCTTATTATCCCATCGCTTAACATGAAATAATTGCACTCTTGATATATCCAGGATGAAGGCCAAGATTCCTTTTTGAACTCTCCCAATCTCCTTTTCTCTTCCATCCTAGATGTTGAATCTGGATCTTTTGAATAACTATCCAAGAATATCTGAAAAACTTGGAAGTCTCCAATGTTTAAGTCTGCCATAGTTTCTATTCCCTGCATTAAATATTCCCACACGACTTGATTATTTGTCCGCTTGCCCAGTCCCCAACCATAGGAATGAGTCATTATTCCT
The DNA here is from genome assembly GCA_027924585.1 of Larix kaempferi. Lineage (NCBI taxonomy): Eukaryota > Viridiplantae > Streptophyta > Pinopsida > Pinales > Pinaceae > Larix > Larix kaempferi. Next base: position 9,550,036 of record BSBM01000305.1, read on the forward strand.
CCTGGGTCGAATATGACCCCTCTCGCACATTCCTCTCTTGGGAACATCAATCTAATGTTACATATCAATATGTTAGATATTAACAAGCTCACCAATGGTTACTAATTATATTCCCTACTTTGCAGATTTCATGGGTTGTGCTCATCGATAACAATTCTTACCTAGTCGATTAAATTCACCATGACCACAAATATTTTAGTGTCTTCACATTCCAAAGGTTTTTTTTTATGTTTCTTATCAACCCTAAATAAAGTAGAAAGGTCTTTGACGAGGGACTATGTTCTTGGGTCAATCCTACGTCTTCATCAAACTATGAAGCTAGGTTTTTCACCACCTAACTACCACGTTTTTCATAATCTCATTGGCCCAAATATTGCTTAAGAGACGTCAACCACGTGGACTAAACGTCACTTAAGAGACATTGTTCATGTAATGACTTTTTAAATAGAAAATTATTGTTTGTGATTACAATATAGATACATTTGTGAAGCAATTTTAATGAATAAAATGTTACTTTACATATCGTCATTTTATTTATTTTTAAAATTACCTTAAAACAAGTTCTTAAATATTTCATCTCATTTTGAGGATGGTATTCAAGGAAAAACCAACATTTGTTTGGGTACAAAGTTAGGTCAACAACGGGGCAATAAATTGTTGCAATGTTAATAAAGTCCAGATGGGGAGGATAACACTCCATCCCACAACTACTCAAACTAAACCCAAATAAACAACTATAGAACCGAGTATGGATGTTTTCACAGTGAACATACATTGTGTCGATGCTTTGGGATTTACATTATGTTGAAGTTTTGGAAGTCGACGTTTCAAATTGACACTCCACCCAACTTTAGGGAATTAGAAAACAAAAGTTGTGTATGGTATGAAAATAATGTAGTTGAATATTTAAAGGTATTGGAAAGTTAGTCGTTAGGAATTTGGAAGAGAAAAATATGAAAACAATGGGGGGAGGGCCCAAGAATAAAGCAAGGAGAACATATAAAAAATTAAGGATTGACGAAACAAATTTAAATAATGGAGAATTAGGTTAGATAATGAACAAAGAGTAAATTAAGCTAAAAAGTTACGAAAAAGAGGGGGAACCGAAAATAATAAATCATTGAGTTGGTAAAAAGAATTAAGAATCCAAGTTAAGAAATAATTTAATGATAGTAGAATGATTAGAGGAGGAGAGGAAAATTAGAATAGTGATGAAATAATTATTAAATCAAGATAAAAATGCAAGTAATAAAAATACAAGGATGAGAGGGGGTATTAATACAAAATAAAAAGAAATTAAAGTGAGAAACCAAGAAATAATTGTTATAAATAATAAGAATTGGGGATTAGAATAAAGAGAATGATTAGGAAATAGAAGAAAAAAGATGTTAGTAAATTTATTCTAATGAAAAAAATGTGACAAAGTATAATAAGTTTTAAATGGAAAATAAAAAGAGAATCAACAATCATTGAGTCAAATTAAGCACTGAATAGATATGAAGATTTTTATATTAAATTAAATATTAAATTGAATTAAACGGATAATTGGAAAAGTGAATTAAAGATATTCAATATTTAGTTATGAAAATATACATAATCATAAATATTTATATATAATTTTTTTAATGAATATAAAAGTATTTCCTTTAAGATATAAGATGAAGTGTAAATTCATATCTTAAGCAAATTGTAACAAATGAAAAACTACTTTATAACCTACAATATAACTATTCATATTAAGCCATTTTAACTAATGGAAAATCTCTTATACAATCTAGCATATACGTCCATATCTTAAACATATTTTTAGGTAATAAATGCATTTTTTGTTTTTATAACATTGAAATTTCAATGAGTAGAATCTAAGTCGATATGTATTATTTTTGCAAATCCTTTATAAACAATTTTAATGGATAGAATATAAATTTATCGACTTTTATTTCAACAACAAAATAATATAAAAATAAATAATTTCAATAAAATTTATTTTCCATCATGATATTTGTCTTCAATTAAATTTCTTAGAATTTCTCTTTCTTACAAAATTAAAATAAATTAAATGATCAATTTAAAAAAAACACTGCAAAAAAAATGACGAAAAGGTTGAGAGTTGAAATCTTACTCTACATTGCCCTCCTTGGCTACATCATAGACCATATCCTTTGTAGAACTGAATTTTAAATTGGCATGAAGGAAGAGAAATCAAACAATGTAGACTATGATTGTAGAAATATGTGTGCCTATTTGTTTGAATCATAGCTCCAACAAATTATAGTCATCCCACCTTCGCCACTTTGAAACTAAAAATATTGTCAACAAGTTCAAGTTTATCCCTATAACCTCTACGCAAAAATGAAACCATTAGATGTCATGATTGCATGGATTTCAATGTAATGCCCTTAGAATGACTTTAGACTAGAGGGCACTTGTCGAGTGACCCAAGATAATAATCCTTAATAAAATAATCCATTGAATGTTAAAGATGTTTGAACGATTGAGAAACACATGATGAATTACATAACGACAAAATGATAAACAAAAATGACGAAATTAATGATACTTATAGAATTGGATATTTTACTTGAAGTGATGAATGAATGCCTGCCTTGCTTAATGACTAGCGGATTTACGAAATATAGGATGTTTATGAACAAAATGAATACTTTGCTTAATGAGTAGCAGATTTACGAAATCTATGATGGTTACAAATGAAATACATGTTTTTCTTAATGATTAGCATATTTATGAAATAAATAAGAATTATGATTATGGACTCATAAATACATGATGTATCTTGATGAGTTATGATGAACAGTACTACTGATGGGTACTTTGAGAATATTTGCAGCAACATGTAATTTACCATAACCAACTCACTCACAAAGGAGATATATGGGCCGTAGAGTACGAATAAATCACACACGGAAGAACGACGACGGTGTCGACTTCCTACGGATTCCACGCACGAGTTGAAAAGCACCTATCCGCTTACTCAGGGGAGCGTGAAGTCATGCGAAGTGGACCATGACAGAATTGTTCATGTACGAGGTTGGGGGGAACGCAGTAAGAACAAACTTACTCCTCGGCACCATTAGTCTCCAATAGAGTGTAGACGGATGAATGAAGGTAACGAATCCTAAATCCCTACATGAAGTTCCCACAAATCATATGCAACGAAGAAATATTAACGAAATGATTAGATGATGTGGTAGCTTGACGATAAACAAAAATGATGGACGAATGGACCAGATGATGTGGTACCATGTTGATAAAAAGAAAAATGAGGAACGAATGGACCCAATGATGTGTTACCTAGACCCAAGACGAAAACAATTGATGAATATTATGCATTAAGCATGTAAGTTTGCATTAGGCTATTTGCACATGAAATGATTATTAGTAATTAAAATAAGGGAGAATGGTTGTTTAGGAGTAAATAATATACTAAACATTAGCATATAGCCAACTCCACGTGCACCCACAAAAATAAAAAATAGATTGAAGCATGAGGGGGAACAAACTTGAGTAAATCTAGGAATGTAGGTGCACTCTCTCAGGAATTAGAAGAAATTAGGCATTTTTGTATGAAGCCACATGTGTTGCAGATAATTTTCCTATATAAGGAAGGAAAGAGGAAAGGGAAAGGACATCCTATGGATGGATGGTTATCGTAATGAGTGTAAGTCATTGATTTGCTTGTATTGGAGTTTGGAAAGGGATCTTGGGGGGGGTGAAGCCCACTTCTAGTTCCCTCATTGTGTGTGATCTCTACGACCCCATTGTTTGGGGGTTCGAGAGGAAGAAGATTACTCTTAGAATTGGTAGGGAGGTCAACCGAGGGGTATCTTGGTAAATCATCAAGGTGGGAAGTGACTTGGACCGGACTCAACGTACCCTTCATTGTACCACCAATATTCAAAGTAGGTTTGAAGATTTAAGTTTTATTTCTCCTTTTCATTTGTTGTGATTATTGAAAATGAACATGTTAAAGATGATTTATGGGTACAATATTTGATTTAATTAGATCCCATAATGGTTTAGAATGATATCAGCCTTATGCCTTGGGTTTAAACTATTATATTATGTGGTTAAATATCATGGATCAACCCTACGTACGAAAGCCCAAACTCCTTCACACTAACCGTGATAAATTGCAGATTTGAATATGTGTATTGTTTATTGGGAAAATAGATTTCATGTTTTCATTATAAACCTATTAAATTATTATATTGCATTTAGATGTAGAGACCTCATGCCATGAGATCACGCCTATTTCTAGGTCCGGCCGTTGAACATAATTAAATTGTATTACATATTTACTGGTTGAAAATCGTAGATAATTTCATTTATAAATTCGGATATGGTCATCGAACATAATTAAATTGTATTACATATTTACTGGTCGTCGAACTTAATTAAAATGTATTACATATTTATAGATCTGAATCTGGTAGTTGAACAGAATTAAAATGTATTACATATTTGTTGGTTGAAAATTGTATAAACATATTTACTGGTTGAAAATCATAGATAATTTCATTTATAGATCTGAATATGGTCGTCGAACATAATTAAATTGTATTACCTATTTACTAGTTGAAAAGCATAGATAATTTCATTTACAGATCTGAATCTGGTCGTCGAATGGAACTAAATTCTATTACATATTTACTGGTTGAAAATTGTAGATAATTTCATTTATAGATCTGAATCTGGTAGTCGAACAGAATTAAAATGTATTACATATTTGCTGGTTGAAAATTGTATATAATTTTATTTATATATCTGGGTCTAGTGGTTGAACTATAATTAAATTGTATTACATATTTACTGGTTGAAAATTGTAATAATTTCATTTATAGATCTGAATCTGGTCGTCGAATAGAACTAAATTGTCTAACATAGATAATTTTATTTATAGATCCGAGTCTGGTCGTCGAACAGCTCTAAACGTATTTATATTTACTGGTTGAAAAATTGTATCGAATTGTATTTATAATTCCGAGTTTGGGTGTTGAGCAGAGTGTAAATCATAACCCTATTTTTCTGAGCATTGATTTAAACGACCATTTTCCTGCGACTTCGTCACCGAACGGATGGAGTCCGTTTCTAAATTCTTGATTTCGGATTTCAATCCTTTTACTTATCTTCTCATCTGTCAGTCTTTAATCATGTTATTCTCAATATATCCACCACCGTTCGATATACTATGGATCTTATCTATATCAAGTTCCTCTTATAACTGTAATGTTCGTTTATTCTGCGGATTTCGAGTGGACCCAGAAATTCCTTGTGACACCATAGTTGAATGTCAAGAAAAACTTCGTATAAACACAAGTGTCATTCATTCCTGGAAGGCAATGCAATACTAATTTCTACAGAATGGATTCGTTTGAGAACGGGAAGATGGCGTCAGAGGTGCTCTGAGTGATGCCCATCGACGACTGATTCCGCTTGGTGAATCGATCGTTAATACGCCTTTTATCTTCCGAGTTTTTGTGTAAAGATTTTAATTATATGTCTTCCTTGGCAAGTGATCCGAATCAATAAACTACTTCCACGATGTACATACTCCCACTAAAACTGATAGTTAATGGAGTATGTAGTCCCATTTTTCTAATCTCTTATTACCCGGGCATCTATATTATTATCATAACTAAAATGGGTGTGAAATCGGAAGGGCAGGTAATTATTCACTTGAGGTTTATAAAATATTACGAAATGAAGAAGTGCATATATACCTACTATCAGTCTAAATATAATTCACATTTAGTATGATAGAAAGAAGAATTTATAGGATATGTATATAGTTAATTGTAATTGTTTTAATGTGATTAAAAAGAAGAATTTATAGGATATATATTTAGTCGTAAGTTGTATTTAATATGATGGAAAAGGAAAGTTAGAGACTATATATTGATTTGTAAATTGTATTTATTTTAACGAAAAGGGGAGAACTTACATTCTACACATATAATTGTAAGTTGCATATAATGTGATGGAATATAGGGATGTACATACTATGCATCAAAAGTTAGCATGCATGAATTATTTGCTGAAAAGAAAAAAAGAAAAGAATGTATTAGAAGCATGTGAACATTTAAATCTATGTAAAATTTTATAGATAACATTTGTAGTCACAACGTTTAGAGACCATGTGATAGTGTAATTGCATTAGGAACATTTGATCATTGAAATAATGAGGAAGATATTAATAGCATTGATGAACATCTATGGTTGCAACATCATTGCCTTGTGGACACTTATGAGTGTAATATTAAGGAACTATGTACTATTGAGGGAAGTTGAGAGTAATGTGTTGGTGATGTTAAGGGCAATCTAAATTATGTTAATGATAAGGGCATAAACTTATGTATGGCACTAAGAGTGTTATATCGCAAAATTTATAGACTAAACACTATTGAACGGATAGTATCAAAGTATATGAACGACTCAATAAAACACCCCTAAATTTTATTTAGTGGGGATCAAGGTCCTTCAATGTGTTTTTATCTTTCAAAACTCACATGTTTGTAATAATTTATTTATACTCTCAATGGTAGAATAATTGAGGCCATGAGCAACAATTGCGTTCACTTATTCTCAACCAAAAAAGAAAAAGAAAAAAAAAGGTCGCTACTCCAAGGAGACCTTACATTTGGTATCAGATCCGGTCGAGCCTTGATCGGACCAATAAAATTTAATATAACTTCCGCAATGACCGAGAATGGAATAGAATAAAATTTTATGTTTAAACACTATCATGAAAAGACGAAAGTTAATGAACCCTTCCGCGGAAATCAGAATACAAACATGGGTCATCGTGGACGAAGGGGGAGAGGGGGAGCTGGGAGAGGGAAAGGTGTGCACCTTCCACCCACATAGACTCCCACGATTACCCACCCCGACTAGAGGAGAAGGATACCGTTCCTATCGGGGAAGTAGTTGATAAAATGAAGGACTTCCAACGTATGTCAGAAGCATTGATTTCTAGGTTGGATCGTGAGAATGGTAACTCGCAAACGACGATAGTACCGCATAATTCCCCACCAGTTAATGCACACCATGAGCTAGAGAATATCATATTTCCAAAAAAATTTGAGATTCCACTGAAGGAACCGACGTCGAATCATGGTTGGAAAACATGACAAATGGTTTTTCTCAAGAGGATTTCGACGGTGTCAAAATGAACTCCGGCAGCATCCAAGGAGTGGATCCCAATTTAGGAGATTGTGAAGTAGACTTAGGGGTATGCTCTACTATAGTGTTTTTTTATGCTACAGAATTGGGAACTTATTATCTCATCCTATGAATGGATTAGCTAGAGGCACATTCAGCAGTAATGTATTGCCGAAGTAAGGAGTTAATATTTTACAATGACGAAGGTCACAAGAGAGCACTAATAGGAAGGAAAAGTAAAGTTTCCTGAAGAAAAACTTCTTCCATGCAATTGAAGAAAAGTACGAGGAAAGGATTTCAACGTTATGCAGTGATAGCTATAATCAAGTAGGAGAATAAATTGGAAGTAGTCGACCACCCTCTATTTTCAGAATACTTGGATGTATTTCTAGGAACACTACCTCGTTTACCACCGTAGCATGAAAAAGACTTCACTATTGAACTCAACCTAGAATAGAACCTATAGCTAGAATCCTTACCGAATGTTGGTACCCGAGTTAAAAGAGTTGCAGATTCATCTTCTGAAATTGTTAGACTTGGGACTGATTAGACCTAGTGTATTTATAAATTTGATAAATGGAGTGTGTCGTTAGTACCTAGATGAGTTTGTACGAGTATTTATGGACAATATGCTGAACTATCCCAGGACACCGAAAGGAAGTTTGAAATGAAATTGGCTATTGTGGATTATAGCATATACTTAACCACATCGACTTAAATACAAAACATGGAATATGGTTAGAGATACTCAGTAAGTATGATTTGACAGAACCTATGAGAGGCGAACCTTGGACAAATTAACTGATGCACTCAACCGAAGGCCAAGGATACTCTTAGTGAAACCTATGGAGACCAACTTGAGAGACAAGATACTGACACTACAACAAAATAATACATGGTATAATGAAGTAAAAACATAATTAGAAAATGGAAAAGAGGATACCCAAGTATGAGGAATACTCCTTGATACAGACATATTACTGGGATATAACAACCGTATTGTTGTACAAGATAATGAAGAGATCCGAAATTTGATATTGTCAAAGACTCACAAGAACAGTTTGCATAACTCATCCCATAATAAAAAAGATGTATGTGGATCTAAAGTTATTACTAATGAGATTGTCATATTGCACGAACTACTGAAAACGAAATAAGGATTATTGTTGCATTTATACTTTAGAAGAGTGCTCTATACTATTAATGGATTCATAAATTCATAGAGATATCTACATGGATTGAGAGGAAAAGCTTCAAAATGGAAACCCTAATTATTATAATGCTATGGTTCTAAAAAAAAATTGCATATATATTTATATACACATACAGTAGTGGATCACCTAGTAAATAAGGTGTATGCATAAATTCGATGTAAAAGAATACATAGACATTTTAGAAAGAGAAGGGACGGATATTTATATACTCTTAAAGTATAGAAAGTGTAAAGATGATTTAGGATGGTTTGAAACTATGAAAAATGCTTATCATAAATTATGGGAGAAAACCTAAGAAGAGGAGGATTAAGAATTTTATATATATTGATCTAAGTGAACTATATGACTACATACAAAATCGAGTTATGCGAGAGGGATTCACAATGTATGCGTAGGACGATTGCAAGTTTATAAAGGAGGAATGACATGATTAGGCGAACGTCATGGCCAGGTCACAAAACCTAGATTTATGTTTGTAATTTGTGGACAGGGAATGATATAATTATACAATTATAATTGGTGAAGTTTCAAAGAATTACGACAATATATTAGTTGCTTCAAAAAGAAAATAATATATGCTTATGTAGTTACAGAATACATGTATTTTTTTTAATATTATATCTATATAAGAAGGATGTTAGTCATGGGATGGTAAGTGTTACATATTAGACCTTATGAAACTCTTAATTAGGAAAGCACTAAACTTGAATTCAAAACCAATGAAATGGAAGGATCAACATAGGGTGAGGATCCTAGGCAAAGAACGGAGAATGCAAATTTGGCGAAGGGAACAAACTTAATGATTTTTAGTTATCATCATACAAGGTTAACTAGAAAGACGCCAAAATCCTCCTTTCGCCATTGCTTTGATAAAAAGTCGAGAGATTTAAACATACATGAAATTTGGAGAACAAGATATCGATGTTACTAGCATGAGCAACTGAGCCCCTTGACAAGGGCATGATGTTAATAATGAAAACAAATGAAAGGTTAAATTATGTACGTGAAGAATATCGCCAACACACGACAACTTTGAAAGGTGTTAGAAGTCGAATTCATTGGTGGATTATTGAGCAAAATATTGCTTGAGTACGGTACATAAAATTACCGATGAAATCAAAGGACGATGGAAAAAAGACACGGATGTGAAAAAAAAGTGAAACTCACCTTGGAAGAACATTAAGACTTAACTTTGGGACGAAATTCTAGATAAGAGGGGGTGTATGTAATTCCCCTAGAATGACTTTAGATTGGAGGGAACTTGTTGATTGACCCAACAGAAGAATCCTTAGTAAAATAATCCATTGATTGTTAAAGATGTTTGAACGATTGAGAAACACATGATGAATTACATAACGACAAAATGATAAACAAAAATGATGAAATGAATGATACTTATAGAATTGGATATTTTACTTGAGTGATCAATGAATGCCTTCCTTGCTTAATGACTAGCAGATTTACGAAATATAGGATGTTTATGAACGAAATGAATATTTTGCTTAACAAATAGCATATTTACGAAATATATGATGGTTACGAATGAAATACATGTTTTGCTTAATGATTAGCAGCTTTATGAAATGAATGAGAATTATGATTATGGACTGATTTACATGATGTATATTGATGATTTATGATGAGAAGCACTATTGATGGGTACCTTGAGAATATGTGCAACAACACGTAATTTACCATAACCAACTGACTCACAAAGGAAATATATAGGCTTTAGAGTACGAATAAATCACACACGGAATAACAAAGACGGTGTCGACTTCCTACAAATTCCATGCATGAGTTGAAAAGCACCTATCCGCTTACTCGGAGGAGCGTGAATTCATGCGAAGCGGACCATGATGGAATTGGTCACGTACGAGATTAGGGGGCATGCAGTAAGAACGAACTTACTCCTCAGTGCCATTAGTATCCAATAGAGTGTGGATGGAGGATTGAAGGTAACAAATTCTAAATCCCTACATGAAGTTCCCGCAAATCAGATGCAACGAAGAAATATTAACGGAAGGACCCGACGATGTGGTACCTTGTCGATAAATGGAAATGATGGATGAATGGACCCGATGGTGTGGTACCATGTTGATAAAAAGAAAATTAAGAACGAATGGACTCGACGATCTGGTACCTAGATCCAATACGAAAACAATTGATGAATATTATGTATTAAGCATGTAAGTTTGCATTTAGGCTATTTGCACATGAAATGATTATTAGTAATTAAAATAAGGGAGAATAGTTTTTTAGGAGCAAATAGTATACTAAACATTAGCATATAACCAACTCCACTTGCACCCACAAAAATAAAAACAAGATTGAAACATCAGGGGGAACAAACTTGAGTAAATCTAGGAATGTAGGTGCACTCTCTAAAGAATTAGACACATGGTTGGGTGAGGTAATTATATTTAAATATTTAAGAAATTAGGCATTTTTGCATGAATCGACATGTATTGCAAAGAATTTTCCTATATAAGGAAGGAAAGGGAAAGGACACCCTATGGCTGGATGGTTATCGTAATGAGTGTAAGTCATTGATTTGCTTCTATTGGAGTTTGGAAAGGGATCTTGATGGGGGGGGATCCCACTTCTGTTCCCTGGTTTATGTGTGTGAGCTCTACGGCCCCGTTGCTCGGGGATTCGGGAGGAAGAAGATTACTCCCAGAATTGGTAGGGAGGTCAACCGAGGGGTCTCTTGGTAAATCATCAAGGTGGGAAGTGACTTGGATCAAACGCTACTTCAACATACCCTTCATTGTACGACCAATATTCAAATTAGGTTTGAAGATTTAAGTTTTATTTCTCTTTTTCCTTTGTTTGGATTATTGTGAATGAACATGTTAAAGATGATTTACGGGTATAGTATTTGAGTTAATTAGATCCCATAATGGTTTAGAATGATATCAGCCTTATGCCTTGGGTTTAAACTGTTATATGATGTGCTTAAATATCATGGATCAACCCTATTGACGGAATCCCAAATTCCTTCACACTAACCATGAGAAATTGCAGATTTGAATCTGTGTATTGTTTATTGAAAAAATAGATTTCATGTTTTCATTATAAACCTATTAAATTATTATAACATGTATTGCATTTAGATTTGGAGACCTCATGTGATGAGATCAAGCCTAGTTCTGGGTCTGATCGTTGAACATAATTAAATTGTATTACATATTTACTGGTTGAAAACCGTAGATAATTTCATTTATAGATCTGGATATGGTCGCCGAACATAATTATATTGTATTACACATTTACTCGTTGAAAATCGTAGATAATTTCATTTATAGATATGAATCTAGTAGTCGAACATAATTAAATTGTATTACATATTTACTGGTTGAAAATCGTAGATAATTTCATTTATATATCTCGATCTGGCCATCAAACAGAATTAAATTGTATTACATATTTACTGGTTGAAAATCATAGATAATTTCATTTATAGATCTGAATCTGGTAGTCGAACAGAATTAAAATGTATTACATATTTGCTGGTTGAAAATTGTATATAATTTTATTTATAGATCTGAGTCTGGTCGTTGAAAAAAATTAAATTGTATTACATATTTACTGGTTGAAAATCGTAGATAATTTCATTTATAGATGTGAATCTGGTCGTCGAACAAAATTAAATTGTATTACCTGTTTACTGGTTGAAAATCGTAGACAATTTCATTTATAGATCTGAATCTAGTCATCGAATAGAACTAAATTGTTTTACATATTTACTGGTTGAAAATCGTAGATAATTTAATTTATAGATCTGAATCTGGTAGTCGAATAGAATTAAAATGTATTACATATTTGTTGGTTGAAAATTGTATATAATTTTATTTTTATAGATCTGAGTTTGGTCATCGAACATAATTAAATTTTACTACATATTTACTGGTTGAAAATCGTAGATAATTTCATTTATAGATTTGAATCTGGTCGTCGAATAGAACTAAATTGTATTACATATTGACTCGTTGAAAATCATAGATAATTATATTTATAGATCTGAGTGTGGTCGTCGAACAACTCTAAACATATTTATATTTACTAGTTGAAAAATTGTATCAAATTGTATTTATGGGTGAATCCATGAATGTGGTTCACCATTTTTGGCGGATCGGAAGGCAAAAATTCATTTTTCGGAACCTCGATCGAGATAATTTCAAGCCCTCGATCGAGGTTTTATATGGTCGATCGAGGGTTTAAAACTACCTCGATAGAGCAAACCCTCGATTGAGGTTTTAACCCTCGATCGAGGGTTTGCTCGATCGAGGGAATGCGATAGAGAAAAAAAAAAAACAGGGCCTGACCGATCCAACCGGCCCTGTTTACGTGTTAGACAAAGACAGGGACAGAGCACAGTGAGCCGGGACCTCGACCGAGCACACGCACGACCCACACGGTCGCTACAGTGACGCGACCTCCCCCACAACAACGCCATGTCATCTCTTCCACCAGGTGGGTGGAATTTCTACCAATCGTTTTGTTATTAAATATATATATATATATATATATATATATATATATATATATATATATATATATATATATCTTATTTTATGTATAAATTTGTGTATTTTTATCAAATCTAGGTTTATTTTAGTTTTTTAGAAATGGTTAGGATGTAGGTAATTAAATTAAACCGCCATTGAAACCGAAAACCACCATTGAAACCAAACTTATTGAAAAAAAAAACCATTTGATTTAACTAAAAAAAAAACCTATTTCAAACCAAAACAAAAACCCATTTCAAACCAAAACAAAAACCAAATTTGAAATAGATTTAGGGTTTTAGATATTTGCCACTTATTTGTTTAAATTATTTAATTTTGTTTTGTTTTTATATCAACTGGTAGCATTTCACCCCATAAATGCTACCAGTTTTATTTTAAAATGTGATTTTACAAGCCGAAATGCTGCCCATTTTTTTTCAATCCTCCGAGAACGCCAAGAGGATTGAAAAAAAAAACCATTTGAACCTAAAACAGAAAACCATTTCAAAACAAAAACCAAAACTATTTTAAATTTTAAATACTTTTAGGATTTTAAATTTATTTTGCATTTATTTGTTTAAAAATGATTTGGTATGTGAATTTGCAAGCAGAAATGCTACCAATTTTTTTTCAATCCTCCGAGAAGGCCAAGAAGATTAAAAAAAAATCATATATTAATATTAATATTATAATATAAAAAATTTAAAAATAAATATTAATAATATATATAATTATATATTGTTTATTAATTTTTACTTAATTTATTTTTTTTAAAAATTAATAAATTAATAATATAATATTAAAAATTAAAAAATGAATATTAATAATATATAATCATATATTATTAATCATAACCATAACCAACTTGCCAAATTTTCCTAAATAGGATCCCCTCTCAGGCCATGAAAAGTATGCCCACAATGTGAGCATCAGTGAAGATAAATTGGCCTGGAACCATAATGAATAGCTTGGAAAAATTCCCAACATCAGGTGGCCTAATGTCATTAGATGATCAGGTGGCCTAACATAACATTATTAATATTAAAATAGGAAACATTTTATAAATATGATAATATTAATATTGTTTACATTATTAAAAAAAACTATCAATAATTATTTATAAAAATAAAAATAAAATAAAGACATATTGTGGAGAGAAATTATCTTGTAGACAAGAAAATATCATAAAAAAAATTAACATATAGTAAATTAAATTATTATTATTAAAATAAAATAAGAAATAATTTAAATTTATAATAAACTATAATGGTTTATATTTCAAATAATTACTTTAATTAAAGTTCATTATATTTAATAATGATTGCTTACGAATAGACTATGGTAAAATATTGTTAAGAGTTATTATAATTAATCACAATTAATTATAATTAAATATGGTCTATGTGTTGATTATATGATTTTTATGATTAACTATGATATTATGACTTTTATTTGACGTAAATATTCCATCCATGTCTATGTTGGATATTTTGTGTCATAATTAAATATTTCTATGTGTTGATTATATGATTTTTATGATTAACTATTATATCATGACTTTTATTTGACGTAAATATTCCATCCATGTCTAGGTTTGATATTTTGCGTCAATCATATATAATATTGAGATCTTTTACCTATTATATATAGATGAAATTAATGAAAAAAATTAATCATAAAAACAATAACATTTTTTTAAATGAAATTAGTAAAATAAAAAAACTTAACATAAGATAATAACATTTTTTTTAATTCTTTACATAATCCTAATTTATCTAGATTTAATAATAATAATTTTAATAATATAATAATTAAAAATTATATTTATAATATTTTTTAATTTTCATTATAAATAAAAATGATATTAATCTAGTTTTGTTTTTTTAATAAAATATCATATTATTATATCAAGAAGAGCACATGGCTTCATTACATTGGGCTTTGTTAGTGTTTAGACAACACAACAATTAGATTTTCAATAACTTCCCTTCCCCCACCATACATCAACTTGAGAAAAACGATGAATTTACTACAGACACATAAAAACCTGCCATTTGTTCTTCATACACCGATTCCTTAAACTGAAACCTATACTACTATTAGCCAAGGAACAACCAAGACATAGATAAACCCAACCCAAATTACAAAAAGATTGAGGAAACATAGGAGCTATTCAGACGACCTTTGATGAACTCGCACCGATGGAAGGATGCGACCCTCGCAACTCCTTAATATTTCCTTCTCCCGCACATGCCCTATTTCCAGAGGTGTCGTCCGCCAGATCCTGGTCTCCCTTACCCGTGATCTTCACCAAACCAGTCGCACCCGTAGAGGTAATACCAGATCACCAAATCCCAGAGCACGGGGTCAATAGAAATGTATCCCCATCTTGCTAGCCATTATGTCGATTTTCTTGTACATTAGTTGACAATCTCTATTATGTTCTTTCCAAGCCTGCACTAGCTCCTTGTCACTAATTTCCTTGTTCGCAACTTCACTCATTCCATGAGGACATGGGAGAGAAGCCCCTTTGTATCCCATTAGGTCGCCATGATCCCGCCGTAGGATTCCATCCCACCAACAGTTGTCCTCGGGTCTTGCACCCATTCTGTCACCTCCTCTCTAACTTACTCAATCTTGAGGGATTCTTTCTTAGAAGAAACAAGCCACTTGATAGACCCTCCTTTGCTCCCGAGTCACCCTCGGGGATTTTCTTCCTTAACCTTCCTTCCTCTCTTTGTAGCCTTATTCCCCCTAGGAGACATGACGACCTTCCAAGAGGTTTCCCGATATTCCTTACATAGGAATTCCAAAACTAAGCACCATAAAAGCTTCAGGACGTCGAATAGGATAGGAAATTTGCATGTCGATCCTGTCTTTCCTTCCTCATGTATAGCCTTGTCACCACTCTGATCCTTAATTTCTTTCATTATAGTTATGTCATGTCCATCAAGTCGCAGATTATCCCTGGCTTCAATGCACTACTTCTATTAGATTGCGTCCTCTGAATGAGGATGCGGTTGTATTCCTTCCTCATTATTCTTGCGACACGGTAAATGCTCATTCAATTAAGCATTGATTTCCTTAGTACTTGTATCATCGACATGAGTGGGGCTATTTTATTCCAGGAACCTTCCTTTCACTCGATGGTTTAGGATCAATAGGAGCAAACTCTATTCCAGTGGTGGCCTTGAATTTGAATTGGAATTGAAATTGAATTTGGAATTGCATTTGAAATTTGGAATTGCATTTGAAATTTGAAATTGAAATTGAAATTTGAATTTGAATTGAATTTGAATTTGAAATGTGAAATTTGAAATAGAATTTGAAATTTGAATTGAATTTGAATTTGAAATTGAAATGTGAAATTTGGAATAGAATTTGAATTTGAAATTGAAATGTGAAATTTGGAATAGGATTTGAAATTGAAATGAGAAAATTTGAAATTGAAATGTGAAATTTGGAATAGAATTTGAAAGAAAATTAGAATTAGAAATTAAAATGTGATGTAGATAGTCCTGAAGAGAGAGATTCGGTGCTTCGTGCTCCACGAAGCACTAGAGGATCTGACGTCGTCCGACAGGGCGGCCATCGGCAACGCTCTCGTTCACCGAGGAGTGATGCCAGGCTGGGGTCGGCTGCCACTAGTGGCGGCAATAGGAGAGATAGTGTGTCGGTTCATCCTGACGACATACATGCATATCCCCAGGAGGAGGATGTGCAACAAGACATAAGTGCATCAGGTGCGTATTTTTTGTTAGCACATTTTCAGTAAATTTTTAGTATATAATGCATTGAATTTCAGCTGCAAGTTATAATATATATTTTTAGTAACATTTGTGTTTTGGTTTGGATCGCAGGTGCCCCATGAGGGGGATCGTACGATGATGAGGTTGCACAGATCACTTTCGCTGACATCATTTCCCAGCGAGAGTGGGTGAGCTCATGTGTGAGCACTTTGAGGGAGGATTCTCCCACACGACGATCTTTGTTGATGATGTTATTGACGATTGATGAGATGTCGACCCTCTACAGGAGGGTAGGACCTCTCAGTGACATTTGGCGACATTCATGCCAGAGGAGGAGAGATGGTGTCATTGGGATCCACAAATGGGAGGATGTCAAAGTCGCCATAAGAGGGCATGACATCAAGGGTGCTTTACTCGACATCCCTCATGACCGCGGCCCCAGTTAACCGCCTAGACTCAGGGAGTTTAAGTTGGAGGTCGCTGCACCACATATATATGATAGATTCGTGGGAGCGTGGGGCATGATCCCCCACCATGACCAGGTCCCATTGTACTTTGCAAAACATGTTTATGCAGAGTTTGTTTTGGACATGCACCCGGATTACACTAGCACAGGGTCCCATTTCTATGGGGCTGGTAGGGGACGCTCCTACCAATGTCCTGGAGCTCGGAGAGACACTGCCTTCGTGCCACCCACTTCGAGGTTGATACTGCTTCCAGACAAGGCGGTTATCAGGTCAGGGGATGTGGCACAATCATCCCAACTTGCTGCAGAGGCTAGAGCTGACCTTGCAGACTCATTGTTCACTGCCTTGGGCAGTGTTGCTATTACTGCACATGGAGAGGCATCTAGATCACCCCCTCCACATGCAGAGCCAGAGATAGAGCATGTCTCTAGTGACATGCTCAGGATTTTCGATCGCAAGACCCTACTGTGGTACGCTGAGTCAGTGCAAGATGCATACTTTTAGTTATATCGTAGATGCATCGCTACACGATAGGTATACTTTTGTACAATTATGTATATATGTTCTTCATGTTACATCATATCAATGTCGCAAATTGAATAGTCAATAATACTTAAGGGAGTTGTATTCTATTGATCCGTGCAGGGGACCCCATTCATGGATCAACTCTTTGCTAGCGAGCCATCTATTGGTCCACCAGTCGGGGTAAGTTATAATTTATGTTCCAATTTAATTTGTGTTTGAATATTATTTCTCAGTTTAAATAATTTGTGTTTTATTTCTTAATTTTCGAGATTTATGTTGTAGATTTTAACTTCAAATGAATTTCAAATTGTACAGGGCAACGGAAAGGCAGTAGATCCTAATTATGTATATAAGGATCGTGAAGGTTCCGACGAGCCGGGTCCAGAGACACATGTGAGTTTTAATTTATGTTCCAATTCATGTTATTTAGTCACATTTAGTAATTGATTTTTGTACTTTATGTTTCAATTTTTTACGGATAGCGTTTAAATTATGTTAAATTTAGTTTTAATTTTTCATAAATCTAACTTATTACATGTAATGGCATATTACATAGGCATCGCAATAGGAGGGTGTCAGTGCTGCATTGGATTTCACACATAGTTGGGATGTACCTTGAGTACATTATCCTGATGAAGGGCCATCTACCCGTATTCCTACCCAGATCCCGGATATCACCATTGACACGGCGGATATGGCACAATTCCTTGAGGGTTTAGAGTCTCAGTGATAGCAGCGGGCTGCTGCATAGGAGGGCAGTCAGAGGGACGATCATAGGCCTCGTGGGGGTAGTGGCCGATGAGTTTATGATCTATACATTTTCATGTTTTGGATATTTTGATATTTGATATATTTCCATGTTTTGGATGATCTATATATACGTTATCATGTTTTGGATATGGATTCATATCATTTATACATGGAATTTTATTATATATGGACTTTGGATATGGACTTTTGGATATTTTGTATATTTTATCATATTGATGTTTTCATGTGTATTTTGTATATGATTTGAAATCGATTGTTTTTTATATTAGATCTGAACATAGTTATTACAGTTACAAATTTATGTTTTGTCGTTTCAAATGCAAATTTAATGTGTAGTTACAATTTAGTTCAATTTAAAATGCAAATTTCGACTACATTAGAGTTCACATCTTCCAAAATTTAGAATTGAATACATACATTATTTTTTAAAATTGAAATTACAATTTCAATTCAATTACAATGTAAAATTTCCAATTTAATGTGTAATTTCAATTGAAATTTAAAATAAAAATTTGGAAATTGAAATTGACATTTTGCATTATGTTGTCTACACATTACAATTCACTTACAGTTTCCACATTCCAATTCAATTACATGGAAAATTTAATGTGTAATTTCACTTGAAAATTCAATGTGTTGTATATAAGAATGTTTTTGTCCATTGAGAGTGTGAAATATCCCTTGAGACAAAATTATATAATTACAAGTTATATAGTATGTAGGTAATATTTGTGTTATTTTCTTTTAAGTGTGTGCTCTAGTCTAAAGTCATAAATGTATGGTTTGTTTTCTTGGCAATGGGCATAACGACCTAGTTAATATAAGAAATGGAAATATGTTGATAGCAGATGCTTGTACAACTATTTCATATGATTTATGTTTTGATGACAAATGGAGATAATGACACCATTTGGTCCAACTAGGTAAGTTGCATATATGAAGGCATGTACAAGTTATTACATTTCCATGTACTATGCTTGTATGTTGAATGTTCACATCAACATGTACAAAATAACTTTTTAAATTGAATGCGAGTATGTAAAGTGAATGAATGCTTACATCAACAAACAAAATAATGTTTTGTGAGACTATGCTTCCCCACTACTTATGAAAAAACCTTACAAATCATTTTCATGATATGGACGAACATTCATTATGTGAATTATAACAAGTGTCAAGCAAAGGGATTTTCAACCACCAAATCACCATAACTAAATGTCACCCACGAATGTAAAAATTCTACTAGCAAGGTCAATCTAATTATTAATCAATTGCTTTGGAAGGAAACCAAATTGAAGGAGTGTTTTGGTGCCCTTCATTTCCCTTAGTAAGAAAAATTAAAAACTATGGATTGATTGCGGTCACATCACAAAAAATATAGCTAAGGAAGAGTCACATATATACCACACATGGGTATGTATGAGACCTCTGGTTGAAGCTTCAATGATAGACTATGAACAATCAAGGGAAACACAATAGTCCTAAATAGCAAAATTTCTAGGTTATCGATACAAGAATGTGTGGTCCAAACAATAATTATAATGCCCAAAATTTTCTAAATTCATATATTAAAGAATGTTGCACAAAATGGTAATCGATCACCAAATTCAAGTTCAAGGTAGGTGACAACATTGAGTATCTATTATATAGAGCATTGTCACATATGAATACAAGGGACATAGAACCTAAAACCTATCAATTATTTAGTGACCTAAAACCTAAAATACATAAGTTTATTGATTTTGGTTTAACCTGGAAATTATAATGTATAAAATTTTGCAAGTTTGGAATCAAAATTTAAAATTAGAATACATTGTACAATTCAAAAGTTAAATTTCGCCATTCTACATTGTATAGATATATTTTAAATTCTCAATTACATTACAATTGTATTTGAAATCAAAATCTAAAATTAGAACTTGTACATGTTCAAGTGTATTCACATTGGAGCACCATGACCCAAATTTCACAAAAGCCTCCCATCTGGTATTTGTATTCTTGACATTAAGCATAGATACAAAAATACATTTATAAAACAACCTCCACAAAATATCCAAAAAAATATTACACAAGACAACATGAAAACTCCTGACATGTATGCAAGTGGCATACTTGTAACTCATTCATCTGGCCAATGGGTTATAGGAATGCAAGTCTCCATAATATGATCATGGTCAACTTCTGTCATCTTCCATCTCTTTGGATCACCTCTCTTCACCTTGATTTCTGTTAGAGGTATCTGAGCTGCAACCACCAAATGACTGTATTGACATGATATATATCTAGGCATAAAATCTCTATAAATAATGTGAGCACCTTGTTTTTTCACTTTTTCAAAAAAGTGTCCCATTACAACCATGTCTCCAACCTGGTATGTGAAGTCCCCATCTTGGTAGAGTCGCAACAATCTACTCTTTATTTGCGTACACCGCATCAAATAGTATGCAATATTTTCTTGGTTGTGGACAGGTGCAATGACAACGAATACATCACCTGCAAGCTACATTACAAATATTATTCAAATGTCCTACGTGCAAATTTGTACAACATTTGTATATGTGTAAGATATAATGAACTAATTAACTTAATGAAGACTCTTATACCTTCCCTAACCATATCGAAAACTTGATCATGATCTAATGAAACCATTGCCTCTTTAGTGTGCATCTCTTGCCATGTTGGAATTGGATGTGGGCCCTTTGGATTAAGAGATACATATTTCCATGGTTTGACATATAAATCATTTTCACAGTGATGAAGCCCGCATCCATTTGCATCAATGCAAAAATCGCAAAAGCAGGCATACTTCCTCGTTTCAATGGAAAATATGTCCCCCATATCTTTACTTCGAATAGAATGCAATTCCCTCGTACCAGGGATGGTGTCACAATACCATGGAATGGATCTATTAACATCTCTAAGGGAAACATCCCAGAATAACCTGCATGGCATTCAATTTGTCATATGTAAATTCCTATCGAGTACATGTGCTCTTTTGGAAATGTTGATATTTAATGTTATTAGCTTATTAATTGAGTTTGGAGTTTATTACTTGCACACTGGCCTTGCTTGTTCACAACCCTGATGTCCCAAATGATGTGTGCACCAATCAAATACTTCAGTGGAGCATTTGAGTCGGGTTGCACCATGACTCATCTGGTACCTCCGAAGTGCTCGTTTCACACATGCACCTGCGCCATCATGTTCACCCTTCCCATGCCCTGTCTCAAAAAAGCTCCAGGTGTGTCGGATTCTTGTTCGTTTGTGCAGGCGACTCAACCAATAAAATGAGCATGCCGATTTGAATTTCCCTACACACCCATCTTACCAAATCCAGTGTTCAGTAAATGATACACCTCTTTTCCTGAATGAATCATAAATCAACCCAAAGCAGCGTTGAATGAACAATGTGTCATGCTCACGATCATCACTAACATAAAAATGGTACTCCTTGATCACTTCACGTGACTGGGGAGTGCTATCCCTACCATCAATGTTTTGCTAAGCATGTATGTACAACACATGTAGGAAAATAGACAACTGGTCGGAGTGATAGTACTCACTCTGTATCTCTCTCTGAGGAGCAAAGGTGTAGTTCTCCGCAAAGTCTACCACTGATAAGATTGTGCTCGGCTCAAATACCTCACGGGAATGTTTGAATTCTGAAGCTTGCCACCTGGACCTATGGGAATGCTTTATGTATTTATAAATCTGACTTTGAAACTTCTCCTATGAAATAGGAATCTCATCATCGAGCAAGTCGATCCTCTTGGATGGCACAGATGAAGAAGGTGTTGGATTCATGGTGACGTACTCGTACCTCTTCCACCTAATGGTGATATCTGACAATCCATGCTGTGTTGGATCGATAGTAAAGTTCCTATGGAACAATGTCAAATCACCGCATTCATGGCATTTTCTCCCACCTACGGTCTCTTATTGAAAAATACGTGTTCAGGATTCCTGTTGCATAGTATCATACAAATAAAATCTCGCACTGTGTGAGGAGCTAGTACACCGTTCTAGTGCCTTTTGCAAAAATCCATAAATGTGTCATAGTATAGTTGAAATTCAATGTGGTACCGACAGGAACAAGTGTCGTGAATCGTATTCGGCCTCATATACCACGGTTTCAATTTGTTGAACATTCTAAATGATATTTGAACACCAGGATTGGTTTCTTGGAATTCCTTGTAAAGTGCAACTCCCGTCATCTCCATCACATGTTTAAAGTGCTCCTGATAAATGCCTCTGGATAAACGTTGTCGCAGGACATGCTTTCGATCTGGAATAGTACGAGAATGACTATCCCAAAACTCTATCACCTTCTCTCTAATTCCTGCTACCATCCTATCTCGATAGGGTTTCCTACAAATTAGAGCCCAACAAGCAGCTTCATCACTTTCATCTATCCGGACCCTGAATTTAGTATATTTGAGCAATGTTATTTTTGAAACATTGAGCAATGATGCCATTGTTGATACCATTCGATTTCTTGAGGTGCTTTGTGCCACAACAGCTGTTGTAATTGCCTTATGAGCAACTTGGGTATCATTGTTTCTTGATTTTCCAAATGAAGATAATGTAGTTCTTCTATTGCATTCTGGCATGTCTTTTTTGTTTTAACATCTTGAAAACTCAACAACTTTGTGGCACGTTTCAATTTTTTGTGTTTTATCAACCTATGTAGGATTTGAGCTTGTGCCATCGTTGAATGTTATTCAAAATATGACTTGATTATGTTATTGACATGCTCTCTAATTCTCCGACCAGGGATCGAGTTCCCAATCTCTTCTTGTGCAGAAACAACTTCACAATCCTCTAGAAAATTTCCACCCCTTCCAACCCCCCTGCAACTCCCAATTATATTTTCAATGTGAGAGGGAAAGGTGTCATGTGATGGCTGATCAGGATCATGAGGGGGCATAGGGTCATGTGATTCTTGATCACCATGATGTGATGTCTGACCATAATCTCTCCCTGCGTAACATGTAAATTAAAACAAACTGAAAATTGGTTACTTCATAGTTGTGCATTGAACTTTAAAATAGCCAGTAACTTGAAATTTGATGTGGAAATTGAAAAATTGAAAATTGCATGTGAATTGAATTTTCCAACTAATACATTTAGCTTAAGAATTGTTCTAAGTAAAAATCGAAATTGCTAGTAACTTGAAATTTGAAATTGCTCAAGTAACTTGAAATTGCTAGTAACTTGAAATTTCAAATTGCTCAAGTGATACAAACCGTTACACCAAAACCCCGAGGTGTTAGTGAAGGCCTCCCACTATGATCTTAACCTCTGCATTGTACGAGCTCCGGACGAACACTGCAATGCTGACGTTGGATCTGAAACGACGCGGAAGTGATCGACAACAGTTCATCTGAAAATAGATATGGACCCCAGGTATGTTAGTCTTCCTAACAGTTCAGGTGTTTCACTCGGCCACCAATGCTATCTGATGGCTTGCGTATTGGGGTAGTACCCCTCACTCCATGGCTCAGGTAAAACTGATAACTACTTGGCCACAAACGACAGCTCTTGGTTTACTTCACGGGTGGAAACTAGTCAATCAGGTAGGGGTCGTTGCCCTTTTCGCTGGCAGGTCCTCTCAATGGGCCAGCTATTTTGGGGTTCCTGTGGTACTCCTCACAATGAGTTTTAGGGCTTATTCCCAAGTACTTCCCACAGTTAAGCGGACAGGGATTATTCCCAGATCCGAACTTGCAACAGATGCAAAATTTGTAGTAACTTGTACATTTAACTTTAAAATTGCTAGTAACTTGAAAATCAACTATATATAGTTAAGTCAAGATAATTATTAATAACTTGATAAAAATTATTGTGGACATAAAAATTAATATCATTTATAATCATCACATTATATAATTGTGGGCAAATTTTCTTTATGCAATTTATGTCCATTTTACTTTTACATTACAAGAAAAATGTTATTTTAACTTTATGGTATAATTTATAAATAAATAAATATTTAAAATACAAGTTGCAAATCACCATGCAAAGAATAAATGGTTACAACACTTCTACCTTAGAATTTCAAGGACAACATCATGCATCCCATGTTGTATATAAGTGAAATAAAAATTTGAGATTGATTTTCTACCCATCGTAACATACCTATTATACTCTAAATGTGGGGAAAAAAACATTGATTTAGAGATGAATACGATATTTAATTAAAAACATTGTAGTGATATGATAGAGGAGAAATTCATAATTTTTAAAGCAAAATAACATTTTCATTAGTTGATGATTTTGCAATTTCAACAATAGACATTTAAATGGAAATTGTAATTTTATCATAAATTGCAATTTAAGTATTTTTTATCAATAATGCTTCACATATCAATGCAAGGTTGCAAACATTGCAAATTTAATTATTTCCAATTTGTCCTAACAAAATATATGGTTATAATCATTAATATTATCATGGTAATATGTTATATTATGCAAATAAAAATATATGTGATGATTTTTTTTTTAAAGTAAACTTTATAATTAAATAGCTCTTTGAACATTCATTTGTATTCAAATATTCATTACTATGAAAATATTGTCAACCACCATAACAATGAAAATATTCATTCATTTGTTTTCAAATTGAATAAATTATAACTAATACATAACTATCAAACATGTAAATTTCAAAATATTCATTCTTTTGTTTTGAAATCGAATTTTCTAACAAAACAAGAATTGAAATTACATTTAACTTGAAATTGTTAGTAACTTAAAAAATTGCAATTAGTTAAATATGTACAATTTAACTTGAAAATATAGTGTCTAAGTGTACTTTTACTTTGAAAATTATTCTAATAACATTGAAAATTATTAATAAAGTTTAGAAATTTCAAAATAGTTAATATGTACATACATTTTAACTTGAAAATAGAATCTAAGTGTACATTTCATTTGAAAATTCTAGGACAATAAAATTGAAAAATGTTAGCAAACTTTGAAATAATTTGAAAATTGTTTTAAAGGAACTTTGAAGCATAATTTGAAAATTGTTAGCAACTTTGAAATAATTTGAAAATAGTTAAAAATATGTTCATATCTTAACATGAAAATCGAATATAAATTTACATGTTTCATTTGAAAATTGTTCTAATTTAAGTTTGGTTTAAAGCCACTTGAAAATTGTTCATTTAACATAAAAATTGTTGCAAACTTTGAAATTTAAATAACAAATTGATGAAATAAATAAGAATATAATTACAAATAAATATGAAACAAATTAAATTATGAAATTTAGTTAGATTTATTGAAAAATTGTTACTAATTTTGTAAATTATGTAGCATGATATTTAAATTATGATAGCATGTAATCCAATAATTTACCTTGGTTGTCCTCCATTGGAATTTGTTGCACCAAATGTGCATCTTCTTCTTCTCTCAACCTTGCTCTTTTGTTGTCTCATTCGCTCTCTATTGTACTCACCTTCTTCATCGGCATTTTGTTGTTTAGCATGTTTTCTTTGTCTTTTTTTTTTATTCTCCATCAATCTACAATGAAAACAAACAATTTTTTTTTCAAAATATTATAATAAACAACAATATGCTAGTATGAAATCTTGAAATATGCCTACAAAGAAATCTTACATGAATCGATTTACAATGAAAACAAACAATTTTTTTTCAAATTATTATAACAAACAATAAAATGTTAGTATGAAATCTTGAATTATGCCTACAAAGATATCTTACATGTCTAATGAGGTCTAATTCATCAATTCAAAAATGACAAATCTCTAATTCAACAAGATCAAATTGTTAAATCTATAATGAAAAAAAAAACTAGAAAGGAAGTAAATTGTATTTTGTGAATCCTTCTTTGTTATTTATATATAGGTTCATTGTTGTTTTTCGGAGGGAAGGGTAGTTGGAAACATTAATTGTTGCCAACTCCTTTTGCAGTTTCGCCTCGACTGCCTTATATATTTTTTTACACAGTCAAACCCTCGATCGAGCCTTTTTGACAGATGCTCGATCGAGCAAATACCTCGATCGAGGGTTTAACAAGACCTTGATCGAGGTTTTATTAAACCCTCGATCGAGGTATCGTTAAACCCTCGAACGAGGTTTTGTTAATCCCTCGATCGAGGTTTTTGAAAGAGATCGATCGAGCAAATAGCTCGATCGAGGGCTTAAAATCCAGGCCGAAAGCCCCTTTCTCAGCAGAATGGAATGTTTGTCTGCCTTCCACAGAGTTAAACTATGGAATTAAATGCTCATTAATGAGCGGACTTGAAACCATTGGATTCGTCAACGAATTTACGAATTTTTATCTTCATATGTCTGTTGTTTTTAATTTTCTACTAAAACTTGCCCTAAAAAACCATGTCGACAACTTTGATTGAGCTCAAAGATAAATGCACAACATTCAAAATACACATCCAAAAAATTTGAAAAAATACACAAACCCCATATAAACGTGTCCTCTTTAAAAGGGTAGTTTTAGTTTTGCAAATTATGTAAAAAATCATAAGATTTCGTGCACGCACACACATGTGTGCAAAATGCGACTTAAATAAACATTGGTAAGTTTCGAAAAATAATAATAAATATAATTTTTCGAGAAAAATTAAAAGAAAAATATGTAAGCCCGAGTGCACTCTGTCTAGATCATGTTCACATATTTCATTTTTTAAAATTATTATTTTAACATTAATTCATAAGGCAAGTATGAGTTTCGAGGGCTTCAATTTAATACATGGGTAAAATTTTTGTTTTTCACCATCATAGTTGGCCAAAAAGAGTTACCCATCTTCATGGAATCAGCCTTATAATTCTGAGTTTGGGTGTTGAGCAGAGTGTAAATTATAACCCTATTTTTCTGAGCATTGATCTATACTACCATTTTTCTGCGACTTCGTCACCTAACGAATGGAGTCCGATTTCTAAAGTCTTGATTTCGGATTTCAATCCTTTTACTTATCTTCTGAGTATCGATATATATTCCCTTCGCCTGAGACTTCATTACCGAATAGATGGATCCGAATTTATAATCTTTGATTACTGATTTTGAATATTTATATACTGAGCATAGATTTATTAGTCCATTCTCCTATGACTTCATTACTAAAAGAATGAGATTGGAATGATAATTATGTTATCCCTGATACCAATAATCATCCTCCATTATTAGGTCCCTTTAGGTAAACTTTTGATGGATATCAGTCGATTGAGTAACCGCGAGAATCATCATTCACATGACTAGAATTATGGCGTAAGATCTGTTTATCTCAAAACCGTCGAGTTGTGAGTCTATTCATCATACCACTATAAATTATAAGTCAAAATTTTGGTTCGGTGATAATCGTTCCCATTCCCTAAAAAGCAGCAGAATTAACGTTATGTTCATCTGGCAGTCTTTATTCATGTTATTCTCAAATCTTGATCTATCCACCACTGTTCGATATACTATGGATCTGATATATATCAAGTTCCTCTTATAACTGTAATGTTCTTTTCTTCTGTGGATTTCGAGTGGACCCAAGAATTGCTTGTGACACCGTAGTTGAATGTCAAGAAAAACTTCATATAAACACAAGTGTCATTCATTCGTGGAAGGAAACGCAATACTAATTTCTACCGAGTGGAGTCGCTGCAGTGATGAGAATGGTCAGATGGTGTCATAGGTGCTCTGAGTGATGCCCATTGGTGATTGATTCCACTTGGTGAATCGATGGTTAATACGCCTTTTATCTTTCGAGTTTTTGTGTAAAGATTTTAATTATATGTATTCCTTGGAATGTGATCCGAATCAATAAACTACTTCCACAATGTACATACTCCCACTAAAACTGATAGTTAATGGAGTATGAAGTCCCATTTTTCTAATCTCTTATGACCCCGACATCTATATTATGATCATAACTAAAATGGGTATGAAATCGGAAGGGTAGGTAATTGTTCATCTTTTTCATCATTGAACATTGTTACTTTATTACTATTCACTTTATTCGTACAAATGTTGAAGTGACATTCTTGATAAAACATATCCATATATATAATAATAATCATTTAAAATTTTAATGTGGTGAGGAGCATCATAAATCCAATGTTTACTTCATATTTATCAATTACTCATAGGAATCAAATCACTTGAGGTGTAAACTTTTTTTCAAAGTTTAAACTTAAAAAAGTTTGCACCTTAAAAAATTTGATTTTTCTTAATACTTAATATATCCAAAGTTAAAATATATTTTAACTAACTATTATAATTGAACATAGCACATTATCCTCATCATATCATTATTATTTTGTTTAGTTGTGTTACTAAACTTCCACTCGGTTTGAGGGTTGTGTATATCTATTAATAACTCCAAAGTATTAAATAAATTTAACCTCTAAACTAATTTCTAAAATTAATTATAACTCTATTATAATTAAATGATTAATTAAATAATTAAAAAAATAAATATCTATAATAATAAAAATATTTTTCTCCATAATACATATTATTAACGTAACTTTATTAAGTATCATTTCGTGAGTTGTTATAAGTTTAAAAATATAAAATATCATGTAATATACATAGTCAACGAGTTGAAACAATCTGATTATTAAAATTATAATGATTACAAATATGAAAATAATAAATAATTCCAATCGACTATTTTAATTCGCACTTAATGTAAAACGATTTATTACTAGCATTTGCCCCTTGAGATGCAAAAATGAACGTCGATAGGAAAAGAGGAAAGTTAGAAGGAACAAAAACATAGGCACGGGAAATGAAGGATACTGGTAGGAAAAGAGCAAAGTTTGTAACAATCTCAGATTACAAAGACAAAGGCACTCAACCCATAACAAAAAATAATGTTAAGTTCAGCAACACAGTGAGCCAACTACAATTGTTTTTCTCATAATCTCTGTAGTAGTAATCTCAACACTATAGATTAATACTATATCTGGAATATATAAGCAATTTGAAAAAATATTTCTGTAATAATATCAATGAAAACAATGATTATAATAGCTCCTAAACTGCACAAACTACTTGTTCTTCGTTATGCTTGCTTCAAGAATCGAAGATACAGTGGGGAACCCAAATATGTTTCTTTCTTCTCATTGAGGATTTCAAGTCCACAATAAAAACTTTACATCCTTCTCAACCATGTAAAGGCGAACAAACCTGTCACTACATTCAAACTAATCTTCTAAAAATTTCTAATAAACCAAGGAAAGTAATTGGTTATCAATGACTCTCACCGCATCAAGGATTCACACGTATTTTGACAATATAGATAGTTGACAACAAAGCACAATAAAAATGCAGACTTACAACACAATAGGAGTGGTGAATCTTCGTTATGCTTGCTTCAAGAATGAAGATATAGTGGGAAACCCATATATGTTTCTTTCTTCTTATTGAGGATTTCAAGTCCACAATAAAAACTTTACATGCTTCTCAATCATGTAAAGGCGAACAGACCAGTCACTATATGAATTAATCTTCTGAAAATCAATTAATAAACCAAGGAAAGTAACTGGTTATCAATGACTCTCACCACATCAAGGATTCACACGTCTTCTGACAATATAGATAGTTCACAACAAAGCACCATAAAATGCAGACTAACAACACAATAGGAGTGGTCGTAGCTCTCAATATAAAGGTTGTATTTATTCAATGTGGAGGTAGATGAGGAGAGGTCGCTTTGCTTGGCTGCTTTGTTTTTATGAATGTCAAAGAGAGTACATAGTTTACAAATCAGCTAAGATTAATATTTATATCACTACTGCTTTAGATAATCCATTATGAGCTTAGCTTGAAAAGCCATTGCCAACAAGGAAACTAAAGAGCATTGAACTAAAAAAGTAGTAAAATATAGCACTGTTACAAAAGTATGAACAAACATTTAGGTTTTTTAGAGAAAAGGAATCCCAATAATATCCATTGAAAAGTACACATTACGTATAAACATTTCTGCAATAGTTTCCAAGAAGGGAAATTTGTTTTCATTGAAAAAGAAGAATAGATGAAAAACAAAAAGGGTTGGTTCACCACTATATAGCCTTGGAAGAGTTTGTTATCTGGTGAAATTGAAAAACTGAGAATAATAGGCAAAGTTTTCATTTGAGTGTTGTACATATGAGAAGATACAAATGATATTTAAAATTAAAATCAGTTGAAGGCTTCTAAATTGGAAATATAGTCTTCCCATGCAGTAGCTTCTTCAGTCATGATATTATCTTTTCCTACAGGATGTGTGTGTGTGTGTGCGCGTGCGCATGCACACAACCTCATCAATACCTAACCACCGAGTTCTAAACAAGGAGTGGTCTTGAATTAGTTACATTATTGTCAGAAAATATATGAACCATAATGAACTTATACAACTTTAAGAAAACCCTTCTCAATGAACAATTAAGATATAATTAAGAAAACACATATGCCAAGGATATATCCCAAACTACTCCAACATGTTTTCAAAACCCCAAAAGGAGTGTGATCTCATAGCCACCTATTTTGTGGATGATGTAGTTGCTTTTATTTTGTATTTTTTTCTTGTTTTGAGGATGATATAACGTATTGAACAATTTGACCCTCTACACCTTCATATTTTGCTATTGCATACTTGGTTTCTTTCACCACTACTATATTGTGGCTTTTCAATGAGCTTTTTTAGCATCCTCTTTTGTATAAATTGGAAATCTTGAAATATCAAATTCGCAACTGTTACTTTAATTTAACACACTACTTGCATCTATTTTGCATCTTAGAGCATCTTGTTTTGTGTCAAATTCTTTATTCTAGTGTCCATTATTGTATCTTCTTGCATCCTTTATTATGTCTATGTGATGTCATTTTTGTGTCCTTTTTTTCTAGTTTTGCTTTGGGATAGGGCATCGGGGTTAAGAGTTAGGATTAGTGGTTGATAGGTTAGGTAGGTCAAGTGGGTTAGGTGGTTAGGTTTGTGGTCTAAGTGGGGTATGTATGTCAGGTAGGTTAGGTAAGTTAGTAAGATAAGTAGGATAATTGGGTCTGTGGGTTAGTTAGCTTAGGTCAATTAGCTTTTGGTAGCTTATGCCATAGTAGATTATGTGGGTTATGTGGGTTACATGGTTAGATATATTAGTGGGTTAAGAATATAGGTTACATGGGGTATGGGTTAGTAGGTTAGGTTGGTTAGTGGATTGGAAGGTTAGGGAGATTACTTCCAGGTACATTAGGTTTTATTTATCTTACATAGGTTACTACATTATATGGGTTAGGTATGTTACATTCGTTAGGTATTGGGTTAGTGGTGAAGGTCATGTATTAGGTGGGTGAAGGGGTTAGTTGGGTTATGTAGTTGTTGAGACCTCAATTAGCCCTAAGTCACCAGGATCGGGGATCCCCCCCACTTAAAAAACAAAATTATGTCAAGGTTTGTCCTTGAATGGGATTTGCATGTAATGTTCAATGATTCTTTCTTGTTTCGGGGTTTGATTCACTAATGAGAGTACTAATGAATTGGTTTTTTCCCTCGTGCTTTCGAGTGCAGTACCTTTGGTTCTTTACATTAAGTTGGCATGACTTGTTTATTGTTTTCCCTAATTTGGTTTTAGCTTTTGCATTTCTTGGATATGATGTTGTGTGATAATCCTTTGGTTTCCCTCCTCGCTTATGGGTTGATTCTTGGTTTCACATTTGATGCAGGATCATCGACGTTGAGCCAACAATGTGACACAATGGTCACATGCTGTGGCGATTTTGGATTTGTTGAGTCATGAGTTTGTTAGTCCTAAGTTGTTAGAGTAGGAAATCGTTCCAATGATGACTCCCTGCAAGGAGATCATGCCGAGGGTATTTTGTTAAAGATGGTGACTCTTCCATCATGGATGAGAGTCGTTTTTGTTTTCTGTTTGGGACCACTCACCGTGGGGGTGGTGGGAGAAAGTTTAAATACACTGAGTAGGAGTCGAATAAGGGGTTCTCAATTCAAGAGAAGTTCGATGACCGGGAGTTGGTTCCCGTTGTAAATATTTTGTGAGAGCCGAATTGTGTGTTTGATTTTACAGTTTAATAGAAGAGTAGTTGTGTGTTGAATGCTCGCATTGTCATTGAATGATTGAATGAATAATTGTCTTTGAATTCCAGAGCTGTATTGGCATTGAAATCTTTGAATTAAGCATTAGCTTCCTGCGTAGATGTGTTATCCTGATCGATGTATGCCGGATTGACCGATTCTCTGGTCAATTGCGTGGAATGCCTAAGTTTGTCGTATAAATCTCGTCGTGCAGGGGATGGATGGCCAAGATCTCATCTAAGATCTAGATCTACGATCTAGGAGAGTGTTTTCGAGTGGAGAAATGCGGAATCTGTTGAGGTTGTGAATTTCGTCGAAGACGAACCGGTCGAAATCGTTGGCCGGTCGAGGACGAGCCTGTCGAGATCGCCGACATGTCGAGATGACCTTGTAGTCGCGCATCTCTCGAGGATTGCGACCTGTCGACATTGTTAACCTATCGAAGGCTCGTAGGGGACATGGATCATCGCTCGGGTCGGCAATCAACAGTAGTAGAATTTTTCGAAGGGTCGACAGAAAGGGGGTGGTCGTACCACGACTAGTCGGAAGCCGACTATTCCGAGTAGCAGGCCATTTAACGCCTACCTTCAGGGTATTCGACCACCAACATGTTTTAATAGCAAAACACATATCATGTCTACATGCTACTCTCATGAAATTTTCATAGAGAAGTCAATATTTACCCTAGCAACTAATGAGTATTCAACACAATTGAAATGCAATGAGATGCGTAAACCAAACATATTAATAAAACAAGCATATTAAAGGTTGCACCTCAATATTTATTGACTTTAGGGTTGGAATACCAAATGAGAAGTATAGTAAGGTAACAACTTAATACATGTAGCAATGTTGCAGGAAAATTATGACCAGGAACATTTTCATGTCATCTCATGGCTTGTACAAGGCTATTCCAAGTGTCTTTAACTCTCTTGTGATTCACCATTTTTCAATTCTTTGTTTTTTACAAGGTTATAAATAAATTATGAATTTATTTACAAGTTGAGTAATGCTTGAAGGAAGATGTTGATTAGTCTAGTTAATGCTTATGATATTAAACATTATATCTTTGGTACTTTGCTTCAAGCTATCTTGGGTTGATTTTGGTCTTGTTCTAATTTCATTTTCGTTGTTTCTTGGTTGAAAATGACGATCTAATAACGTTGCACATGGATTAATACTCCTTACACTCAAGAACACAAGGTTTATTAATGATTTACATTGATCTAAGCATGACATATTTGAATTTGAACTTTGATTGCATTCTCTCGCTTCTTGCATGAGAATGATAATTTATGGATTTTACACTCTTGTTTTCTCGAATAATTTTTGATTTATAGCTTATGTAAGTGAATGGTTTTAGCACCTTTTGAAATCCATATTAGTGTGTAGGTTGTTTAATTCTCAATCATGGGATTGACAATGTGGAGTCAAGCTTGTTGCTTTCAGACAAAGAACATTCATCAAAATCAAGAGGATGGATGCCAAATTAGTTAGAAGAAATGTACAAAGTGGCACATACACAATTCTCATGGACTGAATTTTCCTTTGTTCTCTCAAATGTCAACTTTTGATACTTTACATCAAGACTCTCATTGAAAGGAGGCGAGTCCTTCTCCATTGGCATTTGAAATGATCCTGGTGGTTTTATCTACATGGGGAAAAATCCACCCAATCACCTCTGAGCAAATAAACAATTATGGCTAGGTTGCTTCCTTGTGAAGGGAAGACCTCTTGATGTTTTGGTAAACCATTGATTCCTCGAGGTTTGCATCTGGTATTTTTCCATCTCTGATAGCATGCGTGACATCATCCCGCCGCCCCCTCCTTTGAAGGGAGAATCGAGGACTACATCACGCTCCTGCAACCAATAATGTTTTTGAAAAATATCAATTTTAAAAATTACACAAAATATTATACACTTCAAACTATATCTTATATATAGTCCCGAGGAAACATTGATAAGTTTTAGAGGCAAAATAATAGAGGCCTAGCAATACATATATGATCCCCTTCGGGGACATAATAATAAATACAATCATCCATGTCACATCAATTAAAAATAACACTTTGATAATAATAATAATAACAACTTGAATCCAATCATATAAGCCCACTTTGAACATGACCAAAGGATCATCCATGCCACTTTAGACCATGACAATACTTTCACCTCACTTTAAGTTGGAAAGACTATTTTCATTTTTAGTGAGGCACAAATTTTATCAACCATTATAAACATGGCCTCTTTGTCCAATATACAAAAGAACATAAATGAAATTCCAAGATAAAAGAAGTGTAAATGGCTAAATAGTATAAATACTCAATATATTTGTATTTCTACTTAATTTAACTTTAGAGGCACTAGGGATTTTTTTAGGTGTGTTTATTTAACCATTTATTTGTTGAATAATGAGAAAGACTTTATGATTGCATAATTTGGTGTAAATTATTTTTAAAAAAATTCTTATTTTAAAAGTGAAAAATATTGAATTGGGTTGGTTTTATGATCTAAAGTGTTAAATGATGATGATGATGATGATGATGGTGATGGTGATGATGATGATGATGATGACGACGACGATGAGGATGAGGATGAGGATGAGGATGACGATGGTGATGGTGATGGTGATGATGATGGTGATGACGACGATGATGAGGATGAGGATGAGGATAGTGATGGTGATGGTGATGATGATGGTGATGGTGATAATGATGATGTTGATGATGATCAAGGATAATTTTAGGGGCAAAATTTATCCCATGTGCTATTTTTCCATGTTTTTTTCCAAAAAATGATTTGCCAATTTGCATTTTTTGAAGCCCCATTTCGCCCAATTTTGATGGGGTAAACTTTTTTCACTCTACAAATAGCCAAATTATTATATAAACTATATAAAATCCTTATAAATTGAAATAATTTTAGAAAAATATCGCCAAATATTTTATAGTTGACATTTTAAGAATTGGTAAGATTCGCCAAGGTTTATACAATTTTAAATAAGTATGGGTCCTTAAAATTATCCCTAATGATGATGATGGTGATGGTGATGGTGATGGTGATGGTGATGGTGGTGGTGGTGGTGGTGGTGGTGGTGGCGGTGGCGGTGGCGGTGATGGTGGTGGTGATGGTGGTGGTGGTGGTGGTGGTGATTATGATGATGATGATGATGGTGGTGGTGGTGTTGGTGTTGGTGGTGGTGGTGGTGGTGGTGATGGTGATGGTGATGGTGATGGTGGTGATGGTGATGGTGATGGTGATGATGATTTTAAACGCGATGGAGATTCAGGGTACCCTGGATATCCTGATGGCCTATCTGGATAGGCTAAAGCATGCCCCACACATAGTGGTGATCCCACCCTTTAGGGAAGACTCTCGGATATTTTCCTCTACTGCACTTTCCATGAGAACGATCTAGTTACAGAGGAGCAATATTGATCGCCTCCAAGGAAGGAGTGATGTTTTCGAGGACCAACAAGTTACAAGGTTGTGTAGATAAACAATTCACCCTTTTAATATTTTCAGTGTTTAATACATTTTGTAATATTTTCATAAAAACAATCTAAAACATATACAAACAAAAATATGATAGTATTACCTAATTATACCCAATATCCAATCTCAATTGATAGAGAACAAAGAAATCAATGAAAATGGACCTCCACCTTTCTTGGAAACATTATCCTGGTGTGACCCGAAAACCTTCGAACCATTAATCTATTTTATTTGTAGTTCAATGTTCACTCATGTCCATATAAAGTTGTCTAAATAAATCCATGTATCTTACATGACACAATTTTCAACAAACAACACATTATAATATTAAAATACATACATAATAATATTTAAGATACACTATAGACTTATCGCTATCATCATCACAAATAGAAATAGATATACATAATATGAATAAGGGTAAAATAACCGCCTTGCTATCATAGATACATGAAGTGGGTAAAGTGTGAGATAACCTCTTTTTTAAATATAAAATACACATGTGTAATAAGTGCCATGGGATGGCGATGTCCCTGCCGAATTGCATGACTTGGTACTGGATTAGTTGGGCGAGTTGATACCATAGGTTTGGAGGTTGGCGATTTGGTTGTTGTTATCGAGTAGGTTTGGATGTTGGCTATTTGGTTATTTGGTTGTTGTTATCGAGTAAGTTTGGATGTTTCTGCCTTGAAATATATGGTTTGAATTTGAAATATAAAAAAGGGAAATTATTGGTCTAGGTTGCATCCTTCTGAATTTAAATAATAAGAAGTAAAAATATATTATTTATTGTAATGGACTTTTTCATGGATTTGTTAAAAATAGATTATATTATTTAAAAGGAGTGAAAGACTTGTAAACTGGCATAAGAGAGCCAGCTTCAATTTATTTTATTTGACCCGCCACAGGGCTCAACCAAGGGAAGTAAAAGATAGCGGGAAACAAGGAAGTGATCGATTGCAGTAGTTTAAAGGTTTGGTTCTTTCCAGTTACTTATATATCGCGGATTCTAGATTTACAAAGTTGTGACCCTTAGGGAGAAAACTCTGATTATTACCTAAATTTTATATAATATGTTAGAATTTATAAATTTCCATGACGCCTTGGCTGGTGGGAATATACTTTGCATATGATATGCATCAGACATACGCCTTGATACCTTTTTTTTTTAACAGAAACATGGTATGAGTTGATATTTGAAAAGGGCTATGCACAGCCATTTAGTACATTGTGATGGTTTTCCTAGAGAACCAGGAATCTAGAGTATCAAAATGCTGATGACCTCTGACAGTACTACCAGCCTTCTTATTGGTATCATGGGAGACAAATCCCATATGTTTCTGGAGATATCATGAGTAAAAGAAAAAACTTGCTTGCAAGAATAAATACTTACAAACTGAGAGCATAACAGGCTGCAAAAACAACACTTTTAAGAAGACGGGGAGATAAAATGCCCTTTAAGGAAGGGGTCCAAGAGCTTCTGATGTCCTGAAGAGATGTTCTCAGCTGCCTCTTTGTCCCGTCGTTCTTTGTTGGATTTTCGGCCACGAGTAAGAGGAGGAGAAGGGGATGAAATGTCTTCAATATCCTAGGAGCCATCCGAAGTTGTGGAGGGTACTAAAGAAGCCAACCCTGCATGGGATGAAGTCTCCTGCTCGAAATTCTGAGCCACACTCTTAGAACCTGAGGGAGTCAAGCGTGGAAGAGAGGTTGTCAAAGGAGGGTTATCTGACTCCAAATTATTTGAAGAAACTGGGATAGTCTCAGACTGTCTGGGACCTTCTAGTGCTTCAGTTTCTTTACCTTCGGCTTCTTGCAAAACTACATATTTGTTGTTGTTTGGCTGTGGAGAGCTAGGAGCTACTGGAGTTGTTATATCTTTTGGTTGAACCGTCTGCTGTAAGGGTTGGGGGTCCTTACGCCGAGTGGCTCTTCTCCAATTATTAACAACCTGGAACTCTGTTACTTTGGTTGCTTGGGGATTTTCAGGCTGATGAGTTTCTGAGAGTTTGGGGCAGTTCTTGGTGAAGTGACCATAAACGTGGCAAGAGCTACATTTAAATGGTATCTTCTCATAGTCCAGCTCTTGGAGATTGATCCAATCTCCCAAGTTGATATTTAAAGCTTCAGGAATCCCTCTCTCCATGTTTACTTCTACGCATGTGCGAGTAAACTGGCCCCCTTTTGGTTCTGCACAATCCAGAAAATGCCCCAATTTGTTGTCGATGTCTGTTAGAGAGTTGCGCCCCCATAGGTGTAAGGGGAGGTGGGGAAATCTCACCCAAACATGAGCAACAGTAATCTCTGAGACAAGATTGAAATCCAAGGTCCACGGAGCTAAGAAAAGGCCTCTTGAGCCCATGAAGTAAGGCCTCAAGCGAAAGATTAAATCTCTTTCAGTTTTGTTCATGAAGAGGAAAACAAAATAGCCCCTCCTGGTAGCGAAGATAGAGACCTGCCCTTGCAACTTAGGGGCCCAATGCTCTGCTATCCATAGATCCATAGCTTTTGGGTTGGGCCAGAGGCCAATAAATTTTCCAATGAGAGCTTTCTCTGAGAGCGTCAGAGCTTTCTTGCAAGGATCCGAAGGAGAGAGATTTACACAAGGGATCTCATTCAACTTCTTCACAAATTTGCTGGTAGGAAGAGAAGCTACCTTGAGAGAGGAGGACTAGGCGAGGGCCTTGAAATCCTGAAGCTCATCCTCGTCGTCCATACCACAATTCGACGGCTAGAAAAATAACCTAAACGGTGCAGAGAGCTGGTGCAGGCTGCAAAAAATCGACCTACAAGGGAGCCGAGCTGCTGGAGACAGGACGCGGCGGCTGTAGCAGAATGTCGG
Source organism: Larix kaempferi (assembly GCA_027924585.1). NCBI lineage: Eukaryota > Viridiplantae > Streptophyta > Pinopsida > Pinales > Pinaceae > Larix > Larix kaempferi. The sequence goes on from BSBM01000305.1 coordinate 9,588,832, forward strand.
CGGCTAGGGGAACCCTAGCCACATTTCGACCGGGAGAGATCCGTCTCCATCTCAACTTTTGTAAGATCCTAGTTTATTAGTTGTTATGAGCATGCAAATTTTAGATGCCTCATACGCCTCAATACCTTAACTAAGCCTTTAAAGTGCTACTGTATTGTATGAATGTAAATTCCGATAAATTTGTCCCACTATCTGCTTGCCTGCTTAGTGTTTGCATGAAACGGTTGGAAATGTCTACTTCTCCCACTATCTGCATGCCTACATTATTATTATGAAATATTTTCAACAGTTTTGACTTGATTCAAAAGATTTCCGAATGTAGTTAATTTAAGTTGCAGTTACTTGGTGAATATTTTATTGGGTATGTCGTTGACATGGATTTGAATGTGGATTAAAATTTTGTCCATTATTCACAATTGATTTCCTATGGGAGCATGATGAAGTATTACAAATGAAATCAGTGAAATCCAATCATGTGACTATTGGAAACTGGGCATTGGGCAACAATGTTGTTGGAATTAAGATATTCTTTGGTCTAATGTTGAGTTATCCTATTGAAATCAGTGAAATCCAATCATGGGACTATTGGCAACTAGGCATTGGGAAGCAATGTTGGAATTAATATATTCTTTGGTATAATGTTGAGTTAACCTATTGCACGTTTGCAAGCTATTTTATTACATCTATCAATTCTAGCTTCAGAGGAGAGCATAACATGGTGCGTAAATATTTAACAGCATATGTAGCAGCATATATTAGCTACATAGAACATAACAAGGTGCATAAATATTTAGCACCATAGATTGTTAAACTGCAAAAACATCTATGCAATGCAATGCTCTGAAAAGGTGAGAATAAAAACACAGAACTCATAAATTGAATTGAGTCATAGGTCCTTAAGATGTTTGCCCAACTAGTTATACAAAATCACATGAAAAACAAGTTGTTAGTGAGACTACCAACTCTTATGCTTTGTGCATAAAAAATACATGAAATGTTTATGGGCATAGCTTAACATAACACAACATATTATAGTAGGTAACATCCATGCTCAAAAGTAACTTTCATCATCTCTATAATTCAATCTTAAAAATAAGAAATATCATTATTTGCCATTCAATATGGAGACATAAATAAATTGATTAAAGGCATACTATGTTCTCTTTGAACAGTGAAATCGATGAGATGTAGATTATTAAAGATAAGGCTTTATTGTATTAAAGTGTGAATTCTCGACGGTTACTCACTTAGTTTAAATCAAAGTAGAAGGCTGGCATTACATTAGAATGGAAGTGCTTATCGAATTAAAGGATCTGGGGTTGAATCAGAAGACTCGCTTACCAATGGAAATTTGAACTATGCGTTGCTAGACACTTTAGCCCATACATTTCCACGTTGAGGCCATGCACCCGAGTGACCATGTTGAAACGTTCAAACCATGCAACGGGAAGTAGCATGCCACGTTTAAGCCATGCACAAAAGATGAGTAAGTGCCATCCATAGCATTAATCAACATCAATCGAGTTGGATTTGAGCTTGCTTGCCTTCACCATCTGTTCTATCTCCTCCTCAGATAATGGCCAGCGAGGGATTGCTCATTCCTGCTGCCTATTCGATTGTCGGAGCTCGCTTCAACATCTGATTTTAGCTTGTTTGTTTCACCTTTGGTTCAGGTATTGAAAATATCCCTTATGAGCTAATTCACCCAATAAATTGGTCGGCCCAAAACTGTATCTAGCATGCTTGTTTCACCTTCAGTTACAGAATTAAAACCTCAAGCTCCAAGGGTTAAAACATTGATGGGAGGCTCATGTCGGAGGGAGTAGCAGCAGTGGTGGGACACTCAGGTGGAGGTTGAAGCCGCGGAGGGAGTCTCGGGAAGAGTGAGGATCTTTCCCCTTGAGCTTGCTTGCTTTGATTACTACTTCCCCCATGAGGTTGGAGCGCTACATTTTTGTATAAGTTTGTAACTTTACCATAACTAGTCCATAGTCCAAATGCAATTCTCAACACATTGATTAAACTTGTAAATTTTCCACAAGTTGTTCGATTCTCAAAAGATAACGGAGTCGATATGGGTTGTGCTACTTCCAGAGTGGAAAATGAAGAGCTGGTAGCGAGATGCAAGTCGTGAAGACGATATATGAAGCAAGTAGTTAGGTCGAGGCACGAATTTTCATGAGATGCTCACGGATTCTATTTACAGGCATTGTGGAATACAGGAGCAGTGCTGCGTCAATTTGTACAAGGAGAATCCATGGAAATGGTGGGGTCGTTATCGTTGGAACTCCCTGCCGCCAGCAGTAGCATCACTAGTATTGGTATTAGCAGAGTTTTCCTAGGACCCTGCTGCCTCCGCCCGAGATGAGCCCATATCCTTATTGTTCTGCATCTATTCATGGTGGAGCAGTATCTCTATATAGCCTGCAAACAGGCGATTTAGTAGCATTATTCAATTAAAACGGTATTAGCTGCCATTGCTGGTTTTATGAATTGAAATATAAAAATGCAGAATGCAGTTGTCTATAGTAATCTAATAGAACTTCCATTGACATCGAAATACGAACATGAATTCAGTAGTATATAAAGTATTTCATCCAGGCAGATCAAGGCAGATCAATGACAAAATCATTCTGGATGTAACAACACAATGAAGACGACCATGGAGGTTCTTTCACTGCACCTGAAATTGCTAAATTCACCATAAGCTTCGCTATGGAAGGTAAGATACACAATGTTTATCTATATCTACTCTATTGGTTCGATAAATTGCTCTTTCCTGTTTCAATTGTCTCAACTTAATTGCCTCAATTAACTATATCTACTCTATTGGTTCGATATTTTCAACAGCAGTTGCCTCAAGCTTGCCTTAGGATCAAAGGGGTCCACTGAGAAGCCATATGATATTCATTTCCATTGTATGTGCTTTTCTACCCATCTCGACAATAATAGCAAGAACATTTCTCCACTGCAATTGAATTATCGTCCTCCTGTTGTTTGTGCACTATAGTGGTGGTAGTAGACGAGGGTAACAACACTACGTTGGCGGTAGAAAACAAGGGTTTGAGGCTGGCGATGATAGAAATATGCATATTGTCTTAAGGCGGTTGTAAGGGGAGGTGGAGGGAGGCGATGAGGTTGCGGGAGAGAGCAGGGCAGGAGCTCGGGCAGAGAGGAGGCAGAGGAGTTCGAGGAGGTCGGCAGCAGCAGGAGGCAGGCGGCGAAGGAGGTTGAGGAGGTTAGTGGCGGGAGGAGGCAGGAGGGAGCTCGCGACGGCAGGAGATGCATAAGCATCGCAGTGGCCAGAAATGCATAAGCATCCATGTGGCATGATTCCATTTGCTCTATGAGTGAGGAGTCTAGCAGACGTGGAGCTAATGCTTCTCCATGGTGAAATTCCTACGACATAATTAATCCCGGGGACTTTACAGGGATGGAATTTGAATACGGTCAAAATTTTACCATATCCGTCAAAATCCTTTGTTGAAATGTCAAAACGATTTTTGGATGTAGTCGTTAATTTTGATGGGTTGGTTAGATTTGAAATTCCAACCTTGCTGGGGAGCAGCGATTATAGCGATCGTTGGTTACAATATCTTTTTGACTTTTTTAATTTTAAATTTGACTAATTTTCCCTACTGTGAAAAATAATTATCAAATTATAATATAATAATTTTTTTCTTGATTAGTAAAATTTTTCTTGATTGGTAAAGTATATAGATTTGACTAATTTTTTCTATTGTGAAAAATAATTATCAAATTATAAATATAATAAAATTAAATTGATTGATAAAATACACGGACTTGACTACATGGCTAATTTTCCTCCTTTGAAAAATAATTATCAAACTAGCACAACCACAAGTAAAATAGCTGGTTAATGAAATGATTTAATTGTAGCATGTTCATTGGCTAATATGACCGAGATGAGATCATATTTGTCAGCCATTATCCTCATTTCATTATTATTTTACACATGAAATTATCTTTATCATTCATTATCCCAGTTTCATTATTATTTTAATATCATCCGTAACTCCAATCGCTAGCACATTTACTTGGCAGCCACCATCATTTTATTGTTCCTTGGACTTATTGTTACTTGGCTCTCATCATGCCACATTTCTAAAAGTGAAGAAAAAAAGGTTTCAATGGCGTTATGTTAGAGTGCTACATTCCATATCAAACCCCAATCTCTAGGTACATGTATGCCGCTTTGTAACTCGTTTGTTTTAAAGAAAGGTAAAGTTGTGTTGGAAGACATTTTCGTTGACATTCTAAAGAAAGGTAAAGTTGTGTTGGAAGACATTTTCGTTGACATTCTAAAGAAAGGTAAAGTTGTGTTGGAAGACATTTGTTTTAAAGAAAGGTAAAGTTGTGTTGGAAGACATAACGATTTGAGTGTGTATATAGATTTTTCTATAATGTCTTTGTGAAGAGGAATCTTTAACGCATAAATGGCATGATGTATTCATGCGATTAATGGTGATATAAATTTTCATTGGGTGAAAGTTTGAGTTGAATGTTTTTATCCAATTTGAATGTTTTATGAGTTAATTTAGAGAATACATTATAAGATGATAAGATGAATGTGAAGTAAATTGTCTAGCTTAGAGAAGTTACTAGTTGGTAGTAAGTTGTTTATCTAGTTTATTGTTACTCTAAATTGTTTCGTGTCAATTTAGTGAACTCTTATGTGTATATGTGTCACTTTACACGTTTTATTACATAAGATGGAATCACAATTAAATCTCAATATCTAATAAAATGTTTTTTATTTATTTATTAATTAAACAAAATATTTAATATAATTATAAATCAAGTACTATATATATATCAAATCAATATATATATACCTTTCCGCATACTAAGTTTTGGGAATAGACGACCAAGGTGGCTGAATTTGATAACACTTTCTAGAAGGGGATGGAGGAGATGGCCATGGGATCTAGGGTTTGGGTTTTGGAGGTGTCCGTAGGTGTATTGGTTTGCAGGTATGGTGAGGGTGGTGTCATGCACGTGAACTGAGCTTGACTACAATCTCTTGGAGTCCCGTTGGCCCCATTGGGGCCAACCTAGTACCAGCCAAGTCAAAAAAGTGGGAAGTAAATTCTGATTGTTGTCGGTTTAGTTCATGGCTAAGCTCATCTTCTGCCAAATCTATGGTTTTCTTCAGTCTTCACTCTACAGTGTATGATATGGTGTTTATTTCGCGTTCTATGTTTTTCTGTGGTGGGTGGAATTGTGGTCACGGTGCCTGATTCGCCAAATCTTGATGCACATGTTTTGGTAAATCACTTTCTATTTTTAGAAGGCGCTCGTACTAGACTGGAGGGTTTCTTTTTAGCCTAGTTTTCAGGCTTTTAGTGGTACTGTGATTGACGGCTGCGGCTTTGAACCTTCTGCTTACTATGAGGAACTTTCCAGTCTTCTCACTGTAGTGGGTGGGGGGTTGTTTATTTTTATTCTACGATTTTTGGTGATGGGAGCATTAGTGGTCGACACGCCAGATTTGTCGATATCTGTTTACATTTGGTGGTGACCCCCTATCTATTTTTGGTGGTAGCTGGTGCTATGTTGGTGGTTTACCCATTTAACCTGTTTTCTGACTAGTAGTGGGATTGTGACTGACGGTTGCCGGTTGCCCAGTTCGGGCCTATGATGGGATATCTCGGGAACCTTGATAGCATACCCATTGTGTCATCGGAGGGTTCTGGAGACGAGGCGGGTGTGGGAAGTCGTGGGTGTGGTAAATCCCAATCTGCACTGTCGTGGTCTTGCATCGTAAGAGGGGAGAAGGCACAGAGAAGAAGAAATAGTAAACATGTCAAGGTGAGGGATGGAGTGAATCATTTCTCCATACCTGTTGAAATGAATCTGGTTAGGATTCAAATGCTGCACACCCGAGCCATCATTGGGCGTTTTGAATTCACCAATGGAGACTAGAGTGAGCTGTTGGAGTGGGTTAGAAAGAACTGGGTCCCTATCTGTGGGGATATGCCCAGGGTAATGCTACTGATTAACAGTTGGGTGATGGTTATTTTTACAAAACCTGAGCATGTTGGGTTGGTTCTCAAAAGGTTTTGGTGTTTCAAGGAGGGTTCATTCAGCCTCAAAAGATGGCATTTGTCTTTTGACCCACTTAAGGAAACGCAGCAGTTCAGACACTTGTGGATGTTGATACCGGGGCTGCCGATTGAACTCTGGTCTGAAAACATTTTGATGGGGATAGCAAATACAGTGGGGAGATTTGTTCGTTTGGATTCCAAATCGTTATATGGTTTTGACAGGAGGTCGGCTAAGGTTATGGTTGAATTTGATATGGCATTAGGGCTTCCGGCGGAGGTGGAAATTCAGTGGGGTGAGAGGGTGTGGTGACAGAGGTTAAACTACTTCCGTATACCTTTTCGTTGTCATATTTTCTCACAGACGGGACATATGCGGGTCCATTGTCCGGAGAAAAGTCTTCTTTGTCCAACGTGGGACTCGCCGGCACAGCCCAGAGCTCCTGCACTCCCGATAATGGATAAAGGTGCCTGTCAGCTCGACCCTTTCGTATCCATGTGTAAGTTTTCTCCTAAACTTGGGTCACCTGTTCCATTTATTCCTGATGACGAGTTGGATTGTATTAGGGCTGCGGAACATATTTTGGATATGAGAATAGCTGAAAGGGAGATGCTATCGCCTTTGGATAAGGGTAGGGTTTTGGATTCCTCTGTTGGACATTGTTTGGATGGGCCTTAGGATGCCGGGGGGTTTTTTGAGGAAACTCTGGGTGAAGGTGGGGAGTCATATGCCGGTCTCCACGATTCTGCTGCCTCTACCTTTTCCAGGGTGACGGAGGTCGAGACGCCCATTGGGATTGTTAATGATTTGCTACCGGTTATGAGTGGTCCCTCTGTTGGGGTGGATGGGTCCTGCGAGCCCTCTGGTTCGGTTGGTCGAACTTTGGGAGAGTTAACTATGGGTCCTTGCTCAGAGGTGGATTATTCCATCTTAGGGGAGGATGGGTTGAATGCTCTGAAACCTAATGATGTTCTAACGCCTTTGCCTATATTTTCAAAAAACCCTTCAGCAAACCCTAAGGTTTTGTCTTGCGTGAAGGCTCGCTTCCAGAATGTTACACTTCATAAACCTCGGAGGGCTGGTAGGAAGGGGTTGGGAGGGTCTGGTGATTCTTTTGGGGAATCTGTCTCTGTAACAGAAAGGATACTTAATGATCTAGGCACTGATTCGGATCACCATGTGCTTAGGGATACGTCAGGGGTATCTGATTCTGTGGTCGTTGAGATGGGTAGTGTGGTGACTGATATTGGGGGCCTTAGAGCGTTTCCCCCTTCTACCGGGGGTTCCTGATGACCATCTGTTCACTTAATATCCATGGGTTGGGGTCGACCGTGCGGGAAAGGGTCCTCTCTAACCTAATCACTACTGCCCGTCCTACTATATTACTTCTGCAAGAAACTACGTGTGCTGCTGATGTGGCTGTTTCCAAGATTGCCAGTATCATTCCGAGTTGGGAAATTTCTGCTATCAACTCGGAAGGTTTGTCAGGAGGATTACTGGCTGCATGGGATCCTCGGTTTTTTTCCTTTTCGGTTTACAGGTCTTGTTGGGGTCTCCTTTTGGAAGGGGTCTGCAAAATGAACGACCTACAATTTACCATTTTGAATTGTTACGCTCCATATAAGGATCGTGTGGGGTTTTGGTTGGGATTGCAGTCTTCTGGGATTCTGAATATGGCTAATATTATGGTTGTTGGGAATTTGAATTTCACCAAATTTGCTCATGAAATATGGGGAGCCAAAGCTAAGATGGATAACTTATCTGATTTCTTTAATGATTTTCTTATTAATAATAAGTTAATTGATGTGGTCTCAGGAGTGACAGCTCCTACTTGGTCTAATGGAAGGTGCGGGCAGGAAGGGATACACAAGCGGCTTGATAAATTTTTGGTGCATGAATCGTTAATTACATCTATTGGCAAATACAGAACCTGGGTGGGGGAGAACAAAGTCTCTGGCCACTGGCCAGTTTATCTACAATTTGAGGATTGTGTTTATACTAAGAAATTTCCATATAAGTTCGACTGTTCTTGGTTGAAACATGAGGAATTTGTGCAATTTGCAAAGGGCGAATGGCTGAGACTTGCTAATGGTAGAGAGCTCAATCCAGTGGATAACTTTTGCAGGAAATTGCAAAGTTTTAAGCAAATTGTCTCTTGTTGGATCCATCGAAAAAAGAAGATGGACAGGCTGCAATTGTTGAGGGTGGAAGAACAACTGAAGGTACTTCACAGTCATAATTTGATGGCACCTTTGGATAGCAGTAATTTTAATCTTATTAAAAAGCTGGAGCAGGAAAAGGCTGATATCATCCTCAGGGAGGAGATGGAATGGAGAATGAAGAGCAGAGCACTCTGGGTCTTGTATGGTGACAGTAATACTAGGTTTTTTCATTCCTTTGCCTCAGCTAGAAGGAATAATAACACTATCTGGAAAATAACAGATGACTCGGGGGCAGAAATCACTGGTCAACGTGAGATTCAGAAATTGGCTTTTGAACATTTCCGTAAGACCTATGCTGTTGACCCAACATGTGACCTGGATTCCCAGCTACAAGTGATTAAACTTTATCCCCGGTTCTTTGATAGGGATGAGGCTGAAGAGCTATGCCGTGAAGTTACATTGGGTGAGGTGGAGAAAACCTTGAAATTGTTTTCCAAAGAGAAAAGTCCAGGCCCGGACAGCTGGACTGTTGAATTGTTTTCACAGTTCTTTGATATTATGGGGGAAGAGATTGTAAGGATGGTGGAGTTTACTCGGTTGGAAGGTTATATGTCTGGGGCATTAAACTCTATGTTTCTAACCCTTATCCCCAAAGTGAATGATCCGAAACATTTCAGTGACTTTCGACCAATTGCTTTATGTAATTTTCCGTATAAGATTGTTTCAAAGATCATAGCGGGGAGGCTGGAACCGGTTCTTTCCAGATACATTTCAAAAGAACAGTTTGGTTTTTTGAAGGATCGGCAAATACATGATGCGGTGGGAATCACACAGGATATCCTTCATTCTGTTAAATGCAGGAAGAAGAAAGCTATCTTTCTTAAAATGGATCTTGAAAAAGCTTATGACAGAGTTAACTAGGATTTTCTCCGGTTAATCCTGATACAAATTGGTGTCCTAGTTCAGGCACTCCAATGGATTATGTCTTGTGTGGACACCGCTAATATTGTTGTACTGGTGAATGGAGCACCCACATCATTCTTCGGCTGCTCCAGGGGTATTCGTCAAGGTTGCTCACTCTCACCCCTACTGTTCCTTTTGGTGATTGAAGGACTGAGTAGATTGATCAAGCATGCTAAGCAAGAAGGTAAAATTATTGGTATTAAAATTGCGAAGGATTTTTATATCACACATGTTTTATTTGTGGATGATGTACTTCTTGCGGGGTTGGATTCTATTGCAGAATGGAAATATTTTCAGAAACTTATTACTTTATTTTGTAAAGCCTCAGGAATGTGTGTGAGTGTGAGGAAATCTTGTTTTTATGGGAATCTTGTTCATGAGGATAGAATACTTGGAATTCAGAACTTCATGCCCTATAAGTTTGGATGTATTAATGAAGGGTTTACATATCTGGGATTCCATCTAAAGCCCAATGGGTATCTTGTTAAGGATTGGGATTGGCTAATTAAAAGATTTGAGAACCGGATATCCAATTGGACGTATAGATTGCTGTCAATTGGTGGCAAATTAACTTTGGTCAAGTCTGTATTGATGGGTACTCCTATGTACTGGTTCTCTTTATTGTCGATCCCCTGCTCGGTGATTAATACTCTCAGAAAGTTAGTGTTCAACTTTTTGTGGACTGGTGGATTGAGTAAGAATTCCTTGGTGATGGTGGGTTGGGAGAAGATCTCTTTACCGGTTGAGGTTGGTGGATGGGGCATTAAGGACTTGAAGGTTTTTAGTGCAGCATCAAGATTGAAAAGCTTGTGGCATGCCATCTTTCGTAGCACTCTGTGGTCGAGACTCATCCACCAAAAATATATTAAAAGGGAGGTGTCACACTGGCTCAGGACGCCGGCCAAGAAGGTGAGAGGCATATCACCAATCTGGAATGGTTTTATGAAGGTATACAAATGGTTGGCCCTGCGGTTAAGCTGGAAAGTTGGATGCGGAGAAGAGGTAGCTATTGGGGTCGATCCTATTGTAGGATTGACTGAGTCATATGGCCTATCTTTGAATTTGCTTCAGCAAGTGAGATTTGTGGGATGTTTTACTTTGAGCTCTGTTGGTAATATTTATTCAGGTAATTGGGCTTCAGCGGAGGTGCTTCAGTTGAGTCCTGAGACTGCTGGAGAATGGAGGGATTATATTGATAAGCTCAATCGTAATGGAATCAGACTTAATAACATGGTAGATACTATTGTGCGGTCTGGTAACGAAGCAACTAGAATCGTTACTGCGAGCTCGGCTTATTGCTTTATGATTAAAGAACGATGTGTCTATCCGAAACAGTGGTGGTATGACAAACTGTGGTACTGGGAAATATCACTTAAATTAAAATGTTTTTTCTGGTTTGTTCTCCAGGATAGATTGAAGTCATGGGATAACCTCATTTTAATGGGGTGGGTGGGTCCTAGCAAGTGTGTCCTGTGTGAATGCAACTTGGAGTCTGCAAAACATCTTTTTCTGGAATGCGTATTTACTCTGGATTTATGGGAACATATATATCATATTTTTGACATCAAAGTTAGATGGGGTGGTCCAGATATTGCTACCTCGCTGAAGCTGTGGAGATCCGAGTGTAGGGATCATCAGAATCTCCCGATTTATGTCTGCTGGGTGATTTGGAGGAGTAGAAATAAGGCTCTATTTGAAGATATGAGACCTCAGGTGCATCACTTGTCGAGATCTGTTATGAGCTATTATTCTAGTGTCCCGGTGAGGGATAAAACGAGGGGTGTCAGGAATATTGGATCGTTCAATTTGGAGGTTAATTGTCCAATTCTGTTCTTTGATGGGGCAGCTGCTTGGGGTGAATGTGGTGCGGGGGGTGTTATCTACCTCAATAAGGAGCATTATTTTACATTAAAGATGAAGTGTGGAAGGGGTTCTAATATGAAAGCGAAACTTTTGGCTCTTTGGTGTGTGGAGAAAGTGGCCAATTGTTTTGGGCTATCAAATGTTAAGATATATGGAGACTCTCGGGTGACTATAAAGTGGGCCTTGAGGGAGTATGATCTGCAGGTTTTACAATTATCTGGCTGGTGCGATAGGGTGAAGGAAGAACTACAGAAACTGGGACAGGTGAATTTGGAACACATTTTCCGAGAACATAATGTACTAGCTGATTCCCTCTCTAAATCGGCACTGGATGGGGCAGAGGATTTCATTGTCTGGGAGGAAATCTTGGAAGATCAGTGTGTTGACACTGGTAACTTTTACTATTTGGGATAAACTAGTTTATATTGATTATGTAACTTATGTTCTCGGCATATCGAAACTGTTTTGAAGGTTTTTTTATTTTGCCAAAGACATTAGGTCTGTGTCTTGGTACGTTATGTATATCATACTGTATGTACTGATCGCTTGAAGCATCATGATCATCATGTACTATTTGATTCAAGATTTGAATATCAATAATATGCTTTTTTTCGTGGGAAAAAAAAAGTTTTGGGAATAGACCAACACAATGATTATATTCCAAGGCAGAAAAAGACAAAGTCCAAAACGATTACAATATTATAACCTGAAAAGGCACGTAATAAGTATGATAATAATTTCAAGCGACTTTATTCCTCGACATTTAAAACCATAAAACTAAATCTATTCTCATCCACAGGATCTCCAAACACATTTTGATAACACAATTTTTTTGCAACATACGTAAACTGTCCACCGTCTGAAACTATTAAAGCGATTACCTACGAAGCTTCCTGACAGCTAATAACGAGAGATCCTACTTGAGTTATGAAGCAACCATATAACGGAGAATTCGCTTTCTACTGAGGCAGCTTGTTGATCTTACGGTGCTTGAACTCTCCGTATGTTTTAGGGTTGAACAATGGCGGGTTGTTCTCATCCATCGTCTCCTTCAAGGGCCCAATAACGGTGTCCAGAGGCGGAGTGCAGAATACTGGCCACGACATCCTCACCCTGTCTTTGCTCACCACGCTCCTATGCAAAACGCTCTTGAATCTGCCATTGCTCAAGACCTAGAAGCCATAGCCAGTAATTCATCAATCAGACAACATACAAATTTGTATCAGGAAGAAGAAAAACAAGGAAAAATCAATGGAAAATAAATTTATTGACCTCGATCTGGTCGCCTATATGGACGATGATGGCGTTTGGAACGTAACTGGCAGAAACCCAGTTACCATCTTTGAACACTTGGAGTCCCGGCACTTCATTGGGTACAAGAAGAGTGAGGGCGGACATGTCAGTGTGGGCCTCAACTCCTAAAGCAAGTTCCGGCTGTGGGCACGGTGGATAGTAATTGATTTTCATCTCCATTTCCAGATTGTCGCCACCCAGTATTTCTTTCAGGGCGGATTCTTCCAATCCAAGATTTATTGAAAGCGCAGCCAGTAGCTTATTCACCACTTCCAGGAGCCTTCGGCCATATTCATCATTCACTTCTCTGCAGATCGGGCCCACAAGTTAGATATACAATAGACTTAAAATGATTTCAGACTGTACTAAAAACATGATTCTGCATATTCCATGGAATATGAGTGATGAGATTGAATAAAAATATTACATGTAAGAGGGTGGATTTTTGGGCCAGGCGTTAAAATCCCTGCGAGAAGGAGGCCACAGCGTGTGGAAATAATAATCTAACCATTCGAGCTTGCCTTCCAAGTTAGTAACTAACTTGGTGCCATAGCCTTCCAGATTCCCAGCTGCAGGGTTGTTGGAGTGGGCCTCCTTTTCCTCTTGTGGAAGATTGAAGAATTCTTTCCCCACGCCCTGTAGGCGTTGTATCAGCTCTTCCGAAATCCCGTGATTGACAACCTGAAAGATACCCCATTCCTGGGACGCGCTTGCCAATTCTTGAAGCGTTTTGTCACGGAGGTGGCCAGGCACGTCAAGATTGGATATATCTATAAGCGGGATTTGAGGGGCAGGTTGCTGAGAGCCATTAGAATTGATGGAAAATGTAGTGAAGGCAGTTGGCCTCTCGTTTTCAGGCCTAATGAACTGAGCAGGAATGCTCTCTAATCCGCCAGCAGCAATGGCTTGCACTCGAACTGCCATCTCGGCTTTGGCTTCTTTCCCTTTGCAACTCCGACTGAGTGTATGTATGGAATTGTATGTATGGAGTTGCAATTGAAATGGGCTGGAACTACTTGCCATTATATAACAATAGCTACAGGAGTGGGTAGCTCCACGACCAGAAGATTTGATAATCACGTGAAGCCTTGGTCGGTTTGATAATGAGATGGAGCCTTGGAGCATTGACCGGCAGGTCGACATATTAGGGAAATATGTTATGGTATAAGTTATTTGGAAGTCGAAAAATATCCGGAGTTTCCGATGGCGATGAGACTATATATCGACCACTGAGGTAAGTGACCGACCGACAGAGTTATCGAGCATCCTGCAACGTCTTAGGGTAGGGCAAAGTCTCAGGGTAGGGTTCACACATGGAGCGAAGACCACTGTATTCCACATTTGGTGACGCAAACAGAGGTCGAAGTCCTCTTATGCACACGTGTTATTTTAATACGCTGACTGCTGAGCCAGGTCTGGAATTTGATGGCCTGTTGGTGAAACGTATTTGACACACAGGTTACGTCAAGAACAACCACATAAATTTTATTCCAGATGTGCATGTTACGCAGATGCATCTGTTTTTCTGTAAAATTTATAAAGTTGTATGCTGTCGACAACATTGCAAAATCCAATTAATTATGTAGCTACTTTCTGAGTATGGCTGGTCGAGTAGCCGCGTTTGATGACGTAACAGAGGCTAAAAACCCCTGTCACGCACATGCAACCTCAATGGCGAAGTCTAACTCGTTCCAATGAAGTACAGTGTAGAAAAGCGATATTAATTTAAATTCAAATTTGTAAGTATTTGTCAGATTCTCATTGGATATCGGTGTTGATTTTTACTGCTGTCAGGAGATACGGACCTTTATGTTTAGGGCTGTCAGGAATTTTTGTCAAAAGACCCAGCTAGCGACTCCGAGCGAACCATACCTGCACCTAGGGTTCAAATTTGAAGGGTGGGTCTTAATTTCAGTTTGAAGGGTATATATTTGTGTTTAAAAAAAATCACATTTTATTTGACAATAATAAATTAATTACACACTTCATAAAAAAATTGCTAAATAGAATATTATATTTTCAATCAATTTTGTCACTAAATAAATTAATAAATCCATAATAATCATATCTACAAAAAACATTATTTCAATAACAAACACGAAAAAAATTTGGAGGGAAGATACACATCTACCTTGAATCCTTGCTTAGAAATCATTGGTGTCCAACTTAGGAATCTTTGCTTGTAAATAGTTTATGCACAACTTAGGAATCTAGCTTTTCTTTTTAATTAACCAATACCAATTCAAAAAATCATTCTTTGTAACCCTTTCTGTGGTGGAACTAATGGTGAAAACCCCAAGTATGCTTAAACTCTGTCTCGGAACCCATACATCCATTTATCCAGTATTTTTACTTCAAATTAAATGGAAGTCCAGATCTAGGTTTCTAATATCTAGACTTGAACCTTTATAATATTGTATAAACACTGAGATATTTGGATACCCGCACATGCCTTCTAAGGCAAAGATATTCATTCTTATCTAACATTTACACATTTTCAATTTTTTAATTTGTGACATTTGGATTTATTGTTTTTTGGTGGGATGATTTAATGTTGCTCAAATGTATTTATAGAAGTGGGGAAAGACTTCTTATTAGAATTAGTGAGAAGCATGGACTATTCCCTGTAAGAAACACCTACTACAAAAATGCAACGAGTAATTGAAGAAAAATTGGTTTGTTAAATGAATGCGTGTATAGTAAATCGTGAAAATCTATCGTGGTGAGTATTTTTGTGGTTGATAAAGGAAATTACGACGTGACACAACCATTCTTTTCTTGTAATGGTGGATGGGATAGAGACTAATATTAACGCGTGAGCAGAGCATTGAGTCTTGACAGGACAGGCTGCCTCGAGGAATTGCCTTGAAGTGATACGGCACCCTTCATCAATACATTACATGTTCATAAATTAATAGAAAGAAAATAACTCGTTCTATGGTATGATCAATAGAAAGTAACTCAGGTAGGTATAAATACAACTGAAGAAGATTTTTATTCAGACTAACAAAATAACAAGCAACCAAATGAATTATTTTCAAACCCAAAGCCTACTTGATCCTCTTCATGGGCATACCATTTATACAAAGAACTGTAGTGGATGTAGGTACAACTATTGAAGTCACTGGAGTCGAGAATACAACTAAAATTTTTCCATGTTCAAAATTGTCATGAAGATCATGAATTAAGCAATTTGATGTGAATAAAAGGAAACCCAGTTGTATCATGTATCACTATGATATGTTCACTAATGGAGACTCATAATTTCAAATGTGACGTTGAGTAAAATAAATTAAGCTCGCTCGGTTGCTAACCTATCAAGTTTGTCCTTTTGTTATTAAAGAAATCAAGAAACAAATAAATCTCAAAACTTGTTGAGATTAGATATGAGAATAGTGGGAGATAAGTTCGTAACAATGTATTTAATAGTTTTTATTTTTTATTTTTTCAAGGGCAGACTTGCAAATAGAGATGGCCAATGGCCATCGCCCATCCCATAATTTTTTTCAAGGAGAAAAAAATTGTACTTTTGCTATTATGTAAAATCAAAAAGTACTTTTCCAAATTACATAGATACTCTGGTCATGGCCATAAATAACCATTTCATCAAAAAAGACTGATGCAGACAAAAATCCTAACCCTCCAGATAAACAAAGGATCCAAAAAACAAAGGATCGGAGTCAAAGAAAGAGAAGCCTACATATCTGCTATACATGAAAAACCTTCAAAACAAGGAAACATAAAAATGGTTTCAACAAGGAAACGAGATCAACTTAGTCTTCAAGGAAAGGAGCACATCCATTAAAGAGTAGAGCACCATCAATCCACTCTTCCCAAACTAATTTTCCTTCTTCTTCCTAGAGAGATATTTCATGACACATTTAATGCTAGCAGCGCATTAGGAATTGAACAGTGAATTAAAAATATTTGACAAGCAGTTTGAAAATTAACACTTCTTATGTAATTTTAATATAATTATTACACTTTTTCATAAAATGTCAAAATAAAAAATTATAATTTTTTTTTACGTTCAATTTTTTTGTAACACTTCTGGGACGTGCTATGAGCCCTTTGACGTGCCGTGACATGTTCAATTTTGAACCCTGCCTGCACCATGTGTGGACACAGAGCTCTCATCATTATCCTTGAGCGCGTTTGTCATGCACATCTGAATAGGTATGAGTTTTGACAAACACTATTCAGCTTGCTTGAGATCCAACCGTTAATAGGCGTGCTGCAGCTGCATTAAATGGTCTGCAGTAGGATGAATAGTGTTCGCTATGTGTTTACTCTAGCAACAACCTTACTAAGTTTTTATGATATCTATAAAATGTGTAAAGTGTGGCGCTCAAAGATTTAAATAAATACTTCTTAGCACAACATTTAGGGTTGCTGTTATAAAATTATGAATAAAATATTTATTAAAATATTCGAACTTTAATTAGACATAATCTTAATTTTTTGAAATCTAATTTGAATTTTAAAATAATATTTGTGTAAATTGTATTATTTTCTTCATTATTGTTTCAATTAGTATCTCTATAGAAACAATACATAATATATTTAATATCGCTACTATGGAATTATGAATGAAATGCTTTGATGGGTGGATTTAGCTTGGGTGGTTGGAAAGAAAAATTGTTACCGTCCCACCTAGGTTCAATTCTTGTAAGTGACAAGATACTCTTATTGAGCCCCAATGTAATGAATGTAATTCTAGCCATACCTTTATTCTAGCCAAAAATGCCACATAGTTTAATTACAAATTATTAATAAACTACAAAAGAAAAATTTGATGAGATATCTAGAGTGATCATTTATAGATATAATTTCTCATTCTTTTATCATTCAAAAATGGTCAAGAGGAAGCACATCACACTCTTCAGGTTTATATCTCTCAAAGAATAAAATAATAAATCAAAAAATATATTTAATGTATATCTATGTAAAATGAATAACATATTACAATTTATCTACATTTTATAACTTATTATAAAAGAAGCCAAACCACCATCCTCTTAAAAATCTTGCATCAAATTCTACCAAATTTCACAAAATGATAGTTTACCTTTTCCTTTTTCTCATTTAAGGTCTATTTTTGTATCCTTCCTTTCACTCTTTAATCCTAAGATTAGAAGTTTTGCATCATCTATTCTCATCTTCTTTCCTGATGATGGACCACACTTGGTGGTCTGAAATGTCGATTCAAAAATTCGAATGCGATGGATCCGGAAGACTCTACTCCTCATAACATTGCTCGCAGAATCCTGAGAACTGAAATTCTTATGACTCTCGAGAGAAAATTTTCAAAGGGAGAGGAAGATCGGGTAGAGGATTCAAAAGAGGAGGTTTTCATGGAACATGTTTCAAGTGTGGAGAAGAAGGGCATCGAGCTTATGAATTCCCTCATAATCAATATATAACCAATGATAAAAGGACTGAAAACAATGCAAGGGCAACGGATGTGAATGAGGAAGATGCGGAGTCATCACATTCTGAAAAAGCAAAGAAAGGAGAAGTCTTAATGAGTGGAAGAGCCTTGTTAATTTGAGATAATTAATATGTTCAAAGAAAGAATTTGTTTAAAACAAGAGGCAAATGTGAAGGAAAGGTATGTAGTGTTATCATATATAGTGGAAGCATCAATAACCTTGTATCTGAAGAAATGGTGAACAAGTTGAAGCTAGAAAGAAGAAGACACCCGTATCTATATAGGATTGCTTGGATTCATAATGAAAAAAAAACTTTTGGTTAGTGAACAAAGTTTGGTAAAAAATAAAATAGGAGGTTATAGTGATGAAATTATGTGTGATATTATACCTATGGATGCTTGTCATGTTCTGTTGGGAAGGACTTGGCAATTTGACAGGAAAGAAATGCACTATGGGTTTTCCCACACATACTCATTGATGAAGAATGGAGTAAGACACAAATGGAAGCCATTAAGAGAGGAAATGGGTAAGGTTTGCATCAATGCAAGAATTTGTTTAATTGATGCCATGAATTTTTTAGATGGCCTAAAGCATGAAAATGTTTGTTTTTCTTTGATTGCAAAAACTAACCAAGAAAATGTGGAAGATGTTCATGTGGAAGTTGCATATTTGTTGCATGAATTTCAAGAAATTGTTTCGAATAATGCACCAAAAGGATTACCACCTATGAGAAGGATAAGTCATGATTCAAATTGATTTGATACTAGGAGCAAGTTTCCTAACAAGTAATCCCACAGAATGTCTCCTATAGAGACTGAAGAATTGAATAGACAAGTACAAGAATTGTTTCAAAAAGGTTTGATTAGAGAAAGCTTAAGTCCATGTGCAATGCCTGCAGTTTTGGCACCAAAGAAAGGTGGGGAATGGAGAATGTGCATGGATTCAAGTTCCATTAACAAGATCACCATCAAATAAAAATTTCCATTTTCTAGAATGGATGATCTTATGGATTGCTTAAGTGGATCTGAGTACTTCACCAAAATTGATTTGAAAAGTGGCTATCATCAAATTTGAATCAAAGAAGGGGATGAATGGAAGACCGCTTTCAAGACCAAAGAAGGTTTGTGTGAGTGTTTGGTCATGCGTTTTTGGCTAACTAATGCACCTAGAACATGAGATTGATGAATGAGGTATTAAAAGAATTTTTGGGTAGATTTGTTATTGTTGATCTTGATTACATTTTGATATTCAATAAGACATTAAAAGAACATTTGATGCAGATTTGTTGCATGAATTTCAAGAAATTGTTTTTGAAAATGCACCAGAAGGATTACCACCTATGAGAAGGATAAGTCATCATATTGATTTGATATTGGAAGAAAGTTTTCCTCACAAGGAATCCCACAGAATGTCTCCTACAGGGATCGAAGAATTGAATACACAAGTACAAGATTTGTTGTAGAAAGTTTTGATCAGAGAAAGCTTAAATCCATGTGCAGTTCCTACGGTTTTGGCACCAAAGAAAGGTGGAGAATGGATAATGTGCACGGATTCAAGGGCCAATAACAACATCACCATCAAATACAAATTTCCATTGTCTATAATGGATGATCTTATGGATTTCTTAAGTGGAGCGGAGTACTTCACCAAAATTGATTTCAAAAGTGGCTATCATCAAATTCAAATTAGAGAAGGGAACGAATGGAAGACCGCTTTCAAGACTAAAGAAGGTTTGTATGAGTGGTTGATCATTCCTTTTGGGATAACCAATGTGCCTAGCACATTTATGAGATTGATGAATGAGGTATTAAAATAAATTTTGGGAAGATTTGTTATTGTTTATCTTGATGACATTTTGATATTCAGTAAGACATTAGAAGAACATTTTATGCATGTCAGATTTGTTTTTGAATATTTGAGAGAAGAGAAGTTGCTCATTAACTGGAAGAAGTGCAAATTTATTAACAGGGAGTTGGTGTACTTGGGATTCATTGCTTTGGGAGAGGGAATCAAGATGGATCTATAAAAGATGAAAGCTATCCTAGAATGGCCTACACCTAGGAGTCCTACAGAGGTGAGATCATTTCATGGTTTGGCAATTTTTTATAGAAATTTTATTAGAGGTTTCAGTAGTATTTGTGCACCACTAACTGAGACCATGAGAGGGGACAAGAAAGAGTTCAAATGGACTACAAGGGAATCAAATAGTTTTGATCTATTGAAGGCTAAGGTGATGGAGCAGCCTATATTAACACTTCCATATTTAAACAAGGTATTTCAAGTAGATTGTGATGCAAGTGGTAATGCCATTGGAGTTTTTCTAATCCAAGAAGGTAAACCCATTGCTTATTTTAATGAGAAGTTAAATGACGCAAAGAATAAATATTCAGTCTAAGATCAAGAATTTTATGTTATTGTTAAATCATTGAAAAGGTGGAGACACTATATTTTTCCTAAGGAGTTTGTTTTGTTGATTGATCATTAAGCACTTCAATATTTGAATAGTCAAGGGAAGTTAAACTAGAGACACATGAAATGGGTAGAATTTTTGCAAATATATACATTTTTTTTAAGCATAGAAGTGGGAAGTCTAATAGAGTTGCAGATGCATTCAGTAGAAGACATAGTTTGTTAACCAAAATGCAGGTTATTGTTGTCGATTTCAATTAGTAGAAGGAACTGTATAAGGGAGATCCATATTTTGGAGAGGCTTGGAGAGCTTGCAAAGAACCTATTGTAGAAGATAGGGAAAAGTGGTTGGATTATTTAATCCAAGATGTTAAGTTATTCATAGGTAATAAGTTGTGCATTCCTAAGAGTTCAATGGGAATGAATTTGATTAAGGAAAAACAAAGTAGAGGACTTGCATCACACTTTGGTTTTGATAAGACCATAGCACTTGTCGGAGGAAAATATTGTTGTCCTCAGTTGCAACAAGATATCATAAAATATGTTCAAAATTGCAGAATTTGTCAAGTGGAAAAAGGAACTAGTCAGAACACTAGTTTATATCAGCCTTTATCAGTACCCAAGAGGCCGTGGGAAGATATTAGTATGGAATTTGTCCTTGGTTTTCCTAGGACACATTGTTAAATTTTCAGAATTTACTTCAATCTGATCTAGGATCTTAAGTGAGAGAACAAAATGTACAGCAAATATACAACATATCAATCATGGACACAATAATGCAAGAACACAAGAGACACAGAATTTACTTGGGGAAAACCATAAAGGTGAAAACCCCCAATAACTTCCTCAAAGATAGATAGAGCAATGATACAACCAGAATACAAGAGATAGTCTTCTCCTAGCAGCAGAGCCTCCTCATCCACAAGTGCGCCACTCTCCCAAGTGTGAGTGAGAGAATAGAATGTGTAAAATGAGAGAGACACACTCTCTATTTATACACTAACTTGACTTGACCTTTACTCAACTAGGTCGGCCTCAACTTAACCACTTAACATCATGCTGACTGGGCCGACCCCCACTAGGTGGTCCAATAACCCTTTGACCCACATGGCCGACCCCCAATAAGGTGTTCTAATAACCCTTTGACCCACATGACTTATACAGGGCCGACCCCAACAAGGTGGTCTAATGACCCATCAAGTATAAGTTACGACACTTACAATATAAATGACGACACTTCCATATAGAGGAATAATAACATCTCTATAGGAATACAACCATTTCCGTATAGAGGAATAATAACATCTCTATAGGAATACAATATACATATATGTGAAATACATTCCGAAGTTACATATACATCAACACTCCCTCTTAAATAGGAAGGTATTTCTCGACATAGGTCTTCTAGCACAAGTCTTCTTCTCTGGATCATCGTCACTGGATAATCATCATCAAGACATCATCATCATCACTGCTGCTGCTATCTCAATCAATCTATGAATCTACTCATCATAGGAAGTTCTACAGAGCCAGTCCTTTTTCATACTGGATGTAGGCCCACCACCTGCAGGTCTTCGTCATCACTGTCCATACTGTGGAATCCTCGGGACTTATTACGTGCATCACGAAACCTCGAAAGAGAATCCCAGGCTGTTACGAGCACATGGCTCTACCTATAGGATCTCCCAGGGACAGATTATATGTGGTCACCACAAAACCTTGCAAGAGCATCCCAGGATGTTACGAGCACACAGCTCTACCTATAGGATCTCCCAGGGAAAGATTATATGTGGTCATGGAAAAACCTCACAAGAGAATCCCAGGACTTATTACGGGCACACAACCCAACCTATCGGATCTCCCAGGGACATATTATATGCCATAGGACAAAACCTCGAAAGAGCATCTACCAGATATCCCAGGGCCAAATTATATTCCATAGGAAAAACCTCGAAAGACTATCTGCAGATCTCCCAGGGCCAAATTATATGTCCTCCCAGAGAAAAACCTCGAAAGAGCATTTGCCAGATATCCCAGGGCCAGATTACATGCCATTGGCAAAACCTCGAAAGACTATATGCAAATCTCCCAGGGCCAAATTATATGCTCATCTGCACAACCTGTTCCACGACCATAGAGTATCAACCTGATACTCACCATACATCATCCTGATGTACACATGATCATCCTGATCATCATCACTGCAACATCCTGTTTCATGTCATCTGGAGCAACATCCTGAAGCTCGTCATTCATGATCATCCTGATCATACAATGCATCTACCTGATGCATACCAAGTATCTACTTGATACATATCATCATACATGATCCACCTGATCATACAGTGTATCCACCTGATACAAATACAAATACATGATACATATCACCATACATGATCCACCTAATCATACAATGCATCTACTTGATGCATACCAAGTATCTACCTGATACATATCATCATACATGATCCACCTAATCATACAGTGTATCCACCTAATACAAATACAAATACATGATACATATCACCATACATGATCCACCTGATCATACAATGTACCCACCTGATACATACACAGATACATGGTCTAAGCATCCAGCATGATGCATATACAAAATACATACAAATTATCCAACCGATCATATCCAACATCCAACATGATGCATACATATATAAATGATCCAACTGATCATATCCAGCATCCAACATGATGCGTATACAGAGTAGTAACTGGAGCATTGTCCTGATGCTCATCATCCAACGCTTACATCCACAGCCATGTGAAGGATACTCCTTCCAACATGCTTGGAATGGCTTCTGCAAATGTGTCCATCACTTCTTCCTCGAAGTGTCATCAATTTGAAGAAAACCAAGCCTCTCCCTGAAGTACTCGAACTTCACCCTGGCTAGTGGCTTTGTCAGCACATCTGCAATCTGCTCGTTCGTCGCAATGTACAGGAGCTTCACAGCTCCTCTCTGCACCATATCCCTGATATAGTGATATTTGATCTCTATGTGTTTCGACCTGTCATGAAACACTGGGTTCTCGGACAGCTTCACACAACTGTGGTTATCACAAAAGATACTAGTAGCATCCAACGGGATATCAAATAACTCAGATAGTAGCTTTCGTAGCCATACTGCCTCACAACTAGCTGAACAGGCTACAACATACTCTGCCTCAGCTGCACTCAGTGCTACGTAGGACTACTTCCTGCTGAACCAAGAGATCACACCTGATCCCATACTGAAGGAGCACCCAGATGTGCTCTTCCTATCTACAGCACTGCCTATCCAATCTGAATCAACATAACCCTGCAGGTTAAACTTTTGATTCACTTCATACTTGAGCCCATAATCCACTGTACCTTTCAGGTATCTCAGAATATGCTTTACAGCAACCAGGTGAACACTCCTCGGATCTATCAGGAACTGGCTCAATGTGTTCACCGCAAAGCAAATATCTGGTCTCATGTTCGTCAGGTACATCAAGGACCCAATCATCTGACGATACATAGTGACATCAATTGGTTCAGATGAAGAATCACACAGAAGCTTCAGGTTTGATGCCATAGCCTCGCAGTCCATCATCCCGAACCTCTTCAGGATCTTTACTGCATACTTCTCTTGTCGAAGGAAGATTCCATTTGCACTCTGCCACACCTCCATACCTAGAAAGTGGTGCATCATACCCAAGTTCTGCACATATATGAATCCCTGTCATGTGTCTCAGAACCAAGTGGATGCTCCACATACACTTCTTCTTCAACTACACCATTCAAGAAAGCTGTCTTGAAATCCATCTGGTGTATCTTCTATTTCATCACTTTTATATTTCTCTATGCTGCCATCTGCAACATGCTTGATCTTGATAGATCCATATGGAAGTCATAACAAACTGCCCTTTAGGTCTTGGGACTACATCCCAAACATCATTCTTCATGATCGACGGATCATGGCATTCTTCCCATATCTTGGGAACTTCAATATCTTCAATAGATAATTTTGTTGTTGAAAAAATGTTGTAGTTCTTCTTTTGTAGGTGATGGCATACGATCTTTCCTACACAACAATTTAAATCGCATGATTAGAAAACATCTCATAGTTTTCAGAACAAATTCTTACACATAAAAAAATATGTCATACAATCATGCAATTATCTTAGACAATGCTTCAATACAACATTTATTCATATTCCGTAACTTTCTAGATGCTTTCCAATCTCTACCAGAACATTGTTAAGAGTGTGCACAACTCCCAACATGTCAGCAAAGAGGTTTCATTCTAGATAAGTAGCAATGGAATGTTGTACAGTGCCATAGGCCACTTACCCATGCATATTAGTAGTATACTGTTCATCAATGCAACTATTCTAATATGCATAATACACAACCTAATTCTAGGAACATCAGTATATACATTATTGAACATTATTATTTAAACAATAAAATATGCAAGTAATGACAATTCAAATACTTATCTTTGTTTGTTTGTTGGGTTGACTCCCTCTCAGTCTTTGCTTCTTTTCTGAAACTCCATTCTTATGTGGATTGTGAGAAGTGGTCAACTCCCTCTGAATATCTGCATCCTTGTAGAAACTACTGAAGTGTGCTCCTTCGCTTTCTTGCAGGAACAACTAGAGTGTGCTCCCTGTTGATCTTTGTTTCCTGGATTACCTATCCTTGAACTTACATCCATCCTTAATCACTATGCATGCTTATTAGTATCATCATTGTGTTATCCTTGAGGTCTCATACATAATCACATATTTATTAGTATAATCTTAATACTATCAAAACACAATAATCTTAAATAGGTATATTCATGATCATTCACAGATAATAAACATTAATATTCAAGGTTTCAGGGAAGTCTTATTTTACTCATTCATATTCTTATTTGATCATAGGACTCTTCTGGTTAGTTGAATCATCAATCAAGATAAGAGATATAATATGCATAAAACCCGTGATTATTCAAACCTATACCTTCATGATTCTTCTGGTTAGTCATATCATCAATTATGGTAAGAAACATAATATGCATACAACCATGATTATTCAAACCTATGACTTCATGAATAATCATTATCAACAACACAATAGTATAAGATCCTAACACAAGGTAGGATTCTAGCTTGATACAGGAAAAACATACCTGGACTAGCATGCTAGCTAGTTATGTCTAACATACCTGCATAATGTCTTATGGTTCTCTTCAGTGACTTGTGCTAGTAACCTGCATGTCTCATAAGTTAACCATTGTAGAACCAAGTTATACATACCTTGAAAGTAGATCTTCTATGTGATCCATGAAAATGGATGAATCTTTGTCTTCATGTCACCATGAGCATATGTTCTTGAAGTAGAACATGATTTGACTTTCTTGGTGTACCTTTTGTGTTAAAAAACAACATAAACTTCATACAACATCACAATGCATTAGTACAATCATAAGTGTCAAAACCTTAATCAATGAATATCTTCTATTAAGGTGATACGACAAGTCCAGTAATTAATCAAGATTGTACTGTAATGATATGAAGACAAACATATGATAAACTTAACCATGAAACATACCTGTAAGCCATACCCGTCAAGATTGCTTGTAATCTTCTTATGGAAGGCCTTAGCCTCATCTCCCTCTGAGACAGGAACTTCTTCACTTATGCAGGTGACCAATCCATCTTCTTCTAGGATCAACCCAATCCACTTGATTTGCAAGAACTGGACCTGGAGCTAGATTAGGGTTTGTCAAAGAAACCCCAAAAATTCAAACTTTGAATTTCAAACATCTGAAAGGATAGAAATATGTGCCTTGATGAGTTGATCAAGTTGGTATATTCAGAATTTGAAAACTGCAAAGTTTCACCCCTCAAAATTGCCTTTTAGATTTTTGGATTCACTCGGGAGGACCCTGAATTAGGGTTTGAGTTTCCCGGAGCTTCACCCAACCAAAATATTTGATTCAAAACTCTAATCTTTTATTTTTCCGAGGAGCTTCCAGCCGTGGTCACAGATTTCCAAAATTCCAATTTATGCAGAAGCCCTAATTTTCCATTTTTCCGATCAAAGTCCCGAACTGGGGTTTGATCAAGCCCGGCCTTCTGCCCAACCAAAAAAACTGATCTTGGTCTCTAAATTTTGATTTTGATGAGTAGCATCCAGCCGTGGTCTCCGATTACAAAAATTCCAACTTTCTTCGAAGCCCTAAATTCTGGAAGCCATGAATGAAGGTACTAAAAAATAATTCTATTTTGACAGAAATATGTACCTGATTGTTTCTGGTGTAACTCCGAACTTTTTGATCCACAGGGTCTAAATGTTTTTTCTGAGATAACTCGACATATTATCTTTCCATCCCGACAGGTCTGACCTCAATTGGATTCTCTGAGAGAGAGTTATACCAAGTGTCGCAACGTGACTTGTTTATGGGATAATACAGGAGAGTGAACTTTTATGGAGTGCCACGTGTTACTGTTTCAACTTCGGCCTCTAAAAAAGTTTCCTGAGATATCTCGACCTGCTATCTTTCCATATCAATAGGTATGACCTCAATTGGATTCTCTGAGAGAGAGTTATGCCAAGTGTCGCAACGTGACCTGTTTATGGGATAATACACGAGAGCGAACTTGTACGGCGTGCCACGTGTCACTGGTTCAACTTTGGCCTCTAAAACCTTTTCTTGCATTAGTACAGTCTGGTTACTACCTGTCATTTTTTACGAAATTTCATTTGGAGCTTCCTAGCCCAAGTTATGACTTTTTTCCCAAGGTCACCTGATTTTGACTCAGATCTAGAAGAGGCAGAAACCCCATATTGTACATATCATAAATCAAAAAGTAAAACGAATTAGAGGTTCTCCTTTGGACACAAGGTACATGGGGATCTTATATTCGACCTGTAAAAGTTTCAGATCCGAAAACTTTTCCAAAACGTATTTATAGCGAAAGTGCTACGATGATTGGTTTTTGCTACATCAAGCCCTAGCATCATAAGTGCAACAAGTGTCATACATGCCATATCATACCTTCTTTGAGGCTAGCTCTGTTACCATGTTAAATTTTCAGAATTTACTTGAATCTGATCTAGAATCTTAACTGATAGAACAACATGTACAACAAATCTACAGCATATCAATTATGGACTCAATATTGCAAGCACACAAGAGACACATAGTTTACTTGGGGAAAACCATAAAGGTAAAAAACCCCAATAACTTCCTCAGAGATAGATAGAGCAATGATACAACCAGAATACAAGAGATAGTCTTCTCCTAGCAGCAGAGCCTCGTCCTCCACAAGTGCGCCACTCTCTCAAGTGTGAGTGAGAGAATAGAATGTGTAAAATGAGAGAGACACACTCTCTATTTATACACTAACTTGACTTGACCTTTACTCAACTAGGTCGGCCTCAACTTAACCACTTAACATAATGCTGACTATGCCGACTCCCACTAGGGTGGTCTAATAACCCTTTGACCCACATGGCCGACCCCCAATAGGGTGGTCTAATAACCCTTTGACCCACATGACTTATACAAGGCTGACCCCAACAAGGTGGTCTACTAACCCATCAAGTATAAGTTACGACACTTACAATATAAATGACGACACTTCCATATAGAGGAATAATAACATCTCTATAGGAATACAACCACTTCCGTATAGAAGAATAATAACATCTCTATAGGAATACAATATACATATATGTGAAATACATTTCGAAGTTACATACACATCAACACACATAAGGGATATGACTCAATATTTTTGGTGGTAGATATATTTTCTAATATGGTACATTTCATTCTATGTAAAAAGACTAATGATGTTGTGCATGTTGCATAATTTTTTTTCTTTTTTCTTTTCTGGGAAGTAGTGCGCCTACATGGCCTACCGAAGAGAATAGATTCAGACAGAGACACAAAGTTTGTTGGCTAATTTTGGGGGACATTATGGAAGAAGCTGAAAACTGATTTTAATTTTTTTCTCATCCTACCATTTACAGACAAATGGAAAAACATAATTTGTAAACATAAACTAGGGAAATATGTTGAGGAGTGTAGTTAGATACAAGCCAAAGGGGTCGGATTTGGTTCTAACTCAAGCATATTTTGCATACAATAACTCAGTCAATAGGATCATGGGAAACAAGGTAATTTTTAGGGGCGAAATTTCGCCAATTGGCTATTTTTTGGGCATTTTTTCAAAAATTAAACTCGTTATTTGGTCATTTTTACTCTCTAATATCACCCATATTTACATAAAATATGTTTTTTTATTGTAATATTTGCCAAAATTTACAAATTTTAGTAGTAAATTGTATGTTTCATATTTAATATTCGCCTACCTATCTATATATATATGATTTTTTCAACACAAAATAATCGCTTAGAATACTATATTGAGCTATACTATTAAAATCCTTAAAAAATACCATGATGGGAAGAACATAATTTTATATTGTCTACAGAAGCATCCTAAGGGATGCTTCAGATATAAAAATTATAGACATAAGTGAGAAGAAAAGTGCAGAAGCAAAAGACTTTGATGATCACATGAAGAGCATATAGGAAGAGGTAAGAAATAACATCATTAAGATGAATTTTCAGTACAATTCTAAAGCTGATTTGAAGAGGAGACATCAGGAATTTAATATTGGTGATGAAGTAATGATACAACTCAGAAAATAAATATTTTTATTCTGTACCTACAACAAGCTGAAAATGAATAAATATGTGCCTTGCAAAATTGTAAGCAAACATGATTTAGGTACTACAAATGAAGTAGAGTTTCCTAGAGAGCTCAATATTTCACCTATATTTAATATTTCAGATCTAACAAAGTTTCATGAAGCTGAAAATGATGAAGGTACAATAGGTGAACAATTACATATACTAGCACCTACTTCAAAGATGGAGGAGATAGAAACAATCTTGGATAGCAGGGTGATTAGGAGCACAAGGCATAAGCAATACTTTGAATACTTGGTGAAATGGTTTGGAATACCTATTAAAGACACATCTTGGTTGTCATAAGTTGATGTTAATAATCTTGGTTTGGTTGAAGAGGTTGTGTTCAGATGTTGGGTTCGGACAACATGTTTTTAGATTGGATTGTCATAGTCAAAGTGCAATCTTCCTAGCAAAGAATCCATCATATCATTCTAAGATGAAACACATTGATATTCAAGGCCATTTTGTGAGGGACATGGTGGAGAATCAGAAGGTGTTACTGGAAAATATAGACAAGGTGAAGAATGTTGCATACTCATTGACCAAGTCGGTAAGCACAAAGAAATATTTTTGGTGTTGGAAAACAATGATCTTGTTAGCCTTGCTAAAATGAACTGAAGTTCTGAATATGTTGTTTATGCAAAGAAGACAACAAGTGGGAGAATGTTGGAATGTTATATTTGTTGGGTGTGTGAGCTATCTCAAAGAACCACCTAATATTTAATTATTGACCAGGGTTGGTAATTTTAGAGTTGAGGCAAAGTATATGCTGAGGTAGAATGGTACCTAAGATTTCGGCTTGTCAGACCTTTAGAAATGTTAAATAAAGAAAATATCGAAAGATCTTTCAAAATGAAAAACCGAGTCCAACTTCAGAAAATACAACTATTGAGCTAATTAAATCAAATTGAATCAACAAATCAGAATAGTATCAGTTATTCTACTCTATAAATGATCAATGGGAAAATACTTATCAAAAAGCAAACTACTTCTTATGAAAATGGAAGCTACTTGTGTTAGAACATTATTACACCTATGTACATTAATCATTTATTAATGATGGTTAATTAGTGCCCAAGTGATTAATTATTACATCCCTAAGTTGGTTAGCTACTAAATGGTCAATTATCATGAACTAGTTAGCAAATGTGAACAAGTGCTGAGTCAAACTAGCTGTTTGGTGCGCTCCCCAGGGCATTTAATGCATTCAGCATGCCTAGAGCGCCCTCCCCAGGTTAATTAATGCATTCAGCATGCTTCTCTTCTACCTAGGGCGCACTTGCTCAGATTGTGCACAATCTTGCCAACTTTGTCCAATTTTTGGCCAATTTTAGCTACCAAACCTCTAACCAACCAATTTCTTCACATGTGTGAGGTCACATGGGCCTGTCCAGTCATTCCCAGCATTCACACAGCAGATTCAAACCAGTTTGGGATGGTTTGGGATATTTTGGTCAACCTAGGGGGGTTTGAGCTATTTTTAAGCTAGATCAGTGTGAACACTCCAGATGGATTCAAATTCTTCCAGATTTGTATATATGGGTGTTGTTAACCTATTTTGAGGTTGGACAGTTAATAATATTGACATTATTCACCCATTTCATGTGTATTGTTCTTCATTCATTTACAGATTTATTGTATTCTTGAAAATGTTGTGCAATCTTTCACTAGTGAGGAATCCATAGTAGCTAGGTTCTGCTGTGATTGAGATTTTACATGGTATCAGAGCTCTCGGAGCTACCATTCGAACCAGCAAGAATGTTTTAGTGGATTGCCAGAAGCAGTGGAGAAACCACATAATTCCTGAGGCCATTGCCTTGAGCTTACTGGAGAAATCTAGTGGCTCCTCTCAGGTGTGATGCTCTCCCGAATGCACCCACTATCCAAACAGGGTTCGAATCTATTAGTGTAGATCCCTCCAGAGTGATTTGAGAGTTGTTTGCAGGTATTGAAGACCAACATTGTCAGCAAGTGCGAATTGCAGCAGAGAAGAATGGAGCCATCTCACCCAAACGTGCTCACTCCCTTCAACTATTTCGATTGGAAGGCAGAAATGGTGATTTTGCTGAGATCTAAGGGTCTCTACAGAATTACAATGGGCACTGAGGTGGAGCCAAACTCAGCTGTGGAGAAATCCAAGTTTTTTAACAGAATGGATGAGGCATTTGGCCTCCTTTGTCTCAGCATTTCGAGAGACCTCCTGTTTCATGTAGAAAGTCTAGCAACTCCAAATGAAGTGTGGCTCAAGCTTGAGACCCTGTTTGGAAAGACTGATGAGATGAGAGGCCACCAGCTCGAAAATGAGCTTGTCTCACTGAGCCCAGGGAATTTTGATTCCATCCAGGACTACTTCACCAAGTTCAAGAACTTGGTCTTGCAGATCAGACAATGTGGCATAGAGAAGAAAGAAGAACAGTTGGTGTTGTCCATTCTCTCCAAATTGGGTTCTGAATACTCAGTTTTTGTGTCTTCCTTCAACTCCACAAGGCTCACAGTTAGAGGTTGGAAGATGCCATCTTTGGCTGACTTCATGGAGATGCTAACTCAAGAGAAAGACAAGCTGGTCTTGATGGGCTCCATCAAGCAAAAAGAACAAGTTCTTGCAGCTGGATATTCGAAATGTGGAAGAGGCAAGCAAAAACCCAGGGGGTCGAAACCTCAAGAGAAGAAGAGGAAGGATGAGATGCCCAAATCCTCTGAGGGGGTTTCGAATCCTGTCAAGAACAAGGGAAAGAAGGATGAGAAGACAAAATGTAGCTACTGTCAAAGAGTTTTTCATCCAGAGAGCTCATGCATGAAGAAAACCATAGACACCATGACCCATCTCCTACAGAAAAATAATATTCCTCTTCCTGAAAGTTCCAAGAAGAAGGAGTGTGTTTCTGAAGACAAGGAGAGCTGCCATGCTTTGGTGGCTAGTTCATCTCATTCACCTTTGTTCATCATTGATTCAGGTGCCTCAAGGCACATGGCTTCCTCAAGAGATTCGTTTTCTGAACTTGCACCCTACAGTGGCCTCTCCATTCGAATGGGAGATGACTCAGAAATCCCTGCTCATGGCATTGGGAAAATCTCTATGGAGAATGGCTTATTCTCCAATGTGCTGTATGTGCCAAATCTTGCAGCAAACTTGCTCTCTGTATATCAAATGACACATACTGGAGCAGCAAAGAAGGTGGTCTTCACTCAGGATGATGTGGAGATATCAGAAGTTTCCACCGGGAAAATTGTTGCAATGGGTGTTGCAGACCATGACATGAAGATGTACAAGTTCTCCCACTTTATCGAGTTCTCTTCACCAAGTGTACTTCTGTCACATGGGAATGAGACCAGCAAGCTATGGCATCAAAGGTATGGTCACCTAAACTACAGATATCTTCAAGTTTTAAGCAAAGAAAAGATGGTAGAAGGGCTGCCACAAATCAGTTTTTCAAGTGGAACATGCAAGGGTTGCATGATTGGGAAGCATCCTGAAAAGAAGTATGACAAAGGGAAGGAAAGGAGGGCTGATCAACCACTTGGGATAGTGCATTCTGATCTGATAGGGCCACTCCCCACTCCCTCCTATGGCTGCAGCAAATATGTGCTCACCTTCATCGATGACTACTCAAGGTACTGCTGGTTATTTTTCCTTAAACAAAAATCTGAAGTCTTTGAATGTTTCAAAATTTTCAAGAGCATGGTTGAGAAATTCAGTGGGAAGGCCATGAAGGTTTTGAGGACTGATAATGGCAGAGAGTATGTCAATAACAATTTGCAGAAGCTCTGTCAAGAGCATGGCATTCAGATGCAACACTCAGTGCCCTACACACCACAGTAAAATGGTGTTGCAGAGCGCAAAAATAGAGCACTGAAAGAGATGGCAACTTGCATGTTGCAAGCAAGGGATTTGTCTCCCAAATTATGGGCTGAAGCTATGAATTGTGCAGCATATGTTCAGAACAGAGCACCACACAAAGCATTGCAAGGAATCACTCCATTTGAAGCATGGATGTGCCACAAGCCCAATGTCTCACATTTCAGAATTTTTGGCTCAAGGGCTTGGGCCAGAATTCCACCGGAGAAGAGAAAGGCCTTGCAGCCCCAAAGCAAGGAGTCAATCATGGTTGGGTATGCAGAGGATTCCAAGGGCTACAAGCTCTTTTATCCATCCACTCACAAAACTTTCATCGAAAGAAGTGTCAAATTCGAAGAGGAAGAATTCTTGCAAGCTAGTGAACAAGGTGATGGGGAATGCTCATTCCCTCGTCTTGATGATGAAGTAAGTAGTGATTATTTCTCTGATATTTCTGATTCTGATATTGCTGAAGATGATGTTGATATGGATTATGAACATATCCCTCCCTCAAGGCCCAAGTGGGCAGAGAAAACAATTCAAAGTGCCGGAGAGCTTGTGGGAGATCCCCAAGATGCTAGGAAAACTAGATCTCAATTTCACAATTCCTTTGCATGTGATAATTCTGATCTGAGTGAGGCATGTTATTTGATGGTTGGATTTGATCCAATGTCATATTCAGAAGCATGTACATACCCAAGGTGGAAATCAGCCATGCAAGAAGAGATGAACGCACTCCATGAGAACAAAACTTGGGATTTGGTCCCTCTTCCTCCCAAGAGGAAACTAGTGCAATGCAAGTGGATTTATAGAACCAAAGTTGGATCTGATTTCTCTGATCTGAAGTATAAGGCCAGGTTGGTAGCTAAGGGTTACTCTCAGGTCCAAGGAGTGGACTATACAGAGACATTTGCACCGGTGGCAAAGATGGACTCCATAAGACTAGTTTTGGCCATTGGGGCTTCCAAGCGATGGGAGATTCATCACATGGATGTAAAAAGTGCCTTTCTTCATGGGGATCTGAATGAGGAGATATATATGCAGCAGCCTGAAGGTTTTATTTCTGATCATATACTTGTTTGCAGGTTGAACAAATCACCGTATGGGCTCAAGCAAGCTCCTAGAGCATGGTATGCAAAAATGGACAATTTTCTGCTATCTTTGGGGTTTGAGAGGTGTAAGTCTGATCCAAATGTGTATATGCAGCATGTTAGTGATATGATATTGATTATTGTACTGTATGTTGATGATCTTTTGATCACTGGTAGCTGCACCAAAGAACTTGACTCAGTTAAGAGAGCATTGCACAGTGCATTCTCCATGACCGATCTAGGATTGCTAAAACAATTTCTGGGTTTGGAGATAGATCAAACTGTGAATGGAATTTCTGTAGGTCAGTCAAGGTATGCTTCTGATTTGCTGCAGAAATTTAAGATGGCTGAATGTAAGTCTGCAAAATTTCCATTTCTTTCAGGAGTTAAGCTTACAGAATGGGGTTCTTCACCACTAGTTGACAGTTCACTGTATAGACAACTAGTTGGGAGTTTGTTGTATCTTACACACTCTCGACCAGATTTGTCTTATGCTGTTGGGGCTGTTGCAAGGCACATGCAAGAGCCTCATGAGATCCATTGGAAGGCAGCCAAGAGGATCCTTCATTATGTTCAGGGTACTAAGTCCTTTGGTATCCATTATGCTGCTGGTTCATCCCTTGAACTAGTAGGATTTACAGATTCTGATTGGGCCGGTGATTGTATCGATCGGAAATCAACTTCTGGTTATGTTTTTATGCTTGCACATGGACCTATATGCTGGTCAAGCAAGAAACAAAGCAATATTTCCTTATCTTCAGCTGAGGCCGAGTACAGGGGAGCAGTTAATGCAGCCACACAATGTGTTTGGTTGCAAGGTATTCTTGCAGAGTTCGGGATTGTCTTTGATTCACGCACTATTCTTTGGTGTGACAATCAAAGTACAATCAAGATTTCCAACGATCCAGTACAGAGACAGAGGACCAAGCACATAGAGATACACATGCATTACATTCGGGGTTTGGTGCATGACCGGACCATAGCATTGCAGTATTGCCCATCTAGTGAGCAAACTGCTGATATCTTCACCAAGTGTTTTACCGAGAAGACCTTCACTCACCTTAGATATTTGCTTGGGGTGAGTGATGCATGGTGATGATTGGTGTATTTTGATATATGCCACATGTCCATTTTAGAGGGGAGGTTTTATTTCCCATGTGGTTTTCCTCCTTACCTTGGTTACATGGACAAATAATTTTTTATGATGTAAAAGGTGACTTGAGCCTAGTTGCCAAGGCCTTAATTTTTGATATTTCACTAAGTCTAGCTTAAGGGGGGGTGTTAGAACATTATTACACCTATGTACATTAATCATTTATTAATGATGGTTAATTAGTGCCCAAGTGATTAATTATTACATCCCTAAGTTGGTTAGCTACTAAATGGTCAATTATTATGAACTAGTTAGCAAATGTGAACAAGTGCTGAGTCAAACTAGCTGTTTGGTGCGCTCCCCGGGGAATTTAATGCATTCAACATGCCTAGAGTGCCCTCCCCAGGTTAATTAATGCATTCAGCATGCTTCTCTTCTACCTAGGGCGCACTTGCTCAGATTGTGGACAATCTTGCCAACTTTGTCCAATTTTTGGCCAATTTTAGCTACCAAACCTCTAACCAACCAATTTCTTCACATGTGTGAGGTCACATGGGTCTTTCCAGTCATTCCCAGCATTCACACAGCAGATTCGAACCAGTTTGGGATGGTTTGGGATATTTTGGTCAACCTAGGGGGGTTTGAGCTATTTTTAAGCTAGATCAGTGTGAACACTCCAGATGGATTCGAATTCTTCCAGATTTGTATATATGGGTGTTCTTAACCTATTTTGAGGTTGGACAGTTAATAATATTGACATTATTCACCCATTTCATGTGTATTGTTCTTCATTCATTTACAGATTTATGCTATTCTTGCAAATGTTGTGCAATCTTTCACTAGTGAGGAATCCATAGTAGCTAGGTTCTGCTGTGATTGAGATTTTACAACTTGGTCAATACTTTAGATTCTAGACTATGAACTAGAAATGACAATTATAAACAAAGTTAAATGTACAACTGTCTTGGAAATAAAGTTAATCTAGAAGCAAGTAGAAAAATTAATAAAACTTATGTTTAAGAAGCAAGTAGAAAACTTAATAAAACTTATGTTTAAGAGGCAAGTAGAAAACTTAATAAAACTTATGTTTAAGAAGCAAGTAGAAAACTTAATAAAGATATTAAATCTATATCAAACCATGGACATCTATTATTAGCTATGTATGTGAAAAGAGCAAATCCTATGCTTTGAAGATTATAACCGTAAAAGTGCAAAAACTAAGTGTAAATTATGAATTTAATCTAACACCCTATGTAATCTAAAAAAAGGTCCTAATTACACCTACAAATACTGATCAATTATAAGAAATAACAGAACCTGAAAACCTAAGAAATTAAACTTTAAACAAGCATGAATATAATGCAGAAAAGATTAAAGGTCTGTATGACGATCCGGATGGCAGTCCGATGTTAGTTTTTCAGAATCTACTTCAATCTGATCTAGGATCTTAACTGAGAGAACAACATGTATAGCATATCTACAGTATATCAATCATGGACGCAATAATGCAAGCACACAAGAGACACAGAGTGTACTTGGGGAAACCATAAAGGTGAAAAACCCCAATAACTTCCTCAGAGATAGATAGAGCAATGATACAACCCAAGCATAAGAGATAGACATCTCCTAGCAGCAACTTCTCCTCCTCCACAAGTGTGTCACTCTCCAAAGAATGTGTGTGAGAATAGAATAATGAAATAGAGTGGCTCACGCACTCTATTTATACTTGACTTCACTTTCCTAATAACCTTTACTAGGTCGGCCTTAACTTAACCACATAACATAATGTTGACTGGATCGACCCCCAATAGGGTAGTCTAATAACCCTTTGACCCACATGGCCGACTCCAATAGGGTGGTCTAATAACCCTTTGACCCACATGACTTATACAGGGCCGACCCCAACAAGGTGGTCTAATAACCCATCCAGTATAAGTTACGACACTTACAATATAATTGACAAACACTTCCGTATATAGAAATAATAACATATCTATAGGAATACAATATACATATATGTGAAATACATTCCGAAGTTACATATACATCAACACTCCCTCTTAACTAGGAAGGTATTTCTCGACACTTAACTAGGAACGTATTTCTCGACATAGGTCTTCTAGCACAAGTCTTCTTCTCTAGATCATCATCATCGATGAATCGTCCTCGAATCATCATCATCGTCACCGCTGCTGCTATCTCAATCAATCTCTGAATCTACTCGTCATAGGAAGTTCTACAGAGCCAGTCCTTTTTCATACTGGATGTAGGCCCACCACCTGTAGGTCTTCATCATCACTGGCCATACTGTGGAATCCTCAGGACTCATTACGTGCGTCAAAAAAACCTCGAAAGAGCATCTCAGGACTTTTACGAGCACATGACTCAACCTATCGGATATGCCAGGATCTTTTACATGTGACTGTCACAAAACCTTAACAGTGTCTCTTGACTAGCAAGAACCCTAAAGAGCATCTGAGGCCTTTTTCATCCTGTCCAGATCTCCAGGACTTATTACATGTGACCCCCACCACAAAACCTTAAAAGAATGTCTTGCCAAGCAAGAACCCTAAAGAGCATGTGAGGCTTTTTTCATCCTGTCTAGATCTCCAGGACTTATTACATGTGGTCACCACAAAACCTTAAAAGAGTGTCTTGCCAAGCAAGAACCCTAAAGAGCATCTGAGGCCTTTTTCATCCTGTCCAGATCTCCAGGACTTATTACATGTGGTCATGGAAATGCCTCGAAAGAGCATCTGAGGCCTTTTTCATCATTTCTAGATCTCCCAGGTCTAGTTACATGCCATCCCAGAGCAATGCCTCGAAAGAGCATCTGAGGCCTTTTTCATCCTGTCCAGATCTCCCAGGTCTACTTACATGCTCATCTGCACAACCTGTTCCACGGCCACAGAGTATCAACCTGATACTCACCTGGAACTCTCTATGAGTTCTTTTAAGGTCTGCTTGACTTTTTTGTCTATCCTGGGCAGCTTTAAAATTCCCTTATACTTGCTTCACGATTGATTCTAATTCCTGCAAAAATTCGGGCCCTAAGGTGACCCTACTAACTGGATCACTCCATGACACTGGTGTGTTACATTTTCTTCCGTAGTGATTATTATACGCAAACTCTGCTAAATGCAAGTAGTCTTCCCACTTGCTAGGTTGATCCTTAACATACATTCTGAGCATATCTTCCAATATTTGGTTCACCCTTTCAGTCTGTCCGTCTGTTTGCGGATGGAATGAAGTGCTGAAATTTAAGGTGGTGTTTAACCCCTTGAACAAACATCTCCAAAAATTACATGTGAACTTCGAATCTCGGTCTGAAACTATTACCTTGGGTATGCCATGTAGTCGAAAAACCTGCTTCATAAAAATTTCTGCAATATCAGGGGCTTTATGGGTAGTTTTGACAGGGATAAAATGGGCTGCCTTGCTAAGTTTGTCTACTATCACCATGATGGAATCGCGTTGCTTTTTATTCTTTGGTAACCTAGTGATGAAATCTATACTTATGACTTCCCATTTCCAGCTGGGTATAGGCAAGGGCTGCAGTAATCCAGCAGGATGCTGATGTTCCACCTTCACTTTTTGACAATCAAAACACTTAGCTATATACTCCGCTACTTCATCCTTCATCCTGGGCCAGTAGTACTCCTTCCTTAGCATTGTGATGGTTTTCTAGTAACCTGGGTGGCAAGAATAGTGGCTTTCGTGCATCTCACCCAATATTAGAAATTTTACTGCTGGTACGTTATATGTATAGTCTGTTTTTGTACAACAGTAAGCCATTTTCCTTCAAACTAAAATCTGTTACAGAATTTTTAGAGTTGTTTTCTGTTGTCCTTTCCTGTAATTTTCTATATTCCTCATCCTCCTTGATTCCTTCGAAAATATGTTCCTCCAAATCTATTGCGTATGTGCTGATGGCTGAAACAAAATGTATTCTTGCATTACGACTTAACGCATCAGCCACTTTATTCTCCTTCCCTTTAATGTGCTAAATTTCAAAATCATACTCACTCAGAAAAGTTAGCCATCTGGCTTGCCTGACATTCAAATTTTTTTGATCTAACAAATATTTTAGCCCCATATTATCCGTCATCAAGGTAAATTGTATGCCGATAAGGTGGTGACGCCACATTTTTAAGGCGTGAATATCTGCTAGCAATTCTAGGTCGTAGGTGGAATAGTTCTTCTCATGAATTTTCAGTTTTCTTGATTCATATGCTACAACATGTCCCTCTTGCGTTAGGACTCCTCCTAGTCCATCATTGCACACGTCTGTGCATACTACAAAATCTTTATTAGGATCTGCAATCCTCAAAATAGGCGCTGAAGTCAATAATTCTTTTAACTTTGCAAAACTGTCCGCACACTTTTGGTCCCAAACAAACTTCTTTCCCTTTTTCTGTAGCAATGTTATGGGTTTTGCGATCCTGGAAAACCCTTCAATGAATTTTCTATAGTAACTAGTGATGCCCATAAACGATCGCACATATGTCACATCTTTAGGAACCAGCCATTCATTAATGGCCTTTATCTTGGCAGGGTCAACCGCAATCCCGTCCTCAGAGATTATGTGTCCCAAGTACTGAATCTTGTCTTTGTAAAAATCACATTTGTTGAATTTTGCATACAACTGGTGTTCCCTTAGAACTTGCAGAATGATACGTAGATGTTCATCATGCTCTTCCTTGTTCTTGGAAAATACCAAAATGTCATCGATAAACACAACTGCAAACTTATCTAAGTACTTGTGCAGAATTTTGTTCATTAAGCACATAAATATAGCAGGTGCATTAGTTAGTCCAAACGACATGACAACGAATTCATAGTGTCCATAATGAGTTCTAAAGGATGTTTTGAAAATGTCTTCATCCTTCACACGGACCTGGTGATATCCTGATCGTAAATTGACCTTCGAGAACATGATTGCTCCGCGTAGCTGGTCAAAGAGATCGTCAATGCAGGGCAGCGGGTACCTATTCTTGATCGTCATTTTATTCAGTTGACGATAATCTATACAAAGCCTTAGGGTACCATCCTTCTTCTTGACAAAAATGACCGGTGCTCCCCAAGGGGACATGCTGGGCCTTATATATTTCTTATCGATCAGCTCCTTCAGCTAAGATTTTAACTCATTTAGCTCTAGTATGTTCATCCGGTATGGGGCTTTAGAACTTGGTACAACGCCAGGTATTAATTCAATACTAAAATCCAGGTCCCTTTTGGGAGGTAAGTCTAGGATCTCTCCAGGAAAAATATCTTGGAAATCCTGCAAGACGGGTATGTCTTCCATTTTTAGTTTGTCTTCCTTAGTACTTATCTCATAGTGCACCGCATTCACATCAAACATCTGACACCCTTTTCTAATTTCCCTTTTTACTTGCGTGGCTGAAATCTGCCGAACGGATGTTTTTTTGGGGATGCCTTTTACCTCTGTTGTTTTTCCTTCATCATCCAGACAAT
Source organism: Larix kaempferi (assembly GCA_027924585.1). Taxonomy (NCBI): domain Eukaryota; kingdom Viridiplantae; phylum Streptophyta; class Pinopsida; order Pinales; family Pinaceae; genus Larix; species Larix kaempferi. The sequence continues at coordinate 9,629,252 of BSBM01000305.1, forward strand.
TGAAGCTTTTTTCATAACAATTCAGAATGATCCTATGGGTTTCTAACCAATCCATACCGATTAGGATGTCATATGACCCTAATGGCAGAATATTTAGCTTAACCTGCGTTGTTAGTTGATTCATAGATAAAGCACAATTTTCCACAAAGTCAGAAACCTTCCTTTTTGTTCCTGCCGCTAATCTAACTAACCAGAATTTATCGAATTTCTTTGTTTTCAAATTAAGTCTGTCCACCACAACTGGTGATATATAACTTAGACTAGCACTGGGGTCAATTAAAATAGAAACAGGGTGGTTTTGCAGCATACCTTCGACCTCCACCATTGAGACTTGGTGTTCTACTTGCCGGTTGTCTAATGCTGCACTAATTCTGGGTACTTCTCTTGCCACATCTCCTACAGTAGCTTCAGATTGTATGGAGTGAATATGATTGGCCGCCCGTTTCTTGAGGGGGCAGTCTGAGGCATAATGGGGCCCTTGGCAATCAAAGCATTTTATAGGTGGCTTCTATTCATTGGTCCTGGCAACATTGGTGTGACATCCCCCCCCAATGATGAAAAACATTATGTTTGATTTATTTTAAAATTATCTTTATTAATTTTGAGATTATGCAATGAGGAAGCCAGATGAGAAATTGGCTGACTTAAGTCCTAGGAGGACTATTGTAAACAAACAATTTTATTATATTAATAAAAGAATGAGTAGGAACAACCAATTTAAATGAGGAGATCATGCATGGAGAAGTGGGGGACAAGTTAGAGTTAGCCTCTGGGAAACCAGAACAAGTGTCAGAATTGTATTTAAGACACTAGACACACCCTGAAAATCAGGGATTTGATTAGCTGCGAAAATTCCATGAGGAATTGGATGCTAATGGTAAGACCTAGGCAAACTATAAAGGGATGGCATATGTGAGGAGGCAGGACACTGCTAAGTATGCCGGAGAGAATTGCATTGCTGTGTGAGCACTCTGTGTTAGGCAAGGGATTCCAGGAAAACGTGACTGAGTTCTGAGGTTAGCTGTCCATACTTTTTCATGCATGCATCTGGCTCGGGGGTGATTACGGGCAGACCAAGTGTTTGTACCTGATCTACGGTTGGGTGGAACGTGGCTGTTCCGGCTTCATTCGGGTTACCAGTCCCAGGTTTTTCTGATTTATACTTTCAGCACATTTCATTATTTTATTCCTTCTAGATTTTAAGAAATTAAGTTGTTATGCGTAAGGAAAATATTAGTTACATTGCTGTCAATATGTGAGATCTGATAAAGGATAGAAATGGATTTGCTTCCGTGGGGATTCCCTTTTATTTAATTTAATCTGAGTTATGTATTGGCATAGATTAAGATAACTTAAAACCGGTATTTTCAATCGGCATTGTATTCAGACATTGGTATTAAACTGTGATGAATGTTATTCAGAAAATTGCCCCCTCAAAGGTTGAATTTTAAGAGTATTGCTTTGTATTAGTAGGAGATGATCTATTAATTGTATTATTTCTGCTACATTAGCAATCATTGAGGCTGGGTTAGTGTTCAACGTGGAAGGGTAGGAAAACCCTGAAATCGACTTCCCTTACTGTTTAAAAAAATTAGCGGTTGCGGTAATCCTTATTTACCTCTGCAATGAGAAATGAGGACCTCTATAGGTTCGAATAGAATCCAAATAATTTTCAGATCTGGAAAATCCTGTTAGAATGGTTCCTGTCGTTGTTAATCGCTTTATGGCTAGTTACAGCCAAGTTAGTTAAATGGACCGGGTAGAAATCGATACCAAATATAGTCCTTTGTCAAAAGAAAACATAATTAATAAATTCCATTTATAGTTTGGAGCATAGACGCATCCCCTGGCAGCTTTATGAGAATCAATCTCTATTTCGATGAGTCCTTTTAAGGATAAAAACCTAAACATTTATCTCGCAAAACATTGGTTTCCTGTATAAGCTATTAAGCTACGCCCTCCAGACTTGCCTCTAAATTAGGGTTTGGACGCGACACTCCTTTACAAAAGAAATGCTCGTGCAGACGGCTGATACCTACATAGGAAAATTCAAGGGTTTTTGGAGATGGCGATCTTGGCCAGAAATTTTTAGCACTGAGATCGTTGTATTAATATCTCTACTACCTTAGGTTAAAGAAATTCTCTGTCTCAGTATACCTTTGATCCATTCCTCTCAGCCACGGCCGTACGATAATATATCACGACCTTGGTAGGGTTCGTCCCTGGACACCCACGAGCGACTTGGCTTTGGAGTTATCGAAGAGTTACAAATTATTAAAGAATTGTTAACAGTTGTTATCACTTACATTTTTTTGTGTGGCAGAACCCTTATAAAGTACTCGCTGTAACCATTAAAGAAATGACAAGATCTAGATCAGAAAATCAGCAAGAAAATTTATTTCAAACAATAAATATTCAGACAGAAGTTATTAAATTTAAATCCCGAGCATTACAGCCCATTCCATAGACAAATGCTTCCAGGCTATCTACTGCTAGAACCCCGATGCTATCAGCAGTGATAGAATCTTTTAAAAGACCCATTTCAAACCTTAAAGAAAAATAACGAGTTCCAGTACAGAGTTCAAGCGAAAGCTTTTTCAAACAATACACATTTCACACAAAAGTTATTACACTTATCCCTCCCAAGAAGCTCAAACCTAAGATGAATCGACGAGTTCTTCCAGGAAATTTATCTACGGCAAAAATATCCGGATTCTACTAACATCGATGAGGAGTATGGTGTAAAAAAATATTCTCCCAGGCAATGAGGGAGTTGTATGGAGCGATGCCGGCTTACCGAAAGGAGCAGCCCCAAAATGTTCAGCACCTGCCTGTCTCGATAGAACTCTGCCACTGACACAACAAAAATATTAGTATCTGGAAAAGAATCTCCATGTATAAAGTTTAAAATAAATTGGTCTTTTACTGAGGATGATTACCTTTGAATCCAAGATGTTGGTCATGGCTCCTTCAGGCTCTCAACGAGATTTACCATCCACTAAACTCCTCTGCGACGAGGGTTTCTTCCCTTTTTGAACCATTAAGTGAAGACCGGTGTTTTGTATTCCACTGTAAAAACTTTTATCTATCACTAGCGCAGTCACCTGGGCACACAACAATGGTGCCTCCCTTCAATAGTAGAGAACAGAGAATGATGCCGAATGAAACTTTGAGTTTTCATTTTTACAAGTGTGTCTAGATTTTTCAGAAAACAAGAACCGAGGCTAAATACGGAAAAGCTTTGATCACCTCCTCATTAAGGCGATTAATAGAGTCACATGGCTCAGTACCACACTGGGTTTGCTGGCAGGTAACGAAGACCCCATCTGGAACTACGGACCATCGTTTTAATGGCAGATCTAAATGTCAAGGTACCACTACTGGAGTTGTCAAATCCCAGCGTATGATGCAGTCCGTGGGGTTTGTTGATCGCATACCACTAACCGAGAGATAACCTTAGCTAAAACACTGGAATTCAATGTTTTAGAAGTTAATTGCAGCCTAACATCACTATGGTATAACTATAAGGTAGAATCATGGTAATATTCATGCATAGTATCTTTTCGAAGGGTAGACTGCGTAGAAATTAATTCATTTACCTTACCAAGACAGGCTAATCCTTAAGTGATCAATAGTCTTGTAGTATTATTGGACCATAAATGTCAATCATATCGATAGAGTGTCAAGCCGAGCATAAATAGTTTAAAGACATTGAAGGTACACCAGGATACCTTTATAACTTATGACTGTTTGGAAAATATGAACACATTCGAATTCATAGAACATTTAATTCCCTTGAGGCATGCTGAAGAATGAGATTGTTTTACACAAGTACCAAATATTTTACGACATATGCATGGAGTGAATCACACCAAAGTGGAGTTCTTTCGACCCCATAACCTGTATTACATTATAGAGTAAACAAAGAGTTTGGAGGCCCAAGCATTGCTGTAGGTAATCATGCACATTGAGTCACACTTATTTAGTAAACTTAGTCCTGAGGCAATGAAGAAAAATCCTGTTGAATTAGGTGCACCTGCACATTCAAATACGGGCGTTGTTAGCTATAGCTAAGTAAGCGGCATGACAACCCTAAATACTCCTCTAGCCAGTAGGAAGAATATCAAAGGTAAGTAGTTAAGTGCGAACAACATACGAATGATCTTTATTTGTTTGATTAGGTGTCTGTTAGCATAGGACCTTTCTATTACAGTAAAGAAACGAAACATGAAATAAAAACATTTAACAAAAGAAAACATTTTTTTTTTCTTTTACTGTTTTGGCAAATACGGAGACATTACATATGGTATTAGAGCTAGATTCAACCCAGTCGCCTTGGAACACCTAGTTTTGTTGCGCAGGAAATAAAATTTAATATATATATTTGAATGTTGCATGCGTATGTTTCAGTTTAAATTTTCAGATGACTTCACACGAAGAATACGGAGGAGAGCCCGAAGGAAACGAACAGAGGAGAACAACAGAACATTCGGAGGCAAGTCAGGTACTAGAAACCATGAGAAGCCTGATCGTGGAGATACAGAGCTTCAAAGCAGACAATGAGCAATTGAAGAAAGCTCAGGAGAAACAACAAGAAATCAATGAAATCTTGTTACAGAGTCTTCATGAAAGGAATAATGACGAAAAACAGACGGAGGATACTAAGAGGAAAGAGGAGACTGACGAGAACGCTGAGAAGAAGGGAGATTCCTCCAATGAAACCCAGAAATCCGAGCATCAAGACAGGACCATGGGAAAAAGAAAGGTTGACCATCTGGAGGGTGAGTTCAAAAAAATAAAACCTACCAGCTTCGATGGAGAATCAAAAACTGGCGAAGAAGCGGAAGCCTGGTTGCTGGACATTAAAAAATACTTTCAAATCTACAATTATTCCAGTAATATGAAAGTCAGAATGGTTGTGTACAACCTGAAAGGGAAGGCCAGCATATGGTGGCAAGACCTGAAGATTTCCTAGGGACTGAAAGAAAAGAACCTTGAATGGTCGGAATTTAAAAAATATTTCAAGAAATAGTATTTATCAGAAAGTTATTATGAAAGAAAGACCAAGGAATTCTATGAATTAAAGTTGGGTCAAATGACGATGGAAGACCTTATCAATAAATTCCTAGACTTACTACGGTTCGTTCCTTATATCAAGGAAGAAAAACTGAAGGTACAGCGGTTCTTAAGCTGTCTGCCGCAGTCCTACAAGGATCGAATTGAGTTCGACAATCCCAGAACTTTAGAAGAAGCACTGAGAAAGGCCAGATTATGTTTTGAGCAATACAAACAAAGGAATGATACTACAAAAGCATGGAAGGACAAGAAACAAGAAAAGTTTAACCAGCGGAAGAAAGGTTACAAACCCCCGCCCTTCAGGAACATGCCCAAAAACTTCCAAGGAAATTCATTTCCTAAGAATGAACAGTTACAGCAGAAAACTTTTAAAACCCCTAACATGGGCATAAAAGGAAGTATTGGCATCCCTAAGGAACCCCTGAAATGCTGGGAATGTGGTGAAGTCCATTTACGCAGGAATTGTCCCCGATACAATGAAACAATCAAAGTACTGCATAATATGCAAGAAGCATCCACGGTGGGAGACATTGGGAAAAGTTATCACCGAATTAATGCAGCCTTGGAGGACCGACAGGCAGATCATCAATCTGCCATTGTGGAGATTGAAGGTAAAATTTCTGACCATATTTGCTCTATTTTAATTGACCCTGGGGCAACCTTAAGCTACATCACTCCCAAGATGATGGAGCACTGCCAACTCACCAAGGTAAAGCACCCAAAACCTTGGTTAGTTCAGTTAGCTACAGGAGTAAAGAGGAAGGTTACTGAATACATATCTGATTGTGAACTTCAAATACAGGACCACAAAACCAAGATTAATCTAAATGTGTTGCCTTTAGGATCTTACGACATGATAATAGGTATGGAATGGCTTGAAAAAAATAAAGTAGTACTGAACTGCTTTACCAAAAACTTTACCTACGTTGCGGAAGACCAAACTCTAAGAACAATGATTGGAAAACAGAAACCTGTCTCTGTTAGGCAGATTTCTGCTATGCAGCTAAAGAAATGCATGAGAAAAGGATGCAAGATTTACGCTGTAAGAGTATCTGATTTACTTCTCAACGAAAGTCAGACTTCTATAGCAGAGCATCCTGTCTTAGGTGAGTTCCTAGACGTATTCCCAGAGGAAATACCGGGGTTACCTCCTCAACGAGAAATAGATTTCTCTATTGAACTTTTACCAGGATCTGCACCAGTGTCAAAAGTACCTTATAGGATGAGTATCCCAGAATTGACGGAATTAAAAATTCAGATTCAAGAGTTACTAGACAAAGGGTATATAAGACCTAGTGTTTCACCTTGGGGTGCACCGGTCCTGTTTGTCAAGAAAAAAGATGGGACTCTAAGACTATGTATTGACTATAGACAACTGAATAAGGTAACTGTTAATAATAAATACCCCTTACCACATATTAATGATTTGTTCGACCAAGTAGGGGGAGCCAGAGTCTTTTCCAAACTAGATCTTCGATCTGGGTACCATCAGATTCGTATTAAAAATGAAGACATAAGCAAAACCGCATTCCGTACTCGATATGGACATTATGAATTTGTAGTAATCCCTTTTGGGCTAACCAACACCCCTGCCACATTCATGTGTTTAATGAATGGTATCTTCAACAAATACTTAGACCAGTTTGTGCTGATCTTTATTGACGATATCCTAATATACTCTAAGTCGGAGGAAGAACATGAGCAGCATATAAGAATCGTATTGCAAACCTTGAGGGATCACCAGTTATATGCAAAGTTGGGAAAAATGTGAGTTCTTCAAAAAAGAAATCCAGTACCTAGGCCATATCATTTCTGCGGAAGGAATTTCCGTAGACCCACAGAAAATAAAAGCCATAGCAGATTGGCCAGTACCGAAAGATGTGACGGATATTAGATCTTTCATGGGACTCACTGGTTATTATCGGAGATTCATTGAGGGGTTCTCAAAGATCGCCTATCCCATTACCGCCCTACAGAAAAAGGGGATAAAGTTTGCATGGTCCAGCAAGTGTCAAGAAAGTTTTGAACGACTCAAAGATTTACTGACCAAGGCACCTGTTCTAAAAGTAGCAGACCCATGTAAAGGGTACACGGTCTGTACGGACGCTAGCAAAGAAGGAATAGGAGGTGTATTGTCCCAGGACGGACATGTAGTTTGTTATGAATCACGGAAACTAAAGGAACATGAACGCAACTACGTGGTTCATGATTTGGAATTAACGGCAGTAGTACACGCACTGAAAATGTGGCGTCACTACCTGCTGGGAAAAAATTTCTTGTTATTAACCGATAACACTTGCGTCAAGAATCTATTCAACCAACCAGGACTCAATGCCAGACAAGCAAGATGCATGGCCTTTTTAAGTGAATTCGACTTTGATGTAAAACACATAAAAGGTAAGGAAAATACAGTGGCAGATGCACTGAGCCGAAGGACCCACGAGGTGTACGAGATAATAATGAGTCAACCAGAAAGTAATCTCATGGAGAAAGTATTAGTGGCAAGCAAACAGGATGCAGATTACATAAATCTGCAAGGTAAATTACAACAAAATGAGAAAAACATGAACGGGACAGATTTCAAAATGGATCAGAAAGGTCTGATTTGGTTCAAAGATAGGCTGTACATGCCTAATGTTGCAGAATTTAAATTGTTTATTCTAAATGAGATGCACAAACCCCCTTTTGCAGGTCATCCCGGTTATCAAAAAATGATAACAGCCCTTAGAAAACAATTCTTTTGGCCTAAATTAAAAACTGATCTTGCTGATTATTTATCTAAATGCTTGGAATGTCAACAGGTGAAGGCTGGCCATAGACATCCTGCTGGTTTATTACAACCGTTACCAATTCCTGAATGGAAATGGGAAGTGATTTCACTAGATTTTATCACAGGCTTGCCAAGAACCCAGCGGCAACATGACTCTATAATGGTGGTGGTTGACAAATTTAGCAAATCTGCACATTTCATTCCGGTAAAAACCACCTACAAGGCAGCAGATATTGCAGGAATATTTCTAAAAGAAATATTCAGATTACACGGAGTACCAAAGATGGTAATTTCAGATAGGGATGTAAAATTTACCTCCAAATTCTGGAAATCTTTATTTACAGGTTTGGAAACAAGAATTAATTTCAGGACGAGTTATCACCCTGAAACGGATGGACAAACTGAACGTACAAATCAGATCATTGAAGATATGCTGAGAATGTACGTTATGGAGAGACCTACCAAATGGGAAGACTATTTACATCTGGTAGAGTTTGCCTACAACAACGGGTATCAGGCGTCATCAAGAATGAGCCCATTCGAAATTATTTATGGAAGGAAATGCACTACCCCAATTAGCTGGGATAGTCCGGTCGATCGTTTATTGGTAGGACTAGATTTGCTGAAAGTCATGGAACAAACAGTCCAAAAGGTACAGAAGAATTTAAAGGTGGCCCAGGACCGCCAAAAGAGCTATGCTGATCTAAAAAGACGGGATAAGGAATTTTCAGTTGGAGACCATGTATACTTGCAGGTTAAACCAAAGAAAAGTTCACTCCGACTAGGGAGTTGTACTAAACTGGCACCACGATTCTGCGGGCCTTTCCAAATACTGGAGAGAATTGGACCCGTAGCTTATAAACTGGCATTACCAGCACACTTAAAGATTCATAATATTTTTCACATTTCGTTACTGAAGAAATATATTTATGACCCCACTCATATTATTGATTGGAATTTGATACAGGAGGCTCCAGAAGGCGAATTTCAAGTGGAACCTTTACGCATTCTGGACAGGAAAGAAACAGTACTTCGGAACTGAGCCATCGCTCAGGTAAAGGTGCAATGGAAGCACTTTAATCCTGAGGAGGCAACCTGGGAATTGGAAAGTGATATACTAGAAAAGTACCCGAATCTATTCCCAGAACCCATGGAGGAAGACTAAAACACTGAGGACAGTGTTCACAATAAGGGGGCGAGGATGTGACATCCCCCTCCAATGATGAAAAACATTATGTTTGATTTATTTTAAAATTATCTTTATTAATTTTGAGATTATGCAATGAGGAAGCCAGATGAGAAATCGACTGGCTTAAGTCCTAGGAGGACTATTGTAAACAAACAATTTTATTATATTAATAAAAGAATGAGTAGGAACAGCCAAGTTAAATGAGGAGATCATGCATGGAGAAGTGGGGGACAAGTTAGAGTTAGCCTCTGGGAAACCAGAACAAGTGTCAGAAGTGTATTTAAGACACTAGACACACCCTGAAAATCAGGGATTTGATTAGCTGCGAAAATTCCATGAGAAATTGGATGCTAATGGTAAGACCTAGGCAAACTATAAAGGGATGGCATATGTGAGGAGGCAGGACGCTGCTAAGTATGCCGGAGAGAATTACATTGCTGTGTGAGCACTCTGTGTTAGGCAAGGGATTCCAGGAAAACGTGACTGAGTTCTGAGGTTAGCTGTCCACACTTTTTCATGCATGCATCTGGCTCGGGGGTGATTACGGGAAAACCTGGTGTTTGTACCTGATCTACGGTTGGGTGGAACGTGGCTGTTCCGGCTTCATTCGGGTTACCAGTCCCAGGTTTTTTTTATTTATACTTTCAGCACATTTCATTATTTTATTCCTTCTAGATTTTAAGAAATTAAGTTGTTATGCGTAAGGAAAATATTAGTTACATTGCTGTCAATATATGAGATCTGATAAAGGATAGAAATGGATTTGCTTCCATGGGGATTCCCTTTTATTTAATTTAATCTGAGTTATGTATTGGCATAGATTAAGATAACTTAAAACCGGTATTTTCAATCGGCATTGTATTCAGACAATGGTATTAAACTGTGATGAATGTTATTCAGAAAATTGCCCCCTCAAAGGTTGAATTTTAAGAGTATTGCTTTGTATTAGTAGGAGATGATCTATTAATTGTATTATTTCTGCTACATTAGCAATCGTTGAGGCTGGGTTAGTGTTCAACGTGGAAGGGTAGGAAAACCCTGAAATCGACTTCCCTTACTGTTTAAAAACATTAGCGGTTGCGGTAATCCTTATTTACCTCTGCAATGAGAAATGAGGACCTCTGTAGGTTCGAATAGAATCCAAATAATTTTCAGATCTGGAAAATCCTGTTAGAATGGTTCCTGTCGTTGTTAATCGCTTTATGGCTAGTTACAGCCAAGTTAGTTAAATGGACCGGGTAGAAATCGATACCAAATATAGTCCTTTGTCAAAAGAAAACATAATTAATAAATTCCATTTATATTTTGGAGCATAGACGCATCCCCTGGCAGCTTTATGAGAATCAATCTCTATTTCGACGAGTCCTTTTAAGGATAAAAACCTAAACATTTATCTCGCAAAACATTGGTTTCATGTATAAGCTATTAAACTACGCCCTCCAGACTTGCCTCTAAATTAGGGTTTGGACGCGACACTCCTTTACAAAAGAAATGCTCGTGCAGACGGCTGATACCTACATAGGCAAATTCAAGGGTTTTTGGAGATGGCGATCTTGGCCAGAAATTTTTAGCACTGAGATCGTTGTATTAATATCTCTACTACCTTAGGTTAAAGAAATTCTCTGTCTCAGTATACCTTTGATCCATTCCTCTCAGCCACGGCCGTACGATAATATATCATGACCTTGGAAGGGTTCGTCCCTGGACACCCACGAGGGACTTGGCTTTGGAGTTATCGAAGAGTTGCAAATTATTAAAGAATTGTTAACAGTTGTTATCACTTACGTTTTTTTTTGTGGCAGAACCCTTATAAAGTACTGGCTGTAACCATTAAAGAAATGACAAGATCTAGATCGGAAAATCAGCAAGAAAATTTATTTCAAACAATAAATATTCAGACAGAAGTTATTAAATTTAAATCCCGAGCATTACAGCCCATTCCATAGACAAATGCTTCCAGGCTATCTACTGCTAGAACCCCGATGCTATCAGCAGTGATAGAATCTTTTAAAAGACCCATTTCAAACCTTAAAGAAAAGTAACGAGTTCGAGTATAGAGTTCAAGCGAAAGCTTTTTCAAACAATACACATTTCACACAAAAGTTATTACACTTATCCCTGCCAAGAAGCTCAAACCTAAGATGAATCGACGAGTTCTTCCAGGAAATTTATCTACGGCAAAAATATCCGGATTCTACTAACATCGATGAGGAGTATGGTGTAAAAAAATATTCTCCCAGGCAATGAGGGAGTTGTATGGAGTGATGCCGGCTTACCAAAAGGAGCATCCCCAAAATGTTCAGCACCTGCCTGTCTCGATAGAACTCTGCCACTGACACAACAAAAATATTAGTATCTGGAAAAGAATCTCCATGTATAAAGTTTAAAATAAATCGGTCTTTTACTGAGGACGATTACCTTTTAATCCAAGATGTTGGTCATGGCTCCTTCAGGCTCTCAACGAGATTTACCATCCACTAAAATCCTCTGCGACGAGGGTTTCTTCCCTTTTTGAACCATTAAGTGAAGACCGGTGTTTTGTATTCCACTGTAAAAACTTTTATCTATCACTATCGCAGTCACCTGGGCACACAACAATGGTGCCTCCCTTCAATAGTAGAGAACAGAGAATGATGCCGAATGAAACTTTGAGTTTTCATTTTTACAAGTGTGTCTAGATTTTTCAGAAAACAAGAACCGAGGCTAAATACGGAAAAGCTTTGATCACCTCCTCATTAAGGCGATTAATAGAGTCACATGGCTCAGTACCACACTGGGTTTGTTGGCAGGTAACGAAGACCCCATCTGGAACTACGGACCATCGTTTTAATGGCAGATCTAAATGTCAAGGTACCACTACTGGAGTTGTCAAATCCCAGCGTATGATGCAGTCCGTGGGGTTTGTTGATTGCATACCACTAACCGAGAGATAACCTTAGCTAAAACGCTGGAAGTCAATGTTTTAGAAGTTAATTGCAGCCTAACATCACTATGGTATAACTATAAGGTAGAATCATGGTAATATTCATGCATAGTATCTTTTCGAAGGGTAGACTGCGTAGAAATTAATTCATTTACCTTACCAAGACAGGCTAATCCTTAAGTGATCAATAGTCTTGTAGTATTATTGGACAATAAATGTTAAGCATCTCGATAGAGTGTCAAGCCCAGCATAAATAGTTTAAAGACATTGAAGGTACACCAGGCTACCTTTATAACTTATGACTGTTTGGAAAATATGAACACATTCGAATTCATAGAACATTTAATTCCCTTGAGGCATGCTGAAGAATGAGATTGTTTTACACAAGTACCAAATATTTTACGACATATGCATGGAGTGAATCACACCAAAGTGGAGTTCTTTTGACCCCATAACCTGTATTACATTATAGAGTAAACAAAGAGTTTGGAGGCCCAAGCATTGCTGTAGGTAATCATGCACGTTGAGTCACACTTATTTAGTAAACTTAGTCCTGAGGCAATGAAGAAAAATCCTGTTGAATTAGATGCACCTGCACATTCAAATACGGGCGTTGTTAGCTATAGCTAAGTAAGCGGCATGACAACCCTAAATACTCCTCTAGCGAGTAGGAAGAATATCAAAGGTAAGTAGTTAAGTGCGAACAACATACGAATGATCTTTATGTGTTGGATTAGGTGTCTGTTAGCATAGGACCTTTCTATTACAGTAAAGAAACGAAACATGAAATAAAAACATTTAACAAAAGAAAACAAATTTTTTTTTTCTTTTACTATTTTGGCAAATACGGAGACATTACAATTGGGGACATTTCTGGGTGCTGTAAATTTCTGCTGTTGATTATTTTTGTTCTATTGAAATTTTTGATTTCGAAAATTTTTCTTCTGAAAACTGGAATTGCCGCCATATCTAAAATTCTTCTTTTTCTGTTCAAAGTTACTAGGTTTTGAGTTTTTCAAGCAAGGTATCCCTTCTCTTCTCTTATTATGGTCAAAGCAAAAAGTGGCTTTCCTCATGGCTTCCTCTAGGGTCTTAGGGTTATCATACTCTATCATGTCCTTGATGTGGAAAGGTAGGCAACTTAGGTACCTCTGGACCTTCGGTTTTTCTTCCACCATATACGGCACATATCTTAGCAGACTTAAAAACTTGATGTTCAGTTCTTTCATATTCATCGTCCCCAGTTTCAGATCATAAAATTCTTTGGATTTTTCTTCATAATACTGCTCAGATAAGAACTTCTTCTTGAAGTGTCTTTTAAAAGTACTCCAACTCACATCTCGGTCTTTTATACCTTTTACCCTTTTAAGATCTTTCCATCAAATATATGCCTTCCCAGTTAGGTTATAAATTGCCATATTTGCCTTCAAGGATTCCGAGTAGTCGTAGATCTGAAAATACTTTTTCATGCCGGACAACCATGCTTCTGCTGTCTCTCCTTTTTCCCTCTCGCCATTGAAAGTTGGGGGTTTGATTTTCTTGAATTCACCAGATATCTGTTCGTACTGTCTATTCCTTTTTCTTTTTGGCTTACAGTCTCCTTCACTACTGTCACTAGAGTAGTTATTCTTCTTTTTACGTGGTTGTTTGGCAGCTCTTGATGATGTTGAGTTGTTGTTTTCTTCAACTGTTTCTATTTGTTTGTTCTTTCCTTCCTGGGAGAGCTCTTTAGTTTCGGAAGTATGTTCCAAGTTCTGTTCATATTTTGGATACTGATCAAATAGTGCTTGCTTCAATTCTTCCTGGGTCTGCAGGATCCTTTCATTGTCCTGTTTTAATGACTAGATATCTGCTTTTAATTCATGAAAACCATGCAATAATTATGATGAATCATTACCCCGATTGCCTTGGAATTGTTGTTCCATACCTGGGCTGTTTGGTGGAAATCTACCCCTTATGTGTTCAGCTGATCCTTCAATATCTGTAATCAAAGAAATTTTTCTGTATAGGACAAAATAATTTAAACTTGAGTTAGTGAAATTTTCACAGTCATAAATTTTCTGTTTGCGTGTTTCTTGGACCGTCTTTAGGCCTAGAGTTCGAACATGAGCTCTGATACCACATGTAACATCCTGATATTTTCATAAAATTTAAAAAAATTTAAATCGCCATAAAATGAGCTAATATTGTAAAATGCGGAAATAATAATAATCAATATTCATCAATTAATAAAAATTTCGCTCGGTAGTAACAATTTAATGCTTGTGTCTTTTGTCTTTTAATGACGTCATGAAAATCAATTAATGATTATGTACTTTATTCGTATGCGGGAATGATTGAAAATTTATGATGCATTGGAAAACATAATTATTTTGACAAGTGCTAACAGTTGAACTTTTCTGGATGATGATGAAAGGGGTCCCACAAGGTGCCCCGAGGCTTACTTAGCTATTCCGCTAAAGCACTGCGCTCGTCCTCCATGCGCAGGTTCGCAGGTAAGAGATAGTGATAAAATTCAGAGTGTTTAATAATCGTGATATAAATCGAAACTACTTATGAATTTCTATGCTACAGGGTATGGTCTCCTTCCAATTCTGTAAGATGAACCTGTCTCTCTCAAGACTGCAGATAACGTCTATTTCAGGGTGTGTTTGTTGTGAATGTTTCCAATAAGTGTTGATGGGTTTACTTAAGGCCATTCCATGAATGCCTTACGGCTGTTAAGTAGTTCTTTTTATAATAATGACGGTGACAGGTTGATGACAAGGACGCATGGTCTTAAGTCATACTATGGAGAGATTGACAAAATGGTTCTAAACTCTATTGCTTGGGAAATTAAAATGGTGACGCTTGAAGTATTAATACCCAACCATGCAATGAATGCGATGGTTCCTTGGGTGGAACCATACCCTAACGATGTGTTTATATAACTTATGGTGTGGACAAGCTTTATGAGCTCTACAATAATCCCCATATTGAACTTTATAAAAGACTTTATGTAATGGGCGGAGTCAAACCATGCCCTATGGTTGCTCACGACCTTAGTGGATATTCATAAGCTATGAATGTGGTTCGAAAATGATTATATGGGATCGTATGAGACCTTTGGTTATATGCTATCGGTGATCACTATACATGGATAATATTTACATGTTGAAACTTTTAACGTTGGTTTGAATGGGTTGGCAGGTGGAATGATGGCCCTGCAAAAGCCTGCATACGAATCAAGGGTGTATTAAATGATTAGGTTTGTAATTATTGTGCCTGGCCACCGTGTTAGGGATCATGTTACGTGCACGTCTATGTGTATGTTTTGGCATGTGATAAGGTTTGGAAATTGCTGAGTTGTAACGGCCTCCTGCCTTGCTATCAACCGATATGGAAACTCCGTGGCTTGGAAGGTAGATGAGCCATTTATTGCTACTCCTGCCACCTTCCAATGTGGCTTGATGAGGATGGATATCCGATGTTGATCGTTGTGTATTGGGATGAACTGAACCCTTGCGTAACTTATGGATTCTTTGTAACGTTTCTTGGTCATTTGTTCGGTGGTAGGGTTTGGGAGGTGAGGCCAACTGGCCGAGAGGCACTTAGGGTTTGCTGGTTTTTCTAGCCTCCCTCGGGCTCGATCCTGAGACCGGTAGCAACCCTGGGTCTGCGAGTAAAGGTTATCTGTGGAAGCCAAGTCTGGAACAATGGTGTGGTAATCTACAGGTGGAATGAGTGTATCTGTGCCAGCGTTGCCGTAGCTTGCAAGTCTGGGTTTTCCATTGAGTTGGAAGTTTTTGGGAGGTATCCCTCATCGTGATCTTCGATTTGGGTGCATCTCCTTCACAGTGGATGGATGCTGGCTATGTCGAAAACTCTGTCACAACTCAGTTAAGGTAACGTTGCGAAGGTTTTCCTACTATTCATTGTTGCATGCATTCTAGCTCATGATCCGATGCTTAACTTGTTGCATGGATGTTGGTAGGTAACCCTCGGTGAATCCACAGGGTGCCGGAATAGTTGAAGGGGAAGAGAAATTAAGCGAACCCACCGGTAATCTTCGGTGGTATGCCTCCTTAGTGGTTCTCCTGGAATCAGACTTAATGAGCAAGTGCTGGTAGCATGCCTTCACGGTAGTGGCTTTTGTCTCACCTGCAGCATTTGGGAAACCTTCAGTTTTGAGTTTTGTTGATAGAGTATATGATGTAAATGTTTAAAATATGTGGCCGACCATTCCTGGGCATGGCAAGTTTAGCAGGGTTGAACCCTTGTGTTTGCAAATCGTCTTACATCTTTCCGTTTATGTCTTATCATTTTTATGTACTTCTGGGTTGATGCATGTTGAGATACATAGACTGTAACTTTGTCTCAGTATTTGATGTGTTCATAAATGGCGTGGGGTTTCGAAAGCAACCCTCAACAAAAGATAGTGGCGACCGTAGGGTGTAACCACTGTTATTTTTAATGGAAAATGATAATATTTCATGGTTTAGTGGTTATGTTGGTGAATTGGTCTTCTCATTTCTGTATCTGTATCTAAAAGCCGGTTAAGATATTTTGGGTTTTATGTCTGCGTAAACTGTTTTTCAATCTTATCATTCTTGAACTTAGATCCAAGGATCGAAAGGCATGTTTTTAGTTGTTTAATTAAAATGCGGCTATATTCCGAGAAAATAGAAAGGAAGTGGTTTTGTTTTGAAGGCATAAGTGATAATGTTAAACCCTAGCTATCGATGTGAATGAAATCTACCTGTCTATATTGATGTTTTAAAGGAATAAAATAACAACTCTTGATTCTGCAATTAAATTCTCTATGGTAATGAAACCGTCGATTTGGAAACTACTTAAATGTTTATAAATGATAATGTATTGAAACTTGTTGACCACAGCTAGGGTGTAGAGATACTATAATTTAATCTGTCAATTTAATACAGCTATGTTTGTCCTAGCTGTTAATAACTTGGTATTTTGTGGTGTAAGTTTTATCATATGCAAATGATAGTTTGGGAAAAACAAAGAAAATAATAGTGCAATCGTCAGATAATTAGATTTCTTATGAATATGCAGTTCTTCTATTCTAACTATATATTCCTATATTCGTCCATTTTGGTCCTCTGATGCGAGGATAAAATAAAACAGTAGCTTTCTTTCTGTCTGTACAATATAATACAGTGAAGACAATATTCATATAAGATCAATCAGATTTTAAAAGAAATAAGAAGATGGAAAAATGAGAATATGGTTAAAAAGAATGCATGCTATTGTTTTCTTTGAAATAATTAATAAAAATAAGTAACTCTAGTTGTTATCATAATAATCACCTTCAGGAATAAGAAAAGAACCTACTGCTACAATTAGTTTCTGTTAAGTTGTTTCAGCATACAGAATTGGATAGTAAAACAATACATGCATAGATCTAATCTACAGCAGCTAAAATACAAGATGCATGATAACACAGTCTGTGCATGGGTGGTCTTTGGTAGATATTTAGATGTATGCTAGGTTTCACTTTTAGCTGGGCAGATTTAATGCTACCTCTCTGTACTGGAGTACGATGCAGCTCCACGCATGGGGAAAAATGCAGAGGAGTCATTTTATCAGTTCAGCAAATCTAAGTTAATTAGGATCTAACATTTTCTATTATTGATCATTAAATAAAAATACTAAGCCATTTTTTGATAGCATTCATGTGATTTGAAAAAGAAAACACAACAGAATAGAACCTAGGGGTAATAGTAGGAACAAATCACTCAAGAAACCTGTTCCACCCAACCTGCTCCCAAACAACCAAGATGTCTGCTTTAGGACCCCCGAGCCTATCCACTGATCCACTAGGAGGAAGAAGGTTCTGCAGCTTAGGACTTCAACTTGCAGCAGCAAGAAAATTTATATATCCAGCCTTACAGGCTTAGTAATTCCATGGGATCAGCACCAGCACCTCTGGTCTGTCCTTCTCATAACATTGCAGACTTATACTTGCACTCTCCACAGCCTCCCCTATTCGAATCTATCAGCAATCACCTAATGAGCATGAGGAATGTTTCTGCAGAAAACATTGTAAGAGCTGCCTGCTCAATTCGAATTGCCCTTTATAGGCTGCCTAGGTCTTTTGTAATTAACTGGTCATTAGTGAGCTTCCTGCTCACCTCTCTCCACCCGGAGAGGGAAATGCCACAAAATTAGGGGGAGTTGTCCCATACCAACAACTAATGGTAGAGTGCAAATGCTACCATCTGTCCCAATCCTTCCAGCAGCTTCCATTCCTCCTAGTGGGCCAGTGGATACTCTTGTAACAGCTTTCTTGAGTGTTTGTCTCCCATTTTCATTTATTAAATAATAATAATGAGTCATCACATTCAATTTTGACCTACTTGGTCTTAATTACAACTTGTAATTATAATTTAATACAAGGTATTTTTTTTTGCAAAAAGAATAATAGTAGAAAATAATTATTCTCAAAAATTGGGTAGGTGACATGTACTGCTCCAAATTGGGAAATAATGTGGCTTTTGGTCATGCTGCAAAGAAGAAATTGTTATCCCCTCCTCAAGTTTATTTCTCTCCACTGTCTCATCCTTTGGCTCCCCCCCTGTTCAATATATCTTTCCTACAAAGCATTAGCTGTCAGTGGTCTTTCCCCACCTCCGTTTGGCCTCCTTCCGACTCTACTCCAATTATGGTTCCTACTAAGAGAATAGAGCGCAAGATCACTACTGCCCCTTGCCACTCTCATATGCGTAGTGTTATCCAAGGCCAAGATCATTCTTAGGCTTGTTTCCTCGGCATGGTCCATCCCTCTTCTAGGCACCATATTTAGGACATGGAAACTTCGATTAAGGGGAACTTCCAGAATCCCACTCTAGATAAACTTGTTGAGGAACTGGGTCACTTGGTTGACAACTCAAGCTCAACCTAACCCAAGGAAACGAAGTATACTGAAACTTTGGGCCTCCCTTGGTATACCAAGACGTTACTCGGTCTATCCATCATAGATTGCGTGGAAGGAAGGTTTTAGGAAAATTCGCATGGGATGAGCTTGGATGTGTGAATGGAACACATGGAAGGTTGAATCTGTCACCCGACCCAAGCGCAAGTGGAATATGATGCAAGAATCAATGCTAAACTCAACACTAAACTCAACCCTCTAGCTTAGGAATTAACAAGCAAGGATTTTAGATAGGCATCGACGAACCTCAATGCCACTGAACTTGTCTTTTTTCACAATCTTCACCTTCATCAGAGAGGAGTTACTTCAGGAATCAAGAAGGAAACTTCGGGTGATGAGCAGTTGAACTCTCCTCCCATGTTCATATTAGATGATGGATAGCCCAACATCAAGCCTCATGGTCCTCAAGTTTAATTTTTGTTTACTTATGTTTTGTATATTTTTTGCATATAGTCTGGTTTGGTTCTATGTGGCCATAACCCCCGACCTATGGGGGACTTTCTTCAGTTATAGGATCTACACTTTTTCACTCTATTTTGACTGTTTCTAGCCGCTCAAATTTTTTAGTTAGATTTTGATTAAAAAATGAATTAAAATTAACATCAATAAACATTACATCAATAAACACTTGACACTTGCTTTTTATGTATATACTTTTGTTTTATTTTAGTAGATTTTAAACTTATAAAAAAAAAATGTTACCACATGGTAAAAATTTTTGTAATTATTATTTATATATGTTTCAACACCACTTCAAAATATATTACCACATCGTAAAAAAAATTGTTATTATTATATATGTTTCAACGTAACTCCCACTCCCATTAAGACTAAAACTTACTAAAATAATGAAGTCACCTGTAGTAAACCCAAATATAAATCCCATTAAAACATAATAAACTTAAACAAGAAAGTTATAACAATACCATAGAAGCAAAAGTACTCTCATTGTCACTTGTGGTAAGAATAGTAGTGAATGCAAGGGTTTTCTAAACCAAGTTAAAGTTACAATGTGAGTAAGGACTAAATGTGATTGCACATGTAGTTGTTTTTTTTTTCAATTAGAATTAGATTTTGATGACTGTTTTTTTTTAAACAAGGGATATTAAATGTTTTCGATATTTTTTTTTTGGTAATCACAAAGAATAGTAGGAGGAAGCATGATTACTATGTAATATAGAAAGATATATAAATATTAGGAGCTAACCATCATTATTGTTTTGGACTATCCAGCTATGGCTAGGTAAAAAATATCCATATTGACAAGATTTTTTTGAATAAAGTCTTTAGTATATTTTAATTCACACTTATAAATAACAAGTATATAATATTTGTCCAAATGATTTATTTTTATCAAACTTTTAATATCAAGTTGTAGTCTTTTCACCAGCTTCATATTTCGCTTACATGGGGAGATCGATTATGTCATGGGTATATTTGAAACTCTATTAAATGGTATCACATAAATGTTGCATAGGTTGTGGTTTTTCATTTTAAGTATTATACATGCAAATAAATCATCTTATATACCATGCCCTTTGTTTAGGTGCTTATCATTTGGCATTCTTAAAAAAAAATAAGCAAAGAATTAACTCTTTACCGTTATGTAAATAATCCAAACTCTGCATATTAGTATTTTTTAATATGATTTTTTATTTCAGTTGTAAGAAAGAATTTTCCATAAAGACTTAAAAGACTTAAAAAGGCATATGATTTGTACTCTACCACTTACAATAGAATAATGTGTGGAAATTCTTATATGACAATTATAACTATCATCTTCACATGAAAGTGTGGAAAGTCTAAAACCATTGTCCAACTATCCTAGCATGGTTCTTATAAAAATTTGATGGGCCAAATGTGAAAAGGTTCCATACCCAAATTTCCAAACGTGGGCTTTCTATTCTTCTCTCCATTTATTTCTAGGGTGTATATGTCGATTAAAATTGATGTTTGTACCCTTGAGTGCGAGAAAATAATTTCATGCCAAGTGCCACTAAATTCAAAACTATAGCTATCTTATTAGATAGAAAGCACAAAAAACAATTAAGAGATAGATGATGTGAATTTTCAAGCATTTTATTTTTTTTTACAATTTTTAATATCTTTTGGTAACATCGTGAACATAAATGGAATTGTCTTGCTTATATTTGTGACGAGCCCATCAAAGTGTAGATTAATCGATAAGCCCGTGTAAGCTTTGAAACAAAGGTCGTTGGTTCAAATCCCTGATAACCTGTGCTTCATTGTGGCGGGAACAATGGTTGCACCTAGGGGTATAGTGGTAGCGGACGAGATTGGACCCCTGGACCCCATGTCACGCGAGTACTAGCCCCATCCTAGTTGTCGATTCCCCTAGTTACAGAAAAGAAGAATTTATATTTGTAACGAATAATAATTGTGTAATATGTTAGTACAATTTGAGTGGGTTTATCGGTTCAGAACATGAAGGCCTTGGAAATCATTGTCCCAACACGGTATCTTATGATACTATTATTTCTCTACCTGCAACTGATGTTGTGGTCTTGGTAACTATATTTAGTTTCAAGGTCGAATCTTGTTTTTGGTAAGGTAAAGATATCACATACATGTTCAATCATGATGGATCCTTTCAAATGTTAGTAATGTACATTTTTCATTGTTTCAAAGATGATTGATCTAGATTATTTAGAGAATGAAATGAAAGCAACAATATAAAATAAAAATACAAACAATAATATTTTGTAGAGAGAAATATAGTACAATAAAATCCAAATTCTATTAATGAATGGAATGGAAAACACTGTAATATGCAAAGCAATACAAAAATTCTTAGATGGTGGTAGCTTATCTCTAACCAAAGATGTGTCGATTGCACTCATTTGAAAGAGTTGATTACAAAGAGACCAAAAAGGGCCTTTTATTATAAGCATTTAGCCAAAGACGAAAAAACCCTAAACATAAAAAACCTAACTCTAGCAAATGAACATGGATGATTTTAAGAACCCCCCCTAAATTTATATGTCTAATAATTTGGCGAATCCCCATGATACATAGGAAATGTTGAGGGCTATTTTATCAATAATATAATATGTATATATAATTTTTTGGCGATTTTTTCCATAAATTTATGTAATCCTGTAAAATATTGGCGAATATTTCATAAAATTATAAAATTTTGTAAAATCTTGGCGAATCTTTCGTTGAATTATAAAACCTTGTAAAGTATTGGCGAATCTTTCATAAAATTAAAAAATATTGGCAAATCTTTCATTAAATTATAAAACGTTGTAATGTCTTGGTTTATCTTTCATAAAATTCTAAAATCTTGGAGAATATTCATTCAATTATTTACTTTGTGCCTCTCTTGTAGTGTTTATGCGTTACTGAAATGGAAATGCTACTCAATAAATACTATATAATATAGACACATTGTAATATTCCTATAACATCTAGTTTGCATGAATCACTATAATTAATACCTTATAAACACAATTTCACCCACCTAGCCCTTCCTTTCATTTTCTTTTAGCTAGATAAGTAGTTTACTTGTTAGCATCGATCTAAGGGATTGATTGTTTTGAAAATTAGAGGAGGTAGTGCCTTTGTAAATTGTGTGCTATGCCTTATCAGTTAAGAGTGAAGCTAATTAGGGAGAGTGCTTCTTCAAAATCCAATGATGTACTCTATCGACGACTTGTTAGTAGTCTTATGTATTGAATTCATAGTCAAACTAATATTTCCTTTGTTATTCAGTGTGGTTTATCAATTTATGCAGGGTCTACAAGAAAGTCACCTTGAAGCTAGAAAGAGAATTGTTCATTATATATAAAGGAAATTACAACGAGAATTGTTCATTATATATAAAGGAAATTACAACTTGTTATAAAGTATTGATATTATATGAGAAATCGAACCAACTAGTTAGTTATAACAATTTAAATTGGGAAAAAGATGGAGATAACAATAAGAGTCATGACATAATCTAATTGTATATTTGAGTATCCTACCAATTTAAGTAATTCTATCTAAATACCAACAAAATAACCTTAATATATGTTATGTTACTCATATATAAGGTGTTTTTTCTGTGACGTTCATTTTTACAACAATTCACAACTATTGTAATTCATAGCACTATATTAGCATCGCAAGAATGATATGACGATATAATAAACCTATTATCCATAGAGGAATACCATGAACATTGTGAACTAATTAGGGAAGTGTAGTAACATATGTTTTTTATATCAATGGTTTCATAGATTAGTACCAATGGATGTAGGCACATTCAAATTAGCAAAGTATTGGACCAAAAGGAATTTAAGCCAAACAGAACCTATTTCCAAGATAAATCCCTTACATTATAAAATTATAATTATAATAATACTATTTATATTAGCTAAGGTAGGATCCTCGAGCCATAATTACAACTTAAATTCAACTGTACTTCTCTTTTCCATGTATGAATTTAAGTATCCTTCTAATAAACAGTCTGACATAAAAACCTAGAAGAAAACATGTAGCTATTGATGATTGTTTCACCAAGCAAGTAACTAAATGCAATCTCTCTCGTGGCCAAAAAAAAGTGTAATTCCTTACCCACTTTGTATACTACAATTTTCTGCCACTCTTAATATTGCAAAGTCAAATATATAGCAGCATGTTTACAATATTTGTTAAACATGGACATGTGAGCACTGCATTACATCAAATTGAAGATTAAGCAATTCCAATTGCATCATGGAAATGGAATGAGTCAGATCTTTGGAGTATTATTATCGATAATCTTCCCCAAATTGTCACTGGAATGAGTTATCCCTGTGCCATGATCTACCATTGGTTCCATATCATAGTTGTCTACTTCATATTCAGTGGACCACCTTACAACCTGACCTACATATTTCATTCTCTCTAGAATATTTACAAGAATCTTGATCGCTTACAATCTTCAGTTGAGGTTCACACCTATCGCCACTATTTACACACTTAATGAAGAAATAGGTGTTGTCATTACATTCATGTATGTCTGGATTTAACAATCATTGGAATGTATGGAATCATTCTCATGATGTCCCTAAATTGTTATTTCAGAAGCAATGTTAGTAAATTGTATGTTTCCTTTGCAATCTCTCTTCGAGTTAGGGATGCATTCCGAAATTACTAATCCATACTGATATTTAAGAATATTTATATGAAATTTGCTAATTTTGAGAAATGGAGACATAGAGGAGAAGGTGGGATAATTGTTTGAGGATTAACAATTTGCAAATCAGTGGTCAATTGCTACAAAATTATCAAGTTTTAATCCATAATATTTGTCAATTGAGTTTCGTATCTCTTTCTGAGTTGTCCTTTCCTACAGGGGAAGACAATAAACATGGTAATTTATATCCTCATAAGTAGGAAGAGGGGAAAGAGTAAGACCTCGTTGGAAGTGAGAAAAACATTACTGGATCTTTATCAAACATTACGTATGACCCTAGATTGCAACATGTACATGACGGTAATTCCATTTATGGAATTGATAAATTTATCCCCATTCATGTTCCCAAACCAAAAATAGAGAGAAGAAGGAGTTCTTGCACAATTTCCAGGGTCATTACCAAATATGGGGTCCCATTTCTCTGATAGAGAAACTTCAGATATCAATGGCTTATTTAGTCATTCTCTTAATATTAAGTATTCTTTTTGTGAGCACTCTATGAATCAAGATACACCTTTTCCAACACCTGAAAATATAGAACCCGGGGTTTAGAAAAAAATGTAGTTCAAGAGACTTTATAATGTCCCCTCTTTTCCTTTTGACGCATGAGGGGGAGATACATAGGGGACCAACCTCTATGCACTGACAACTTATAAATGCTTCTGCATAATAAAATATAATCCCATACGTGTTCACCCTTTTAAAATATAGAGGGTTGGCTGTGCTACGCTACTCTAGAGGTACATATCACAATTTGGGGGCAATCTTATCAACTAGGGTGGTTAGTAACTCTAGAGTAACCTAATATGTGGGTGCCTCTGGCATAGTTTGATTATCTTGCCCTTCTGGGGTTCAGGTGACTAGTTTCTTTGTGCAGATTCAAAAAGTAGCTATAACCATAAGAAGTAAAAGCAACCACTTCTAAAAAGTCCACATTTGTCCAACACACATTTTCAAAATATATAACAATTTTTTTCTCATTTCCAATCCCTAGATCTAAGATGGTTGCCTCTTTCCAGTCTAGAAACCATGGATCAAATTGAATAGCATTTATTTGTAATTCAGGGACTTATATCCCACTCAACTTATCAACACATATACTTGTGAAAAAAAAACTTATTCTTAGTCTTTGTTCTCTACCTCTGATGCGAATAACTCATTCAATGATTAAACATTTGTAATCCTCAAATATGAATCTAAGATACAATGATCTTAGCTTGAAAATGATGGGGTTAAGCCGAAATACCAAAAAACCAACTCTAATAAAAAAAATGAATGTGATTTTGTAGTTGCATGAGGAATGATTTGTAGATATACTAAGTGGGCCCCCTTTAATCATCAATCAATGGAGAGAAAGGTTCCTTATTTCCCTACTCAAAATTTGGCTTTTTGTTCAATCTCTAATTTCCTGTGAACAACCAATTAAGTAGACAATCCCACACTCTTATCCTTTCACGCATATGGGTTTTGAATCTTGACTAGGCATGTATAATACTCTTGTTCTCTTTGCTTATTCCCTCCCCCAATTGTATTAAGGACCTTCCACTCCTAGAATGGCATTCCTCCCAATACTTATGCCCACACTTCTTTCCTCAGCAAGGCACTCTCAACAAAACACACTCACCCAATGTCCACGAGAAATACAAGGAGAAGGGCTCACCCATGTAGTAGGAAAATTTGCAATGGAAATTGACCATGTAATGTTTTTGAATCTTTCCACTTATAATGTTAGTTGTATGTGTATTTTAGCACAAATAAATGGCCTAAAAAGAACCTAGTGGTGATTAAAATCACCAAGGCAGGGGAGAAAATCACCCAACAATGATATAATCATCCAAGCAATCACAAAAATGCCTCAAGCCAAACAAATTGGCCCCAGTAAGTGATAAATTCAACCGGCACTGTTTTCAAATGCCCCACCATTATTAAAGCATCCGTATATTGATAAATAACAACCCCGAGCACTTCTAAATTCACCCATTTATGACAAAAACGCCCTAGGCACTTCAATACTTGCCTTAAGCACTTCAAAATTCTCTCAACGATGATAAAAATGCCCCAGGCACTTCAATATTTTCTCCGACACTTTAAAATTCTCCGAAAGATAATAAAAATACCCTAGGCACTTCAATATCTGCTCGAGCCACTTCAAAATTCGCCCCAGGCACTTCAATACTTGCCCCAGGCACTTCTTAAGTCACCCAATGATGATAAAAATTCCCCAAGCACTTCAATACTTGTTGTAGGTACTTCACAATTATCCCAATAATGATAAAAACTCCCCAGGCACTTCAATATTTGCTCCAGACACTTCAATATTTGCTCCAGACACTTCAAAATTCTCCCAACGATAATAAAAACGCCTCTAGCACTTCAATATTTGTCCTAAACACTTCAATAATTTCTCCAGGCACTTCAAAATTCGTCCAATGATGATAAAAACAAGCAAACAATTTGATTTTTATTAAAATAAAAACCTTGGGTTTTTGTACTGGGATAATGGCCCACTGAGGAATATATTGACATAACGCTAGTTTCCTAACCTCAAGATCAGTCCTTCAATTTTTCCGATTACTAGTCCAGTACTACTTCTTGCTCCATTCCTATGACCTTTGCCCTCTGCACCTACACAATTAGCTGACATCAATGCTATCAGAACCAAACCGAAACTGGTAAAACCGGCTAGTCCGACTGGTTCACAGGCCCAATTGGTCTGGTTAGGTGCCTAAATTGGAAACCTGCAAAATTGATTTAAACTAGTTGTGAACCGAACCGGCCAAAACCGGCCAAACCCGGCCAAACCGACCAGTTTTGACCTATTCTGTACGGAACTGGGCCAGTCCAGACTCTGGTTAATTTTTAGACTCTAGGGGTCGTTTAGAGCCTCTTTATTAATGTATTTTGGTTCAAAACTTCAGAGATGTATTGCATTCGGTACTATTTTGGTTATTTGCACCTGTACTTGCTATATATATGAGAAACTTTGCATATTTGTGTTAATGGTATGGATTTATATGTATGTATGCACATGAATATCTATGTTTTTTTACAAAATATGAATAGCTTATGTATTTTTTGGTCGATCGTTTTTTTTTCCCCGTTTTTTTTTTCGGTTCCGATCCGGTCCAGTTCACATTTTGGTCACAGTGGGTTCGATCACTGGTCTGGTTCTGATAACATTGGGTGACAATCCTTCCTCAACTAATAAATGAGATCCCACCCACTCTGTTTGATTTGTGTCTCTCCTCTCACCTAGGTTTCCCTTTACACTATTACAATATGCAAATACCTAGTGCCAATACCATGGGTCACCAAATACCATGGGCTCAATCACTTTTCATAAAGTAAATACAAAAGAGCATTCACTTTAATAATTCACTTAATTAAAGTGAAACTCCTAAGTCTGAGAGGTACCTGCACGACTCTTGCATGCCAGACACTTGGCCTATGCAAAAGCTTCAAGCACCTGTTTGATGCTACAAAAATCAACACAAAATATGGCATGAGCAATAAAATTTCTTTAAACAATGTAGGCTTCTTCTTTAAAGAATGACGTCATGCACTTGGAAACCAAGAGGAGTTTTGCATCAAAACAATAGGTCCAAGTGGGAAAAATGAGGTGTGCTAAACTAGATACAACAACCCTTACACACGCAATCAACTCTACAAAGAAAAATATGAGTCTGGACATGTGTCCCAATGATTTTCCTCAAGGGCACCGGACACCCACAAAAAGGGTAGTCAATAGAGCCACAAGGCCAGCACCTCCTTGAGGTGTAAACCAAGGGGACCTACCACGACCTAATCATGGGTATTTAGCCCCAAAATCAACACTACATAATATAGCCCCAAAAACCTGGCCTTTACAAAAGAAAAATAAACCCCTCACTCTAGTACATTTGGGAGGAACGCTTTAGACACTCCGAGGCGTAACAGCTTCCTATTAGGACTCAATTCAAATGCCTGGGACATATTCTCAAAACATTTTTGTGGTTCAAGTATGGTGGCTTGAAGGCGATCCTTGGTTTTCTTAGAATCTATGTAATATGTCCAAGCAGGTGTTTAGGGGGGGAGGGTCTTATTGATGTTTCTACACAAGGAAGTATTTTTGTTGCTAAATGGTGGTAAGATGTCCAAGTATGGTGGCTTGAAGGCGATCCCTGGTTTCTTAGAATCTATGTAATATGTCCAAGAAGGGGTTTAGGGGGGGGGAGGGTCTTATTGATGTTTCTACGCAAGGAATTATTTTTGTTGCTAAATGGTGGTAAGATGTCTAGAAGGCTCTACCTTGATCTTCAGCTAGCATTGAGCTTCGACAAGGTTTTCTAAATCCTGGAATTTTGCAAACATCCCATTCTTGGATTGAAAGGTACAGACCCATACAAACCGATATAAATAATCAATAAAGGCGAGGATGTACTTGGCTCCCCCAATAGAAGACGTGGTCATGAGACCACAAATATTATTGTGTATTAACACAAGGGCTCTATAGGCTTGTCTTGAGTTGTCCTTTGAATAATTTCCATTTATTTGAGTCCACAAAAACAGAGTACAGATCATCATCACCGTTCTGAGAAATTTGTAATGACTGCCAAGAGATGTTTAAATGTGGCACTTGTCTGAAAATTTCTACTTCACCGAAGCTGAGATTGGAAAAGATAGAGTTTGTCAGCGTAGGTTAGGAAGTAGTATAGCAGAAGAGAGTTCTACAGAATCTAAAGATTGATGTGAGTGGGCCTACAACGACATAATGTAATAATCAGAGTGCCATCTAGTTAGCTCAAAATCTAGTGTTTCATATATAAAGTAAATATATTTAAGTTCATCATCATCATTATATTCTAGAGTTGATTGTAAATGGAATAGTTCAAGTCAAATTCTAGATAACAAAAGATTAGGTTATAGATATTCTCACCAAGCCACTCAACAAGGACAAATTTGAAATACTCAGATTTTATGGGCATAAGCTTTCGATCTCTCCAAATACTTGATAACGGGGATAGAGGTTATAGGGTGCACTCAACAATTGCTTTCCCCTTGACTGAAGAGAAGCACTACAGTAGAATAGAGGGAAGAGGTAGGGAGGTTTCCTTTAATAATAGAGGAGCATTCTAGACTCCACCCCTAAATGCTCATATCCCCCTGCCATGCACCATTATTTCATTTCATTAAGGAAAAGTAAAGTCAATTGGATCTTGTTGTATGAGGCGTTTCCCCACTCAGGGTGGACCTGAACCCTTAGACTTGAATCTTTCTTCATTTTTTTGAGCAAATTTGAATGCTTCTCTTAAGGTCTTAGGCTTGACAAGCTCCATTTTAGATTGGATATACTTGTACAATCCAGGGGATAACCCCTGTTGTTTGCACAGGGAGAATTCTGCCCTGTCAACACGAGGAAAAATAGTTCTTTGATTACAGAGAACATTATACACAAAAAATAAAGGAATACACATAATCCATTTCCGTACTCTCTATGTCAAACAAAAAGGTAAATGAAAATCATATCTCAAGGAAACAAATCGAAAAATAGATCCTAGAAACTCTCGGTGGAAGCTTCATCCTCAGAAATCACAAATGAATATCTACAATAAAATATGTGGATGTTTTAGACACATAATTTTGTCTCCATGCAAATATACAGTTTGTATACAACGAATCCTCAACCAGACTAATGGTAATATTTTTCTAAAAATGCTACTTATTCTCAAATGTAACCTAAACTATCATCATGATGAAAACTTGAAAGCCCAAGATGGTCAGTTTACAAGAATGCATCCTTCTCCAGCAGCTTCAACACTTCCTTCTGCTCATTTAGTTTAGCAACATCTATGAATGTCTTTCCATCCAAGTTTTGCAGTGTCCTGCATGTAATATTACAAATGAATCATGAGATGATACATGATGTAACACCAACATGTGGAGGTGACTGCTCCAGAGAGAACAGATTAAAAGATGCAAACAAAACAAATAGTAACCAATTCCAAGGGATTTAAACATACACAGAAGCACCATATTTCAATAATAGTCCTATACACTCCTCGCGTCCATATCCAGCTGCATAATGGAGGGCCTTGTTTTTGTTCTTGTCCAGTGCATCAACCATCACTCCTGCTTCAAGAAGTACTTCAGCACATTTCACCTAAAAAAAACATGGCAAATGGAAAAAGGTTCAGTACCAGTGTATATATTAGGAAAATCTTTAAATGCAACCTATGCTAGATATGACACAAAGGCCAGAGAAAGAGTAAAAAAACATTGTTCCCTCTCTCTCAAGCAATTGTTAAAAATACAACTCAATTCTGCATCGCAATTATACCCTAATGAAACTCATGAATTGCCAAATTCTGAAAAATGATAAATATTTAACTTTTACAGTATTAAGATCATGATTTACCCTCTAGGAAAATGACATATGACATGTGAAACATTATGTCACTTGCAACTCTAATGAACTGGTTAGCCTTGAACATGGACAGATCCATCATACAAACAACAAAAGGCAATGTCATGAACATTTAATTATCAGACTAGTCAAACGATTGCCCTAGGCCAGTAAAGTTCCAAGTAGTAGAATCCACATCTACTATATTTCTATATTAGCTGCTTAGCCAGGCTTAGTTTAGATTCTAGAAGGCTAAAAAAAATTTGAAGGACATTTTTTTGGGCCAATTATGCTGGTGAGCAAGGGTTGTGTTTGGTGATTGGTCCCATGGGATGTTTACATTTTGCTCAAGGAGGAGGGTGGCTTGGGATTGATTTATATGGCTTCTTGATAGAAAAATATTAACAACAAATGCATTGGAAGCAATTTGGAGGGCTCATCTCCTTGGCACGTGCTATTGAGGTACAGGAAATTGCAGGCATAGCATGTTCATAGGATTCAAGGTAATTTCAGCTTGTCCAATATTATTTCCACCCCTCAATTGTAATTCCAAGGCTCTGTTATTTTTGAGAGCATGTGGATTGATTGGAATTTCGTGTCTAAGTATGTGAACTGGAATTACTCAGGTAGTAGATGTGGTTGAGACCTAGATTTTGGCTCAATTTGGAGTTGGAAGGATTAAGGCCAATGTGTTGCTGAAATCCCTTGGTGTCAAAATCATAGAATAAACTGGGCGCATCTTCCATTGGAAGGACACATGGGATGTTGATGCCAGATCATGGCTGGAGTGCAAGGTGTTAGCACATCAGAAGTCTTTTCTTACTTCAAGATTGTCTATTCAGGGCATTCAAACTTTCAAAGGTTGATCCCCTCAGAATATTTGTTTAAGATTAACAGTCAAATATAAGGCCCATTTTGGAGGGTTTAGAGTCAATCTTTTGGCAAACCAATCCAGAATTATGACACAAAGAAATTATAGTCCTTGCAGCATCAAACTTCCTTATGCTCCAACTTTGAATGCTAGGTGGGCCTCTTCCAATCGGGAGAGCAGATGGATACAAAAACTCCAGTTTTTGGTCTTTTCACTTATCTTAAACAACAAGACAGATGAAGTATTGTTGACATCATCCAACAGAAACACAGTTCTAATGGGTGCCTAATCTATTTCATTTGGAAGTCGTAACTCTTTTATTGAAGTTGATTATACAAATATTAGCCAGGATTCGCATTTTCAGGACAGATGTAGACTCTCTTGAGATCAGAGCCAAAGCTGACATGCTAGCTCTCCTTGCCTGTTTAGAGGGGGGGCTAACCTAAGTGGTCACACTTTGGCTTGATAATGTATAATTTTTTATGTACCTTTTAATGAATAGAAATAAAATAGAAGCTGCATTTTCCAAAGAAAAAAATAAACTGAGTGACAAAATATCAATGTGCATCACAGGCCTGCTGATGAAAGCCACCAATCCATCTCTCCGATAAAAATATCACAAAGCAGAGATTATGCATCAACAGATAGACTACCATAACACTGTCACACCTATCAATGTTTATCTGGTAGGGAAACATGACAGTATTTTTTTTAAATCCAGCCTCTACTTGAACTTTGCAATAGTAAATGTATGGAAAATAGAATCACTGGCATACTCATACATCGGCATAGATCTATCTTAAAAGGGGATATACCAAGCACCCTGAGAGGGATCAAATCTCTCAAGATGCAAACTCTTTTTTAGAGTGCAAATGTTGATGAAGCATTTTAAATTATCTAATTTGTTTAGTTTTATATATATGGCGTTTTAAATGTTTTAAATCTAATTTAAGTTGACATGTTATTTTTTATAATATATATATTTTTAAAAGGACACATGTGAGCTCCAGGATGAGCATGGAAGGAGTTACACATACATTTTGATCACCATAACAGTTGCACTTTATTTATACGGCTTCATAACGTAAATGCAAGGGGAAACTATATATCAATACATTTATTTGTAAGTGCATCCACCAATAGTATAAACCAGTATTATCCATACATAATTTCGTCCTCCATGATAACAAGTTTCTTTAGGTTCCATACCTCACCATAAACACAAGCAAAGTGCAAAGCAGTTCGACCCTCGGCATCCTTCTCATCTTTATCTACATCAAGTTTGAGAAGGTTCCTCAGCCCCTGCATATATACCAAAAGAAAATCCAAAATATTTCATTGGATTATAATATTTTATCACGTAGCAGAAGGCACAAGGAATCTTGATTTAGTGAACTCAAATTCTCTTTCTAAACTAAGGTAACATAGTTAACATGGTTCACCAAATTAGCTGGAAGAATGTATTTTACAAATTAAGGCACCCATAAAAACAAGAAAATAAGTATAAAATTACAATGTAGGTAAACCTACCAATAAGAATATCATAGGAATCATAAAATAAAGAAGAATAGAGCTCTTTAATTGTCAGAAAACAAATCTTTCCAGTTCTATAGGTTAGGCATGTTCTTTGCAACATATACCCATGGTGAACACTATGTCTGCCAAAAAAGGAATTTCTCTGCATAATATCATTCTTTGGTTACAAGAAGGCATTTATTGAAATCAAGAAGTTATGTTGAATAGACAGGTGTTGAACTAAAAGACTAACGTAAACTCCAGATAGAAAGGATAAACATGTTAAAAAATACGATGCAAATCAAGACCAAAGTCCTGTTTTTTTCCTTGGACAGCATAAGCCTGTAATGACTTTCTAGACTCCACTAATTAGCTAGTTTTAGGAGTATGACTAAAACAGATAATTTGTAAGCATACAAGATGGAAACAACAGATAACTCAACTTCAGTTTATAAGTGAATTAACTTGCATTCCTAATGTTAAGGATTACGTGGATGTGTCATGGTAATATGAAGTTTTGAACCAGTAAAAGTTATAGGAATCAGAAGCCCTAAAGATTTTGGACACACCTCTTGTTGTACTAAATATGATAAATTATAACAGGCACTTAATAACAGTTCTCTACTCAAGACACTCAATACTAGCTAATTTGGCAACATGTCTTTTGTAGTTCACTGCTAACACTGCATCAAGGCCCATGGTTGTTCTAGAAATCAATAGTGCAAATTGTTTAAATGTGATTTATAGTTTTAAGCTACAGTACCTCGACATCACCAACACTTGCAGTGTGATGAACAGTAAGCTCCTCTTATTCCTCATAACCCTCATCCTCTTCCCCCTGATCTACCCCAGACGGCTCATCTAAAGTAGCAACATCACCCGAAGAGCCAACTCCCATAGCTTGTTTGTAAGAAGAGATGGATCATTCAAGAATCTGTAAGGCAGGAAATAGAATGATCAAAAGACATATAAGTACTCAAAATAATTTTGCACAGAAACATGGAACTAGAATCTTCCTACAACTGACTGGCCATAACATTTTATTACAAACAATAAAAACATAAACCCAATCATACTATTCCCCCTACTTCATCATTGCAGTTGGAACCCCTGATTCAATCTCCTCAAGAAGCACACTGTGTTGCAATTACTCTGCCATTTGATTGAATGATGGATCCTTTGATATTTGTTCTGCCAATTCCTTTATGTTTGTAATGTCCCCAGCTTGACCCTATTGCATTAATATTGTAAATGATGTAAATATTGTTATTTAGTCATGGTGAGGAGCTCAAGGCCAAGGCCCCGCCATCGATTTATCGTTCTATGTATCGACAATTAGAATAGATGCATAGAGTTCTTGTGCTAGCGGTGCACAATGAAACATCGGACATCATGTAAATACGCAATTTTAATGAAAAACCCACAACCAGCTACGCAATGCAACAAAAGAGATGGGGGCATGATTTTTACAAGGAAGAGGGAGGGAAAATAACTGAACCCTTGAGCCAATGGTTTTAATCCATGTGTCAATGAGAAAGCCCATGAACTCTCAACTACCCATTTTGGGTTATGGACCAATCATTTAATTCTCCCAAGAAATTGGTTAAGGCAGTTAATGCCTTGAAAATGAAGAAATATGGCAGCCAATTTCGTGAATGGGCAAGCCATCAACCTGGAAGTTCATGTTTTTGCTTGGAGGGCAAGAAAACACCCACGAAATGGTGCCCAAATCCATTCTGAACAGTCAGTCTTCACTCACTCACGCAGTTGGAGTTAGCTGGGCCTTTCCCTGCACGTTTTTCATCCAAATCCTGCATTTTTCCATGCCTGGGAGTTCGTTTTTGCATATACAGCAGCTTGGGAGAGAAGGGCCACGATTTGGGGACTGTATGGAGGTCGTTTTTGCCCCCGAATGTCCAAGGACGTTTTTCTAGAAACGGATTGGCTTCCCTGGGTGTTCCCCATCTTCCCATTTCGTTTTTGTGTGTTCCCACATTTTTCTGAGTGAGTTGAAACCCCATCTCATGCACCCCACTGTGGAAAGAGTTTTCCTCATGCCCAGCACTTATGCTTTTGCTGTTACATGCATCCATCTCCTAGCCACCTCAAAAACCCAATTGCTGGTTGGTATGGCTGATTCTGGTGTATCTATGGCTAAGTGAGACCCTGTTGTTCCCTAGTTCCTTGTGGAGATCATGCCCAGCTCGGGGGTGGCAGTGGTGCTGAGAGATTAAGAGCAGACTGGCCTACGGTTGGGTGGAACGTTGCAGAAGCGTAGCTAGTTGTTTGGGACTACTTCATTAAGATAAGTATTCTGTGGTGTTTGTAACTTTGCAATTGTTCCTTTGATGAATAGCTGGAATGGATTATGGATGTGCTAATGAATTTACTTCCGCTGTGTATTCAAATGATTATGCATTTCCATATGCCCCTTATAATTCTGCAAAGGTCTTTATTTAATGACTGTCACGGAATTTTGAATGTATGTTAGATATCAACATGATTTATTTAATCTCTGTTGTGTTCTATAGCATGCACATATACATGTCTTTGTATCAATCAGTTTAATTTATTGGATACGAGGCTAATTGCCCGGATTGAGCACAATGATCCTCTCTATCACGCTGGTATGATAGAGGGGACATTACAATGTTTGGACCCTAAAAAGATAAGATGCATACATTATTTGAAGTGAAGAATAGACATATAGCCATGTGCTAAACTAAACATTATGAAATTAAAACATAAATTAAATAACTAAGAAATTCATATATTATAAAGTTTTTTTACATTACATACAATGCAACAACAAAAAATAAAAATTCTTCAATTAGATTATATTTCCATTTAGTGTAAAAACAATAACAACAGAAGACCATGTTGAATGTGAGCAACTTAAGAAATTACTATTCCTAGGTATAATCACCATCTTCTGAAAGTCTCTAGTCACTGCCTTATATGAAGAGAGAAAAAAAATTCCTTCTTCTATCCTGATGCAGGCCCAGGGAGGTTATTAGTGAAAAATCTGATAAAGTGATGATCAGAATGTTGTTTATGCAAATTTAAAGTTCTTTCCCTTGTGTACTTTGTTTGAGATGAGTGACAGATGAAAAAACAAAGACCATGGCAGCTGGGCAGAGATTTACCAAGAAGAATGTTTATGCTCTTTGTGGAATTATGAATCATGCAAAAAAGTGGCTTTATAGTCTGCTGGATGTCAAAGCAAGATTTCATGCCAAGTTTGATGAGGATTTGAAGCAAGGAAGCTCTAGCAAGATTGAAATGGAGGAACTGCTAGAGATGGAGAAAACTAAACTTGACCAAATATTTGTGGAATTTAAATAGGAATATGACCATGAGCCAAAAAACAATAGTTTGTGAAAACTTATTGTTGAGGTCTAAAACAAGAAAGAAAAAAGAAAAAAGAAAAAGAAGAAAGTTATTTTTGAGAGAAATCCATGCACAAGTGAATTTGATGACAAGGAAGCAAAGGATAAATATGGCTAGGTTGCAAGATATAAAAAACTGAGTATGAGGTTTGTCAAAAAGAACTTCCACGGATAAAATCCAAAACTGGGGAGATTTTCATGGAGAAAGCTAGTGGATGATTAAGTTAAAAAAGAAACTATTCACTCCTACTTATCCATCCATGTATTGCATAAATAAAATGGATTTAAATCTTTGAATAATGATGGGATATATCGGTCAATTGGAAAACTAGAGTTGTGAGAAGCCATAAATCATGACCTAGGGTACAAGATTTATGTTGTGGCATTGTACTCTGTAATTGCCCCATCAACATCTCTAATCAAAGCAAGATGTGATTAAACACTCAATATGGTCATTTTATTGATAGTAATATAAATAACAATGTAAATTTACCATTGTTGAGAGATGTTATTTGGTTTGAAAGGCGAGAACTATTAATAAATAATTGAATCTTTGTTGTCTCCAATATGATTTCTCAAACCCTAAAGAAAATATTGTGTAGGAAGAGATCAAGCAGTTAACCCTACCAGAGCTTGTTGACTATGTTTAGTATGGAGAAGGCACACTTATAGAGAGTTTAAGGAGGGTATTTCCAAAATGATAGCTTTGAATCTTTTCCTTTCCTTGCCTCCAGCTTTCCATGAAAGTAAAGGACTAGACAAATTTGACGGAGGAAGAGAATCCATGTATAGATCCTGCATAGTCACATTTGCAAATAGTGTATGCACTATTTCAACAAATATAGATCCCAAATTAGCAAAGAGGTATATAGACCGCTTCTTTGTATAGCAGTTTCTTGACCTATTTGATTCTAAAGACCATAGAGAGAGTATTCAAAGACCATATTTCATCACATTTATGAAAAATACATGATCCATCAACAACCCTAAATTCCTTGTTCACCATCAGCAACTGCTATCATATTGTATCACTAAGTGTGTGAAAATAGATCCTAAATTCCTTGTTCTCTATCATCAAAAACTATCAAATTGTATCATTGAACGTGTGAAAATGGATTTCACATCAGCGAATATTGTTATCAAGGGTCTAATAAAGTAATGGCCTGTCACAAACAACCAAAGGGAAATTTTGTTCTTATGAGAATTGGAGGAAGTTTTAGAAATAACATAATCTATTGAATTCCATTGTTGCATGGTCCCTATATGTTTCAACATATGGTGTGTTGCCTCAGTTGCTCACATTTCTAGGTTTGTAGTTCAAATTTCAAATTTCTGAAGCTAGTCAAATGAAGAAGATGAGAAATAAAACAGGTAGAAAATTCAGGTTGAATGCATAGATAGGAGGATATGTATTATGAATTCAGATGTTAAAATTATTCCAACGAACTTGTAGGATATCACAAGGATGCCATAGCTTGTGTTTTCACCCATTCAAGGAAGAATTGAAAACAAAATAGAATCTATCCTATAGGTGGATTAGAAGATGTGGAAGTGGATCTCCATGAAGTGAAAACATATGCAGACTTTGTGGTGACCAAGATCATGGATGAGAAGTACCCCTATCCTGTGATCTTGGGGATAGAATTGGGATTTCACAGTGATGCAATATTGAATTTGAAACATAAGAGAATGTCATTTCAGTCAAGCAATACAAGAATTGTTGCATAGCTAATTCTCACAAGGCACACAATATACAGATCCCGTTGATGATGATGTGAAAAGCAGCTAGCTAGAAAACATATATAACATCACTATATGCCAGGAAGATTGCAACAACACCACATTAGATGGAGAACTAAACTGGAGAAGTGTCTACTCATTTGATACAAATTCATAGGTTGCTGTAAATAATTGGTAAAATTTAGAATATAAAATCTCCACCAGAATATCTGTGCATTGGATTGGGGTAGAACTACACAAAATCTCTAAGTTTGATCAAACAGGGGATGCCAATATGTTCATGGTTGAAATGAATGAAAAATTTGCTACTAAAGTTTGGGTGAATGCACTTAATGCTACTTTGAAGGGAATGCTCACGCCTCACACCCTTGGGCAGATTATAAAGGTAACTTGAAAGAATGGAATGAGGTGGAAACCACCATGCACTTGAGATATCTGATCCCAAACAAGAAGAAATGGGAAGGGATTGCCATTCACTAGATTGCTACTGCATAAGTGCCATCGTAAGCATATATTATCCATGCCATTTCTAAATTGGGGGTTATAACAACAATTCTAAAATGTATCACACAAGTTACAGCTATTTCAAGTTGTGGCCTCAAGACCCCCCCAAAAAATATTGTGGCATGATTATATCTCTTTTTACAAACCATATTGCAATCACACTACTGGCATTAGAATCAAAGTGGCTATGTGAATTCCAAAATGGGTTCATCATAATGATTATGAGAAGTATTGTGGAAGTTACAACTCTTCCAAGTTGTAGTTGCACAACCCTCAAGGAAACTTTTTGTAGTGTGATTGCCTATCTCTTTATAAATAAGATTGTAGACATGGATTTTCTATCTAAAACATATTTGGGGCGCCATTTCTTAATCAGTATCATAAATTAATTTTGAACAATATTGAGGAAGTTACAACCATTTTAAACTAAGAACATCTAAGCCCTACTAGAACCACGTTATGGAAATATTGCAAGAATGAATGTAATTGTGAAAATATATTCTAGACATCTCATAGAATTATCATCGAAAGGGGGTATACAAGAGAAACATTAACATGGTATGATTTAAAGGTGGCTTGCAATGAATGGTGTATGGACATTTTCCATTTATGGGAAGAAAACTACTTTTAGCCTCTGTTTATTTAATCTACTCCATTATATGAAGGGAAAATCATTTTGGAAACTCATGAGAAAGTTGTGGCTAACACTTTTCGGTGTGACTCTTCTATAGTGGTTGTGTTCCATCCAGATCCACAATCAACATATTGCAACCAGATGGTAATTTTTTCAATTGATTGTCCTAGTATTTGAAGGTCAACATTTATGGATACATGACCTGTGTGCATCTTGAAAAAAGTAGTTAGACATTCATTGGTTTCACATGTTACCAATTGGGATTCAATGTGAACACCTATATCTAGGACCTGATCTTAAGGATGGTCTTCACAAGCTTGTTCATTGTAAGCATTGAGTGTAGCACCTGCATATGGGATCCTTGCTTATGGATGTACTTCATTGGTGTAAAATTTTAGGGAAACGCTTTCTAAAGGGGCATGGAATGGTGGGGATCCCCTAGTTATGTAATAAGGGCCTAAGATCCCATTATAGTTAATGATTTGATACCATGTTTTTAAGCTAGTAAAATCACATAAGGTATAACACCTTGAAATGGGAAGGGACATTTTACATATTTGAAAACCCCATTCAGAATGTCCATAAGTATGAAACCCATTGCAGAAAGGGGAATGTTCACAACACCATTAGCCTCATAAATTTATACATATTTTGGATGCACTCTGGAGAATGTGGTACATCTATGAAGAAACAAAGTGCTAGACAAAATACTTAGACAGCTTGAGCAACTAGTTTTATGTGCCCTTAGCTTTTCAAGAAAAGACCTAGTGTTGACTGTTAAACACAAAAATTAAAATACCTTATATTTAGAGACTAACCAGAACTACTGGGGGACCCAAAAATAAATACATGTGTAGAACACGGGGAAATTCCAAATGGTAAAAAATATATATATTAGTTTGCACCTCAAAAACCTCATAATATTCTTGACTTAAATATTCTTGAGTTCAGACAAAAAGTTCTTTCTATATTAACTCTTCAGTTATAACATGTTTCACAATGCAATAAGAGGATCCATGGTGTTAATATACTTAGTATCAGTGTGCATTAGTTTGAGTGCTATCTTAAACAACGCGACAAGAATTAAAATCTTACAACTAAAACCTACCATAACATATATGAATGATATTACAGTAAGCATCAAGTGGAAAACATAGTGGGCTTGAGAAAATATAATATTATTTAAAGTTGGTCCACTGCAGAGGAGTAACTATAGCATACTTGTTTATGTCATAATTAAATATAATAAAAAATAAAAAGCTGCTAAACTTATGTGCACACAGTTTGCATCCACATTTTAGGTGATTGATAAAAAGAATAGGAGTTAATACTTTTTAACAATTAAAATTCTGAAAACTAAGATGACTGTTATGATACATAGGTGGAGAGAGAGGGATGGAGACAAAGAAGAAATAAAGCATGGGACTAGGGCTCTGCAAAGCTTTAAGGAACATGTCACAAACCTTCAGCTATGATCCAAATAAAAACAACATAAATAATCAGTGGTTCCTTAATCTCCAACTACTGACCTATATGGTATAAAACCATAGAAACAAGTAGTTGCATATTTTCACATTGGTCCTTTACAATAAGACAACCATATTAATGTGGAATGAAATCCTCAGTAATATTTGATTCTAAGTGGGTTTGCAATTAGGAATGTATTACAAAAAAAACAATCACAAGAAAATACAGAGAACCAAGAAAGATGTAGAACCACAAAATACTCAGGCAGATCAGAGGTATTATCATTTATTTCCTCCTAAAGTGTAGGACTGTGCAGTAACAATACTCAATTTAATTCACCTTGGGAATATATGGTGTTCAATTTAAGGCTACAGAACTCCATGAAACCAATCCATCCAAGGAGAACATAAGATGTGAGTTATCCTACTTGCTTCAAATTGGAACCATGCATTATTACAAGTTATACCAATATACACTCTGCCAGAGAAATAGAATTGAACATGTTGGAACTTGGATCCCAGTCACAACAAAGCTTGACAAAAAAAAACCTGTCGTCTCAAATTAGTGGGAAGCTAGGAACAAAAGATGGAAACCAAATCCATAACACCACAATGCATGCAAGCTTCATACCCTTGTCTTGATCTCATTTATTAGAAAAAGTTAAGGAAATCAAATGTGCAAAGAAATCAACCCCAACAAATGCAATGACCATCAAAATTCATTTTTGTCTCATAAAAATAAGAATACAAAGAGCCAAAATACCTAGGAGATACTCCAAACAAGGGTACATATTGAAGATCTAGATCAAAGTCCAAACTATTGTACGAAACATGATGGAAATTATTATTTCTCTTCACGCAACTAATACTAATATCGAGAAGCAATTTCCAACCGATAATTGAATAGACTTATCGATTTTCTTTTGACCCATAAACCTATAGTGAGTAGAATCATGCCCAATCTATCCACTCTGAAATTTGAATCACATTGCTCCCAACAAAACCCCACATTTAACAAGAAGACAAAACCCTTCATAAAACACAACACCCACTACACACAGAACCAACATGGATATCATCCACAAGTCTATCCAAAAATAAACAAAGAGGTCCATTGAAAAACCCATCCTTCTTCAAATCAATTAGAAGCTTATAATAATTGTTAGAAACCTCATGATATCCATGAAGGCCATTCCTCAATTGATCCAAACCTTCCACGCAAATCCCATATGATAGGAAATGAATCTTTCATCACCAAATTACCAATTGAAGTTTTAGTTTCCTAGTTCATGTTAATGAAGCAGGCATCATAGCCAGTGGTGGTCACTGAGTAACCCATGGGATAAAATTGCTCCCCACTGGCCATGATTCTATGAAATGTGGGCGATTTATCTATAAAATAAATCTTCAAACCACAAATTAATAGTGAATGTAACTATAATATTGATTTACATGAAGAATAGAGGAAAATATCTCCCATAAGCTTCTATTCCTAGAAATTGAGGGAAAATGGAGGCTCTAGCTTAAATTTTAGAGGGATAAAATCATTGTTTTTGAGAGCTAAAAGCTACTCCATAGGAAGAATTGTGCCACTTGAAGATGAGGAAAGTGAAGGCGAGGGAAGAGTTAAATACACAAGGGGTACTAGTGAGCTTAAAACCCAACAAGTTTCAAATCTATTTTGCAAGTTCCACCTAAAACGCAAACGCTATGTGGAAAGATCCCCTTGAAGGTCCTATGATAGTTGTAGATCAGTTGAAGATCGAACATCAGTTGCTAAGCACAATTTTTTGAGACAAGAATTTGTGCCTTGAATTGCCAGTGCTGACATTGATTTTCTAGGAACAATTGTTTTTTCACATGCACTGCAACTGGGACACATGCGCCCCTTAATAAAAATAAATCCAAATCTACATATTAAGAGCTCAGTTGACTAATGAATTGTTATATTAAGAGTCATTTTGCAGTCATAATTTTTTAAATCTAGCTTCAAAGAAAGTAGGATGGCAACAATCTAAAACACAATAAAGACTGACAATATTTAGACCAAGATAGATTAAAATATTCCCCAAGATAGATTAATTCTATATACTCATAGAATCGTATCAGTAACCATTATCAATCCCATATTAGATATCTTCATCAGAGAGTAAAGGGATCTGACAGAAATATTAGAGCTGCAATATCTAATTTTCTGAGTAGCTCGAAAAGGAAAAACAACTGCTTAAATACCTGCATAGTGCATACATTCAAATTCTCTTCCCCAAACCCACAGAATAAGTTCCAACCAAAGGAGAAATAACTTAAAAGGTGAAACTAACCTCTAAATATTGCAGGCCCAAGGAATGTTGAACAAATGCATATATTTTCCACTCAACCACTGCCAAATTGCAATTGATTGAGCTGCATGCAAAGTGCCAAAGATATTGATGATTCTTCATGAGGGATTTTATGGAGTGAATTGCTGAGCCTTGAGGCATTTTACAGAGACAAAATCGTTCCCCATTTTACTAAATCGTTCCATTGTCCAAATTTTCCCCATTTTCCCCAAATTTGGACCATTTTGGAATAAAAAAATTCTTTCACCTAACAAATTGGGGATGAAACCCCCAACTTCCTCATTTACCATGAAATATGGAGATCAAAATCACTATTGAAATCTTACCTTAATGATACTTGAGGAGCAATTCTGCAAAGGAAGGTATAACAATGAATTTTAGGGCGAATTCAACCCTATGGTCTGTATCCAACGAAATAATCGCTCCATACCTCCATTACTACAAAATTGGGGGTGAGCTAACTGCTCTTCACCTCCAATGCTAAAAATATGGGGGCGAACTCACTACTCACCATTTCAAATGTAAAAATCAAGGGGCGAACTAACTACTATTCCCCTAAATTACCGAAAATACTGGGGCGAACTCGGTCCTCACAATTTCAAATGGAAAAATCAGGGGCGAACTCATTGCCATGTGCCTCCATTACTGAAAATGTGGGGCGAACTCATTGCTATGTGTCTCCATTGCAGAAAATGCGGGGGCGAAATCACGATTTTAACTAAATTTGACAGGGCTAAATCCCTATTTTCTTCCATTACGGAGTTGGCGATTTGTTTTTGTGTAATTATTGATTTAATAATTATTGGACTATTATGTTAAATTCAAAAAATCTCTTCCTATATTAAAAATTCGCCCAACATTTTTTTGTAACTTCTATAATTTCGCCCGTGGGCTAAATTTCGCCCCTAAAATTTTCCCTGCAGATGAAGCGCCAAAAAGGATTTGTGGGCCCCAAGGTGGTTAGCTGATAAGTCAACTTCTCGGGGACACAACTTCCACATGCAAACTCCATTTGGGGTGTAAGATAGCCCATTGGAAAGATATCGAAGAGAAGCAAATATTTCAATAAATTCATGGTGTTTTTGGAGATTATAGGACTATTTAGGGCCTCAAAACAACCCTAGAATTTTGGGACCCAAAAAAGGCATAGAAAATTGCCAAGGAGATGGAGAACCATTGTGAGTCAGTGGAAGAGGTGGGTGGCCACCAATATCCACCCGGATCAGTTCTTTGCCCTCAAGAATTAATGATATCCATTGGGTTAAGTTCCCTCATTAGGTGGGGAAACTTCTACTGAATTTGACTCTTGGTGGGCCACTTTCCTTAGTGAAGAAGTTGGCTTGCTTTGACGACCCGATATAGTTGGATGTGATGCTGGTGAGCAGGGATAATTTTAAGGACCCATACTTATTTAAAAGTGTATAAACCTTCGCGAATCTTACAAATTATTAAAATGTCAACTATAAAATATTTGGCAATATTTTCCTAAAATTGTTTCAATTTCTAAGTATTTTCTATAGATTATATAATAATTTGGCGATTTTTAGAGTGAAAAATG
Organism: Larix kaempferi; assembly: GCA_027924585.1. Classification (NCBI taxonomy): domain Eukaryota; kingdom Viridiplantae; phylum Streptophyta; class Pinopsida; order Pinales; family Pinaceae; genus Larix; species Larix kaempferi. The sequence continues at coordinate 9,673,727 of BSBM01000305.1, forward strand.
TTTACCCCATCAAAATTGGGCGAAATGGGGCTTCAAAAAATGCAAATTGGCGAATCGTTTTTTGGAAAAAAACATCGAAAAATAGCCCATGGGCTATATTTCGCCCCTAAAATTATCCTTGCTGGTGAGTGCCTTTCATTTGTGTATCCATGATTTGGTCGACTATGGCATGCTCAATGCAATCAAGTTTGAGTTTGGTAGGGGCCAAGTGCTCATCCACCTCTGAGGTGTCCAGTATATGTGGAAAATATGGTCGAAGAAGCTCCACATTAAAGACTGGGTGCAAGCCAAGGAATGGGGGAATACTTTATTCAAAATAATTCTCAAATATAGCCATGGTGATAGTGTAAGGACCATATCAAAGTGGATGAATCTTGCAATGGGGTCCTAGAAGACACTCTTTCTGTAAATGTAACCAAACCCTATCACCAACTTGAAACTTTGTGGAACCCAATGTTGGTCATGTTGTTGCTTATACTTGGCATTGGCTTTCTGCAATATATCATGAACTTGTTGTAGGATGTATTGGATCTGCTAAACAAATTTGGATTCTCAATCAACGTTAGTTTGAGCATGGGAGGATACTTTATATGTATTTGCAATGGGTAGTGCTACATCAATTAGGGCTATTGGTTGGAACCCAAAGCATAACTCAAATGGGCTATGGCTAATAGATCTATGAAGGGATTCATTGTAGTGGTAAACATAGGGAAGGCTCTTATCCTAGGTGCAGGGACATTTAGAGTTGTACATTCTCAGGATATGCACAATCAATATGTTGACCACCTTTGTTTGTCCATCTATTTTGGGGTGGAAGGAAATCGATTTGGTTTGCTTCATGCACATCATCAACCATAGGTTGAACCAAAAAGTACTTAGGAACCTATTGTCTCAATCTAAAATAATGGTTCATGGGAGGCCAAAACAAACCCAAAAACACTTGAATAAGAGCTTAACAGTGGCCGATGTTGTGATTATCTTCTTGCAGGGGCTTAAAATTTTCATCTTAGAGAACTAGTCAACAATCACAAATACAAATATGTTGCCATGCTTGGTTGAAGGAAATTTGTACATGTAGTCCATGGAAATAGACTCGCAAGGCTTGTATGGGGTAGGAAATGGAGTGTACAACCCTTTCTTCTTGATAGCGGGCTTGGCAATGGCATAGGCGGTGCAGGATCAAATGTACCTACCAATGTCTTGTTAGAGCTTCGGCCAGTAGAAGTACTTCTACAACACTGCCACTATCTTCTCCATGTTGAAGTGCCCTGCCACTCGACTATAATGTGCCTTAAAAATTGGTTTCTCATGCTCACTTGAAGGAACATAGAGGTGGCTCAAATGGTATAAAAGTTCATCCTAGAAATGAATTTTGAGACTGATCTTCCTTCTTTTCATGTATAATAGACAAAAGCAAAGTAAGGGTCATTGTCATACAATTTGGGCCACCATAATGTCTCGTCTCCACAAGAGTTGAGGTTGGTTGAGGCAATCTATAACTTGATGGGTGCTTCCCTTCGTATACTTTATGTTCACATATAATTGTTGTTGGTATGTGGACCACTTATGATGGAAGTCATTTTGTAACTTTCTTTACATTTCCATAAATTATCAGATAAGAAATTATCATTCATATCTATATATATATATAATTTAAATATGTTTAGAGAATAGATTACAATCTATGTTTGTACTAAGAGGATGTATGTAAGTTCCATGAAAGCCACACAAGCTCATAAACTTTATAATTATGATCCAAACGTATCGAATTTATAATCATTTATGTCAAGGAATAATTATTTGTACTTCTTGGTCACCTTACGTACAAACATACACTAGAATATATTGGTTAGGAGATAGTTGTCACAAGCATATATTCTTTATTCTTTATTTGAAGCTTTGAAAAGCAACATTTAGCTTTTATATTATCAAGAGAACTTACATTTGTCCTCTACCCCATCAATAGTAAGAAAACAAATGAGCTTTGAAAGAATGAACTGTTTACATTACCAACATTGAAAAGGATCCATCATGATTGAACACGTATATAATATACTTACATTACCAAAAAAGGATTCGGCCATGAAACTTGATTTAGTTGCCAAGACCAAACTCTTTTAGAGATAGAAAAAAAATTTGATTTAGTTGCTAAGGTTAAACTCTATTTCTCAAGGGTATATCCAACAGCCCGCAAGTTAGATATACCAGAAATTTGTGATTCAGCAGGGACTGAGACGTCTCAAGACCTTTTATTCTAGGGGAGAGTCTATATCCCAGGGGTCGCCTACCTATCATTCAAGGCTTGTCACAACGGGCCAATGAGCAACCTTACCCCCCACCAATTTTGAACCTATAACCTCCTCGGAGATAACACATATTCTTAACCATTAAGCCCACTCAAGTGCTCACCAAAACCAAACTTTCTTATAAATAGAAAAATAATTTTAACATATGATATATCCTCTGTTTATAAGATACTACTTAAACCATGGCTGGCTTGTCTTCCGGAACTTAGTCACTTTCACATGATCTGGATGCCCCTTTCAGAAATATTGTTTTTTTTTAACAAGTTATATGAGGAAATCTTAAATATTTGCCAATTTTAGAAATGTGAAGCTGTCGCTTCAATGATATAAGTAATTTGACAAAACGAGATGCACGAGCAAACGGAAAATGAATACGACGAGATAGGTAGGATGTCTAGTTAGTCGTGACGATGTGATTTTACGTGGAGTTCAGTCCCAAACCAGCATATGATTTTTTTATTATAATAATTAACAATAAACTTTCTTATAAAAATAAATAAATTTAACAGTAAAATAGTCACTTTCATGTGATGTGGATTGATATATGAGGCTCTTAAAAAAGATGAAGTCCCCTTCAGAGGTTATACCGGCCGACAGATAGAGTATATTGCAATTTTAATCAGTTTTTAATCAAAATAAACTATTATTATACCCCGGTCAAAGGATATATATATCTCTCATCAACTCTTATTAATTTGGGCCTAAAGCCTATAAATTTTTGCTCTCATTATAATTTATCTATAGTTTAAACTGTATTATATTAAAAATAAATTTTTAAAATTGGTATTTTTAAAAAATCTTATTGGTCACAGGACGTGATTCTCCTCGTTTTCCTTCCTACAAGGATGGCGAGCTGACGTCACCTCCTGCAAAAAAAAATGACATGCACGATTCATAAATCACCTGCCTTCAGAAATCATGCCAAATTATTGGTTTGGTAAGGTGCATGGCTCAAAGTCTACATATCATAGAAATTAATGGCTGCGTTGGCAACCAACCAGCCAGCCATCGTACGACACTATACACCTGAGTTCCACAGCTGCAACATTGACACGCCATATACGGACACCATTCGGTCACATTTGGTGCAGTGGTTTTGGTAGATTGTGTGCCAAATGCAGTGGTTTTGGTAGATTGTGTGCCAAATGCGTTCGTTGCCAGGAGTAGGTACCAGTTCCATCCGAGACATTTCTCCTTGCATTTTTACCCTAGCTCTCCAAGTGGTTTTCTTACAGCTTTCATTGTCATCACGATGAGTTAACAAGGTAAATCTAGCGTTGGTTTTCTTACAGCTTTCATTGTCATCACGATGAATTAACAGAGGTAACTCTGCACGCTATCCCATTCCTTGTTGACGTGGTTGTGGAATGAGCTCTCATCATGGACTCAACTAATCCTCAGTTATTTTAGGTAATAATTCTGGGCAATTCCTATTGATGTTTTATCATTTTCTTTATTTATCAATATTTATAAATACATAATTTATAATAAAATATATATATATTTTTAAAATTTTATTATTATCAATTATTTATAAATATTTGATTTATAAAAAAATATTTTTGGTTTTATATTTATGGTCTTACATATTCTCTTAAATTATTAGTTTAAACAAAACAAAAAAGCTCATAATCTAAAGCAAATCATCCCTTATATCCAATTGAAATCAAAGAGTTCAAAATACGACTTTGAGATAGGATATAGGAGGATATCTCTAGGGGCATCATTTGTAACATGTAGCCAAGGCAATCCACTCTGGTAATCCGCAGCGGACAATTTAAGTCTGTTGCAGGGGCTCTCACATATTGAACCCTCCGTGCCTATCGCGTGCACCCAACATTTCTCCGGCAAATACTTCCCGGTCTATTGTTTCGGTGGTCATGCCCATCTTCTTGCAAAACTCATGATGTCCATATTCTTGCAGAATCCATGGATCCATGCCGCCACGGTATCAAACAACGCGCTTGCATACCATCGACCTATCCATGTCATCGATTACACACATGTAATTTTTAAAATTTGAATTCAAAAAAGGCGCCCAATTTATTTTGAATTTTGAATTCAAATTTTTTTTGCCCGCATATCTCATTTATTCTGTCTGTGGTGTGGAGCCTGGCATTGAATGCTCATTGTATAATGCTCATTGTATGCGTGAAATAACATACAGGGTTGGAGCAAATAGCATACAGGATTGGAGCAGGTTAGAAGCACTGCTAAGTATGGAGCATTGGTATCTTGGGAGGATTTGTGGACAGTGATATGCATGAAGCTGAAGACCATATAGGGGTTGGAGCAGGCGACAAAGCTTGGACGTGTCCGAGTTAGAAGCGCTGCCAAGTATGGAAACATGTGTGTTTATGGATCAGTAAGCAAGGGAGATTGAGACGCTAGACGCTACTTTCTTGTTCAGAGATTGAGTAACACTCCTTAAATATTTTCTATTGGTTATTTAAATTTTTGAAATGAATGCTACTTTATTTTGATTAAGTAAAACTTTTATATAATGAAAATGTTATTTTTTGAATTTTTAATTATTTATATTTTTAGAATTTAAATATTTGAATTAGTTTACTAAATGAAGTTTTATTAAATTCATTTATTAAAATTAGCATAAAAAGTTAGATAAAAACATAAAAAATAATGAAAAAAAAATCTATACAATGTCAGTAAAATGGTTAGTCAATTCTGAACAAGTAATATTTTTACTTCTCAAATACATATAACTTAAATATTATATACATATTTGATTGCAATACCTGTGCCACCTAATCCTAAGCTTTAAAGTCTCTAGTTTAAGACTCATATTTACTTTTTACTTTGTATTATTCTTTTTTGTTTATGATCGGCATACTATTTATTACCTAATCCTAGGCTCTAAAGTCTCATATTTACTTTTTACATTACATATTAAAAGTAAACAGTAAAGTCTCTAGTTTAAGTCCCATATTTACTTTTTACTTTGTATTATTCTTTTTTGTTTATGATCGACATACTATTTATTACCTAATCCTAGGCTCTAAAGTCTCTAGTTTAAGTCTCATATTTACTTTTTACTTTGTATTATTTTTTTTCCACTCACAATATCTCACTCATACTACGGGAGCACCTCTTGGCCCAAAAATATGTTAAGTGTTTCAATTAATTTACAATTTGTTTTATCTTTTCAACATAGAAATTTATTTTTATGTAATTGGGGGTGCTAGTCTAACAGGATAATTCAATTAGTTTTTACCAATGTTGTTGGGTTTTTGACAATGTTATAAGCCTAGAGAGTGAATCCTAATGGTAATTTTAATCAATAACAAATTCTTAACATTCTAAAAAAGAAACTTAAGTTCTTTAATAAGATTCATTAATCATATTTCCATAATTAGTAGATAATTTTGTATGTAAAATAATTGTATTGTTTTTGTAGTTGTTGATAAGCTAGCTATTTCGCTAGGTATTTATGGTTTTTTTGTTTCTTTTTTGAGTGACTGGTTTTGATGACCAAAGAGGGGGATACCCAAACCTCCTTGCAATCTCCTTCAACAAGGAGAATACAACATTCAAATCCCCCATCACAACTATAGGAAACAATATCCTTGTATGGAAATCGTTTTTTGTAAAAAACCTAGAGGATATTTTACCAACTAGCTTCACCCATGCTTTGCTGAGAAGTTTTGAGATACCATCAAACAAATCTAATTGAAAAAATCACGATCTATGATAGGCATTTGATCTTTGTTTTTTACTCCTACTTCATGGGATTGATAGGGATGTTCCTCCAAATGGTCCCTTAACATCACTCAAGAGGTCGATATTGCTTCAGCAGTTGTTGTAATATGAGTGCACCTTCTACACCTCCCATTGATTTTTTGGGATGACAAGTCATTAGGAGACATATAAAACAATTGTTATCACACATTTTTCATCCACTTGAACAAATGAAGGGTTTTCAGAGAAAATATGTTTCATAATTACATTCACGTACAATGGACCAATATATCACTAAAATAGTTAAGATAGTTATCAAGTACCAAAGTCCATCAAGAAATTAAATGAAATCATTGCACAACCCCTTAAATCGTTACCCCATGCAACTTGTACAAGTAATCTTTTAATAGTCCTGGAATATTTTTGTACAACATCACCCTTCTAAATAATGTAATCTATTGGTGTGGATCTAGCCGTGTCTTCACTGGAGAACTAAAGATATGAGTACATAGAATAAAGGGATGTTGTAAAAGATAATTATGGTGCTCAAACCTTAGTCAAGCAATATGGGATTGTGTGATTTCCATAGCTTGAATAATTGTTGATGTTACATTATTTGACTAGAGATTTGAAAAGTCTTGGCGCCACATTGATTACAGAATAGTGAGTAACATGCTTTTAAAGGATGTGATTTTCTACATAAGATGCAAAGTCTATCATTATTTGACTAGAGATTTGAAAAGTCTTGGTGCCACATTGATTAAAGAATAGTGAGTAACATGCTTTTAAAGGATGTGATTTTCTACATAAGTTGCAAAGTCTATTAGATTTAGTAATAGAGATTCATTCTAAATTTATCTCTAAATTATAGTTACAATTCAATTTATCCCAATGCCTTAATATTTGAGGAAAATCAAGGTATCACACTGCAACATATAAGAATATGTTGATGTCTAAAACATGGCATGTCCTCCTAGCCTTATCTATTTTGAGTTTGCATGGAAAACATGTAGAACATGATGCATGAGTTTTGGACACCTTTATGACACGTCGTCATTGTTTTCTTCTTTAATATCCGTTACCTTTTTTAAATTATCCTCTTGTAGAGCTTCTCTTCTTCTTCTTCTTCTTCAAGGTACAAAATATTGACGCCTTCTGTGAAATGAAAAGAAGGCAATCGGTCCTTGGTTGGAACAACAACCTCATATCAATATCTTTACATGTACACTCAATTGTATCGATTTTCCATAAACATATTTCTTGTAAAAGTCTAGTTTAGTTTTGGTTCAGTGTTTCTATCATATGCTCATGGATATTCCTCTTTGAACAAATGCTACCAATGCACTTATATTATCACTTCCATGCTTGTAGTATTTTTATCTTAGTTATAATTGTTGCCAATGCACTCCTAGTAGTGACTCGTGCATTGGAAAAAAAATTACACTCACTTTTTGTATAATTCTTGCTAGTTGTTGTTAGATATTCTTTTTATTAAGATAGACACATTCAACTTTCCCAATTGTACATGTACAGTAGAACACTAGTTTATTTTTCCAACATTTCCTTAAAATTTGTGATTCTACTCAAATTATCTCTTCCAAATAGCTCTTCCATGCTGCCTCCTCATTATGGTGTTCTTTTGCACCATCAGGTGCAATTGCTAGTTATATGAAACACAACGTATAATTATGTCATGCACATAGGAATCATATTGAATAGTTTGCATAAAAACAAGAAAATTTGAGCATATGCCTTATTTTAACCATCGACTATTTCTCCCTATCGTTGATTTGTGAATGGTAACCATAGTTTATTTTCTTAGGACTCTAACTAAGTGATTGCTTGTGAGAAATAATTGCAATACCTAAGACATACGTAGAAACTCCATTTTAGCTCCTTGGGAGAGTGTTCGTCGAAGGTGAGTACTTGCACCCATGGCGATTGATTGTAGGAAGGTTAGCATATATAACTCTATCTCTTTTTCACCTTCATCTAGTGGTTATTCAGGGCTTAACATCTCTCGGTGGCTATTATTTTGGAAGGCATCCTATCTCAAATTTTCTGTAACCCTGGTTTTTGGAAAAGTGGTTTGCTTATTGAATCTTTTAGGCCCTTTTTAGTTACTACTAATTGCTTTGAGTATAGTAAGCCTTAAGATTGTTCAGTTGTGTAGAATTTACATTATTATAAATAGTCCTTACACCAGTTTTTAAAGTGGATATACCCCCAAATCATCGTTCAAGGCGGTAAAGAGGAGATTCATCATAATTTATTGGTCCCACTAACGCTTAATAAACATAAACCGGAGTGACCTAGAGCTAGAACCGACCGCCCATTTTGCAACATCATCAAAGAAGAATAACTTCAATATGATTCTGAACATTCATTATCATCTCACGAACCAATCATAGCCTTATTTGAAGAGTTAACTCAGTTTGACATTGGAACCCTTGAAGACCATTCCATGGATTATGTGAATACACCTTTAACAAATTTATTGATCCAATTGTATTGGCTATCACTCATTCATCGGTAGATCTAGCATATTTTTTCGAAAGTTGGAGTGATACATAACACACACCTTTTGATCCTATGTCTTGTTTCAAAAGTGCATGGATCCACACCCACCTAGCCTCCATTGGCTAAAGGAGGTAAACATCATGCATCCACTTTGACTAACAAGACTTTTAATCTGAGTACCAGTCTTGCTGGAATATTAGTGACAAGCACACCGATACAAATAATTAACATGTCTATTCCAAGTATGAATTCGACTACAATGTTAGTGTCGGTTGGTACAATTCTAAGTTCCAATCCTAGAAGTACACCTGCTTCATAATTTGGTATACCCACTAGTGGGTTTTCTCTACCAAACATGGGTTTCTATATGGTTGGGTTGGTCAGTCACATGCGACACACACACAAGGAGGGTATATTACCAATATATGCACCAATGAATATATTAGCAGTGTATATATCAATATATACACCAGTGCATATACAAATATATACACAAGTATATACTATAATGTGTATACTAGTATATACACTAGTGTATATACCAGTATATACACTAGTGTATATTACTAAATGTATGTACCAGTATATACACTAGTGTATAATAGTGTATACACTAGTGTATATACCAATATATGCACCTAGTATATACATTGGTGTATATATTAGTATATACACTGGTTGGGTATGGTGTATATACCAATACATATACACTAGTGTATACGTACCGGTATATACACTAGTGTATATACTAGTGTATACACTAGTGTATATACTAGTATAATATACAGTAGTGTATATACTAATATATACACCAGTGTATATACTAGTATATACACCAATGTATATACACTGGTGTATAGACTGGTATATACACTTGTATATATACTAGGTTTGGAATATTAGGATCAAGAACAACTCTCAGACCCATGCATTGTATCCATGAATAAAAGGGAGGTGAATCAAAAAAACAAGGAACACAACGTGGGTGTGTCAATCATACATCATACATAGTGTACCAAATATTTGTATATACACTAAAGTATGCACTAGTCTGTATACACTAGAATATATGTACTAGAATATATATATGAGTATACACTAGTGTATATACATAGTATATACACCAATGTATATAACTAGTACACATTAGTGTATATACCTAGTATATATACACTAGTGTATATACTAGTATATATAGTATGTACACCAGTGTATATAACTAGTATATACACTAGTGTATATACTGTACTGTACAATAGGAATTAGTATACCACTTCCGTGTATATATTAGTGTATACACTGGTGTATATACTAGTATATATAGTATGTACACCAGTGTCTATAACTACTATATACACTAGTGTATATATTGTACTGTACACTAGGCATTAGTATACCACTACCCTGTCATAGACCAGGTCATTTTGTATACCACTATACAAGCTTAGTTGTTGGTACAAACCTCTAACTACAAAGAATGCCAAGGAAGAACTCATCAAAGGTAAGGTAATTCCTATCTTACACTAAAAATGAGAAATTAATGGATGCCATTAGTATTAGAAGTGATCATGATTGTCTACTTGAAAGATCATTGTTAAATTGTCACCATAAGATCCTCATCCTAATTTTTATTGGCATTGTCATCGACATTCAGTTCATCATCATCTGCATCATTGTGATTCTCATTGTCACCATCACCATGGCCATTACCACCATCGTCATTTTTCACCACCACCAACTGTATCATCATTGCCCATTTTCACCATTGGCACCATCATGCTCATTGTCACCATCACCACCCCCATTCTCATTGTCACCATGACCATCATGCTTCATCATCACCATGCCCATTGTCACCATTGCCATCATGCTTCATTTTAATGCTCATTGTCACCATCACCATCAAATGTAATGCTCATTGTCACCATCACTGTCCATTGTTTTATGTTGTCTCATTGTCACCATCGCCATCCTAGTCCTCATGCTCATTGTCACCATTGTTTCCCTCATAAACACTATACCCATGTATACACCAACTAATGTATAAACTGGTATATACACTGGTGTATATACTAATATATACACTAGTATATACATTGGTGTATACACTAGTATACACACTAGCGTATATACTAACCTATACATGCAGTAATATACACTAGTGTATATATTGGTATCCACACTATAGTATATACTGGTAATATACCCTCTTTGTGTGTGTGTCGCATGTGACTGACCAGCCCAACCATATAGAAACCCATGTTCGGTAGAGCAAACCCACTAGTGGGTATTAGTACCAAATGATGAAGTAGGTGTACTTCTAGGATTGGAACTTGAAATTGTACCGATCGACACTAACGTTCTAGTCGAATTCATACTACGAATAGACATGTTAACTATTTGTATTGGTGCGCTTCTCAATGGAATTCGAGAAAGAATGGTACTCAGATTAAAAGGCACGTTGGTTACCTCCTCTAGCCATTGGAGGCTAGGTGGGTGTGGATCCATGGACTTCTGAAAAAGACATAGGATCAAAAGGTGTGTGTACAGTACAGTTTATACACTAGTGTATATAAATAGTATATACACTAGCGTATATACTTTAAAATATAACACTAAATATGGCTAATGTAATATACACTAGTGTATATTCCTAGTGGCCTAGTGTATATACATATTATAAAAATTTCAAAAATTCAAATACAATTGCAAAAGTTGCTCCGAGATCTTTACAAAAAGATTTAAGTATCTGGTGGAAGAAGCAAGGATGAAAAAAATTAACTCACACATAAATCTATAAAGTTTAAATGAATTATAAACATTCACATATATTTTTATAAAAAAAAATGGAAGATCTGATAAGTCAAAATCATTGTTAAGTCAAGAGTACTAGTTTATTTTAGAATTTTTTTGTACCACATAAATTATTTGAGAAAGGTGAAAAGAATAGTCTCTTCCTACAACAGGGACTATGTGATATCCCTCTCCAATGAGGAAAAAAAAAAACATTATGTCTGATTTATTTTAAATTATTTATTAATTTTGAGATTATGCAATGAGGAAGCCAGATGAGAAATCGGCTGACTTAAGTCCTAGGAGGACTGTTGTAAACAAACAATTTTATTATATTAATAAAAGAATGAGTAGGAACATCCAAGTTAAATGAGGAGATCATGCATGGAGAAGTGGGGGACAAGTTAGAGTTAGCCTCAGGGAAACCAGAACAAGTGTCAGGAGTGTATTTAAGACACTAGACACACCCTGAAAATCAGGGATTTGATTAGCTGCGAAAATTCCATGAGGAATTGGCTGCTAATGGTAAGACCTAGGCAAAACTATAAAAAGATGGCATATGTGAGGAGGCAGGACGCTGCTGAGTATGCGGAAAGAATTTCAATTGCTGTGTGAGCACTCTGTGTTAGGCAAGGGATTCAGGAAACAAGACTGAGTTTGAGGCTAACTGTCCACATTTTCTTCATGCATGTGTCTGGCTCGGGGGTGATTTGGTGTTGTACCTAATCTACGGTTGGGAGGAACGTGGCTGTTCCTACTGCATTTGGTTTCAAGTTCCAGGTTTTGTTATCTCAGACTTGAACTAATTCCTGTTATTTATCTGCCTCTTGTTAAAATAAAATTTAGGGCATCCAAGTAGTTTTCTATTATTGAAATAATGCTTAATCTGAAACATAAATATTTAGTAATAATGATAAACCAGCAATCAAATGGAATGAATAATGTACTCTCAGCGGAATTGTTTTATCAGGGTTACAATTATTTTTAAGCCTCAGTAAAGAATTGCAGGTTTCTGTATATGTTATTGTTCTTTATTATCGACCTTCTTGTTACATTTAATCTGTAAAACTTAGTGAGAAGCGTATGATTTTCTATTACATTCTTTTGATTTAATTATATTAATTGACCCTCTTTATACCCTACGAAAGATAAAGAAACACATGGATTTTTAATAGTATAGAACCCTCGGTACAGCAAATTCTACGATTTCATCTCTTTAGTTATATTCGTCTTCATCATAGAGGGGATTTGGAGGATAGTACCGAGACGATGTATTATCCAAATTACCGGTAGATTATGATTATAGAAGTTTGGTAAGGTTAATCCTCTCGGATTGATTGCCAACAGTTTCGTTGCTTCTTCACAAGATAAATTCTAATCTTAGGGGATAGATTTCCGATCTAACTCTTAACTCTCATTCACAAGGGTCAAGTCCTAATATAGTATTTGATACATTGGCAGTTAGGGTTTCTAAGATTCGATCTATCAACAATATGTTTTTTTTTGAAGAAAACGAAGATATATTTATACATAACAGAGCTCCTATGATTCCATATGGTTATCATTTCGAAGATCTGTTCTAAAATATCCCTGGCAAATGCCTTTACAATTTCATAGAATATAAACCTCGACAGTATGAATGATAAGAAAACAATATAATGTATATAAACTAAACTCCTGTCATACCATAGCTTAACATTTCGAATATCTGTTCTATTGGGTAAAGTTACAGGCAAGTGCCCTTTCAGTATATAGGAAAATAAAATAACTTTCCAGGCTTGGACGAGAAAATATATATTAAATCAGGTCTAAATAGGAAATACGACAGATCCACCCCACGATTTGTTTTAAATTGGAACACAGTCTTCTACTACCATTATTTTCATTCTGTAGACAACTAGCTCACAAATTTGAGACAGACGAAATCTCCAAGAGTTAGTTAAATACAGGATCCTTAAAAAAAAAATTCTCTGCCCCACGACTGATGAATGGCACTTATCTACCACGCAGACAATACAAAGGTAGCTAGACAGAATTGTTAATACATTAAATAAACAAAATCGTTTCCAGCGTTAAAACCCTGAGGTCGTAAACCCTTTTCGTTCCATTCATAGCATTAAAAATTTGTCCCGTATTCCTACAGATTTCGAGCCTTAAATAATGTAAAAAGAACCCTTCGGGAGGTAAGCAACAGAATACCCTGTGTTTAAACCTAGACAATTCATTTTGCAATCTCTAGAGACTAGTACACAGAAATATTTATAACAAAGAAATAATATTACATCGGGTTCGTGGCTGAAAGACCCAGGCCATCACGAAATCCCTGAAGTTTCCAAAAATACTGAACGAACCATGACTTCTAAAACTACAAACTTTCTGTTTCCTTTGAAGGAGTCTTCCCTAGTTTTCCTGTCTTCTCATGAAGGCAGAGTAGCAATACCACTTACCGTTAAGGAAGGACACCGCTGCCATCTACTTTGCCTCGAACTAGGAACGCCTGCCATTATTAACAAACAGTACATTAGTAAATTGGCGATAGAAATACACTATAAACAATCAACTAACAGACAATGTCGAGTTACTATTCTATAGGTTACCTCCGAGGCATTGCATTGACAAATTGGCTGCGTCCTCAAGGTAAGGAGAACTCCCTCTGGAGTAATCCCAAACAAAAATAGTCATTCCTCCTCATTGCAACAGAAATTACAGAGATAATGAAGGATCCAGGTCTATTTTCGAATCGCCAGGGTTTGGGTTGGACATAACAGTGAACCCCAAAATTCAAATGCAAAAATGAATGGTTCCCGAGAGTTTCAAAGTCTGCTAAAAAGTGACTTAACCCAAACGCCGAGACCAAATAACCCTGTCCTTCCGGTGCAGGTGGCACCACAACATTCAACACTATACATGTAGTCACATGGCCTTTCTGAAAACGATGATTGCCCCAGTACGGGTGCCCTGTCGAAATACAAGTGGCGTTTTTCAACTGCAAATGCTTTGATGATGCAAGTTGGTGCATTTACTACGCTAAACTCGTTGGTAGATGTAACATACCCTATAATAAATTGTTAGGGTAATTTCGTATTGGAGGGATTACATTTTTATGCATAGATTATTTGAAATCACCTAGTTGTTAAGACATGATGGAACGATCAAACATTTATCAATTCGGAGTTTTAATAACCATAGTCTTTCAATGAGCTTTGGAGACTTATGAGTTGGGTGTTTTAAACTTACACCTTAATAGTCTAGTGACTTAATGGTGATATAATTACACTAGCACATTGTTATTTCCATTTAAGAACTTGTTGAATGGATGCTATGTGAAAATGCGACATTAAGCTATATGTATAAAACATTTAATCGTGGGTGGTTAAAAGATATCCATACCTTGTACGATATCATGGAGACGCTCCGACATCATGGAAAAACCCCGGAAACATAGAAACCTGCATGCCAAAGAGAAGGGAGTATTAGCCGTAGCTAAGTAAGTGGTATGTCATTATAATAACCTTCTAGCTAGTGGAAGAACAAGGGAAAGACACCGTTAAGCTCAATGTCACGATAGCATTAACAAATTAAATACAGATAAGTGTAAAAACTGTCTTCTTCTTAGGTGCTGTAAAGTGAACTGAATTTTTTTTTTTTTTATGGAGATTTCACATATGGTATCAGAGCTAGATTCAACCCTGTTGTCTTGGAAACACTTAGTTTTTGTTGCGCAGGAAATATAAACTTAATATATATATTTGAATTTTGCATGCGTATGTTCCAGTTTTTTTAAAATTTCAGATGACTTCGCACGAAGAATACGGAGAAGAACCTGAAGAAAATGAACAGGCAAGAACAGCAGAACATTCGGAAGCAAGCCAGGTACTAGAAACCATGAGAAGTCTGATCATGGAGATACAGAGTTTCAAAGCAGACAATGAGCAACTAAAGAAGGCTCAGGAAAAACAACAAGAGATCAATGAAATTTTGCTGCAGAGTCTTCATGAAAGGAACAATGGAGAAAAACAGAAGGAGGATACTAAGGGGAAAGAGGAGACTGACGAGAACGCTGAAAAGAAGGGAGATTCCTCCAATGAGACCCAGAAATCTGAGCATCAAGACAAGACTATGGGTAAAAGAAAAGTTGACCATCTGGAGGGTGAATTCAAAAAAATAAAACCTACTAGCTTCGATGGAGAATCAAAAACTGGCGAAGAAGCAGAAGCCTGGCTGCTAGACATAAAGAAATGCTTTCAGATCTACAATTACTCTAGTAATATGAAAGTCAGAATGGCTGTGTAGAACCTAAAGGGGAAGGCCAGCATATGGTGGCAAGACCTGAAGATTTCCCAGGGACTGAAAGAAAAGAACCTCGAATGGTCGGAATTTAAGAAATATTTCAAGAAACAGTACTTATCAGAAAGTTATTATGAAAGAAAAACCAAGGAATTTTACGAATTAAAGCTGGGTCAAATGACGATGGAAGATCTTATCAATAAATTCCTAGACTTATTACGGTTTGTCCCATATATCAAGGAAGAAAAACTGAAGGTACAGCGGTTCTTAAGCTACCTGCCACAGTCATATAAAGATCGAATTGAGTTCGACAATCCCAGAACTTTAGAGGAAGCACTGAGAAAGGCTAGATTGTGTTTTGAGCAATACAAACAAAGAAATGATACTACTAAAGCATGGAAGGACAAGAAACAGGAAAATTTTAACCAGCGGAAGAAAGGTTACAAACCCCCGCCCTTCAGGAACATGCCCAAAAACTTCCAGGGAAATTCATTTCCCAGAAATGAACAGTTACAGCAGAAAACTTTCAAAGCCCCTAACATGGGAATAAAAGGAAGCATCGGTACTCCTAAGGAACCCCTGAAATGCTGGGAATGTGGTGAAGCCCATTTACGCAGGAATTGTCCCCGATACAATGAAACAAACAGAGTACTGCATAATATACAAGAAGCATCCACGGTGGGAGACATTGGGAAAAGTTATCATCGAATTAATGCAGCCTTGGAAGACCGACAGGCAGATCATCAATCTGCAATTGTGGAAATTGAAGGTACAATCTCTGACCATACTTGTACTATTTTAATTGATCCTGGGGAAACTTTAAGCTACATCACTCCCAAGATGATGGAGCACTGCCAACTCACCAAGGTAAAGCACCCAAAGCCCTGGTTAGTTCAGTTAGCTACTGGAGCAAAGAGGAAGGTAACTGAATATATATCTGATTGTGAACTTCAAATACAGGACCACAAAACGAAGATTAATTTAAATGTGTTGCCTTTAGGATCTTACGACATGATAATAGGTATGGACTGGATTGAAAAATATCGAGTAGTATTGAACTGCTTTACCAAAAACCTTACCTACATTACGGAAGACCAAACTCTAAGAACAGTGATTGGAAAACATGAACCTGTTTCTGTTAGGCAGATTTCTACTATGCAGCTAAAGAAGTGCATGAGGAAAGGATGCAAGATTTACACTGTAAGAGTATCTGATTTACTTCTCAATGAAAGTCAGACTTCCATAGCAGAGCATCCTGTCTTAGGTGAGTTCCTAGACGTATTTCCAGAGGAAATACCGGGGTTACCGCCTCAACGAGAAATAGATTTCTCCATTGAACTCTTACCAGGATCAACACCAGTGTCAAAAGTACCTTATAGAATGAGTATCCCAGAATTGACGGAACTAAAGATTCAAATTCAAGAATTACTAGATAAAGGGTACATAAGACCTAGTGTCTCGCCTTGGGGTGCACCGGTTCTGTTTGTCAAGAAAAAGGATGGGACTCTAAGACTATGTATTGACTATAGGCAACTGAATAAGGTAACTGTTAATAATAAATACCCTTTACCCCGAATCAATGATTTGTTCGACCAAGTAGGGGGAGCTAGGATCTTTTCCAAACTGGATCTTCGATCTGGGTACCATCAGATTCGTATTAAAAATGAAGACATAAGTAAAACCGCCTTCCGTACCCGATACGGACACTATGAATTTGTAGTAATTCCTTTTGGGTTAACCAACGCCCCTGCCACATTCATGTGTTTAATGAATGGTATCTTCAACAAATATCTAGATCAGTTTGTGTTGATTTTTATTGATGATATCCTAATATACTCTAAATCGGAGGAAGAACATGAACAGCATATAAGAATTGTATTGCAAACCTTGAGGGACCACCAGTTGTATGCAAAGTTGGAGAAATGTGAGTTCTTTAAAAAGGAAATCCAGTATCTAGGCCATATTATTTCTGCTGAAGGAATTTCAGTTGACCCACAGAAAATTAAAGCCATAGCGGATTGGCCAGTACCGAGAGATGTAGCTGATATTAGATCTTTCATGGGACTCACGGGTTACTATCGGAGGTTCATTGAGGGATTCTCGAAGATCGCCTATCCCATTACCTCACTACAGAAAAAAGGGATAAAGTTTGTGTGGTCCTGCAAGTGTCAAGAAAGTTTTGAACAACTCAAAGAGTTGCTGACCAAGGCACCTATTCTAAAAGTAGCAGACCCATGTAAAGAATACACGGTCTGTACAGATGCAAGTAAAAAGGGAGTAGGAGGAGTACTGTCCCAAGACGGACATGTAGTATGTTATGAATCACGAAAATTAAAGGAGCATGAACACAACTACGTGGTTCATGACTTGGAATTAACAGCAGTAGTACACGCACTGAAAATGTGGCGTCACTACCTGCTGGGAAAGAAATTCTTGTTATTAACCGATAACACTTGCGTCAAGAACCTATTTAACCAACCAGGACTCAATGCCAGACAGGCAAGGTGCATGGCTTTCTTAAGTGAATTCGACTTTGATGTAAAACACATAAAGGGTAAGGAAAATACGGTGGCAGATGCACTTAGTCGAAGGACCCACGAGGTGTACGAGATAATAATGAGTCAACCAGAAAGTAATCTCATGGACAAAGTAATAATGGCAAGCAAACAGGACGCAGAATATATAAATCTGCAAAGTAAATTTCAGCAAAACGAGATAAACATGAACGGGACAGATTTCAAAATGGACCAGAGAGGTCTGATTTGGTTCAAAGATAGGCTGTACATGCCTAATGTTGCAGAATTTAAATTGTTTATTCTAAATGAAATGCACAAACCCCCTTTTGCAGGTCACCCCGGGTATAAAAAAATGATAACAGCCCTCAGAAAACAGTTCTTTTGGCCTAAATTAAAAACTGAACTAGCTGATTATTTATCTAAATGCTTGGAATGTCAACAGGTGAAGGCAGATCATAGACATCCTGCTGGGTTATTACAACCATTACCAATTCCTGAATGGAAATGGGAAGTGATTTCACTTGATTTTATCACAGGTTTGCCGAGAACCCAACGACAACATGATTCCATAATGGTGGTGGTTGACAAATTTAGCAAATCAGCGCATTTTATTCCGGTAAAAACCACCTACAAAGCAGCAGATATTGCCGGAATATTTCTAAAGGAAATATTCAGATTACATGGAGTACCAAAGATGGTAATTTCAGATAGGGATGTGAAATTTACTTCCAAGTTCTGGAAATCTTTATTTGCAGGTTTGGAAACAAGAATTAATTTCAGCACGAGTTATCACCCTGAAACAGATGGACAGACTGAGCGTACAAATCAGATCATTGAGGACATGCTGAGAATGTACGTCATGGAGAGACCCAACAAATGGGAAGACTACTTACATCTGGTAGAGTTCGCTTACAACAATGGGTACCAAGCATCCTCAAGAATGAGTCCTTTCGAAATTCTTTATGGGAGAAAGTGCACTACCCCAGTTAGCTGGGATAGTCCGGTCGATCGCTTATTGGTAGGACCAGATTTGCTGAAGGACATGGAACAAACAGTCCAAAGGGTACAGAAGAATTTAAAGGTGGCCCAGGACCGCCAAAAGAGCTATGCTGATCTGAAAAGACGAGATAAAGAGTTCTCAGTTGGAGACCATGTATACTTGCGGGTTAAACCAAAGAAAAGCTCACTCTGGCTGGGGAGCTGCAATAAACTGGCACCACGGTTCTGCGGGCCTTTTCAAGTACTTGAAAGGATTGGACCCGTAGCCTATAAACTGGCATTACCCGCACACTTAAAAATTCATAATATTTTTCACATTTCACTACTAAAAAAATATATTCATGATTCCACTCATATTATTGATTGGAATTTGATACAGGAGGCTCCAGAAGGCGAATTTCAAGTGGAACCTTTACGCATTCTGGACAGGAAAGAAACAGTACTTCGGAATCGAGCCATCGCTCAGGTAAAGGTACAATGGAGGCACTTTAGTCCGGAAGAGGCGACCTGGGAATTAGAAAGCGAAATATGGGAAAGGTACCCGAATCTATTCCCAGAACCGATGGATGAAGACTAGAACACTGAGGACAGTGTTCACAATAAGGGGGCAAGGATGTGATATCCCTCTCCAATGAGGAAAAAAAAAAACATTATGTCTGATTTATTTTAAATTATTTATTAATTTTGAGATTATGCAATGAGGAAGCCAGATGAGAAATCGGCTGACTTAAGTCCTAGGAGGACTGTTGTAAACAAACAATTTTATTATATTAATAAAATAATGAGTAGGAACAGCCAAGTTAAATGAGGAGATCATGCATGGAGAAGTGGGGGACAAGTTAGAGTTAGCCTCAGGGAAACCAGAACAAGTGTCAGGAGTGTATTTAAGACACTAGACACACCCTGAAAATCAGGGATTTGATTAGCTGCGAAAATTCCATGAGGAATTGGCTGCTAATGGTAAGACCTAGGCAAAACTATAAAAAGATGGCATATGTGAGGAGGCAGGACGCTGCTGAGTATGCGGAAAGAATTTCACTTGCTGTGTGAGCACTCTGTGTTAGGCAAGGGATTCAGGAAACAAGACTGAGTTTGAGGCTAACTGTCCACATTTTCTTCATGCATGTGTCTGGCTCGGGGTGATTTGGTGTTGTACCTAATCTACGGTTGGGAGGAACGTGGCTGTTCCTGCTGCATTTGGTTTCAAGTTCCAGGTTTTGTTATCTCAGACTTGAACTAATTCTTGTTATTTATCTGCCTCTTGTTAAAATAAAATTTAGGGCATCCAAGTAGTTTTCTGTTATTGAAATAATGCTTAATCTGAAACATAAATATTTAGTAATAATGATAAACCAGCAATCAAATGGAATGAATAATGTACTCTCAGCGGAATCGTTTTATCAGGGTTACAATTATTTTTAAGCCTCAGTAAAGAATTGCAGGTTTCTGTATATGTTATTGTTCTTTATTATCGACCTTCTTGTTACATTTAATCTGTAAAACTCAGTGAGAAGCGTATGATTTTCTATTACATTCTTTTGATTTAATTATATTAATTGACCCTCTTTATACCCTACGAAAGATAAAGAAACACATGGATTTTTAATAGTATAGAACCCTCGGTACAGCAAATTCTACGATTTCATCTCTTTAGTTATATTCGTCTTCATCATAGAGGGGATTTGGAGGATAGTACCGAGACGATGTATTATCCAAATTACCGGTAGATTATGATTATAGAAGTTTGGTAAGGTTAATCCTCTCGGATTGATTGCCAACAGTTTCGTTGCTTCTTCACAAGATAAATTCTAATCTTAGCGGATAGATTTCCGATCTAACTCTTAACTCTCATTCACAAGGGTCAAGTCCTAATATAGTATTTGATACACTGGCAGTTAGGGTTTCTAAGATTCGATCTATCAACAGTATGTTTTTTTTTGAAGAAAACGAAGATATATTTATACATAACATAGCTCCTATGATTCCATATGGTTATCATTTCGAAGATCTGTTCTAAAATATCCCTGGCAAATGCCTTTACAATTTCATAGAATATAAACCTCGACAGTATGAATGATAAGAAAACAATATAATGTATATAAACTAAACTCCTGTCATACCATAGCTTAACATTTCGAATATCTGTTCTATTGGGTAAAGTTACAGGCAAGTGCCCTTTCAGTATATAGGAAAATAAAATAACTTTCCAGGCTTGGACGAGAAAATATATATTAAATCAGGTCTAAATAGGAAATACGACAGATCCACCCCACGATTTGTTTTAAATTGGAACACAGTCTTCTACTACCATTCTTTTCATTCTGTAGACAACTAGCTCACAAATTTGAGACAGACGAAAGCTCCAAGAGTTAGTTAAATACAGGATCCTTAAAAAAAAAATTCTCTGCCCCACGACTGATGAATGGCACTTATCTACCACGCAGACAATACAAAGGTAGCTAGACAGAATTGTTAATACATTAAATAAACAAAATCGTTTCCAGCGTTAAAACCCTGAGGTCGTAAACCCTTTTCGTTCCATTCATAGCATTAAAAATTTGTCCCGTATTCCTACAGCTTTCGAGCCTTAAATAATGTAAAAAGAACCCTTCGGGAGGTAAGCAACAGAATACCCTGTGTTTAAACCTAGACAATTCATTTTGCAATCTCTAGAGACTAGTACACAAAAATATTTATAACAAAGAAATAATATTACATCGGGTTCGTGGCTGAAAGACCCAGGCCATCACGAAATCCCTGAAGTTTCCAAAAATACTAAACGAACCATGACTTCTAAAACTACAAACTTTATGTTGCCTTTGAAGGAGTCTTCCCTAGTTTTCTTGTCTTCTCATGAAGGCAGAGTAGCAATACCACTTACCGTTAAGGAAGGACCCCGCTGCCATCTGCTTTGCCTCGAACTAGGAACGCCTGCCATTATTAACAAACAGTACATTAGTAAATTGGCGATAGAAATACACTATAAACAATCAACTAACAGACAATGTCGAGTTACTATTCTGTAGGTTACCTCCGAGGCATTGCATTGACAAATTGGCTGCGTCCTCAAGGTAAGGAGAACTCCCTCTGGAGTAATCCCAAACAAAAATAGTCATTCCTCCTCATTGCAACAGAAATTACAGAGATAATGAAGGATCCAGGTCTATTTTCGAATCGCCAGGGTTTGGGTTGGACATAACAGTGAACCCCAAAATTCAAATGCAAAAATGAATGGTTCCCGAGAGTTTCAAAGTCTGCTGAAAAGTGACTTAACCCAAACGCCGAGACCAAATAACCCTGTCCTTCCGGTGCAGGTGGCACCACAACATTCAACACTGTACATGTAGTCACATGGCCTTTCTGAAAACGATGATTGCCCCAGTACGGGTGCCCTGTCGAAATACAAGTGGCGTTTTTCAACTGCAAATGCTTTGATGATGCAAGTTGGTGCATTTACTACGCTAAACTCGTTGGTAGATGTAACATACCCTGTAATAAATTGTTAGGGTAATTTCGTATTGGAGGGATTACATTTTTATGCATAGATTATTTGAAATCACCTAGTTGTTAAGACATGATGGAACGATCAAACATTTATCAATTTGGAGTTTTAATAACCATAGTCTTTCAATGAGCTTTGGAGACTTATGAGTTGGGTGTTTTAAACTTACACCTTAATAGTCTAGTGACTTAATGGTGATATAATTACACTAGCACATTGTTATTTCCATTTAAGAACTTGTTGAATGGATGCTATGTGAAAATGTGACATTAAGCTATATGTATAAAACATTTAATCGTGGGTGGTTAAAATATATCCATACCTTGTACGATATCATGGAGACGCTCCGACATCATGGAAAAACCCCTGAAACATAGAAACCTGCATGCCAAAGAGAAGGGAGTATTAGCCGTAGCTAAGTAAGTGGTATGTCATTATAATAACCTTCTAGCTAGTGGAAGAACAAGGGAAAGACACCGGTAAGCTCAATGTCACGATAGCATTAACAAATTAAATATAGATAAGTGTAAAAACTGTCTTCTTCTTAGGTGTTGTAAAGTGAACTGAAAAAAAAAAAAAAATTTATGGAGATTTCACAGACTAATAATACTAGAAACTCATTAATAGATTATCCACAAGTTTCAAAGATTAAAATCAATCAATTCTTGAAATATGTTGATAGAGTATCAACACGTCTTGAAAATTTATGGTTTGATAGAAGTTCACAAAACATATTGGAAAGTGATATTTGTCTCTCTATTTGGGCTACGATATACACCTCATAGCATAGCAATAAATGTTTTATGGGGTTTAGATATATACCATTAGATATGTGTTGCGATAAATGTAATTTATATCCAACAGTAAATATGTCCCAACTCATATAACATTTATGACTCTGTTGTGGGTTCACATTATTTGTCCTCCCTGACGTGACCATGGACAATAATCAAAATTTCACAGATAGAATATTGGTGAGATCAACAGGTACATGGAACATGTTTTAGAATCTACCAATAGTTCTATCGTTGAAATTTTAAAGACTTGGCAAGAGAAAATGTCAAACTTCACTCATGCATTCATCAACATATTCTTAAAATATGCAAACAACATTTCCTAATAAGAGGCTCAAACTTAAAGGTGAAAAACAATATAACATCAATTCAAACCAAGCCTAAATAAGCTATTAAATGAGGATCAAGGAAAATTTTAAGAACCCCCCCTAAATTTCTATGTATAATAATTGGGCTAATACCCATGATACATAGGAAAATATGATGGCTATTTTATCAATTAAATAATACGTATATATAATTTTTTGGAGAATGTCACACCAAATTATATAATCTTGTAAAATCTCAACGAATATTTTTTGAATTATAAAATCTTGTAAAAACTTGGTGAATCTTTCACTAAATTATAAAACTTTGTAAAGTCTTGGCGAATCTTTTATTAAATTATCAAACATTATGAAGACTTGCCGAATTTTTCAATAATGCATAAACCACATATAATAATAAAAAATCATATTCATTAAACTATAATATCCTATAGAAAGAGCCATTATCTAGTACTTGTTGAATTAAGATAATTTTTATTTGATTTCTTGCCTATTCACATAGGATTTCTTCAATCAATTCCATTATGATACAATTACATCAAACTAGGTTTGGCTAAACCATGTTTTTCCATTCTCCTAAGTAACCAAAAGATCAACCGACGAGTTGTTATTGCAATCACATACAATACCATCAATAGAGTACTCTTAAGTCTCAAACCCTTTGACCAATTCATATGCATCTAAACCCTCAAACCGTAGTCATTAATCTAAACATCATCACTAAGCCAAGTCATATACACACCAAGCCAAGCCTAACACACCAAGTTAAATCATCACCAAGCCAAGTCTAACACACCAAGTCATATTTGCTTTCTTCATGAAATATGTTCATTCTATATACACCTAGCGATCAAAATATTTTTAATGTTCTCATTTGTTATCATCACCAAGCCAATTCCCACACTTATCGTCCTCGCTCACTCTCTCTCGCTCTCACATACTCCTCTACTTACCCATAACTCCTAACCCTCTCTAGATCTCCCCTAATCCCCTAACAACCCCCTTCTCTCTCCCACTCTTACCCCCTACTCCTCTCGCTGCCTATATCCCCCCACCGCCACCTTCTCCTCCTCCTACTCCTCTCTCCATCTCTCTCTCTCTCTCTATTATGTGCACCCCTAACTATTACTAACCCCCTCTATAGCTCCTCCTCCTTCTCTCTCTCTTAGCTCTTCCCCCTAACCCTTACTAACCCCTTCTTTCCATCTCTCTCTCCCCCCTACTCCTCCACCTACACTTAACCCCCACCCTTCTCTCTCTCCCCCATCCCCTTAAAACTGCTCTCTCTCTCTAACATTCACCCTACCCCTAACCCTCCTCTCTCACCCCTTACTGCAACACCATGGTTTACCCCTAAAATCCATGGTACCAGGAGACCCCTGTCAATGGAAACTTATTATCTTGTACCTTCCATGTAGACCAATATTTTATCCATTTAGTGTTAGTCTGATAATCATGGGCTAGATGCAACTTACTAATCATTAATGACTTGCATCCAATCAAGACCTGGATCTCAACCTCTGAATGTATGCGATTTTTTCTCTGAAGCTGTGCATATACGTAAGCTTCCGTATATGTGCAACACATATACAGAAGTTTCCTTATATGCATTGCGCATATACAGAAGCTTCTGTATATGTGTTGCTCATATATGGATGCTTCCGTATATGCATATACATAAGCTTCTGTATATGCGCATATACAGAAGCTTCCGTATATGTGCTGCGCATATATGGAAGCTTATGTATATACGCAGCTGCTTCTGTATATGCGCAACAGATTCTGTATATACAGAAGTTGTTGCACATATACATATACAGAAGTTGTTGTGCATATACAGAAGCTTTTGTATATGCATAGCATATATACAGAAGCTGCGCATATACGAAAGCTTTTGTGTATGCGCAGCTGCATATATATGAAAGTTGTTGCGCATATACCGAAACTTCCATATATGCGCAACTTCCGTATATGCCCTGCGTATTTACAGAAGCTTCCGTATATACGCAAAAACTTCCGTATATGCCTTGCGCATATATAGAAGTAGCTACGTATATACGGAAGCTGTTGCGCATATACATATACGGAAGCTTTCGTATATGTGCAACGCATATACGGAAGCTGTTTATATACAGAATTTGTGCATATACGGAAGCTTATATATATGCATAGCGCATATACGGAAGCTATTACTCATATATGGAAGCTTTTGTGTATATGCGCATATAGTTGCGCATATACGACAGCTTCCGTATATGTGCAAGGCAGCTTCTGTATATACGTTTTGGTATATACAGAAGCTTCCATATATGCGCAATGCATATAAAGCAGCTGCACATATATAGAAGCTTCCGTATATGTGTAGTTGCTTCCATATATGCGCTGGCTTCTGTATATGCGCAACAGCTTCCGTATATGCCTTGCACATATACGAAAGCTGCGTATATACGAAAGCGTATATACAAAAGCTGTCGTTTATGTGCAACAACTTCTGTATATGCCTTGCACATATACAAAATCTGCATATACATGGAAGCAACTGTGTATATACACTAGTGCATGTAGGTATATGCACTACTGTATATACTTAGTATATACACCAGTGTATGTAGGTATATACACTAGTGTATATACTTGTATATACACCAGTGTATATAATGGTATATACAACAGTGTATATACTGGTATATACACTGGTATATACTCACAACCTTAGAGTCTTAGTCATCCAAGTCATCTAGCACGCAACTGGCTTTGTCAAGCAAGTGGGAGAAAAGTAAGGAGTTTTCTAGGTCAATGAGCTCATCCACAGAGTTGTAGTCATAACCAAATGGCCTTAGACAATCCAGGCACCCCCATCACCTCTAGTCTCAACCTAGGTAAGGTCCCCTTCTCTGTTGCACAGTCCCTTGGGTTCCCCTTCACTCAATGCTGACCTGGGTAGGATCATACTAGAATCCTCATACATGTTTGGACAACCCTTAGGAATAAAATAGGTTGTAGATTACTACAATAATCATACATGTTGTAGGTTGTATATACAATACTGTATATACACCAGTGTATATACCAACTTATATACACTGGTGTATATACTTGTACCTACACTAGTAGATACACTGGTGTATATACCAGTATATACACCAATGTATATATAGGTCAGTGTATAGTAACCGATATCAGGGAGGAGGTTAGAATGATTATATGTACTAGTGTATATACCAGTATATACACTGGTGTATATACCAATATATACATCAGTGTATATACCAGTATATACATTGGTGTATATACCAATATATATCAATATATACATTAGTGTATATACTTATATATACACACTAGTTTATATACCAGTATATACACTAGTGTTGATGGTGTATATACTGGTATATACACCAGTGTATATGCACTAGTGTATAAATGTTGGTGTATATATATTGGTGTATATACCAGTACTTGTATATGCACACTAGTTTATATACCAAATATACACTGGTGTTAATGGTGTATATATTGGTATGGTGTATATACACTAGTGCATATACATTGATGTATATATCAGTGTATATACATTAGTGTATTGTATATACACTGATATATACACCAATGCATATACACTGGTGTATATACCAGTATATACACCATCAACACTAGTGTATATACTAGTATATACTATACACTAGTATATATTATACACTAGTATATACCAAGGCACTCCCCACACAAAATATAAAGAGATGCATTATCAATGCACGCAATGTTGTTAGATATGTTAAGGTTGTAATATTTCTTATGCTAAAGTTAAAGAATTGCTCATTCAACGGAGTTGGTGTTACGTAGTGGGGCTCCCTATATTCTACTACCCAAGTAAAAAAAGAATATGAAAGACATAATCAATTAAATTAATGATGGTCATAACTTATTTGTATTTACTGAGAATATGTAAATGTTGTAAATATGCTAGTATGAATTCTTAGTATGGATCTCAAGGCCAAAGCCATACTAGTGATTAACTAAGCATGTATGATGTGAATACACATATGTGGACCATGTGTTATGATTGCCATGGTAAAAGCAAGCTATGCAAATATTATTATTGGAACATAATATAATGGTCTAATATAGTTGTATAGAGCATGAGAGGGGCTATGATTCCATTAGAGGGGAAGAGGAAAGGGGACGTATGAGAAAGTAAATCCTACATTGTCAAGTGTCTTTTTTCCGCCATGTGCTTTGAATGAAGCCATCCACCTTCTTTGACTTATTAAAACCAATCCTAAGTGCATGTGAGAGGTGGGTTGGAAAGTCCCCTTATGTAGTTATATGATTACCATCATTATAAGAATTGTAATAGGGTGAATCCATGAAGATGGATAATCCTTTTCAATGAAATGTGACAATGAAAAGCATAAAACCCCAAAGGTAGAGAGAAATCGTTGATTCACACAATTGGTCATGGTGCTTGGTTGAAAAGATAATGGTGCGAAGCTACCAATTGTGTCAGATTATGAATGAATGCCTCTAAGTCAGAATCCATGCTAGAAACAGTGCTTGTCACTCTTCGATTGTATCGTGACCCATAGAAGGGGTGCTTCGGCATCCCCAGGGGCTCGTGTCACTTGCGAACTCTAGCTGGGAAAAAAAATAGTTGGGGTAGCTTTGAAGTGCAATTCCAAATGGTTGGTGAGAAGAATCCTTTGCAGATGAATTCAATACATGACAGGGTATTGTAAGTGCCAGAGTGGCTTTGTTGCCACGATCCACTGATATTCGGCCTTAGTCGCCCTGATTCAGTGAACAATTCCTTTTGCAAAGAAAGTTTCAACACTTGGACTTTATTTCACATTGAACTTGGACTTTACTTCACATTGAACTTCGACTTTATTTCATATTGAACCTTTTTTTTGCTTAAACTTTGAAAAATTTGTTAAGTCGCGGGGAAAGTTGGGGTTTCCCAATGCATGCTGTGGGGAAAAAAAATTGGCTAAGTCACAGGAACTTTTTTTTGGCTAAGTCACGATAAAATTTGTGGTTTCCCGTAGCATTTCATATGGAAAAAAAATTGGTTAAGTCGCAAAAAAAGTTGGGGTTTACCGGAGGGCGCCGCGAGGAAAAAAGTTTAGCTAAGTTGCGGGGAAACCATTCCTCATTTCTCATGGAAACGATTTTACATTCTCTCTATTCAACATTCAAACACTCCCCATTCCTTATACATTCAGTTAATGGTGCATGAAGGACCACTAAAATTCTAATGGACTTCCTATGATCTCTTTCTATACCATGGAAGATCCTTATCTTGAATGTAGAATTTGGTGTCAATCATTCACTAGTTTCTTGGACCTTTAACATATCCATCTTTAATCCTTCTTGAGATATCACAAATCCCATCTATATTAGCTCCTTGTGCATGAAAATAAATTTATTTAGATTGATTAATAGTGTCTCATTTCTCAGCTACTCAAACACTCATCTCTAGTACCAAAGCTCCTTCTCCACTATGCACAAGTCTCTTGTACAACTCGCTAAGATGGTTACTAAAGACTCTACAACTAACTAATATGGACCTTACAAAAGACTCTACAACTACATAAGATGTGCCTAGAACATAGTTATAGCCACTGTACACACTCATGATGCAACGTCTTCCTTAGTGTTTTCATTCACATCACATATATTGATTTTAACATGTTTTCTCCTATCCAAAAAGTTGTTTGTTAGGTCAACGATCATGATCTTGGCCTTGACATCAAGAATTTTTTGATGATGTTTCTCTTTGGTATATACACTAGTGTGTATACCAGTATATACACCTGTGTATATACCAATATATACACCAATGTATATGCACTAGTGTATACATATTACTAGTGTATATATATGATTTATATATATGTATGTGTATATGTCATATACACATACACTAGTGTATATACACTATATATACTGATGTATATACCTAAATATACATTAGTGTATATGTATATACTAGTATATACATTGGTGTATCTTCCTCAGTGTTTTCATTCACATCGCATATATTGATTTTAACATGTTTGCTCCTAACATCCCAGTGGTTAGAAGACAACAAATCGGTTCAACCTCGGTTAGAAGACAACAAATTGGTTCAACCTCATCCACAAAGAGACCACTCAACATATACCACAGGGGCATATTCTTGTTATGTATTTATACACTAATGTATTAATTACAATTTCATTTCTTTAGTTTTACCTTAATTTAATTTCACAGTGCATGGGCCATAACAAAGGAACTAGTTAAACCTCATCCCCAAAAATACCACTCAACATATACCACACGGGAATATTCTTGTTATGTAAGTATACACTAATGTATTAATTACAATCTCATTTATTTACTTTACCTTAATTTAATTTCACAGTGCATGCGACATAACAGAGGAACTAGTTAAACCTCATCCCCAAATAGACCACTCAGCATATACCACATGGGAATATTCTTTCTATGTATTGATACACTGAATGTTTTTGCTATATATATATATATATATATATACACTGGTGTACATAAGGGTATGTTTTTGCTATATATATATATATATTGGGGTATATACCGGTATATACACTGGTGTACATAACGGTATCTACATCAGTGTAAATATCTTTATGTACACTAGTGTATATACACAGATGTACATAAGGATATATACACCAGTATATATACAGATATATACACTAGTGTATAGACCGTTATATACCAATATATACACCAACGTATATACTAGTATATACACTGGTGTATATAATGATATATATTGCTGCATATATTGGTATATACACTAGTGTGTATATATCGGTGTATATATTGGTATATGGTTACCAGTATATACACCAATGTATACATCAATATATACACCAGTGTATATACCAGTATATGCACTAATGTATATACACTGTTGTATATACTGGTTTATATATTGGTGTATATACTGGTATATACACTGGTGCATATACTGGTATATACACCGATGTACATACACTAGTTTTCCAAGAAACAAGAAGAAGATGTGAAGCACCAAGGTTTGCAGAGGAGGAAAGGGTGGAGAAGAAGTGAGAAAAGAGAAGCAAGAACAAGAGGAGAGCTCAAAAGAAGAAGACCAATCTACAGGAGGATATAACAAAAGTGAGTCGAAAACTCCCAATACCATGAAAGAGGGAACTAGCACCCCCATTGTCAAAATCACTAGTGTATATGCACTAGCGTGTATGTACAATATATACACTAGTGTATTTACCTAGTATATATATGTATGTATATACGTATGTATACACATACACTATAATATACACTAGTGTATATGTCGAAAATGAATACTAGAATATATGCTAATGTATATGCCTAGTGTAGAGTACAATATAATACACTAGTGTATATATCCTTAGTGTAAGCTTAGGTCCTAAGGCCTAAGATTCCTTGCCTAACTAGGTCTGTCC
Organism: Larix kaempferi; assembly: GCA_027924585.1. Taxonomy (NCBI): domain Eukaryota; kingdom Viridiplantae; phylum Streptophyta; class Pinopsida; order Pinales; family Pinaceae; genus Larix; species Larix kaempferi. Next base: position 9,704,941 of record BSBM01000305.1, read on the forward strand.
CCCCATGACATATCCTTAGTGCTAAAAACCTTCTAATGTAACCCATATCCCCTATCAAGATCCAAATATTCCAAAATAGGTCCTATGTGGTGGTTAAAGGTATCATTCATAAACCTTGAGCATTAGAAGCTACATTTAGGGGTAAGGTTCGAGTTTCCTCCCATAAATATTGTTAAGGCACTGAGACTCATACCTAGCAATGAAAACATCCTAAAGGTCCCCATATCTAGACTTGGAGGAAAGTGATACTCACAAGAGGTTAGGTGCGGTGGTTCGAGGCCTTGAGACCCATACCTAGTGATTAAGCCTCAAAATTCCAACAATCCTCCCACTCAAAGGGTAACCTCTATTGCTACCAATTACCTCCAAGGGTTCTCTACATCCCATCAATACATTAGTTGTGCACTATGAATATTCCTATTACTCTATGCAATGTCATACAAGGAAAATAATGTGCCTTGTGCCCTAAATTCCACTTCTCAAGCTCAATCACCATGAAAAACACCTACAAGATATAGCACAAACCCTCTCTTGGGGGTCTTTGATATCAAGGATAGAAATATATGCCATTGAGAGAATTTTCATTTCAAGGATGGGTTGCAGGGAATTAAGCATGGATGAGGAAGGAAAACAAGTGACTCATGTATACTGTTGAATCTTTTCTTAATCAAGATCCTTTAATGATTTATTATACCAACAGATTAGTCCTTTGAAGGGGTTCTACGCAGGACTTTAAGTGGGATACAAGTGTCATCGATAGGTTTTGTCCACTATAAATAGTTTTGATGCCACATGGTCAATGGGGAAACCAAGGGCTTTAAGGTTGAACGGTTTGTTAAATATCAATGATCCTCAAATTTCCCACTCCAAATCAAATAGTATAGCTCCAATCAGAGTTCAACCTTCACCCCAAAAAGCCAACTAAATCCTGAGCATTCCTCAGTTTTCCACCAATGATTATGATGTATCCACAAGATTTCATTTTGGTGGAGGTTAGTCATTTGTATTTTGCATGATGGATTTTTTCCATCCATTTATTATTTTCATGATCGAACAGTTGCAAATGGATCGAATATTTACATGTACCAATTTAATTTCATGGACTTGCAATCATCCCTTCATGTGAATATCAATGCGAAAATTTGAGTTGTAGTTTGGCCAACCTCAATGACATTCAATTTTTTATTGCGAGTAGGTTTCAACTAATTAGGTAGGTGGCTTCAAGGAAGAGAAGGGAATCATAGAATTTAAGAAGGAAGTTTCAAGAGAGAAGATGGGAGACTATGGTTTTGGTCATTTCCCAAGAGGAGGAGGGGAGTAAAGAGAAGGAACTTGGTGGAACATAGAGAAGTGTGACCCAAGATCAAATTTGGTAAGGATTATAAGTGTTAGAAAATTGTAGTAGCCAAGTTATGGTTGAGACCAACTGGCCTAAAAGTTGAATGTTTGATATAATGCTAAGAGCCATAGTAATGTAAACCCAATTTTTATTTTCATTCTAAGTAATACAAATTGTTGTTTGATGAAGAATCCCTTCTCTTTTATGCATATTGAACCATATATATGATATATGTGTCTAATTTTCAATCTCATGTGCTATGTACTCTGAAATATAGTGCCTACTTGTAGTTTGATAAAGTGATGAATAAGGTCAATGTCATCATAATCCATTTCCAATAAGGTTAGCAAACATTACCATCACTTTAACACTTACATTGGCTAAGTGGTGTTAATACAACCACTTCAAACCACATAATATAAGTGGGTGCTAAAGGTAATCTCATGAATATGTATCACTCTTCTATAAGTTTTTTGGAAATGAAAAATGAAAAAAAATATTATTATTTTTAAATTATACAACATCTTCTTACCTTTATACTTATATTTTTTTCCAAAAACAATATTTTTTATTTAATAGCTCAAATCTATATTTTATTTGTATTATATCCTTAAAACATGTATAAGAGGATACCAACATGCTCTTATGTGCCATAATGTTTTTGGTCTGAAATATTTTTAATTGTTCTATTAACACCTTTTTGTGTGATTTTTTTTAATATAATACTAAAACAAAATATTTTGGAAGCAAAACATAGTTGAAGTGAACTATGATTTTTGGCTAAAAAAATTACTTTAAAATTATGACATAACCTTTTGGAAACAAAACATCCTTAAAGTGAACCATGATTTTTGGCTAAAAAAATTACTATAAAATTTACCATAATGACATTTAATAGTTTTTAAAGTTATTGAAAATAAATTACATATTTAGATAGATTATGAAAATATGGCATTTTGGTGTAGGTTTTCCAAGTTTGAATATATTCACACTTTAACAAGGTTTATTCTTTAATTTACATAATTACACATTTTAACAAGGTTTTCCATAGTTTAACTTTTTCATTAAATAAACCCATAATGACATTTAATAGTTATTAAGGATATTGAAAATACTTTAATCAATTATATATTTAGATAAATTATGAGACTTACATTTTGGTGTTATTTTTTCCAACATGAATGTGAACAAAGAAAACCACATGAATCCATTGCAAATAGTTGTTACAAATGAAGCTCCATTCAGCAATATAGGACATGTTTTTTGTCTTTAGATTGAGAAATATTTTTCATTGGATAACAAAAAATTAATTTTTCATGTAAATATGATCACATTTCTATTTGAAGAAATGATCATCTTCTCAAGTTTTATAAAAATGCTCTTGCAACATCTAAATATCATATCATTTATTTATGAGAAGTAGGATTTTTCTTTATAGAATGAAATAACACTTATGATGATAAAAATATAGTTTTTTTTTGTTGTGAAACAAAAATTTGAAAAATGTATAATTTATACTCAAAAATAAAAATAAAAATAGGAGTATTTAATTGGCATGTTTGAAATAATTGTAGTGATAAAAGATATACTTTTATGTTATATAATTAAATATGAAAAACACAAGTAATTAAGAATATGCTTGTTAAAACTACAAAAATGGAAATAACACTTTCTTTGTTGTAAACAACATTTTAAAAAATAGAGTTTCTGTGTTGTGAAGCAAAATTTTCAAAAAGTAGAGTTTTCTTTGTTGTGGAAGATAGAGTTTTCTTTGCCAATTTTCTTTGATGTGAAATAAATTTTTTTAAAATATATAAACTAATTTAAAATATAACGGTTTTACCAAAATGGATTTTATATTTAATTTCTCAATCTTAGTATTTAAAATTAATAGAATACAATACTAAAATTAATAAAATAAAATGTTATCCAATGAACACCAATAAACCACAAACTTAATTGAAACAATGTCAAAGTATAATGCATTTTAAGGACAAACTACATTCTATCTATTTTCTACAGTTTGAAAGCTAAAGCAAATAGATTATACAGCTAGTGTCCGTGAGCTTCAAAAATCATGTTTGGTTTTCCAAGATATCCAGACCCCACCTATTTATCTTTGGAGCGCTAAATGAGATCTACACGTCAAAAAATTTAGGACTCTTATTCACCATTTGACTAATTTTTCCTTTAAAAGAAAATGGCTAATAGTCTCCTAATATGCTCTCAATTAGTTTTAGTGGGTGTTTATCTTAGAGCCAACCCAAAACTAAAGAGTTGTTATTCACTTGTTATTCACTATTACGATCAAATCGTTTTATGGATGGTTAAGCCTCAAGGGTTAATATTTACCTTTGAGGAAAAAATAAATCCCAAAAGGGTTGGTAATCTTCTTTAAATCTATGGGCTGATATTTACCTTCTAACTCACCAAAAAAAATTCCCAAAACTATTAGCTACTCTTCTTCAAATTTAATATCAAATTAATTTCTATAAAAATGGTCGGGCTTAGTAAATAAATTAATTAATTAAAAAATCTCACTTATTGTTTCCAAAGTTGATGCAATTACAATTATTCAATGTTCAAACAAACTTCAAGAATCTTCAGCTATCTGTACCATAGAACTTTATAATTTTATATTCCTGCAAAGTCTGCCATATCAATCTTCAAAATGGCTAGAACATGACAGCAACATCGTAGTGGAATCTCACATAGAAAAAAAGAAAACAAAAAAGAAAATGAAGCAAAATTTAAAAGATCGCATATGCTGCATTTCGATCTGTACTCTGATTCTAGAAATTTTGAAGGAATACAATAAATTATTTATGGGAGAACATTGCAAAAGCATATTGGAAATAGTGTGGACTCTGAGTTGAGCGTACTTCAAGGAGTCACAATATGCTCAGCTTACTGCAATACATGCGAACATACCACCTGCAATTGGTGTTTGCACAATGTTATAAAGGACCCCTAGACTCGATTATCTTATTTAGGGATTTGACCATTATTTCTAACGAACTATAGAATTGAACAAGTTACTTTTTAGTAACGTTTTCAGAAAATTTTTGCAACACAATGAAAAAAATTTCAAACATACTGACATTTACTACCCAAGCTTGAACAATTCAATTTTTAGCTAGGTTCTCAGAAGTCCCTATGAGATTGATGACACAAAATAAAAATTTAACGTCAAATTTGTCAAGAAGACTTAGAGAACTGGCTCTTCTATGTTTTCAATTTTTACAGGTACTCAGCTTGATCGAGTATATTTACGATAAGGGAGCAGCAATTGGAAGAATATGCCATAATATAAATAACTAAATAAAACATCTATAAATAAAAAACGCTAATATAACAATTCTAAATTCTTCATTTTATTTTAATAACAACCAAGAATTATTTTTCAATTTCTTAAATAAATCCAATAACAATAAAAAAGTGATTTAATATGAAACCACTAATCACACTATTTGCAGCACACATACCGTCTCCATTGTCATTGGCCCAAAGTACAGTGAAAACATATTTGTAAAGTGGCAACAGAGTGAGCGTATATATGATAAGTGAAAAAGTGCCAAATTACATCATCCGGATAATGGATTTTAGAATCTGAAAATGCGTTGGAATATACAAAAAGAGGATGTGCCTATGTCTCCATAAAACAACAATACAAATAGTGATTCCTTGAAGTAAATTGTTTGCAGCTTAAATTATGCCTAGAAATCATTGGTCCCGTTGCCAAATGAAACTCATATAATGTGCTAAAAGCCGAATTGTAGACAGACATGGAGGGCATGGCTAGATCATAAAATATAGGAAGGATTAAATTTGATAAGGTTTTCATTTTAGAAGTGATAATTTTAAAGTCTAAGAGTTATTCCAAGGTACCATCGGTCTCTTATTTCATTATTATATCACATAAATGGATATATATACTTATAATTGTAAAATCTTTTCAAAATACTTTACTTTATGGGAATCTGGGTTGCTAAACATACAACCATATAAAAACACCATCACCATATTACTACAACCTTATTTTATAGTTATTTCACATATAGACACACATTACCCATCACCATATAATAACCTTATTATAATTTTATTCCGTTGTTGTTTCACATACAGAGACACAAAACCTATCACCATATGATAATTTTATTCCACCATTGTTTCATATACACATATACACAACACCCATCACTGGGAATTCCGCTCCGCTCAGCTCACAGTCCACACTATTAGCATGATATTGCACTTAGGAGCCCATCATTCAATCACATGAGGCCAAAACTATTCATGTTGAACAGTAAGGCCGAGGTCAATTCCAAACAGAACTCCCACATCTAATCCTTTCCCCGGTCATCAAACATCCCTTTTCTTGAGAGGACTTCCTCATCTCATCCAAGATAAAGTGCACTCAAACGCTCAACATGTTTTTGACTTCTCTCATTAATATTAATCGCCTTGTGGCTCTTTCGCAAGATTAAACAAGATTCACAGTTTTGAGCGTTGAAAATCACGAATGCAGCTAGGTGGTGGAATTTCAAATTTCAAGCCATGCCTAGTTTTGAATCTTACCCGTCTTTATCGAATTAAAAATTCAAATGAAAGATGAAGTTAATGCACTGTATTTGTGGTATAGGTCATGCCCATATGGCATGGGTCATGGCCGCATCGATCCTTGGGTTCTACAAGATGATGCCATATGGCATGGGGCATAGCCGCATCGGAACTATACATATAATGTTAGATGATGCCATCGTGTACTATACTGATTCTAGTCTTCATCAAAGAACAAACGAAGCTCTTTTTATAAATCTAGATATTTTTTTAATTGCAGCCTAGGATAGAATCACATGTGTACTTCAAGAATGTTTTCTTTTGGTACCTTTGTTGATATATATGCTAATGTACATCGAGGTTTAATGGTGAAATATTTTCAAGTACATGGATGCTTGATGTATATAAGTTTAGATGTTGGAAGTCTAGTGTTTTCTAAATTGTTAGACTATATTTTCATTTAGACATGTTTATATGTTCGAATACATGTTTACATAAAATTGCTTGTAAACCAATGTTAATTCATGGAATTTCCTGCTTCCCCATTGTTACACTTGGTTCTCATAATCTCTTTTTGGGTTCTTGTTCCACCATGTCGTGTGAGATATCAATTGTAACAAGTTGAGAAGTGTTCTTGTTTTATATAGATAATATAGCAAGTGTTTTAATACACTTTTTTAGCTTTACGTGTTTTAATACACTTTCATATAGCTAGTGTTTTCTATAGATCATATAGCTAGTGTTTTAATACAAGTTATCATTAATGAATGGAATCACTCCACAAATGCACCGCACCACTAGGATATAACATCCATCATAAATGCATCATGCCCATGAAATAATGTGCCCAACATCAAGTCTAACTACCAACATTTAAGCACTCCACTATTTCAGCATAGAACTCATTATGACAACATGAGTAGGAAACTTCTTACGTTATCTCTTGCTCTCTCTTCGTTCAAGCGAGTAGGATTACTCACCCAAAAAGTAACTTTATGTGTTCCCACTTGTTATTGTGCCTCCTAAAATGAGCTTTATAGTCCTCATTACAACAAAATTGTTTTGCTTAGGTTTATTGCCAAGTTAACATGTCCCAACATCATGTGGCAATGTTATGGACATTGCCACCACGTGGCTCTTGTTAATCCATGTCCGATGTGCAATTTTTATAGAGTTTATAAAAGTTTTTGTAAAATTTATATATTAAAAAATTAAAAATAAATAATAAGTTTTTAGAATATATTTATTTTTTAATGGAATGATTAATATTTTCATTGTATTAAATAAAAAATAATTTTAAATTATTATTTTGTAATAAAATTTATAAATGATAATTTTATGTTTTTATTTTTTCTTATAAATAAAAATAGTTTAGTTTAAATGGATAAATGGTTACAATTGTTCTTCTTCATTCTTCATTTTGTTGTGAGGTGTTTTTTTATAATAATAATTTATCTAATTTTATTTCATAGGGAGTTTAGTCAAATGTGCTAAATTATCATTTGATGATGATGGTTAACATTTATTAAAACCAATTTGAATATATTTTATAGTAGTTTATTTATTCTAAGTTTTGGATTTTTCAATGGTTTTTAGTCGGAATTCGGTAATTTGTTTTGGTAATATCCAAATCTGGAAGCATTTAAATTGTATTTATGAATGCATAAATAGATTCAACACCCTCAAATACCCCTATGACACTTAGATTATGCAAGTTTGAAAACCAAGATATGTGACTCTAATTTTTTTTTTTAAATTTCTAGACTACTCCATCCTTCATGTATACATTGTTTTTATACAACATTTCATTTTCTTCACCTTGAAATTATTTTATTTGATTAATTCATACTCTAAATCTTTTCGAAATGATTATAATGTTTATTTAGTGATTTTGCTTTCGTTCAATTTTTGAATGCATAGTTGAATTTTTTAACTTGATTATATTTGTCAAAAGTAACGGGTTTGAGAGGATTTGTGATATTCACAAGAATGACCTCATATGCTTGCGATAGTCAAATCCTTCAAATATGTAAAACTATAAAATCATAGATTTATTTTATTACGAGGAATAACGAATTTTACAACCTTTGAACAATTGCTTTTAAAATGAAGTATTTTATAGACATTTTTTTTAAAATTTATAAAAAAAAGTACTAATCTAAACTTATATTTACATCGCCACACACTTATTCAACGAATACATTGTCTCAGAACTATACCAGATTCCTCATCTTTCGGATGAATGGAATGCTGCCACATATATTTTCCAAGTTGGTAGGATATTAAACCATGTTTCAACTTAAGACATAGTTTTCGATGTAGTTCTTTGGCTTTTTCACCAAGTTTCTTTGGTGTATTGATGAAGTTTCCCAGAATTCACGAGGTGATGCAGCTAAGGTGAACACTTATGATGATAATAACCATTCTAAGAATGCATTGGATTTGAGTCTCGGGATCAGGAATTGCTATAATGGGTGTATAATGGGCCTTGGTTGGCAGAAGATATTAAAATAGAGATGGATGGGGAGAATGTGGAGAAAGAAGGTCTAGAGGAGGTCTTGAGAATAGTTGGTGAAAGCATGGGATTTGCAAGGGGGGTATTTGGAAGGTTGCATTTACATGTGTTGGTTTTGTTCTAGGAAGTTCTATATTTCTCAGGCCTTGGGAGGAAACTAGAATTCCCACAAGAAGGAGAGAATTGTTGTGAGAAGATATCATAGATCCCATATGAACATTTAATAGAAATTTTGTAGCTTGGTGCCCTCACCTCATGTTCCCTCCCCTGATTTTACTCCATCTTCAAGCATTTTGAGTAGGTCTCTTTATATAGGAGCTCACTATGCAACTTTTCAAGGGGAGTGAGGGGGAGGAAAATACACTATGGCACTGTAGGTCAAAACATTATCAACTAACCAAAATGGTGCATCTTCTTACAACTAATGGAACCCAAATTCAAAGGAACATTTGATGGTTTTATCACCATTGTTCAAAGACAAGCATGGCGCTCCTAGGGAGCAACAAATTGAAAAATTGCGGTGATGTGCAAAGGGTAAAAAAAAACAACAAAACAAGGGTCTTCATCTTCATTTCCATCTTCAATCTCCTTTGATAGAATGAGGCCTTGCATATTTTGATCACAAGTTCTGTGTGATCGCACTAAGAAAATGGATTTTTTGAAAGTAATCTAAGAGGTTGTAGATGCTATGCAAGATCACTTTACTATAGCTGCAATATGTATAACATTGCTTTTTTCAACATGGATGCTTCTCATGAAAATCCACAAAATTAACAGTAAACTGCAAAGATCATGGTTGATCATAGGACATATCCACTTATTGGGAAAGCTTTCGCACAAAAATATCGGCCTTCCATTTTAGAGATATGGATCACTCAATGTCTCTGCACTTGAGATCCCTGTGGGAAGGTAGGGGGTGTTGCATCTACTCATAACAGCACACTCAAATCACAAAATTCATAAATTCTCACCCACATAACAGTTGCAGCTGTGTTGCAACTGACTGTTTCACCCAACAGTCATCTACAGGACTGCCACAACTTACTGTAACAGCTATGTTTAGATAACCACTGCGTTCACCAAACTTGATTGTTTCATCATACTCTGTTTCAACAAATTCTGAAATCTAACTTGCTACAGCAAAACTAAACATTCCACAATCAATCATATACGCTCAGAAAATCATCATGCTACAGCAAAAAAAAATTTAACCATTCAACCATGAGTTTACGAACTTCTAAAGACAGAGAGGAATATAGGATCAAAAGTACGGAGTTGAAACTCTGTTTTCATTCAACTCGGAATTTGTTTTCCTCACCATGTCTTTCCATGAGAATTACATAGGTATATCTACACCAGAAATATAGTCGGTCACATTAATTACCTTGACCTTTCACTACATCTAAACCAAAATTGTTTGTTCAGAGTTTATGTGCATACTCTGTCCTTTCATGCGTTGTAACAGGAATGTTGGATGCCCCTTCGATCTTTGACAGGCTGCAGCAGAGATGGTGAATGTCTCTTTGAACTTTGATGAGCTGCAACAATGACACACTCATCCTTTTATCATTTGACCAACTCGAACATGTCAGTAGATGACTTCTCCAAAAAACGGCTCTTCAAAGATCCATGTAATACTCATCCTAAATAATCATTCGATAAACTGTGGCAGATGGCTGCAACTGCTTCTTCAAAAATCATTGTGGTGTGCTGCCCCTTTGAATCTTTAACAACAATACACAATCAAAACGGTGTGGCGGTGGTTGACTCCTCAGAGCTTCAATGGACACTCAGAGAGGCCGTGATTGAATTTTTAGTCTGTGGTGGTGAAGGAATTAACGACTTCCAACATTCTCCCCCTTAATTACTTCACCCAAAATACATCAAACACAAACAACTATAACTTTACAAGCATATCAAAACAACATTTTAACTGTAGTGCCTGTTGGTCTAAGTCTTATCAAGAATTACATCAATAGCTAAACAACTCAAAAATTTGTTTCACATTCTTTGTTGCAACATACTAGTGTTGCTTTTCTTCAACTCTTTCATGAGCATTTCTTTTTCTTTCGACTCCAAACTTTGAAATATGTAAACTTTGTTTTCTGTTTTATCTTCATATTCACCTTGATCTTCTTCAGCTTGCTCTTCACTTGTGGCTTTAGCCATTTCTTCAGTTTGACTTTATATCTTATTAATCTGGACTTCTTTTGCTTGGTAGCTCCACAATACGTGTCCTTCTCAGCTTCAGCTGGTTGTTCAAAATATAATATTTCATCCTTTACTTCAACACCAAGACCATTTCTTTCAACCTTCTTGGATTTTGTAAACCAATCATCATTCATATTTTTTATTACATTACTCTCAGCTTCAGCTTCATCATTACTTGGCTTAGAATGCCAAACTTTATACCAATAATACATTTGATTCTTCATCTTCACTTTCTTCTTTACCTTCAGTGTTTTCTTTGATTCTGCAAATTTATTATAATCAGCTTCAACTGAAATACATTCTTCAACTTGCTTACCATCATTCAAATTTTTAATGTCCTTTATGCCAAGGACTCCAATCCAAATCTTCTTCTTTAAATATTGTAACCTGGGCATACAAAGATCCTGTTATCCCTAAAGTTTGCACTGTGACTGTTAGGGTCAAAGCTTAGAGAAATCTTAACAGTAGGTGAATAGATAGCTATGATAGTTGAAAACAAGATAGAGATCAGGATAGGTTTTAAATACTAAACAGCAAGGAATGTATCTACAGAGAATGGATATTAATAAGACATAGCTATGAAGCATGACTTTGTGAATGTAATGATTCAGGTTCTGTTTTCAAAACATTAAAAATAGTTGCATATTGATCAAAAGAATCATGGTATGGAATATTAAGACCACACATAGACAGAATGATGATAACATGTACTTTATTTATTAAAACATAAAATGCTCACAGATCACAATCATTTCAAAAAACAGCTTTTTCTTATCAATAAAAATAGAGTGTATTTGCATACACGCCCCTGCCTCAGCCCTCGGCTGGAACTCTCTCCCCTAAGCAATTGATTTTCTGTTTATTATATAGACAGTAATATGTGACAGAAATTGAACTCTGCCTCTTAGCTGGCAACTTGATGCAATCTTTTACCCAAAAATCTTCAATTATCAACTGAAAACATAACTTGCATCCCCAGAATCCCACAGGTATAATCCCAATAATAAAGCTGACAATCTTGTGTTTGTTACAAAGGCGTCCCTGTTCTTTAAACTCTACAGGAATCAATGATCTTGCTATCATATTTCTCGGTAACTCCTCAATATCTGGAACTAATCCTTTATGATTACATAGGTATATATACACCAGAAATATAGTCGGTCATATTAATTACCTTAACCTTTCACTACATCTAAACCAAAATTGTCTGTTCAGAATTTATGTGGATACTCTGCCCTTTCATGCACTGTAACAGGAATGTTGGATGCCCCTTCAATCTTTGAAAGGCTGCAGCAGAGATGGTGAATGTACCTTTGAACTTTGATGAGCTGCAACAGTGACACGTTCCTCCTTTTATCATATGACCAACTGGAACATGTCAGTAGATGACTTCTCCAAAAAACGGCTCCTCAAAGATCCATGTAATACTCAGCCTAAATAATCATTCGATGAATTGTGGCAGATGGCTGCAATTGCTTCTTTAGAAATCATTTTGGTGTGCTGCCCCTTTTAATCTTTGACAGTAATACACAATCAAAACGGTATGGCGGTGGCTGACTCCTCAGAGTTTCAATGACCACTTAGAGAGGTGGTGATTGAATTTTTAGTCTATGGCGGTGAAGGAATTAACGGCTGCCAACAATCCCTAATCCCATTTCCATTGTAATAATCTCTTCTCTATAAATGGCCAAATAATTTCTCAAAACCCATGACCATGTTTTTTCCAACAGACCCATAGTGCATTGTGCAAAAAGCTTGTTTCATAATTCTGTAGGCATGATATTTTCTCCCTAATAATGGACAATATTAGAAGCATGTGCATAGAACATGCATTTCAGAATTATTGAGTAGCAAAAGTATCAAATCCTTCAGCTTCCAAAGAGAAGAAATCTTTGTTATGGTCCATTCTCTTCTGGAAGACTGTGGTATAGTTTCCAATCATGTTGTGGATGTGAGCAATACTTTGTTAGATGTAGAATTCAATATATTATGTAGGATGGAATTCGGTTGAAAGTATTTAGACAAGGAGGCATATGACAATAGAGGATTTGGGGAAATGATTAAGGAATTTGGCTTCTTGCTTGGTGCTTTCAATATTGGAGATTTCATACCCTATTTGGGATGGATGGATCTCCAAGGTCTAGATCATCCGCATAAGGAAATTTACAAGAAAGAAAACGCATTCTATGAGAATATCATAGAGAACCTCTTGCCCAGAAAGATACATAGAAAATCATGGATTTCATGGATGTTTACTTGCATTTATGGACATAATGACACATAGGTCAATATCAGACGAGATAACATGAAAGGAATCCTTATAGTAGGTTAAAACCCATGCTTCATATCATTTCATGTAGCTCAATGTATGTGCAAATAACAATGAGGCCTTGGAACTTTTGGTGTAAATTGGGGTTTTATATAGAACAAGGTTCAATTCTCGGGCTCTGGGATATAAATTTGCTTAACGATGATGGATGTAGGGAGGTTTTGGATATACAAGAAAACTTGACTGCAGGAAAATCGATGAATTTTTGGGACCTTGTGGACATGAAGTTTCCATCATCATCGATGAATTTTTGGGACCTTGTGGACATGAAGTTTCCATCATCATGACTGACCTGGGGAGTGCTCTGACGATATTGAGCACTTCTAATATTGTAGAGTTGGGGTGAATTGATTGGACAATGACTGCCACAGTGAATTGATTCCGATAACAGTGATCTCATTCATGGGATAGAGGATGGGAAAAGCTTCTTTCAAGGATTTGTGTGTAGGTATCATGTTTTTTTAGTGTGGTGAATGTGCTCCCCAAGATTCTGTTTGATGGTGTGGCCAAGGAATGTCACAATAAATCTCCACAAAAACCCATATACATTGCATGTCAAAATATTTATAACTCTCCATGAAAACCAATACCTAAGCTTCAATAGAGACAGAGAGACAATATTGGTGCAGTGGACTATTCTTTGAATTCTATATGTTCATGGGTGATCTGAGTTAAAAGAGTTTCCACATTGGTATGTTTGGATTTTTTGAGAACAAACGAATGTGTGAATTTGAAGAGCATACAGGGGTTGGTTCATTGGTCAAGGATTCGATCCATCAATGTTAGAAGAGCTGCAAAGTATGGAAACATTGGTGTCTTTGGAGGCATTGAACACATCTGATTGTGTGAAGCTGAAGAGCATATGATCGACAAGTATGTGATGAAGGTGCTCTGAGTTAAAATATCTGCTATGTATGCAAACATTGGTATCTTTGGACAAGTTTTACGCCTCCTAATTTGTGAAGTTGAAGATTATGGTGTTTAGAGCAGTGGTAAAAGCTACATAATCTAGAAGCTGCTAGGTTCACCGGGTTATAAAAGATGCAAAGTATGGAAACATTGGAATATCTAGAGTTTTTTTACACATGAATGTGTGAAGCTAAAGAGAAATATAGTACAAGGTTTGTCGCATTATACAAAGCTTTGGTTTCTAAGTGTTTTTGGGTGCTCTAAGCGAGAAGAGTTTACTAGTGTTTTTTACTTCTAAAGAGCAATATAGTATAGGGGTTGTCACATTGTACAAAGCTTCGGTTGCTAAGTGTTTTTGGGTGATTTGATCTAGAAGAGTTTCCAAATATGGAATCACTGCTATATTTGGAGGAGTTTTACATTTATGAATGTGAATTTGAAGAGCATACGAGTGTTGGTGCCGTGGGCTAAACTTTGAATCCTGAATGTTGGTGGGTGCTTTGAGTTAGAAGAGATGCAAAGAATGGAACATTGGTATCTTTGGAGATTTTTCTGACATACACGTATGAAGTTGAAGAGGATACATGGTGGTGAAGTATACAAAGCTTAAATAACTAATTTTTTTGGATTCTATGAGTTAGAAGAGTTACCAAGTATCTTTGAAGAATTAATTAATTTTGGATGCTATGAGTTAGAAGAGCTTCCAAGTAGAAATTGTAAGAAAATGAATGTGTGATGGTAAAGAGCATATGGAGGTTGTTAGCGGTTTACATGATGTTGTCCATGAAATTCCCACTTACATATACATACCACAACTACTTGTATAGCAGTTAAATCATTCAAATGAATATATGAATTTAAAGTCAATAACATGAGAGAACCGCATAACAGTATAGGTTCATGTGTTTGATCCCACATCATTCATCTGTGATTATACTTTAACTGAAATTGTGGATGCCAAATTAGTTAGAAGAAATGTACAAAGTGGCACATACACAATTCTCATGGACTGAATTTTTCTTTGTTCTCTCAAATGTCAGCTTTTGATACTTTACATTAAGACTCTCATTGAAAGGAGGTGAGTCCTTCTCCATTGGCGTTTGAAATTATCCTGGTGGTTGTATCTACATGGGGAAAAATCCACCCAATCACCTCTGAGCAAATAAACAATTATGGCTGGGTTGCTGCCTTGTGAAGGGCAGACCTATTGATGTTTTGGTAAACCATTGATTCCTCGAGGTTTGCATCTGGTATTTTTCCATCTCTGATAGCATGCGTGACATCATCCCGCCGCCCCCTCCTTTGAAGGGAGGATCGAGGACTACGTCATGCTCCTGCAACCAATAATGTTTTTGAAAAATATCAATTTTAAAAATTACACAAAATATTATACAATTCAAACTATATCTTATATATAGTCCTGAGTAAACATTGATAAGTTTTAGAGGCCAAATAATAGAGGCCTGGCAATACATATATGATCCCCTTCGGGGACATAATAATAAATACAATCATCCATGTCACATCAATTAAAAACAACACTTTGATAATAATAATAATAACAACTTGAATCCAATCATATAAGCCCACTTTGAACATGACCAAAGGATCATCCATGCCACTTTAAACCATGACAATACTTTCACCTCACTTTAAGTTGGAAAGACTATTTTCATTTTTAGTGAGGCACAAATTTTATCAACCATTATAAACATGGCCTCTTTGTCCAGTATACAAAAGAACATAAGTGAAATTCCAAGATAAAAGAAGTGTAAATAGCTAAATAGTATAAATAGTCAATATATTTGTATTTCTACTTAATTTAACTTTAGAGGCACTAGGAATTTTTTTAGGTGCGTTTATTTAACCATTTATTTGTTGAATAATGAGAAAGACTTTATGATTGCATAATTTGGTGTAAATTATTTAAAAAAAAATTCTTATTTTAAAAGTGAAAAATATTGAATTAGGTTGGTTTTATGATCTAAAGTGTTAAATGATGATGATGATGATGACGATGGTGATGGTGATGATGATGATGAGGATGATGACGACGATGAGGATGAGGATGAGGATGAGGATGGTGATGGTGATGGTGATGATGATGGTCATGACGGCGATGATGAGGATGAGGATGAGTATAGTGATGGTGATGGTGATAATGATGATGTTGATGATGATCAAGGATAATTTTAGGGGCGAATTGCCCATGGGCTATTTTTCCATGTTTTTTTCCAAAAAATGATTTGCCAATTTGCATTTTTTGAAGCCCCATTTCGCCCAATTTTGATGGGGTAAACTTTTTTCACTCTAAAAATAGCCAAATTATTATATAAACTATATAAAATCCTTATAAATTGAAATAAGTTTAGAAAAATATCGCCAAATATTTTATAGTTGACATTTTAAGAATTGGTAAGATTCGCCAAGGTTTATACAATTTTAAATAAGTATGGGTCCTTAAAATTATCCCTAATGATGATGATGGTGATGGTGATGGTGATGGTGATGGTGATGGTGATTGTGATGGTGATGATGGTGATGGTGATGGTGATGGTGATGGTGGTGGTGGTGATGGTGGTGTCGGTGGTGGTGGTGGTGGTGGTGATTATGATGATGATGATGATGGTGGTGGTGATGGTGATGGTGATGGTGATGGTGATGGTGATGGTGGTGATGGTGATGGTGATGATGATTTTAAACGTAATGGAGATTCAGGGTACCCTGGATATCCTGAAGGCCTATCTGGATAGGCTAAAGCATGCCCCACACATAGTGGTGATCCCACCCTTTAGGGAAGACTCTCGGATCTTTTCCTCTACTGCACTTTCCATGAGAACGATCTAGTTACAGAGGAGCAAGATTGATCACCTCCAAGGAAGGAGTGATGTTTTCGAGGACCAACAAGTTACAAGGTTGTGTAGATAAACAATTCACCCTTTAATATTTTCAGTGTTTAATACATTCTGTAATATTTTCATAAAAACAATCTAAAACATATACAAACAAAAATATGATAGTATTACCTAATTATACCCAATATCCAATCTCAATTGATAGAGAACAAAGAAATAAATGAAAATGGACCTCCACCTTTCTTGGAAACATTATCCTGGTTTGACCCAAAAACCTTCAAACCATTAATCTATTTTATTTGTAGTTTAATGTTCACTCATGTCCATATAAAGTTGTCTAAAATAATCCATGTATCTTACATGAAACAATTTTCAACAAACAACACATTATAATATTAAAATACATACATAATAATATTTAAGATACGCTATAGCCTTATCGCTATCATCATCACAAATAGAAATAGATATACATAATATGAATAAGGGTAAAATAACCCCCCTGCTATCATAGATACATGAAGTGGGTAAAGTGTGAGATAACCTCTTTTTTAAATATAAAATACACATGTGTAATAAGTGCCATGGGATGGCGATGTCCCTGCCGAATTGCATGACTTGGTACTAGATTAGTTGGGCGAGTTGATACCATAGGTTTGGAGGTTGGCGATTTGGTTGTTGTTATCGAGTAGGTTTGGATGTTGGCTATTTGGTTATTTGGTTGTTGTTATTGAGTAAGTTTGGATGTTTCTGCCTTGAAATATATGGTTTGAATTTGAAATATAAAAAAGGGAAATTATTGGTCTAGGTTACATCCTTCTGAATTTAAATAATAAGAAGTAAAAATATATTATTTATTGTAATGGACTTTTTCATGGATTTGTTAAAAATAGATTATATTTTTTAAAAGGAGTGGAAGACTTGTAAATTGGCATACGAGAGCCAGCTTCAATTTATTTTATTTGACCGGCCACGGGGCTCAACCAAGGGAAGTAAAAGATAGCGGGAAACAAGGAAGTGATTGATTGCAGTAGTTTAAAGGTTTGGTTCTTTCCAGTTACTTATATATTGCGGATTCTAGATTTACAAAGTTGTGACCCTTAGGGAGCAAACTCTAATTATTACCTAAATTTTACATAATATGTTAGAATTTATAAATTTCCATGACGCCTTGGCTGGTGGGAATATACTTTGTATATGATTAGCATCAGACATACACCTTGATACCTTTTTTTTTTAACAGAAACAGGGTATGAGTTGATATTTGAAAAGGGTTGTGCACAGCCATTTAGTACATTGTGATGGTTTTCCTAGCGAACCAGGAATCTAGAGTATCAAAATGCTGATGACCTTTGATAGTACTACCAGCCTTCTTATTGGTATCATGGGAGACAAATCCCATATGTTTATGGAGATATCATGAGTAAAAGAAAAAACTTGCTTGCAAGAATAAATCCTTACAAACTGAGAGCATAACAGGCTGCAAAAACAACACTTTTAAGAAGACGGGGAGATAAAATGCCCTTTATGGAAGGGGTCCAAGAGCTTCTGATGTCCTGAAGAGATGTTCTCGGCTGCCTCTTTTTCCCGTCATTCTTTGTTGGATTTTCGGCACGAGTAAGAGGAGGAGAAGGGGCTGAAAAGTCTTCAATATCCTAGGAGCCATCCAAAGTTGTGGAGGGTACTAAAGAAGCCAACCCTGCATGGGATGAAGTCTCCTGCTCGAAATTATGAGCCTCGCTCTTAGAACCTGAGGGAGTCGAGCGTGGAAGAGAGGCTGTCAAAGGAGGGTTATCTGACTCCAAATTATCTGAAGAAACTGGGATAGTCTCAGACTGTCTGGGACCTTCTGGTGCTTCAGTTTCTTTACCTTTGGCTTCTTGCAAAACTGCATATTTGTTGTTGTTTGGCCATGGAGAGCTAGGAGCTGCTGGAGTTGTTATATCTTGTGGTTGAACCGTCTGCTGTAAGGGTTGGGGGTCCTTACGCCGAGGGGCTCTTCTCGGATTATTAACAACCTGGAACTCTGTTACTTTGGTTGCTTGGGCCGCGACGGCTGTAGCAGAATGTCAGCGGCTAGGGGAACCCTAGCCGCGTTTCAATCGGGAGAGATCCATCTCCATCTCAACTTTTGTAAGATCCAGGTTTATTAGTTGTTATGAGCATGTAAATTTTAGATTCCTCATACGCCTCGATACCTTAACTAAGCCTTTAAAGTGCTATTTTATTGTATGAATGTAAATTCCGATAAATTTTTCCCACTATCTGCTTGCCTGCTTAGTGTTTGCATGAAACGGTTGGAAATGTCTACTTCTCCCACTATCTGTATGCCTACATTATTATTATGAAATATTTTCAATAGTTTTGACTTGATTCAAAAGATTTCTGAAGGTAGTTAATTTAAGTTGTAGTTACTTGGTGAATATTGTATTGGGTATGTCGTTGACATGGATTTGAATGTGGATTAAATTTTTGTTCATTATTCACAATTGATTTCCTATGGGAGCATGATGAAGTATTACAAATGAAATCAGTGAAATCCAATCATGTGACTATTGGGAACTCGACATTGGGCAACAATGTTGTTGGAATTAAGATATTCTTTGGTCTAATGTTGAGTTAACCTATTGAAATCAGTGAAATCCAATCATGGGACTATTGGGAACTGGGCATTGGGAAACAATGTTGGAATTAAGATATTCTTTGGTATGATGTTGAGTTAACCTATTGCAAGTTTGCAAGCTATTTTATTACATCTATCAATTTCTAGCTTCGGAGGAGAGCATAACATGGTGCGTAAATATTTAACAACATATGTAGTAGCATATATTAGCTACATAGAACATAACAAGGTGCATAAATATTTAGCACCATAGATTGTTAAACTGCAAAAACATCTATGCAATGCAATGCTCTGAAAAGGTGAGAATAAAAACACAGAACTCATAAATTGAATTGAGTCATAGGTCCTTAAGATGTTTTCCCAACTATTTATACAAAATCACATGAAAAACAAGTTGTTAGTGAGACTACCAACTCCTTATGCTTTGTGCATAAAAAATACATGAAATGTTTATGGGCATAGCTTAACATAACACAACATATTATAGTAGGTAACATCCATGCTCAAAAGTAACTTTCGTCATCTCTATAATTCAATCTTAAAAATCAGAAATATCATTATTTGCCATTCAATATGGAGACATAAATAAATTGATTAAAGGCATACTATGTTCTCTTTGAACAGCAAAATCGATGAGATGTAGATTATTAAAGATAAGGCTTTATTGCATTAAAGTGTGAATTCTCGACGGTTACTCACTTAGTTTAAATCAAAGTAGAAGGCTGGCATTACATTAGAATGGAAGTGCTTATCGAATTAAAGGATCCGGGGTTGAATCGGAAGATTCGCTTACCAATGGAAATTTGAACTATGCGCTGCTAGACACTTTAGCCCGTACATTTCCACGTTGAGGCCATGCACCTGAGTGACCACATTGAAACGTTCAAACCATGCAACGGGAAGCAGCATGCCACGTTTAAGCCATGCACAAAAGATGAGTGAGCACCATCCATAGCATTAATCAACATCAATCGAGTTGGAGTTGAGCTTGCTTGCCTTCACCATCTGTTCTACCTCCTCCTCGGATAATGACCAGCGAGGGATTGCTCATTCCTGCTTGCCCATTCGATTTCCGGAGCTCGCTTCAACATCTGATTTTAGCTTGTTTGTTACACCTTTGGTTCAGGTATTGACAATATCCCTTCTGAGCTAATTCACCCAATAAATTGGTCGGCCCAAAACTGTATCTAGCATGCTTGTTTCACCTTCAGTTACAGAATTAAAACCTCAAGCTCCAAGGGTTAAAACATTGATGGGAGGCTCAGGCCGGAGGGAGTAGCAGCGGTGGTGGGACGCTCAGGTGGAGGTTGAAGCCATGGAGGGAGTCTCGGGAAGATTGAGGATCTTGCCCCTTGAGCTTGCTTGCTTTCATTACTACTTCCCCCATGAGGTTGGAGCGCTACATTTTTGTATAAGTTTGTAACTTTACCATAACTAGTCCATAGTCCAAATGCAATTCTCAGCACATTGCTTAAACTTGTAAATTTTCCACAAGTTGTTCGATTCTCAAAAGATAACGGAGTCGATATGGGTTGTGCTACTTCCAGAGTGGAAAATGAAGAGCTGGTAGCGAGATGCAAGTCGCGAAGACAATATATGAAGCAAGTAGTTAGGTCGAGGCATGAATTTTCATGAGATGCTCACGGATTCTATTTACAGGCATTGTGGAATACAGGAGCAGCGCTGCGTCAATTTGCAGAAGGAGAATCCATGGAAATGGTGGGGTCGTTATAGTTGGAATGCCCTGCCGCCAGTAGTAGCATCACCAGTATTGGTATTAGCCGAGTTTTCCTAGGACCCTGCTGCCTCCGCCCAAGATGAGCCCATATCCTTATTGCTCTGCATCTATTCATGGTGGAGCAGTCTCTCTGTATAGCCTGCAAATAGGCGATTTAGTAACTTATTATTCAATTAAAACGGTATTAGCTGCCATTGCTGGTTTTATGAATTGAAATATAAAAATGCAGAATGCAGTTGTCTGTAGTAATCTAATAGAAGCTCCATTGACATCGTAATTCAAACATGAATTCAGTAGTATATAAAGTATTTCATCCAGGCAGATCAAGGCAGATCAATGACAAAATCGTTCTGGATGTAACAACACAATGAAGACAACCATGGAGGTGCTTTCACTGCACCTGAAATTGCAAAATTCACCATAAGCTTCCCTATGGAAGGTAAGATACACAATGTTTATCCATATCTACTCTATTGGTTCGATAAATTGCTCTTTCCTGTTTGAATTGTATCAACTTAATTGCCTCAATTAACTATATCTACGCTATTGGTTCGATATTTTCAACAGCAGTTGCCTCAAGCTTGCCTTAGGATCAAAGGGGTCCACTTAGAAGCCATATGATATTCGTTGCCATTGTATGTGCTTTTCTACCCATCTCGACAATAATAGCAAGAACATTTCTCCACTGCAATTGAATTATTGTCCTCTTGTTGTTTGTGCACTACAGTGGTGGTAGTAGACGATGGTAACAACACTACGTTGGCGGTAGCAGACAAGGGTTTGAGGCTGGCGATGATAGAAATATGCATATTGTCTTAAGGCGGTTGTAAGGGGAGGTGGAGGGAGGCGATGAGGTCGCGGGAGAGAGCAGGGCAGGAGCTCGGGCAGAGAGGAGGCAGGGGAGTTCGAGGAGGTCGACGGCGGGAGGAGGCAGGCGGCGACGACAGCAGCAGGAGGCGAAGGAGGTCGAGGAGGTTAGTGGCGGGAGGAGGCAGGAGGGAGCTCGCGGCGGCGGCAGGAGATGCATAAGCATCGCAGCGGCCAGAGATGCATAAGCATCCACGTGGCATGATTCCATTCGCTCTATTACTGAGGAGTCTAGCAGACGTGGAGCTAATGCTTCTTCGTGGTGAAATTCCTACTACGTAATTAGTCTTGGGGACTCCGCAGGGATGGAATTTGAATACGGTCAAAATTTTACCATATCCATCAAAATCCTTTGTTGAAATGTCAAAACCATTTTTGGATATCCTTTGTTGAAATGTCAAAACAAAAATATCCTTTGTTGAAATGTAAAAACCATTTTTGGATGTAGTCGTCAATTTTGATGGGCTGGTTAGATTTGAAATTCCAACGTTGCTCACCCGACATTGGAAGGTGAGGAATTTGAAGTGCAAAGTCCTAAATGGTGGAGAGGGCGGGGGAAGGTGAATGGTGGAGAGGGCGGGGGAAGGTGAAGTTGAGGGGAAGAATATATAGGGGGCCTGCCCTTACTTTCTAGCTAGCTCTTTGGGGAGGAAGAAATCACTTTCATATCTTAACTTCGTCCCTCCTCCGTGCCTATTTGATGCTTTATATACACCTAGGACAGACTATAATAAATTTTGGGCAGCATATCTGTGTATTTAAAGACCATATTGTTGGTTGGGCGCTCTTTATTTCATCACTACTATGAAAAATAATTATCAAATTATAATATAATAAATTTTTTCTTGATTAGTAAAATTTTTCTTGATTGGTAAAGTACATAGATTTGACTAATTTTTTTTATTGTGAAAAATAATTATCAAATTATAAATATAATAAAATTAAATTGATTGATAAAATACACAGACTTGATTACATGGCTAATTTTCCTCCTTTGAAAAATAATTATCAAACTAGCACAACCACAAGTAAAGTGGCTGGTTAATAAAATGATTTAATTGTAGCATGTTCATTGGTTAATATGACCGAGATGAGATCATATTTGTCAGTCATTATCCTCATTTCATTATTATTTTACACATGAAATTATCTTTATCATTCATTATCCTCGTTTCATTATTATTTTAATATCATCCCTAACTCCAATCGCTAGCGCATTTACTTGGCAGCCACCATCATTTTATTGTTCCTTGGACTTATTGTAACTTGGCTCTCATCATGCCACACTTCTAAAAGTCAAGAGAAAAAGGTTTCAATGGCGTTATGTTGGAGTGCTACATTCCATATCAAACCCCAATCTCTAGGTACATGTATGACGCTTTGTAAGTCGTTTGTTTTAAAGAAAGGTAAAGTTGTGTTGGAAGACATTTTCGTTGACATTCCAATTCCATCAAGTTGAGTGTGTATATAAATTTTTCTATAATGTCTTTGTGAGGAGGAATCTTTAACGCATAAATGGCAGGATGTATTCAAGCGATTAATGGTGATATAAATGGTGAATGTTTGATTTGAATGTTTTTATCCAATTTAAATGTTTTATGGGTTAATTTAGAGAATACATTATAAGATGATAAGATGAATGTGAAGTAAATTGTCTAGCTTAGAGAAGTTACTAGTTGATAGTAAGTTGTTTGTCTAGTTTATTGTTACTCTAAATTGTTTCTTGTTAATTTAGTGAATTCTTATGTGTATATGTGTCACTTTACACGTTTTATTACATAAGATAGAATCACAATTAAATCTCCATATCTACATACTCTACACTTTTAACAAACAAATTATCATAATATTAAAATATTATTATATCAGATTTGATATTGATTGACCCTTACTTAGACTAGATCTAAATTTCGTTTCACTATAAATATAACAATCACCAAAAATGATATTTGATCTTGACCCATTAAATAACTCCCAATCAAACTAAAAAAATTACATAAAACTTCATGCTATCGCCAGCATTGACTTTGTATGACTTTGTATGTATATACAAATTTGGGACTGATTTATATCTATTATTATTTTCTTCGATTTATGTCTAGTTGCTCTAACTTCTGGCTTACAACATTTCTATAACCATATTCCAATTAATCACCATCCCTTCAATATTACATATGTGCCATTCAATATTTTTTTAATTCAAATCATAAAATAATTATATTTTTATTTAATAAAATAATTATATTTTTATTTAATAAAATAATTTTAAATTGTTATTTTTACCTTATTATAATTTTAAAATTAATATTAAATTATTATTTTTATTGCATATTTTTTTAAACTCCGTTATATAAGATTATAAGAATTATATTGGATATAATTTTAAATTGTTATTTTTACCTTATTATAATTTTAAAATTAATATTAAATTATTATAATTTTTATTATATGTTTTTTTAAACTCCATTATATAAGGTTATATAGGATTATAAAAGTTATATTGAGTTTTATAAATTGTATTATATTGTATTCATTTTGATATTTAGTAATAATAAATTTAATTTATATTTAGAATTATATAATTTAGAGTTTTTTTTATATTGATTTTAGTATATAGTAAATATAAATCTCATTTATTATAATTTTTGTAGTGATAATAAATTTATTTTTTATAATTAAAATTATATAAATATTTTCTTTTTAATTTTAAGGTGTTTAATTTTTTTAATAAAATGTTTTTATTTTATTTATTAATTAAATAAAATATTTAATATAATTATAAATCAGGTACTATATGTATCAAATCAATATATATATACCTTTCTGCTACCAATTGTACGCAGGGGTCTCTACACCTGGTAGACTGGAGCAACTTCCAGCGTCGGGCTTGCTTTTCCTGGCTCGGATGACTGAAACTCACACGTCTGCTATCTTTCTTCGATCGCTCCTTAACTTGCCGAACATGCACTGCTGCTCCCTCGAGACTTACTTTGTGACTTACTGCTATTCACGACCAGAACAATGAATCTTATGAGATAGCAAGGAATTCCAGACCCGGGCTAATGGGTGATACGGCTTAGACAAACCAGAAATACACAAATTCGAAACTGGGAATGGTACCCAGACCTTTATATTAATTTGCAGCGGAATAATTACAGAGCTTTCATATTACAAATAGTTCTCAGACTTCTAATATTCCTCTGCCTTATGCACGCAGGCTCATTTATCTTTGGGTAAGGGCCGAAGCACCGAACCTACTCGAAGGCTTCTGGAAGCACTGCGCAGACAGATCAGAAAGACACCTATCTAGGACACACAGGCTAAGATATTTTGGTGCGATGTTATACCAGTGCTGGCAACTCGCAGAGCATACAATCTTGCCTCGACACCTATTAGACCTTGCAAGCTTCAACTACTGAAACACTTGCAGACTCAAATTCTAGACTCTCTAAGGATGCGAATGCCAAATGAAGAGGGCAGGCTCATATTTATAACATGGAAGAGCCTTGAATCCTTTGGGAGGATCCAATGTAGGTCCCGTCAATTCGAATCAAATCGTCCTTAAAGATGGCCAGTTAGATTTGTGTCGGAGATGTGGGTCAAACCGCACCAGAAGTCAGGAAAGTGTCCCGAGTCTCCATGTGACAAATCATGAACGTGGCTTTTACCAAGTGGAGATCACGGAAACTACTTATGATCGCGACGACAATACATAGTGGAGATTTTTATTAAGGAATCCCACGGAAAACCTTTTATGACAGAAGTGACATTACACAGTGGAGAATTTGAAAGAGGAAACCCACGAAAAACCTTTCATGAAGAGGACACTAGCAATTGTCATCAATTAAAAAACTGTAGGCAGTACGAGTCTGGGGCCATTCTATCATATCGTCGTATGGATGGCCATACCGACGCTGATAAGTGGGGTCCCACATTTTTGTATAGATGCTCCGGATGATGATGCGTTGCCCATTTATGTTTTGTACTTGAATTTTGGTCTTCACAAGCCACTGGAATTTATTTGAAATAAAAGTATGTAGTAAATGAGTATTATCACATACATCACTTATATACATGTCTTCCACCTTGGAGCACAGGATACAGTACTGGCTATGTTCGTGCTGAATTATTGCAGGGTCCACTCCGCTTTTGCTGAGGCCGAAATCATTCCACCAACAATGAATCCAGTCAGGAATTTCATGGATCACATGGGCTCGCTGGAGGCCAAACTTGATTTTGGCAAAGTATTCATGGTCTCTATTGTCCTTTTTTAAGAAATCCCACCACATCCTCTGGTAGCTGCCATAGTTGATATCCGTGAGGGGGAATCTTAAGGTACCATCATTTCCTGGCCAAGCTGCCAGACCACGCATTTGATTAATACAATAATATTGTTCAAGGACTTGTCCTAAAGCAGATTCTGTACTGATAAGACGCAAGTCTTGGAAATGTGTCTGGAGAGTATGGGAGGCATCTATGGCTTGTCGGAGTTGTCGGCCGTAAACCATGTTTGGGACGGTGACTGTTGACTTTGGATACCGTCGATGCTCTGGGACCAGGTTTATTAATAGGTTGGGATGCTGCAGATTTTCATCCAATACCTCTGTAGACCTAAGCTGCCAGGTTGGCTTCCATTGGCTAGCGTAGTCACTCCAGCTCATTTGTTCATCTAAGTATCTGCATGTGTTGCTTCCTTCATGCCATTCTGTGATAATCACCATGCAACTTGGGGTCTGGATTCCATATTTTTCCTGCAAATGTTCTCTGGTTAAAAAATCAGCAATACAATTCTGAGAACCCTTTATGTGCTTAATTTCAAACTCATACTGAGAAAACAATGCTTGCCATCTAACAAACTTTGCTTTAGCAATAGAGTTTCGTATTGGATTCTCCAATACAAACTTCATTGCTTGGCTGTCTGTTCTTATTAAGAACTTCTTATTCATTAGATGAATCTCAAATTTTTGGATTGCATTTAGACAAGCCTTTATTTCCTTATCAATAGTATGGTATTTTTTCTGTGCATCATTCCAAGTTCCCGAAGTGAACCATACTATTTCTTCATCTTTACCATTGCAGTCTTTCCTGCACTGCTTCAGTACTGCTCCCCAGCCTTCTTCTGAAGCATCAGTCTCAAGGATCTTCATGAGATCTTCATCAATAACATGAAGGATAGGAAGAGTTCTCACCTTTGCTTTTGTCCTTTGAACCGCTTCAGTGTGCTGCTTTGACCATGGAGGAGGGTTTGTTCCCAATCTTTTATTAAGCAGCTTTCCATCTTGAGCACAATTTTCATAGTAAGCTGCAACATAGTTCAAGCATCCTAGAAATATCTGTAATTGTTTTTTATCTGTGATTACATCAGGGAATTTTTCTGCAAATTCAATGGCATGCTTCTGAACTTCTATCTTTCCATGTTTAATTCTCTGTCCCAAGAATTCAATATCAGTTTGGAACAATTTCATTTTCTTTTCCGAAAGAACAAACCCATTCTTGTGTATAACATGCAATAGTGTTCTAAGATGTTTTATGTGTTCCTCAATGGATTTTGAAAATACTAAAATATCGTCAATATATACCATCAGCCAATCCATGTATGGTTCCAGAACAGACTCCATAATCCTCTGGAACTCTGAAGGGGCATTCTTCAGACCAAATGGCATTACCTTCCATTCATGTTGTCCATGAGGCACATTGAAGGCTGTTTTATACTGGTCTTCTGGGTTTATGCCGATTTGCCAAAAGCCAGACTTGAGATCAAACTTTGAAAAGATTTTGGCTCCTGCTATTCGTTTAATCAAATCAGATTTGTTTGGAATTGGATACCGTATCCATTCCAATGCATCATTCAGAGGTTTGTAGTTGATGACCATTCTAGGAACTCCTCGAACCTGCTCTGAATGTTTGTTGACATAAAATGCTGCACACGACCATGGACTTCTTGATCTTTGGATGAGTCCTTTGTGCAACAAATCTTCAATTTCCCTTTTGCAGAGTTGTCTGTATTCCTTATTCATTGGGATGGCTCTACTTCTGCTAGGGTTTCCTTGGAATTCTTCTCTGTATTTTAGGTTTACCCAGAACTGCTTCCTATGCCAGAATGCATTAGGAGATGTGTGGCAAACCTTGTCAGCAAATTCTTTTCTTATTTCTTCAATTTTTTGCTGTACACTAGGATTCTTTAATTCTTCTTCTAGCCTGTATAGGTGCTCATCTTTCTTGATTGCTCTAATCTGGATCCCTTTTTCTTTTATCTTTTCTTTCACAGAATTTACTTCTAGGGTCCAGATAGAGTGGGTCTTTTCTTCAGATGACACTAGTGGAAGAAATGTTTCTTTTCTTTTAACAGTAAAATGATAACCAATTTGGCCTCTGCTATTATACTTGACACCATGGGGAATTGTGGTAGATAGCAAACTAGTTCCAATAATACATTCATGAGTAAAGTCATCTTCAACCAGCAGAAAGATACAGTTTATATAAAAATTGCCAAGACATACCTTTCCAAAGCTGGTTTTATACTCAATTGCTTTTCTTCCTCCAAATCCCCGCACTGGAGTTCGACATGGTTCCCAGTAGTGAGGATCAACATATTTCCTTTTTAGGAAACACAGGTCTGCTCCGGAGTCAATAAGTGCAAGTACCTTGACTTCATCTTCATGGATTTTGATATGCAAGTTGACCACAGTTTGCTGGTGTACAACGACCATTAAATGCATATCTTCTTCAGACTGTTCAGGCTTTGATCGTGATGATTCTGGTTGTTGTTTCATTTCTTCAATCAAGAGCCTAAGCTCTTTAACCTCCTGTACCAGCTTTAGATGCTCCTTATGTAGGGTAGCCAGGTCAATCTTTTGTGGCTCTTGTTGCATTTGAGCCAAGAGAGGGTATACATTTTTTTCCATGCTCGGGAGATTAGCAGCTTTCCAAGACCATCTGAATTTTTCTTCTCCTAAGCTTTCTTTTTCTGATTCTGTTTCTTGGACATATTTTCTCCTGAATTTATGCTTTGAGCTTTGTCCTCCTTTGCCTTTCTTGTCGTCCAAGAAAATCTTGTTGAAGCTATTTACCAAGTCATTCTTTTTACTGCCTTCTTTCATTCTGGCAATAGCTTTCTTTATCAATTCTTTAGGATCTTCTTCATCTTCATCGTCGGTACCAGCCATGAAACAATTTACTGCTTCCGAGTCGCTTGAGGAAGAGGAAGACTCTGTTCGAGTATTTTGTTTAGTCCAAGCGGCAAACAACTCCTGTTCATGTGATTGCAAAGAACTATCTGAGTCATAAGTCACTTGCTCTTCTCGGCATTCAGTACATTTGCCACCACATTTGCAAGGATTATTGTACATCTGGTGGACATGCATGAGATCAGTGTTTTCTGGTTCACTGTTTTCTGTTTCAGTGGTCTCATCTGTGTTCTCTTCATCTGATGCTGCTATATGCATCAAGTTGTGTTTTCTTGGAGGGGCTCTTCTCGGTATTCCTCTGAGATTATCATCAAAAGGTTCCACCTTGGGAAATACCTTTTCTCTGTTAGACCAAGTCCTTGTTCCTTTCTGCTTCCTCTGATAATCTTGATTTCGTTTGTAGCATTCAGAAGCAGAGTGGCCTTCTTTGCCACAATAGAAGCATTTCATTTTTCTTTTCTCTGGCTCTTTTCTTGGATATGGAGGATACTTTTCCTTCCATCTGCTAGCAGACTTTCTTTTATACTTTTTTGTTTTATGGCCGAGGTGATGTTTGTGAGCTTTTTTGGGAGGCTCAATGCCAAACATCCGGCAGACTTCCCTACCGCCACGAAAAGAGACCGAGTGGGAGAGGTCTTTATCGAGCTTTTTATTTTCACAATATTTCAGGAAGATTTTTTCTGCAGCAGCTCTGAATTGGCCCCATGTGTGGAGAGACAGATCTTCTTCAAATTTATCGCGCAGGAGTTCCCGGAATCCTGAGGGCAGACCAGCAAAATATTTTTCTTTGAAAACCCTTTCTTCTGCTCTATCAAACTCAATCTTATAGATTCTCCTGATCCATTGCTTATGATACCAGTGATACTGGGATACTGTCTTGATTCTGAGTTGCAGCAGGATCTGTTTATGTTTTTCTGCAATCGT